>JAUPFN010000011.1:7761762-9033543 GCA_036924255.1 Apodemia mormo
AATTACTCCATTTTTATAGAAATTTAATAACATAAAAATTAAAAATGAAATTTCTATTAGATAAATCCAACTTCTAATAGAAATTACATTTTTATTCTTTGTGTTATTAGAATATCTATAAAAATGGATTCATTTTCATAAATAAAATTAAAATCACATTTTTTAAGCTACAAAAACTTACGTAGGACCCGTCGGTATGTGTAGCAATTATCCCGTGCTAAACACATATCGACGGTAAATTTCAAAAACTCAAAAACAACCAAGAAAAATTTCGACACGCTAGGAATTTACGAAATCGATCACAAAACAAAGAAGAATTTCGCTACTTTGAACTAGTCAACACTGGCTCAGTTGGTTAGAGCGTCCTGACGTGATGGAAAGTCGCAGTATTTTTTATGACCACTTATTAATTATTGCCACTTGTATATATACATAAGCACTTTGAATTCTCTACCCCCAAAATCGGAACACGAAAGACAAGCACTGAGACTATTGCGGCAGGATAAGGTAAAGTAAACAGCGAGACATTGCAAAGCTCTACTATCTACTAGTCAGGTTGGTACTTTTACATTCGGCCTATCGTTTATCTGAACTGCCTGGGAGGACGCCAGCTTGTCTATTTTTCAAAGAGATCTCGGACCGACACGAGGTAAATATGTAAAGCGTGTGTATTAAAATTATTAGAAGAGATAAGTTTTTGAAGATATTTGAAAGTTTTACTAAAATCCAATTGTTGATAGTATTACATATTATAATGTCATTGTTATATAATATAATAATAATATATCAGTGTTAAATATATTTGGAGTTAGTGTCATAATGGTGACGGTGTAGATAACCGCTTGATATGCAATGAATGGCTGCAGAGGGATTATGGTTATCTCTACTTTTAAAGGATAGACCATCTGCTATTTTCCCAGCCCCCCCATTTACGTAATTGAGTAAATGCGCTCAGGGTTCTTACATACATAAACACGATAGAACGTCGAGACGTGCTACGACGCGGCTAATATGTAGGGATGCAAACGATACATCGTTTTTTTTTAAACATCGATATATCGTTCATAAACATCGATGTTTTAACATCGATGTTAACACCCTAAACATCGACGATACATCCTTCTTAATGAGCAATGTTTTATGACGATGTTTTATCATAATACCATCTTCCCCCGCTCTCAAATACCCCAACAAAATATTCAATACAAGTAATTTGTAAACCATAATCGACATCGATGTATCGTTCATAAAGTCCGATGTTTTTACGTCGATGTTTTACTCTAGAAAATATCGATGTCCTGATATCGATATTTTTTATGAACCATGTTGCATCCCTAATATGTAAGAAAATGTGTAAAAGAGTCTTTGCTTCCCTTTGAAATTTCGAACGCTTCGACTCGATTGACGTTTAATTACCTATGTGAAATAGGCCCCAGGCAGTTCGTAAATGACGAGCGATTGGCTATACGTGTCACTACATCGTGACTACTAGGCGGTACATTTCTAATATCCTCGCCAGGGTTTAATATCACCAATTTAATAATTCCTGCTGCAGTAGTTATGCTTGAACCATCGTATTCCGGTTTAGAGGGAAAAGTAGAGTTAAACTAATGCATGTGGCTCAACATACGGATGACATTGCAATGACTATTCATATCTTTGCAATGATTGTCTCATTCCATCAGAAGAAGCTTCTACTTGATTCCATCCTATGATAAGTTACTATTTAATAAAAACCTATTTTAATCTTTGTGATGCTATTTCAAGAAGTGCTGAAGATTTTTTTTTATTTAAGGATAGTTTTTAATTTTGTATTTTTATTTTTTTGTAATGATAAAGTCAGTCACTACAATGCTTTATCTTTTTACCCGACTACGCAACGCGGATTTAAATTTATGTATAAGTAAGTATTGATGTTCAGATTTCAAAAACTGTTCGATCATATTTGGAAAATGAGATCTTTAACAATTTATTTTTACTATGCGATAGTTATAAGTTTTTTTTATTCGACTAAAACGCGAGGGTCTTAATAATAAATCAGTTTGAGCTTATTTTGTCGCATTAATTTAAAGGTGAAATTATATATGTATGAATGACACAGATTAACCATTAGTTTATAAGGTTCAAGTTGGTTTATAAAGGAGATCCTCCGATATTTTTTTTTCTTAAATTGTTAAGTTGCTTGTAATAAAAAGGTTAAAATATCATTGTTTTCTTTTTAACCCACTCATAATTATTATGACTGATATATGTAGAAGTGACTCATAATTATTATGATTATAGGATTCTTAGGTCATTGGTCAAAATATATTTTTTATGCTATTGCCTCGCAGTCTATTTTTTTTTTTGAACTTTTTCAGCTCAGTCATAAAAGGTCCCGGATTTGATCTCTGGGTTGAGCAAAAAATGAACTGAGTCTGGTGATAATGGGCGCGGTAATTTATTGCATCGTGATTGTCTATCGGCAGAGTTTTATCAATGTTTGGTTCATTCTGCCTACTCCCAAGAAAACGGGCGTGATGATATTGTTCATTTTTATAATGTATATACATTTTACATAATTATTAATTTTTATAATGTATATACATTTTACCTAATTATTCATTTATGTAAAGTATATATTACATTTTACATTTAAGAAATCAAGTAAACTTCCAACCATAGTTCAACTTATACCTGATTGACAACAAAACTCCCAACCGACGTACTAAAAGGAGGAGGTTGTCAATCAGACTGTAATATTTTTATATGCTCGGGTTCAATTTCCGACGGGGACAAGCATTTGTGTGATGAGCATAAATGTTTGTACTTCTGGGTTTGGGTGTTTATTACGTATGTAACAGTGATTGAGTAACAAATATTTAAACATACAGTTGACCGCCCCGTTGGTCGAGTGGTTAGCGACCCTGACTACGCAATCAACGGGGCTCGGGTTCGATCCCCGACGGGGACATACTTTTGTGTCATGAGCATAAATGTTTGTATTTCCGGGTTTGGGTGGTTATTATGTATGTAAAAGCATTTATATATGTATTTCTATGTATTAGTATCGGTGACTAACACCCATAACACAAGCAAATAATTTGCTTACTTTGGGGTTAGATCGGTAAAGTGTAATTTGTCCCGTGAATGTTTATTATTTATCTCTTATATTTTATCGACATAGTTCCCGTTGCCGTGATATGTCCGGGATAAAAATTATCCTATGTCCTTTCTCGGGTCTTTATTTATCATTGTACTAAATTTCATCCAATCAGTTGAAATGCAACCTGGTGATATAGTGCATCAATAGTGAGTGCAATAGTGAGTGGAAGCTTATGTAGTGGCATCACATGCGTTCAGGCTGTTTCGGGACCGCCCCGTTGGTCGAGTGGTTAGCGACTCTGACTACGCAATCGACGGGGCTCGGGTTCGATCCTCGCCGGGGACAAGCATTTGTGTGATAAGCATAAATGTTTGTATTTCCGGGTTTAGGTGTTTATTAAATATATTCCAGTATTTATATATGTATTTATATATATTAGTATCTTTAAGTAACACCCATAACACAAGCAAATAATTTGCTTACTTTGGAGTTAGATTGGTAAGTGTAATTTGTCCCGTGAATATTTATTTATTATTGAGTAAAGTCGGCGAGGTAATTCTGCACAAATATTACTCAGTAGTCTTCCAAAAAAAGAATCATTTTTCGAAAGGTCGGAAACGCAGCTGCGATTCCTCAGCCTCGTTGATTGAGTGGTTAGCGACCCTAACTACGCAATCAACTTGGCTTGGGTTCGATTCCCGATAGGGGCAGATGCTATACAAATATTAATGTTCATCACACAGATGTGCAATGAACATTAATATTTTTACAGTAAATATCTCTTTCGAACCCAAGTTCGATTCCCGATAGGGGCAGATGCTATACAAATATTAATGTTCATCACACAGATGTGCGATGAACATTAATATTTTTACAGTAAATATCTCTTTTGTGTGTATTATCGTTGACTTATTAGTCAAATCCCTATTCTTGTGATATTGTGATGTGATTATGATCCAAATAGTTTGCTTACTGTAGTATTACGTCAATTCGGGGAATTTGTCCACGATACTTATACTTATGACTAGGCAGAAAGCTCATCTAATTATTACTATTATATAAGCTTTCTTCCTATGACTACTTACCATCAAAAGGGCTTGCCGCCCGTTTTCACCTATATCTATAAAAATATTTTTTTAGGAGGGAAAACCAATTTTATAGACTTACTTAAATGTATGCTTTGAAATTAGAACGTATTAAATATGAGAACTAATTAATTATTTGGTAATTTTACAGGTTCAAATATATTCTCCAAAAATTTTGTACAACCAATGAAAGATGATTTTAATGAAAGATTGCAAAAACTGATGAATCGCAAGAAGAATAATAGTGTCTACCTCATGTCTGAAGACAGATATGAAGATTTTATGAAAGAAATAAAAGAAATAAAAAATAAATGGAGAAAAAATTACGATGATTACAAACTACTAGCAAATTATGATATATTGGAAGTTAATGGGAAAGAAAGATTGATTAAACCTAAAGATGAGAGTGGTAGTGTTAAATTTTATGTAGCAACCAATGAACTATTTGGTGTCCTGCACACTATGCATTTATTATTCAATCACGCAGATAAAGATACAATGGATACGGAGATAAAAAGCAAATATTGCAATATTTCAAAAGAAGTCATAAAAGTTTACTTGTCTTGTTGCAAGGTTTGCAAAGAAATGAAGCAAAGCTATAGTTAATATTTGCTTTTTATTGTTTGTTTTGTTTTTTTGTTTTTATTAGTCAAGTGTTTTATTGAGTCATTGTTGGTAATATTTTGAATTCAATTATCGGCACGTTTCTTGAGCGCTGGCCTTGGCTTGCGCAGGAGTTAATAGTATAACGTTCGTAATACGATTTATTTGACCGTACGCAAAGCGATTCCTACTCCGTGGATGAGCGCTCAAGACCTGTGCCGAGAACTGTATTATACATATATGTATACATTAAATGCTATCGCCAAAATTAAAAAGACCTGTGATGTCATTCATGAAACATTTGTAAAATTGATAGCTTGTGAAAATTTTGGCATATCTAATCGCTTAGGGAGCTTCCCAGGACATTTATATTCTTAATCATATAATTTGAACTATGTGAATTATTAAAATAAATCAAATAAAAGTGTTTCCGTAAATGCTACATAATTGTACATTCACTTTAAAATAAAACTTCATTAAGTATATATAATTAAATTAATTGAAAATAACCTTTTTTTCTTTCTTCAAATATTATAGTATGTAACACACACGTAATTTTATCGCAGTAAAGTTATAATAGCCGACTTCCACTATCTTGTATTTTTTGGACCATGGCTCAGATTTTTACCAAATTTATGTGGGACCAAAGGTAATACCCTTCCCAAGAGAATTTTAAATCGGTTAATAAATCATCGAGTTCTAAGGTCATAAACATTAAAAAATATATATCTGAATTTAGAACCTCCTACTGCTCGGGAAATTGGTTGTAAACAAAATTTGGTCACAACTATGCAAATGTATAAATTCGTGTTTTTATTCTAATTATTATATATCCAAGCATTGACTAAGAAGCGTTACTCAATGTATCCAACTGACTTTATGCGTTAAATTAAGTAATATATTGTTAATTTTTTTCTATGATTACCCTGTAATAATTATTAATCTCATTAGTATTTAAAACACGAAAGTTCGTGAAAATATTTGGATGTTTATTCCTCAAAGATGGTGTATTGGTGGCATTGAACATGACATGATATTTATATAATATGTATCTATATATCAATCTATTACCTTTAAACGAGCAATTCTTATATACATATAAATATATTATCTGACTCTCAGAAACGGCTCCAACGATTTTCATTAAATTTAGTATGCTGGGAGTTTCAGGGGCGACAAATCGATCTAGCTAGGTTTCATTTTTGAAAAACGACGTTTTTACCAAAACAAATACCGGTCTTCCAGGTACTACCGGTTTAAAAGTGCTGTTCCTATTTCGAACAGCTTTTAAATTATTTTGAAATTTATGCGAAAACCTTCGGTCTAATACCTTTAAACGAACAATTCTTGTATGTATATAAATACTAGCTGACCCGCGCAGCTTCGCCCGCAAGTAGATTAACATGTCGTCAAGATAGCTTTCCATACAAATTTCATCCCCTATTTCAACCCTTTAAGGATTAATTTTTGAAAAAAAACTAGCCTATGTTTGACCCCGGCTCTTCAACTACTTCTATGCCAAATTTCATGAGAATCGGTCCAGCGGTTTAGCCGTGAAAGTGTAACAGACAGACAGACAGACTTTCGCATTTATAATATAAGTATGGATAATATTAGTATGGATAATATTAGTATGAATAATATTAGTATGGATAATATTAGTATGGATAATATTAGTATGGATAATATTAGTATGGATATAATGACTCTCAGAAACGGCTCTAGCAAATTTAATTACATTTAATATGCAGGGAGTTTCGGGGGCGATAAATCAATCTCAGTTAGGTTTCATTTTTAAAAAACGTTGTTTTTACTCAAAAAATTACCGGTAACCCAGAATCTGCCGATTTAAAAGTGCATGTCCTGTTTTAAACAGCTTTTAATTTATGTGAAAATTATATTCGTACATAAAAACATCTTGACTTAATATGTTCTACTTCTTATTAGTCCCACTAATCCTACTTCCTACTAATATAAATGCGAAAGTAGTTTGGATGGATGTTTGTTACTATTTCACGCAAATACGGCCGAACCTATTTGGACGAAATTTGGCACAAATATAGACGATGACCTGGAATAGCAAATAGGGGATTTTTATACTGGAAAAATAAGTCAATCCCGTGGGATTCACAAAAAAGGGTTTATGATGCAGCGGACTGCAGTGTGCAGCTAGTTGTATATATATCGACGGGTCCAATATAAGTTGTCGTAACTTAAAAAATACGATTTTTGTTTTATGAAAATAAATCCACTTTTATAGATTTTTTAATAACATGAAAAATTAAAATGAAATTTCTATTAGAAAAATCCAACTTGTAATAGAAATTTCATTTTTTGTGTGGTGAGCATGTATGTTAGATATGTTGGATTTGGTAAAACCCACGATGCACGATTAAATCTCCATTTAGCATCTTCGGTTGGTATCATCTTGATGTGTTTGTTAAAACAAAATTGTAACGAACGACTTCAGAGCAGCAAATTGAATAGATAAAGATCCATCTTGTATTACATATATTAGTCGTTACCTCGTTTAATGCCAATGTCATATACGAGTATATGTTATTTAGCTTTATGAAATAAAAGTTTATTTATATTCAAATCGTGTTTTTTTTTTAAATTTAGATACAATTGAAAGCTTAATGTGTGTAAATTTGTATGTTCCTGTATCTTCTAAAGTTAAACTGATAATGTCATCGGCATTTATAACGAATAACTAGTTGCCAATGCAATGTCGTCTTCCGCGTAAAGAAAAACCTTGTGAAGTAGGGCTGGTTTAGGGTTTTTCTGTATAAATAAAATACGGGCAAGTCAAAAAGTTATAGATGACCAATCGTCAAAATGGAGTGGGCGGGAAACGTGAATGCCGGCAGTAAATCAACTAGCTCATCAGATCACTCCCCATTATACAGATTGTAGAACATACATACAGATCCTACGTCTCTTCGGTGACTCAGAGGATCAAGACCACTGTTAAGAATAGGACTGTCGACAAGGCATTCTAATTTAATCCATACTATATATAATATTCTAAATGCGAAAGTCTGTCTAGGCTAATTTTTTTTCAAAAATCAACCCTTAAAGTGTTGAAATAGGGAATGAAATTATATATGAAAGGCTGACCTATACGGGGCGGTTAAAAATATAACAATACTAGCTGACCCGCGCAGCTTCGCCCGAGAGTAAATTAACATGTCAAGATATGACATGTTAATGTACTCGCGGGCGAAGCTGCGCGGGTTAGCTAGTATTATTATATTTTTAACCGCCTCGTTGGTCAAATGTTTAGCTATCATCTCGTAAACTGACTGGTGAGTGGTGGTATTACCGCAATAGTAAATCGAGTGTTTTTTAGGTTCCGTTTCCTCTACAATAGTCACAAAAGAATTGTCGTAATATTTATTTATTTAGCTACGCTCATTTAAGTACCTGTCCCACCAATTGAAGGTATTATCGCCATAGCAGCCGGTGAACTTGTGCATGTAGTTTGCCAGCCTGGCTATAGATTTAGCAATGCGTCATTAATATTTTGATGCTTAGCTGAATGCATTCCTTTACTATCAGATACGCTTTTATTTATATCATTAGCAAACAAGCAGATGGCTCTCCTGATGGAAAGAGACAGCCATCGCCTATAGATACCACAGATGTTTACGGTGGCGGTATCTTAATGCCACATGCATAAAATCTTACCCTTTAAATCGGAACACAATACGTGACTGCTGTTGCGACAGAAAGAGGTAAGGCGGTGGTATTAGACCCAAGCGAACTAATGTAGTAAACCAATCCTTCGCTTTTTATGAACTGCCTAATTCTTGGCAGAACGGCAGATTGTCTATTCTTTTAAGGTGGCTCGGATCAACATCTTGTTAACTCGGAGCTCTTTTGAAGGATAGATCTTCCTGATAAGTAGTTCGAAAAGGCGAGTGATTGATCAAATATAATCATTATGACTTCTAGGTGGTAAAATTCTGCATTGTCTTACTCGGGTTTGGTACCATCACCTTACTTACTCCTGCTGCAATAACGACTATGCTATAATTCTCATTATTACGTCCTGGTTCGGATAGTAAGGTAGCCAGTACAACAATACATGTGGCATTACTTCCTCCTACATGGCAATCCATCTTTAACATTTTTGGTGTTCTTTAGGTGATGGTTATGTCTTTTCAACAGAAAAGTTGTTTTTTGGGTTGTTATCATGATATAAAATTATATCTTAATGTTCGTCTGGACATGGATAATTAATATGGAGGTACCATATTAATTATTTATTCTCTTAAACATGTATTTTATGATTATGTTTTGTTTTTGACAAAAGTATTTAAATGTTTATTTCTCAATCGTGAAAAAATAGGTTAACGTAATTTATTTTTTTATATCACAAGATAACAAATATGTTGATTGTTCTCCTGATGGAAAGACACAACAAGATATGTCAATGGTTAGGCTGGTTTTAGTGTCATGCTGACCGCACGCTGAATGTCCGCGATGATGGGTCCATATGTATGTAATCATAGGTAGCGTTTTTGAGTCGCACAGACCGCTCAGCGCTGACGGCCGTAAGCTATATACATCAGCGTCGACCGTCAGCGTGCGGTCAGCGTGACAGTAAGATCAGCATTAACGCACCTTTGTTACGTTTTTTTTTTGTTTTATTTTATATCATAAGATAGCAAACAAGCAGATGGGTCTCCTGATGGAAAGAGTCAACCATCGCCTATAGACACGAAAGATGTTAATGGTGCGTTGCTATCTTGTGGCGAGGTCTAATGCCACATGCATAAGTTTTACGGCTACCTTACCCTCCAAACCGGAACACGACAGTGACTAGCACTGACGCTATTGCGGCGGGAATAGGTTAGGCGGTGGTACCAGACCCAGTCGAGCCGATGCAGAACTCTACCACCTAGTAGCCACGACGGTAGTGACACGCATAGCCACTCGGTCGCCTTTTACGACCTGCCTGGCAGAACGGCATTTGGCCTATTCTTCAAAGGAGCTCGGGACCAACACGGGTATTGAGAAACTTGTCAGCGACGCAAAATTAGCAACTTTTTTAGGGAGAACAGCGACTTGAAGCTACTAGAAACAATCGATGGTGACCAAGAGCGACCGACAGCGGTCAGTAACGCCTTGTTACTTTAAAACTGCGTGTAACTGCTCACGATTGTTAGAGGTTGCTGTAACAACGCACTGCTAACCGCTGCCATTTTACAGTGTGGCTTGAACAACCGTTAACAAGTCGCGGGGCTATGCTAGGTCAACGAGTTTATGTGTAAGTTCCATTATATTTTCTTTCACATCATAACTTCTTACGGTATATTTATCTTGCAGTGAGCTTCATGCTCTCGCGAGATGGCGAGAGTCTGATGAAACTCGGTGATTTCACCTTCACGAGGAATTTGTGTGCTGGAGACAAGTGGGATTGGTCCTGCTATACACACAACGTTCATGGGTGTCAAGCGAGAGCATACACCAACGGTATGAAGTTGGTCTATGCGAAGAATCATCACAATCATCCACCAACGGAGTTTTTTGTTTGATGTACGAAAGATATATATCGTAAGGCTTGCAGGGGAATAATTTTTTTATAATAAGCAACAAGTTTATGGCTCTTTTGATGATAAAAAATGGTATTTCTTACCTTCCATTAGTCCCTAAGCTGAGACACGCGAATTTATGTTTGGACATATCAATAATTAAACTTTACGAATTAATCAAACCTCAAACTAGGAGATGTCCATATATATAGTAGATGTACCTGTTTTGGCCATCTTAGTTTTTGACCACGTGAAATTTTAAGTCAGTGTACAAAAAAGTGTAATGTTAAAAATTATTTTAATGATTATTCAAAGTTTCAACTTAAAATGAATCAAATTTATAAGGATGTTCTGTACATATAGAATTATTTATAATTTGACGTTAAATGGTCCCTAATGGTACAGGTTAACAACCGTTTTTTCCACATTACGTATTAACTAATGCAAACTGACTTCCTAATATGATATTTCTCACTTTCAAATGAACTTTTTTTCAATCTGGTCAAACTTCTTACAGACGCAATCTTCGCAATCCACCATATTATATTTTTTGTATTGATCTCATCTCAACTGAGTGAAAACTTTATTTATACCTTTTCTAAAATACTCATAACTACTTTCCATATAGTATAGTTATTTTGGTACAAAGTATGCTATACTAGTAATTTTTTTTAAAGGTCTATCAAAGTCTATAATAAAGCAATTAATGTTTATCCCATATTAAAGTATCCCCTGATTACCTCATATTTTTTTACATCCCGTTGGAGGAGTCTAACATCTTGTCTCATAAAAAGTTTATAAAGCCAAAATATGTCAGTTCATAGAGTTCTGCAACGTCTTACCCTAATACTCCATTCTGCCTTACTCACTCCTGAAGCCACAGCATCAGTGCTAGGCACTGCCGTGTTCCGGCTTAGAAGGATCTTTGGTTTTACACGTGTGCCTGTTTAACTAGGAATTTTATAACTTTCGAAGTATATTATTGTGCGACTTTCTAACTGTGTTTCTAGACTAATCTTGATCTTAAATAAAATCTTGCAAGCAAATTATATATCTTTTCAGATTAACGTAATATTCGATATGTAAACTAACTTCCTAATGGAGATAAACCTCACGACATCTCACCAAGAGGGACTTGTTGAGATGTAGTAAAATTTGGCTAGATTGTCACGGCCTTAGGGCAGAAAATCGACTATATCGCTTTATCTAATTTATGAACGCCCTCATGTACGTCATGGTGGATGTTTCGATGTATATATTTGTATATGAAATAATATCGACTGATTTGAAATGGGATATTTATCTAGTTGTAATATCGATATATAATATTAATATTATATAAGTAATATTTATAATATTGAACAAATATTAGTCACATAGCACGAAATTTGAGTACAGCCTAGTTTTATAACAAATTAACTTTGGATTGTTTTTATTCAGAAAAATTGTACGTATTTTGATAGACGTCAAATTCTTTCGTCATTTAAATAGAGCGAGATATTTACACGACAACAGGGCCAAATGGAGGCTTTCGAATTCAAGTCGTGTATGATATGTATGAGTTGCTTCAGTGTTCACCCGTTCTCAAATAATTTTCATACTACCATTCAGAATTTAACGAATGGGTTCTCGTTCGATGTGCCGCTGTGTATACATTTATGAAACACACACACACAGAGAGAGAGAGAGAGAGAGAGAGAGAGACACACACACACACACACACACACACACACAAGCGCGCACGCACGCACACACCCACGCAAGCACGCACGCACGCACTCACGCATGCACGCAAACACACACACACACACACACACACACACACACATACGCATACACACACACACACGCATACACACACACCCCAACTTTCACACTATTACTATTATTGTGCTTATCTTACGCGAATTTACGTATAATACTCGTAGCAATGAATTGAAATCTGACTTATTAGGAATCCTATACAAAAGACCCTTTAATGATCTGTCCTATTAGTCTTAACTTTCGGCTTAACAGCCTGCTTGTGGGTTTGTATATATTTTAAAGCGTAATTGATAGATACTTGATATTTACTTTTTTGTAAAAAACGAACGGAAGACTCACCTGATAGTTATCAACATCATCCCTCGAGGTCATGCATTTTCTCCCCACTTTTTTCATGTCAGGATACCAAACAAGCAGATGGCTCTCCTGATGGAAAGAGACTGCATTGCTTATAAACGCCAAAGATGTCAGTGGTGCGATATTATCCGTGTAGTAAGTTAGTAAAATCACACATAAGCTAACCGGCTACCTGACTCTCCTAATTGTAACATGCATTGATGCTATCGTGTCAGGAATACCTAAGGCGGTAGTACTAATATTGGCCTATCATGTGTACCATCGAGACTTTTAGGTGGTAGAGATCTTCATAGTCTTGCCCGGGTTTGATACCACCGCTATACTGACTCCCGCTTCACTCGTCTCTCATATTCTAGCTTACAGTGTAAAGCAGTTATATTTATGCTTGTGTAATTATCAATCACGCTACTCAGATAGCAATGAACCATTAACATCTTGGATGTCTATAGCTATGTTCATCTCTTTCTATCAGCAGAGCCATCTGTATCGTTTGCTATCCTATGATATAAATATAGATATATAAGAAGAAAAGGTTGATCTGAATTTGACATTACGAATTCGACAGTCCGTAATTTATAAGGTGCTATGAGTTTGTGATAGGAATTTTGTGATCTCTGTACAGAATCTTGCCTAATGTTTTCTGTAACAATAATTGTTAGTACGTACAAATAGAAATGTATTTAATTCAGTATTATGGCACTTGTGTTCCTTTATTAACTCTCTTTATTAAATAAACGTTTATATTATGTCGTTGTTTTATTAAAACTAGTAAGAAGTGGTCATAATTGGACCATATATTTCTTATATAAATTTTAACTTTCTTCGTTTCTTCTGATTACGTTGTGGCTATATTATCGTCCCATGGCAAAGATTCGCGTTTTCGTGACATGAAGTGTCAACCGCGTCGCTGAATCGTAAATCTTCAGACAGTCAAAGTCATTTTTTTTTTAATTCAATAAACCTTTATAGACACTTTCGACGAGTCGATATTGTTTGTTATTACTACCGGATCACTTTCTTGTCCATAATGCATTAAATTGCCGGAGTTATTTTGCTCAGTATGACGGACTGAATGTAAATGCACAAAATACATACATGTTAGGGGGGCGAAAGTGCCGCCATTTTGTGAAAAACTGTTTCGGCTTATATATATATATATATATATATATATATATATATATATATATATATATATATATATATATATATGACTATAACCCTTTTTCAAAAAACCCTCTTTGGTCTCAGGTAATTTTATATTTGTATGCCAAATTTGATCCATATCGGTCTAGCCATTTTAGCGTGATTGAGTAACAACATTTAAACATACAGTTGACCGCCCCGTTGGTCGAGTGGTTAGCGACCCTGACTACGCAAGCAACGGGGGCTCGGGTTCGATCGCCGACGGGGACATACTTTTGTGTCATGAGCATAAATGTTTGTATTTCCGGGTTTGGGTGTTTATTATGTATGTAAAAGCATTTATATATGTATTTCTATGTATTAGTATCGTTGACTAACACCCATAACACAAGTAAATAATTTGCTTACTTTGGGGTTAGATCAGTCAGTGTAATTTTGTCCCGTGAATATTTATTTATTTATTATTATACAACATTTCATATTTAAATATGTGGAATTTTTACATTTTATACCTTTGTGCAACAGAAATTAACATTTTTTAATTTTTTCAGCGATTTTTACACAATCCCTAAGAGGGAAACCGCTCATCATATACAAAGAGTATACTTATTGCAAACACTCGGCAAGGCGTGGCGTCGTCAGATGGACTTGCTCTACGCACTCCTATAAATGCTGTAAAGCTGTCGTGAAGACTTTCGGCGCAAAGATCATCGAAATTAAAGGCTGGCATAACCACGATTCCTCAGAATTACTCATCAATCGGACGAAATCTTTTGATAGATTTCGAGATTATGCTACGAATTTTAGTAGTAATTGGTAGAATAAATCACCTGTTACAGTACAATTATTTAAATTGTGTGCCTCGGTAATTTTCGTATTTTGCTATAGATGTATATTAATACAGAGATATAGAAAGAAAATGACGTCGGTTGCCGAAAAGCATAACTAAATCGTAGCAAAATATCCATTGGCTATTCGATGCAGTTTGGATAGAATTTTTTTTTCTTTTTGTCTGTGTGTAGATATTTTTTTACACAATGATCCTACACTGTTGTAGTTTTGTTGACATGTTGCAAATAAACTCCAATTTAATGTGCAAATAAACTCTAGTTCACATATCAGGGTGTTAGTCCTAAACTGTACTGTTTGATACAAAAAATCTTTAAAATATGACGCAATAAATTATTGAGCATTAAGTTTAATGTGCACATAAACTCCAATAAAATGTGCAAATAAACTCGAAGTTAATGTGCACATAAACTCCAATTTAATATGCAAATAAACTCCAATTTAATGTCGACAAATACAACGTAATCCCTTTCAGTCGAATCAAAGCACTGTTGCATTAGGCTTATGGAATGGAAGGCAAGGACAAAAGTGGTCACGAATCTAGGCGTTCAGTTGAGTTTGGAGCTGAGTGCTCGTGAGAACCAAAACGTGAGAAACGTGAGAAACCAGTTTATCACTAGGTGGCGCTGTACAAATCACATACAAATTCCTAGTAAACTCCAAACGCGCTCACGATCGAATGCGAAAAGAAAAACTCACACTTAGCACTCTGATGATTCGAGAGCACCTAAGTGCGACTAATCGCCGTCTACAAGAAAGCCATACAAAACTTTGCTTCATACTTCGTAGTCCAAGGGGCTTTATTAGTGTCGCTCTCATAAAAAAATATACAACGCTCTTGTTTTATATATATATACATATATATATATATATATATATATATATATATATATATATAATTGGTATCTCGGAATCGGCTCCAAGAATTTTCATGAGTCACAAATTAGGGGTTTTTCGGGTCAAGGAATCTATTTATCAAGGTTCCAGGTCAACCAGATATTATCTATATATATAAATATAATATATATATATATATATATATATATATATATATATATATATATATATATATATATATATATATATATATATATATATATATATATATATAAATCAATCCCCATTTCCCTTGGTCACGACATCACGCCTGGATGGCTCGGCCAATTTCGGTAATTTTTTTTGTTGTGTTTGTAATTATAAGGAGAAGGTTCTTATAAAAGAAAATATTAAAAAAATTGCGCGGAAAATAGAAAATTTAAGAATACTTAACCGCCTTATAAAGTTTAATGCCATTTTGACTGCGTGGAAGGACAATCCCGTAGGGCGTAGACTTATATAAATTACGTGTCACGTTGTTTGTCCGCTATGGATTCCTAATATAAATGGCAAAACAACGTTTGCCGGGTCAGCTAGTATATATATATATATATATATATATATATATATATATATATATATATATATATATATATATATATATATATATATATATATATATATACAGTTCGAACGAGTAACGTTATGGCGATAAACCACTCAATTCACATAACAAAACATTTTGTTACGTGAATTGGGCTCTATGTGTTGTAGCGTTAACTTACCAAACAGGAATTGACTTGTACTGATTTACATTTTGTTTTGCAATAATAGTTGTTAAAAAATATTATTTTCTTTATGATTATATTTTTTCTTGAATTATTCTTATTCTTTTCAAAACTTTAATAATTTGTAATTTGTTTTGTTATAAGAGTTATTTCAATATTTTCCTTCTAATTATTTTCGTTCAATTATTATTATTCTTTTGATAATTTTTAATAATATATAATTTGTTTTGTTATAATATAGTTATTTCTAAATTTGGTTTTCCTTATTTTCCTTATGATTACTTTTCTTGAATTATTACTCTTTTGATACTAATTTTATCAATATTTCTATAATAATTATTTTATTGTTAGTAGAAAATGTAAGTTTTAGTTAAATTGGGTTTTTTTAGATTTTGTCAATATTTTTTTTTTTTTTTTTTTTTCTATTTTTCTATTTGCTTTTGCTTTTTCTATTTGCTTATACTGGTATTTATATGTTTTCTTGTAATTGATTATATTATTATGACGACACTATTGCATTAGGGCAACTTGTTATAATAGTTGTAACTGGAAATAAATAAATAAATAAAAATGAACATTTAATTACGCGAATAAAAAAAAATAAGTACGTAAGTATGATCACAGCGTTACCGTTACGGGTAAAGCCCCGTTCTCACTTTGATTAGTGCGAGTGTGAGTGTTTAATGCAGGTGCTTAGTATTAAGCCAAAAATGCGTGAAGATAGCAGTGGATCAGTGCGAATGATTCGTAATCAGCGTAGTAAAAGTGAATAGATGCTGATTACTTATCACTCGCACTGATCAACGGCTGTCTTCACATATTTTTATCTTAATACTAACTACCCGCATTAAACACTCACACTCGTACTAATCAAAGTGAAAACGGGGCTTAAGGCAAAGTGGACAGAACGTCAGTAGCAGGAGAAATAGGTGGTGATCGCATTTGCCAACTTTAACGATTATAACTTGTTAATTGCGATCAAAAGCTTTACGTGTTTTTACAAGGGAGGGGGATTATAACAAATAACCATAAGCCGCTAGGTTCTAACTGCGGCGTTTCTCGATTGAAAAAACACCAAACACTTTGCCTGAACCCAGAGTTGAGTCCGTGCGGAACTCGTCAGAAGCCCCATCCTGATTTGACATTCGAAAAGCGAAATAAACTTCAACAATTTGTATTAAATTGTTTCGGATCGTTTGTTTTTTCGAAATGGCTATTGCAGTTAACCACCATTCGATGTTAAGTATGTATAATGAGTTTTGTTACCACCGCCTCGTTTTTTCCTGCCGTTATGCTAGTCACTGTCGGATTCGGTTTGAAAGGTAGGGTAGCCGCTAAGCATATACACGTGATGTTACATTCCCGCCGTACGGATCACAACTTTCTATTAACCTTTAATTAATATTTGGAGTGTTCAGCAAAAATTCCTAAGTTAGAAAATTTAGTGAGTCTTCGTACTTAAGCAAAGCTTTGTTCTGGAAATCTGAGCGTAGTCGGTTTTAGCTTGGGCACACTTTTATCTTTAAGTGCCAACACCTGTAGAAGTGGTGTCAGAATTATACAATATCACTATGACAGACAAAGTAAATTGCGACATTGGATATTTTCTAAATATCTATAAAATGTCTAACAGAAATCTTAGCTTACAATTCTACCTGACTTAAAAAGTTAGAAAATTTCACAAAACAAACCCATTTTATAGATGATGGTCATATTCTATGGTATAAAACAAAAGATGATGTACACCGGAATTGTGGCCATTGAAGGATTTTAAAACAAATTTTGATAAAAAAAATTATATATGTGCTGCATACGTTTTAATACAAATAGGTATTATTTAAGCATTATAATAACTGTCTTTTGGTTAGTTCCAAATTCAAATCTTTTAATAAAGCAATTAATTAGATTTTTTTGAAAATTATTAGGGATTTTTGTAATTTGAGAAACGTTTGATTGATATGTGGGGTTATTGGATGATTCGCAGGAATTAAACTCGCACGAAATGTGCGAATTGATATCTTTTAATATTTTTATTTTTTCAGTAGGCGATTCACACGAAGTTATTTTATTAGTGTGCGAATCAACAACTCCAAAAATATGTAGTAGACAATTGGCACAAACGTTGTGTTTTGTGTAATACAGTTATGATAAAGTACACTCTAGTATTTAGAATTAAATATTTTTATCGATATGAAATATAAAATAATATAAAATAAAATAAAAAATAAAAATTTGTAAACCTTATCTTTATTTACTATGACATTTGAGGACTGAAAAAATATCAAATCTGAAATGAACACATACATAAATCAAAAAAATATAGTAAATGACTTAACACATAGATTTAGCATGATAAAATGATTATGCATGGTTTTAAAGCTGCTATTTAAGCTTCGATTAATTCTTCATATTCCTATTATTTCTGAAATGGATGAACATGACTGTACTTTTTATTTGGCGTTCTGTAAAATAAAATATGTGCCAAAAGCATATTTTTGGAGTTGTCGATTCGCACAACAAAAAATGAACTTCGTGCGAGTCGCCTACAGAAAAAATGATATTATTAAAAATGTCAATTCGCACATTTCGTGCGAGTTAAATTTGTGCGAATCATCCAATAACCCCTATGTGTAGTTGGGTTTTGTTTTCTCAAAAATATTATTTAAATAATTTATTTTATAACATTTACAACAACCTTAGCAAATTTTTATACGAAATTTTGTCAATGATTTGAGCTCTTTTGACGTTAAATACATCTGCTTTTATTCTTAATTCATGTTCCAAAAAAGGAAGGAATGCCTATTTGTGTATGTTGTGATATTCGCTCAATAAATTATTAGTTTAAAATTTGTTCATTTTTTTGACGTCTTTGAAACTTTATTTGTCATTGTATAAGATTGTCATAGAGATGTTAAATAGTTGTTTTCTAGTCCTATGGTTGCTACTTTTGTATACATTTTATTTAAAATAATTTAACCCATGTGATTGCAATTTGTGGTTGCAGACTCCAGGTCTATTTCCTACAGACCTTACCTCAAATTTGAGTCAATTAAGTACTTTTAGGTTATGTAGATCATTTATTATTCAAAACCCTTTGGTCGAGGTGTTAACCTAACTACGCAACCAATGAAGTCAGGGTTCGATTTCCGTCAGTTAAGTTATTACACAGATAGTGTCATTGATACAGATAGTATCATAAACTAACACAGGCGCCATTCATTTATTATATTAGACTAATTTTTAAAGTTTTTGACAATTGACCTCCTCCCGCCTGTTTTATACTTGTTACGTAATTTATACACGGTTTATTTTAATGATTATTATAAAAATCATGTTTTAACATTTTAGAGAAAAAATTTTGGTACCTGAAAAGAAAAACCGTTATAGATTATTTCGTTGTCCGTCTGTCCGTCCTGTCAAGACCCTTTTACTCAGGAACACGTACGTAATGTCAAGTTGTAAGTCAACGCGATCAAAAGATATGACTATTTACATATGTCGCATATTTTTTTTGCCATTTCAAAAGAGAATTAAAGCCTTAGGGGGAACAGATACTTTCCGTTGACCTAGAATTGTAAAATTTGGCAAGAAGTAATTTTTTACAGCACATGTAAAGAAAAAAAAACCGAAAACCGTAAATTTTTAGTTACATCACAAAAACGCGATCAAAGGATGACCATTTACCAGAACTCGCACTTGACCGTTTTTTTTTCAAAGAAGCATTTTTTGAAGTAATTTTTGATTTTTGGTAATGATAAATTTTGGTTTTAATCATTTACCTATACGCATTCAATCACACCTCGGGACTCGCGCGGTTTACAACGCTTTTGCAAAGAATAATTATAACATGGCGCATTTTTGACCTATCAAGACGCATTTCCACCCTGTTGTAATAAAAATTAAGATATAGTCAACCCCCTTCCCGCCTAAATCGTCTTACGTAATATATGAATGGTAACATATTTTGTTATTAACTTGAGTGGTAAAATTTTTCTGTACATATATACATCTGATCTCAACTAGAAACAAATAAAATCTTTGGTGTTGCAAGAAGTTTATGAAAATTTATTTTATAGAAATAATTTATCAGTTTCCATAATTCATTTTTATCTCGGAGTCATTTTTTGCTTGGAACTTAAAGTATACTACTTAATAGATCAAATGGTGTAATTTTCTATTTATACATATAATATACCTACATCAGATCTCAAATTTTGATGTTACACCAAGTTTTTGGCGATAACTAAAACTGTTAGCGTTTCATGCTCACCTAAGGCACTGGGGTATTAAAATACCAAGATAATAAGCTGCTATTGAATTTTCGAAAATAACGTCGAAAATTCTTGAACAACCTCCATTAAGGGATCGAAAAGAAGACATCAAGCATGAGACATTACCCTTAACCCTAGGCTACCAGCTAACGAGATATTTTTATTCTTTTTCTAGTTCTTTAGTCAATATTACAAGTCATCTTTATTTTTCTTATAAAATATAGTCCTGTTGCATAATAGTCAGACTACCGTATATAATAGTCAGATTGTAGATATTTGCTAAACAAGTTTCTACGTTAGTGTACTTATAAAATAGCAATAATTAAGAAATAAAGTGAATGTAACACACAGCTACCAGATATCGTATGTGTTATTGTTGTTGTTGTAGCAAGAATTTCGAACTTAACATCAAAAATGGTTCAGCTCTTTTGTCCGATGCGGGGATCATGATCCTAACCAAATAAGCTACTAGGCTACGATTTTTTTTGTCTGTTTTTGTTTTTAGTTCTTTAGTCAATTGCAAGTCGACTTTCTTTTTGAAATATGGTCAGATTTATCGTATGTTGTACATTTAAAGAATTTTCTACGTGAATGTACCTATAAAGTAGTGATATTAAAAAAATAAAGGGATTATTCGTAAGACTTGACTGTGTTATTTATTACTTAGATGCGATCTGTTCCATAAATCTTACGGAATCTTATTCCATATTAGTCTGGGCCCTTTTGGGACCAATTACCGTCCTTTTAAGCGGTACGTATAAGGCAAACGATTGGTTTAATATTGTATTATATATATTATATAATATAAAGTTCTTCAACGTATCGCTCGGGTTTGGTAATCCCTTACTTATTCCTGCCGCTGTAGCGTCAATGTTTCTCACTGTCGTGTTCCAGTTTGGAAGGTAAGGTAGCCGGTAAACTTGTGCATGTGGCATTACCATTCCGCTACATGGAGATCAAAGATATTAATAATACCTTTGGTGTCTATAAGCGCTGTTTAGCTTTTAACATCAGGAGACCCATCTGCTTGTTTGCTAACTTATGATGTGAAAGAACTGTCGGAGATGACCTTCCTTATTTTTACTTCGACACTTATACCCAATATAATAAAATACCCAACTCCTCCTCACTATATTATACATTATATTACATTACTAGCAGGGGTGGATTTGGATTTGCCTGCCCTAGGCCTACAAAAGATTGCCACTCCTACGATAGTTTAGATAACCCTGGACTAAAGTTACTACGAACTTTAGTGATCTGTAGTTTCATTTTAAGCAAAATGAAAATGATACATTTATCTTAGAATAAAATAGTAAGCAAAGATCCAGTTGAATGAGCAAAAAGAAATGATTCGGGTATACTCGGCCTATAGGGAAATCCGCCCCTATGTACTACTACTACCTAAACCTAAAAATGCATATGCAAAATAGTAGTTACCTAACAGGTATATGTCTATATATTTGTGTTTTATGTGTATATATGTGTTTATATAAGTAATATGTAAATATAACAATTTGTATGGTATAAGTAGTATGTATTTAATTTACTAAGATCTATGTTCTTATATGACGTATATTTTCTGAGGCACCGTTTACATACTTTCTGTTTACTCAAAGGTTTACTGGAGGAGACTGCCAATAGACATTCTGTATTTACTACTACACACTGTATCACATAGTCTGTGGGAATCTAATATCTTGCGCGGGTTTGGTAACACCTACAACCATACAAATACTAATATCTTGCGCGAGTTTGGTAACCCCTACAGACCACACAAATACTAATATCTTGCGCGGGTTTGGTAACCCCTACAGACCACACAAATACTAATATCTTGCGCGGGTTTGGTAACCCCTACAGACCACAGAAATACTAATATCTTGCGCGGGTTTGGTAACACCTACAACCATACAAATACTAATATCTTGCGCGAGTTTGGTAACCCCTACAGACCACACAAATACTAATATCTTGCGCGGGTTTGGTAACCCCTACAGACCACACAAATACTAATATCTTGCGCGGGTTTGGTAACCCCTACAGACCACAGAAATACTAATATCTTGCGCGGGTTTGGTAACACCTACAACCATACAAATACTAATATCTTGCGCGAGTTTGGTAACCCCTACAGACCACACAAATACTAATATCTTGCGCGGGTTTGGTAACCCCTACAGACCACACAAATACTAATATCTTGCGCGGGTTTGGTAACCCCTACAGACCACAGAAATACTAATATCTTGCGCGGGTTTGGTAACCCCTACAGACCACACAAATACTAATAAACACGATGTTGGGCGGAAAACGTGTAGTCTTTCATATGAGCTAACGCTTGTAAATATTAAACGCCCGTAGATATATCGTGAATACGCCATATTGTGCTAATTTATTGCCGAATTCGCCTCTATGGCTCTATGGTGTAATATATATATATATATATATATATATATATATATATATATATATATATATATTCTATTATATAACGATCATCTGTAACCAATTAATTAAAATATAATAAAAAGAGAAGATTGTTCAATTACTTAATAAATCGCCACTGTGGTCTAGTGGTCCGGTGTCGGAGTTGACCACATGAGGTCCCGGCTTCAATTCCTGGGTCGGGCAATTTAAAAATGTGTTTTTACAGTTTTCTGATAAAAACAACATTGCCCGGGATTGGAAAGTGTCCGGTTGGCGATAGGCTTGCCACCTATCACATTGTGAGACCGAGTATCTTCGGCTAATCGTGGGTGCACTTGTTGTACCTCTGCCTACCCTTTCGGGGATATGGGCGCGAAGATACGTTTTTTATTGCCAAATCAAAAGCCAAGGCTTTAAAGATACCCTTGTAGTGATTTTATTTCATCGGTAAGTATTATAACTGCGTATTTCTAAGTGTAATTGCAAGCGACACTAGCAGCCTAAGTAATTGGCTTGACTGATATGTTGAAAGTAGTCCCAGACCATGTTGGTCATCCTGATTGACAATAAGTGCTGCAACGTCTCAGCTGGATCTGGTACCACCGCTTTATCTATTCCTGCCGCAACAGTGTTAATGCTTGTCATTGCATTCCGTTTTATTTTTTTATGTTATAAGATAGCAAACAAACAGAGGGGTCTCCTGATGGAAAGAGTCAACCATCGCCTATAGACACCAAAGGTGTTAATGGTGCGTTGCTATCTTGTGGCGAGGTTTAATGCCACATGCATAAGTTTACCGGCTACCTTACTCTCCAAACCGGAACACGACAGCGACAAGCACTGATGCTTTGGAGAGCCTCGCATACTGTTATACTGTTGAGGCTCTTCACCAAATATATGCACTTTAGGTAGACGCGGGTAACTAGGGTAGAAAAAAAAGCAAAATTCCGATAACTTGTGGAAAATGTCAGGTTGTTATATTTTTTTAGTTATTCTTACAGAATTTCCTCCATAATAAAAGAAAATTCAATTCAGACGCGCTCAAGAATGTAAAAAAAACGTTTTCTTTGCAACTTTAACTCCCTTACGCTGCACTTGAATTTTCTAAATTTTAGCTAGCAAATTAACCGATACCTTAGTCTGACGCGATTTAGTATGTCCATGTCACAGTTTTTTTTATAAACATATTTTTTTATCTGTAGGTTTTTTCTCCACTATAGAAATGAAAAATATTATATAACCTTTTATTTTTCCTATAATTTAATTTACAAAATCCAATAGGTCTCTAAGATGCTCGAATAACTACCCTTTTAGCATTCGGGTTCCCTTACTGCAATAAAAACATCCAAATTAAGATTTTTTTATTATATATTAATACGAGAAGCGAAAATTTTATAATGAGGTAAGTATGAAATTGCAAAAAAATCATTACGCTTGTTCTCTTGTAGACTAGGCATACCGAACTGAATGCCCATAGAAATTTCTGGTTCAATACCGCTCACCGGTTTTTTAACAAATGGAGTCACCATTATTATCTTCAGTTTTTGCAAATATCTCACTGGTTTTTTTGTGAAAACAAAACACTATATTTTGTATAAACATCAAACAAATAAATGGTTAAAAAATGAAGTTGTTATTACATTGCTGTTTTTGTTTCAGTTTCATACGTGTTATCCAAAAATCACAGAACAATGATGATTGTCCAGGGTTATAAGTTTTCATTGCATTATGCTAGAAACGGCAAGGAGAGATGGCAGTGTAGTAGAAGGAGCTACTTTGGATGCAAGGCTGTAATTCACGTGGCTTCTGGTATTCCTTTCTACTACAATATGCTACATAATCACGATCCCTAAGATGCGTTGATATATTTACATAAATAAATCTATGTATGTGCCTGCGACACACTACATGTCTAAACAGAAATTGTAAAAATCTGAATGTAAGTTCGACATTGTGTTGCTATATTCCAAAAAAATGTTAAACCCATTTTCCGGGATTTTTTGTTGTTCAAAAATCAGTAATTTAATGTGTAAAGTTTTTAAATACCGATTCATTCATAAATTTATGTTCTATCAGAATCTGTATTATCTTGTATATAGGTAACTATCAGAATTATGCAGGAAAAAATTATCAATGATCAAATGCCGTAAAATAAAAAAAAACAATATTAAAAAATGAAATATTAAAAGAATTTAATTTATTTACATTTTTAATAACGAAAAACTTGGTATTTTTTAACGCCAACAAAATTTAATTTGTTTTAAAAAGGTTTTATTTATTTGTGTTATAATAAGTTGATTTAAATATACGTAATAATTAATGTAATGTGAAATAAAACTAACATTTTAGGTTGAGATTTTTATTTTTTTCCCAACATAGCTTGTTCATTATGTTAAAATGATATTAACTAATTACTGAAATTCAGAATGTGTTTTTTTTAGTTTTCTGATAAAAAAAAACATTGCCCGGGATTGGGTATGTGCCCGGTTGGCAATAGGCTTGCCATCTACACCACATTGTGGGACTAAACTTCTTCGGCTAATCATGGGTGAAATTGTTGTACATATTTATATATATATATATATATATATATATATATATATATATATATATATATATATATATATATATATATATATATATATATGTGTGTGTGTATAAAAAATACCTAAGCAGGTAGTTGTTTTGTTTGTTTTGTGTTGTCCTTATAAATTTTTTCGACGCAGTAAAACTGCAGCAACTGATTTCCCATTTCTATATCTGCGGAACCCTGCATCCGATTTTCACCAAATTGAAATGGAGCTTTTACGGCCGTATCCTCGAAGTCGTAGGCAGAGGTACAACAAGTGCACCCACGATTATCCGAAGATACTTAGTCCCACAATGTGACAAGTGGCAAGCCTATTGCTAGATATTGTGATAAACACGACTTCTTTTTCTTTTTAGACTCATATCGATCGAGTTGTCCTGTTTGTGGTGATGACATATCTGGAATTCACTATGGAATCTACACGTGTGAATCTTGCAAACTCTTCTTCAAACGGACCTTACAGCAGGCAAAATATACGGATTATGTCTGTCGGAGGCAAAAAAGCTGTATTGTTACGAAGGAGAGAAGATCTTACTGTCGATATTGCAGGTTTCAGAAGTGCATTAATGTCGGCATGCAGCCGTTAATGGTGCGAAAGGTTTTCCATGATAGAGGTGGAAACAAAATGTGCCCAATTTTAAGGAATTTTCTTGGTGATTAGGTAGGGAAATATTAATTACTGTACTGCCTTATATACATCGAAAATGCTTATGGTTCGTTGCAATCCCAATAGCAGGGATGTAATTATTTGTTTAGTAATTTACCACTACCTTACCCTTTCAACCAAATACTACAAGCAGCGAGTTTTCCATGATAGAGGTGGAAACAAAATGTGCCCATTTTTAATGATATTGCTTGGTGATTAGGCCGGGAAATATTAATTTACTGTACTACCTTATTTACATCAAAAATACTTATGGTTCGTTGCAATCACAATATCAGGGATTTAATTATTCATTTAGTAATTTACCGCTACCTTACCCTTTCAACCGAATACTACAAGCAGCGAGATACAAAACTGGGCGAGACACATGGTCACGATGGTAATGACACTCACCTTTCTCTCACTTTTTATGAAATTCCTGGCAGTAAAGTAAGTTATTCTTGAAAAATGACCCGGATGAACATGGGTAAAATAAGTATGAAAGTGCCTTAAATATTTGTAAAATAAAAAATGATAAACCTTGATTAAATCAAAGCGGCACTATTTCTCATTTTTTATTTTACTTATACTTCAATAAGTAAAAAAAAGAAATTTAAATAATTAGTAATAATGTCATCTGTTTTCTAAATATCACTTATCACTGCCAATGAAAAGCCGAAAAAATAAGAGTAGTTTTAATTTTTTGTACATATAGATTATCCTGTAAATATTATTAAAGCTAGTTTTAAATCATATATATATATATATATATATATATATATATATATATATATATATATATATATATATATATATATATATATTGTTATAAAAATTGACTTAAAAAATTACATTACGTAAAATCTACTGGTTGAATCAAAAATATTCATTTCTTCATTTTATTTATATGATGTTAAGAATAAAATCTGTTAATATATTATATTGAAACCTGAATCAAATAATTATTTGATTCATGTTTCAATATAATATATAATTATAATTAATTATAATTAAACATTGTATAAAACATTTTTATAAATTAGCATCATTACATAAATCGTTCCTAAAAGTTAGTACTTAACTTTATTATAGGGCGTTTGTGTATTCGGCGCTATCAAAAAAATGTTCTTTTTACACAATACAAAATATTTTTGTGTAAATAAAAATGCATTTAAAAAAGTAATTACACAAAAATAATCTAAAAACTATAAATGCACACATAATCATCACGATTAGGAGACCGAGCACGAGTTGAGGAGCCTGTAATCTGCGTAGTTGTTAATTTTGATTATTTGTGTAAAATTTGGCTTACTTCTATGTTTGATCGAAGCATATGCGTAAATTGTAATGTTAGTGTGGACTACAACGACCTGGTTTATGTTATAAGTTTTAAGAAATTGTGCATCTATTTCAAAGTACAGAAAAGTGTATATAGTGTTTTATTTAATACTAGTATTGTTTTATTACTTCTAAATTGTGTTTGTCTTGCACTGCATAATTCTGTGCTTGCCCCAACGGTATTGTATGGAAGTGAGAGTTAGGTATGTCAGAAAAACATGAAGGTAGATTAACGCTGTCGAAATGAGAGCGTTACTAAAAATCTGCGGTGTAATACTCGTGGATTACGTTTGAAGTGAGAGAGAGGTTGTGATTGAAAGACAGTATGGGTGTAAAAATGATAATGGGCATGCTCAGTTGGTTCGGACATGTTGAAAGAATGGCAGATGAACGGTTTACAAAACAGATATACAACGCGAATGTGGATGGATGTAGGTACCGGAGAAAACCAAGACTAGCTTACCATGATCAAATCGGTCGGGTGCTATCCGAAGGTGATGGTGAAGAAGATGAAGGTGAAGGAGATTTCATTGAGTGGTAAATTTCACTGACCAAAGACTGTGAAATTCATACTTCATTTTTACTTGTTTCATGTCATTTGAAGTTCGGGTAAACTACAAGAATGTAATCGGACATGACGAAAATACAATAAATTATTAATGTTATAATGTGTAAGCTTTATATTTTTTCTAGGAAAAAATATTATTTATATAATAATAATGTAAGGATAATATATTATTTTATCAGGATTAATAGATGTCAGTGTTATTTGTTGAAAGATTTAGGTATAAACAATTTTTGGAGTACAATGTGCATATGTGAATATATTATAAGGTGGTATATTAATTAAATATTGTTTTCTATAAAGATGAACTTTTATTTATTGGTAATATGAGGGATTAAAATTGTTGATACTGTAGGAAGAGAGAATTACCTAGGTGTGATGAGAGTAATTGTAGTACTCTGATTAACATGATGGTGAACAGAATATCTACTAACCTAACCAACCAAATAGCGTATAGGAGACGGTTGGATGTGTTCCTACACTTATATACACCTTTTTTAAAACAATGCATTTTACTCCATTTTCGGTCTGCGACTTTTAGCATTATTTTAAGTAAGATTTCTTTGAACGCAATTTGAATAAATTTTAAGAAGACATTTCTGAGTTTCCGCAGAATTAGACTGCATAATATCATTTATTTTGCAACATATTTATTTGATCGAATTCATTTATTAAACCAGAGCTAAAATAATTCTTAGTTTAAGCAGCATTATTTCAACATTACCTTAAATGTTGCGTACTTACTGCAAGGGAATAAGGATGTCAAAATTATAATAATTTGAACCTAACTTCTGAGATAAAGCCCAGTTTAGGAGACCCACTATATTATTACTTGAAAGACTGTTTTCATGCAATTGTCCCTTATACTGGCATTTATTATCCGCACTAATGGAACTTGTGTGATAAGGCATAATAGTTTGTATTTTTAGGTACTGTTTTCATGCAATTGTCCCTTATACTGGCCTTTATTATCCGCACTAGTGGAACTTGTGTGATAAGGCATAATAGTTTGTATTTTTAGGTTTGTGTGTTTATTAAAAATATGTCAGTTTGTCAACTGAAGCAATTTCGTCACGAAACACGACTACTAGTCGATACATGTTTTACTTACAGGTTACAATTGTTCGCCCGCCACTCTTTTCCTCCGCTAATGCGTATTTACGCCAGTTGGGTCACAGCATAAACTTTAACTTTCACATAAACTGAGTTTTTACTAAATTTTATTTCATATTGAAAAATCGTTTATGTTTCAGTTATAAGGCCACAGTACAGTTGGTCGCGCCACGGTAACGCTATTATCATCCTTGGAGAATACAGATTTAAGAAGCGGTCCAAATATATCAACCAGAGGAAGGAAATGCATTGGGTGTGTAATAAATGCGACAAAGGATGTAAGGCGAAACTAACGACATTGAATGACGCCATTATACGACTGTATAATGTTCATCATCATGATGGAGCTAGAAAAAAATGATACATTTTTATAATTTTTTTAGATTTTTATCAATCTGACTAAGTAATAAATAATATTGAGCAAATCATTTCTGTTAGGGCAACTAGTGGTAAGGATAAAAGTACCACTAATTACCCAGGTATTATTTTACTTAACATGACTATCTAATATTATTAGAGATTTTATTATACACCGCCATTTTTAGTGCCTTCCATTAGTCTCAATTTTATCCATCCATCTGATATTCTACTAGGCAGTTCGTAAAAGACAAACGATTGACCAAATATTCACTACCATTTTGACTATTAGGTATCTTCTCTCAGGTTTGGTATCACTGCTTTATTTATTCCTGCTACAATAGCGTTAATTCTTGTCACTGTCATGTCATATTAAGGTTTGTGTTTTTTTAAATATTTCACTATTTTTATTAAGTTTGTTTCTATGTGTATAGTAGTATCTTAGACTAACACTCATACCACAAGCGAATAATTTACCATAATAAGCAAATAATAAACTCGCATGGCACTCTTGACGGAAAGTGAGAACCAACGTCTACAGACCTCAAATTGTCTAAGTCTCTATTTGCGTGTTCATTCTGGCTACTTTGATGCTAACTGTGATACTATTATAGCGAGAGAAAAAAAATGGCGTCAAACCCGGACGACTTGTAGTACCCGGAATGGCGAATCGTTCATTTTTACGAGCTTCCTGGCAGAAAAGTGTATGGTCTCCTTTTTTTAAAGAGGAGGTTTTTGGTGTTCATACGCGACGGTTATATCTTTTTAATAGAAGAGCCATTAGTTGGTTCGGTACCATATGATATAAAAATGTAAATTGTATGTAATTTTAGGTTTTTTTTTAATTTAAATTTGTTTACTCAGTTTACAGAAACTTATATATTTTTTTATTTAACGGAATTTAACGTAAAATTACATCGCAATTTTTTTTTATGAATTAGACATTGAAAATGTAATAATTGATATTAGTAAAAACATTATTTTTACAATATGTTGTAATCACAAGTTATTATTACTTTGATTTAATTTGACAACAAAATAAACAAAATAATTTTTACCTCAATCATTGTACTAGTAATGTAATGTTAAAGAGTCTCTTTTGTATTTTGTGTCTGCGTAATTTCTTTGTTAATATGATTAAAAAATTGCTTGAACTGAAAATGCTTTAGTTAAAATAAAATGTTCTTGAATGATTTTTTTATTTACCGCAGTGTTATGTAAACAAACCTTGCAATATTATCTTTAACTATATTTCAGGTAGGTATGTTAATGTGAAATGTTTTGAACAATTTCTTTATTAATATGTGTAATTTAATTTAATTTCAAAAATTCATTTGACATAGAATTTTATGATACCTAAAATTACATGTTTTTGAACAATTTCAATTCTATTCTATTTTTTTTTAAATTACGGGAACATTATATAATATGCATAATTTTGTATTCTTATTCAATTTTTATACTTGGAGGGTCTATAATAATTTTGTTGTTTTTTCTCCTGTTATGTTATAGATGTTATTGACAGTTCGTTGTTACCATTGTTCCGCGTTTATTGTGTTATTTCTAACTGTAAATAAGTTAAGATCGTATCCAGATAATGCTGTAACTATTACTACCTTCTTAAAATATTTTATTTTTTCTTAATCAAACTGTACGATAAGATTTGGAGATAAAAGTGAGAGTAAAAGAGATATCGCTTATTAGCGAGGTCTAAATGTTGGTAATGTAAAAGTGTTGTATTAATAATTTAAAAAAATGAGGTTTTTCGTGCGGAAGAAGAAATAATGCTTAATTTCTTCTTTTGACCTACTTAAAAGTTGGGTGATAAGCCCATCGATTTGTACTCTGTTATTAATCAAACGTTTTTACACTAATTATTAAAATGTGTGCATTGATTTATAATAAAGTATATTTTCATTATTTAAACAAAACACGATTTCGTAAAATGTAATTTGGTAATTAATTTAAATAAATATATGTTACATTTCAGAATAGTTATTTGTATATTTTGTAAAATTTTAGGCTCAAGCCCAAAAACCATATTTTTGCAGTTAATTTTTTTACCACTTCAAATTTTGGTATGAATATCGATATTTCCTTATTGCCTTGGTAATTGCTTAAAGTTATGACACAATATGTGTTGTACACATTATAATATGTAACTAAAGTACTTAAGACCAAATAAAACCAAATGTATTTTTTATAAATTGTAAATTATGTGTATTGTAGCTAGTTTGATGTATAAAAATACTCACCGCTTTGTCGTAAGTAAGTACAGATAAAATCAAGTGCTTTACCTAGTATTTAATAATACATATAAAATATGTAAATATAATTTCAAACTAATGTAATAGCAGATTGTAATATTATCTTTAAAATTAAAGATAATTTATCTTTAATTTTCAACCGACGCAAAAACGGTGAAGGTTCTCAATTTGACACATATGTGTATTTTTTTAATGTTAGGCCATGGATAACTTTTTACAGAGTTGTCCGATTTTGTTAATTCTTACCATACCATAGAGATGATTAATTGTTCACTCACTGATTTAATGTATGACCACTCACAATTTTCGTCGGTTTAATTTTTTGTTAAAAATATATTTAAGAATTAATATAGCTCCTACATGTTTAATAATTTTGGTGTTTCCAATGGGTATTAGACATTAGTAACTGTGTATCAATTTTACAAATTCAATGTTTTTAAATAGTTTTCAAAGCGAGCAAAGCTGCGAATAAAGTTATAAATCAAAATAAATTAATCAAAATTTAATTTGACTTATGTTACATCATACATTTTTTAAGAGATAAATCAAGAGTCTGCATATTTAATAGCTATGTAGTATCAGTATGAGTATCTATTTAGTAACTCTGTTTTTTACAATAAATGAGTATTTGACGTTACATTGCATTGGTTTGAGACAATATAAACGTTGAGCTTTCATTAAAAATTCGTAAGTAAAACATTTTTGTAGTTAATGTAAGTGATATATTTTGTGGATTCCGTTGCGCGACGTCAGCTTTAAGCGATTTAGATGAAAGTGTAATATTTTGATAATTTTGTAAAATTAATGAACCGGTTGTTATTTGCATTGATTTAGTTGTTATATAGAGATGGTAGATATGTTCGCCAATCGTCGCGTTGAAATACAATTTTACTAACATTCCTTTATTGTGTATATATATAAATATAAAGCGAAAGGAACTTGGTTCCTACTGAGTGTCTTATGACATCACTTGTCTTTTTATAATGATACTAGCTGTTGCCAGCGACTTCGTCCGCGCGGACTTCGTTTACTCCGCACTGCACCTCCCCCGTAGGTGATAGCATGATAATATGTAGCCTATATGTTGACCCGACCTGTTAGTAATATTCATACAAAATTTGAAGTAAATCCATGCAGTACTTTTTGAGTTTACCCCGGACATACATACAGACAAACAGACAAAAATTCTAAAAACTATATTTTTGGCTTTGATATCGATTTTAGATCACGCCCCAAGTATTCTTTTAAAAAAATATTCAATGTACAGTTTTGACTCCCTACGATTTTATTATATGTATAGATGAGACAAAAATTCTACGTTAATGTAGACTATTCACAACCAGGGTATAACAATGCAAGACTAGCGACGAGTACTAATAATTAAAAACTTACAATTAAAATTACATAATGTACCTTCTTGGATTACTATTTTTATGGATATCTAGACATGCCACGTCCACAAAAAAATCTTAATATCCTTCCAATCAACTCTTGTGTTCCTTCAATTTTGACATTTTAATAGAAATTTTGAAATATCGTAGCCGTCTCAATGATTTTATTATTTTAGTTTTAAATCTTTTACGACTTCCAAGACGTTTAAAGGCGTATCTAAAGTTAAAATATTTGGTTTAAATATAATATTAAGTTATTTTTGAATACATTCCAAATGTTGTTGAATGGATGTAGGATTAAATCATTGGTAATTTTTTGAAGTTAAATAAAACATTGTAAACTTGAACATTCTTTTATTTTATAAACATAATAACATTCTTAAATATATTTTCGTGTATTATATTTACATTGTATAATTATTAAAAGCAAATAAATGCCACCCACAGACATGGTAGTGTAAACCGAGCGTCAACCATTTGACCGCTATCACAGCTTTTTCTTGATAGATAAAACGAAATAAGTAAGTATTTTCACGCCCATATCCCTGAAGGGGTAGACAGAGGTACAACCAGTGCAACCACGATTAGCCGAAGATACTTGGTCCCACAAGTGTGATAGGTAGCAAGTCTATCGCCAACCGGGAACTTTCCAATCCCGGGCAAATTTGTGTTTCTCAGAAAACTGAAAAAACACTTTTTTTTAATGTGCCCGACTCGGGAATCGAACCCGAGACCTCATGTGATCAACGTCAACGCTGGACCACTAGACCACAGAGGCGACCGACTTTTTATCGAACTGCCAGAACTACATGATCTGGACCGAGAAGGTCAAATATTAGAGAAACGAGGCAGCGAGAAGTAAGTATTTAACATTATCCATAAAACAAGAAATATTTTTTAAAGTTTTACAATCTTTAATTAGCTACGCAATCTAGCAGGTTTATAATTAAATGGATTTTACCAGCTCTCTAAGCCAGAACACGACAGTATTAATTATTGACAAAATTGTAACAAGATAAGGTAAGGCGGTGATACCTCATGCTTAACGAGCGAGACGTTATAGAACTATACTAACTAACTCATGCATCGGCGTGTTTATCTATATTAATATTATAATTTTTTTATATCATAAGATAGCAAACAAGCAGATGGGTCTCCTGATGGAAAGAGTCAACAATCGCCTATAAACACCAAAGATGTTAATGGTGCGTTGCTATCTTGTAGCGAGGTCTAACGCCACATGCATAAGTTTACCGGCTACCTTACCCTCCAAACCGGAACACGACAGTGACAAGCACTGACGCTATTGCGACAGGAATAGGTAAGGCGGTGGTAACAGACCCGGGCGAGACAATGCAGAATTCTACCGCCTAGTAGCCACGATGTTAGTGACTCGCATAGCCCATCGGTCGCCTTTTACGACCTGCCTGGCAGAACGGCAGTTGGTCTATTCTTCAAAGGAGCCCGGAACCAACACGGGGAGCGATATATATGAATGCGAAAGTTTAGATGTTTGGATGGATAAATGTTTATTACTCAATCTTTACTTAACGGATTTGAATGAAATTTGGCACGCAGGTAGATGATGACCTGGAATAGCACATTGGCTACTTTTTACCAAAAAATTATAAAAAAGTATTAACAATACGAAAATACTTTTGCCCCGACCTTATAGGTATGTAGTTTGACTGGTGAAAGACTGCATATATTATAACACACGTAAGTTACAGTCATATGTATTTAATAAAATTACAATATGGACTAACTTCATCGTAAACCTAAATGAAATTAGTGTAATAGTATTCAAAAAACATGGTCACCATGCGAACAATAGGTGCGCGCCTTGACTGACATGTGCGGCGGTGGCAAATCTCTTTTGGTAAACAATGAATTTCGATATCTATTTGCGGTGTCTATCCGTACTAATATTGTTATTGGATAATTTGATAAAAATTGACCTACTTATTTTTTACATATTTCATATCAGGATCGAGTATTAACATCAGACTTATATACAATATTTTATAAGTCAACCTGGGTATATGTATGTCGTGGTTATGATATCAACAATTAAACCATAATTTCAATATAGCAAATCCTGAAATTATGGTGGCAGAAATTGCTGCTGAAAAAATATGTCGTGTTCCAGTCGAGGATAATAAAAGAGCTATGAATTCCAAACCCATTTGCATTACTTCATGTGTTTGTTTTAAAGCATTCAATATTATTTAGGGTCTGGCCAACCCGGCGCAAATTCACTGCGTCACACGTTAAATACATGCAATACACGTTAATAATAGGTATTTTACCTACATCGTGTGTAGCGCGTAGATGCGCTGGTTTGACCAAAGCTTTTACACTAGCATAAATTGTAGATGCAATTAACTATAAAGATAAATTATAAGAATCAAATGGGTATAAAGCTTAGCTAACCCATCACAAAAACATATTGCTATTAACTAAAAAAGTTTATTTGTGTGAGTGTGAATGACCTCAAACCTTTCTTAAATCAAATACCTAATTATAGTGGAGGATCACAAAGTAATAAATTATTTCAAATATACATTTGTTCATAAAGATCACAGCGTAGTGTATTGCAATTTGATTTTCACTAAAGCTTAGGACACTCATTCTCAGAACAGTCGAATTTGTTTTTTTTTTTTTAATTATTTTAAGAGAGCCATATCTTAAGGCCTTGATCGACGTGCGAGCCTATACCGCGTGATAAAGAATGACGGTTTTACTCGCGGCTTGTTGATGCTGATCGACTAGCAAGTAAAAGTGTCGTGTCTGAAGAATCGTAGAAAAATATAGCAAATATGAAGAGCCACGAGCCCAGCTCGTCGGTACATAACACTGCGCTGTTATGATGATAAGGGGCCATCCATAAATTACATCAAACGATAAGGGGGAGGGAAGGGGTCGAAGAAGTATGACATTGTGTGACAAGCGATAGGAAGGGGGGGGCCAAATTTTGTGACATCACATTTTTTCAAAATATAATAGCTGTATAGATAAAAAATAATCGAACGAGATCATTTTTCTAATCTAAAATTGTAAAATATGTGACATCACACTAGGTAAGGGGGGTCTCACATATGTGACCAGCTGTGACAAGGACGGGGGAGGGGTCGAAAAATCATGAAATTCGTGTGACGTAGTTTATGGATGGCCCCTAATAATAAATGTGTGAGCTTTACTGACGCCCCGAGCCATAAAACCGTGATTTTACTCACCCGTCGATCAGGGCCTTATGAGTATTTGCTTTTAATGTAAAAAATACAAACATTAAATTATTTAACAAACCTCAATTCAAAAATAATAAATTAAGCTTTCAAATAAAATATTTTTGAGATGATAATTAACTCTTTTGCATTATTATTTTACTAAGTGTGACGTCAACAATATTTGTAATAAATAAACGATTAATGTTTCATATCGCTACAATTCTATGATGAAATTACTTAAATTTAGTATAAGTTTTATCTTGTTTTCATTATATCATAGAAGCTTTAATATATACCTAGTCTTACGTTATATATCGTTTCAAAAATTACATTTCAAGCGTCCACGGCGAACGTAATTAATAATATATGAATAAATTAACATTTAAAAAATGTATTGGTAACATATTTGTAAAAAGGTTAGGGGCTGCCGCCATCTTGTAAAAAGGTTTGGACGCTGTAATGTCAAATTATTCACAAACACAAAGCGGATACTAGAGTTAAACTAAGGACCCCATGATTTTCATATATCAGTCAATAATAATCGAGGTTTTGTAATATAAAAATAGTTATAAAAGTTACAAACTACATATAACAATTTATAACAATTTTAAAAAAAGTTAAAATATCAATGGATACAATATTAAATATAATTATTAATATCTTTCACCATTTACCAACGAAGTTTAACTTCAGTAAGTATCAAAATTAACTTACTTAAAAATATACTTAATAGAAACTAAGTTTGTTATAACAATTATTATGGTAAAATTATTGTTACAATCAACAGTAGTGGGTATTCCACTTTTAGGTAATTCAGGTATTCAGGTAGGAATCCTGGTATTCCAAATTTATTATTGTTCCAATCAACAGTAGTGGAATACAAGTTAATGTAATTCATTAATTTTATAGTTCTATTTAATAAGTACATAAGTTATATTTGACTCATTTAGTCTACAGTCTTGCATAAAAGTTTCACTGTACTATTTACGAGTACTAACACAGTTTAAACCTAGTATGTAACAATAATAATCAAAAATGAAATACAAGTGTGTAAATATAATTATTTAATCCATTTTATTGTTGAATTTCAAACGAAATTTTTTTGTATTATGCTGGGGCCACACTAGCATATGCGCACTAAGGCACATGCAGTCCGGAATATATGCGAAAATAGCCGATCACAGCTGTATTTATCGCGTCATTGCACGAAGCTTTGTAACGATAGACGCAAGTGCGGCCCCAGCATAATTCACTGAAATTAATTGTAAATTTGAATGCGGATTAGTTAAAGCGAAATAAGGTTGAAGTCACAGTTGTACGCCTATTCTAGTAAGGGAATTACTTATGTCTTACTCATACTTTTGTTTCTTTTGTTTCTTTTTAGATATATATAGATATATAAAATAAGTTTGTAAGACATTTGGGTGTCAGTTAGGGTTGCAAAATTCAGAGCTAGCAATTTAATTTTTAGATGTCAAGAGAGGATTAATTTTAAGTTAACGCCGTTTGCGGGGTCGCAACCCATGTCCCGCAGTCGCCATCTTGTAAAAAATCATTTTTTGTCGCCGCACAAAACATTTTTTGTTGCAAATTAAATTTTCTACACCTTTAGGTTTAGTCGTAGAATATTTAAGAGTGCAAAAATAGAGCACGAAATTTATTTTTAGTTTAATACATGTTTTTTGGTTCGCAAACCTTTTACCGCTGCTGCTATCTTGTAGAAAGGTACTTATGGACGCTACAATATCAAACTATTCAATGCACAGGGTTTTTTGTAAAAAGTGTCAATGTCAAATTTTGCTCAGGTAAATTTGTGTCATTTAGATTATTTCAGATAAAAATAATATGAATAATAGTACCCTTCATCATGAATTTAAAAATTGCAATAATTTTGTGCATGTTAACGAATTATTGAAAAACTATCATCTATAACCATAATACTGAATAGTTTTACAAAAAATCAACAATAATATCGAAAAAAGTATCACTTTTGGTAACTCTTGTTTAATACAAAGACATAATTTGATACATAAATATAATTGCACACATAATGGTTTTATTCGCTTTTAACATATAAACACTAAAAAAATTAGCTCTTTTAGGATGCATATATTTTACACAGAAAACCATTCTGTTACTTCATTAAACACACAAATTCACAATGACCTAAAATGTAACATTTCAATGGACCACTTATTTTTGCATAGTTTTGGATTACATTTAACGTCCACATATATATGTCGCGGTGAAATTGTCAGTATCGTTAGGTTATAATTTACCTAAGTGATATTATAATTTAACTGCTAACCTAACCTAACCAAATTGTAAAATCCCTAGGTACATTATAATCTAACGGCTATTGACAATTTCACTGCGACATTATATATATATATATATATATATATATATATATATATATATATATATATATATATATATATATATATATATATATATATATATATATATACGTACTAAAGAAGCTATTCTAAGTAGAAATCGTGTATCTTTCGTTAACCAAACCGTTTTAACAGTTTGTTAACAGTGTAAACCAATTGCTTGAAGTAAATTTGTAACATATTGGTAGAAAATATAGTTATAAATGTAAAGCTGAGCTGTAAAACAACTCAAGTTTTTAAAGTTTCGAATGTTTGCAACGCCTCTCACCGAGGCCCTCTTTCACAACGGAATGAAGTAGGTGCAGTCCATGGGCATCACTTTAGTGGCCTACAATTAGCGTGGCCCATGCCTTATCTGGTACGTTATGACATAGAAGTCTTTATCCAAAAACGACGTGGCACGTGATTTCTTTTATTTTTTATTTAAGTCTCAATACAAAACCAACATTATTAAAATTAAAAGTTTTTAAAATTTTTTGAAACGGTTTCGCTTAAACCGTTAACAATTTCACCAAATCAAAGAGAATCTGCCGCGAAATGGGCTTGTATCAACCATGCGCTTCATAGACACGGGGTTGCAATGATACCGTATTTATAACTGAGTACATACGTACACTGTATAATTTTTAAACGCAGTAAAACTGCATCAATCGACTTCCCATTTCCAGTATCTCCGCAACCCTGCATCAAATCTTCACCAAATTAAAACGGAACCACACGAGGAGTATACCCTCACAATCATTTAAACAATTTTCAAAATCAGTTCATAAATGACCGAATTCTGAGGTAACAAACAAAAAACATACAATCGAATTGATACCTTCCTCCTTTTAGAAAATCGGTTGAAAATAACAAAGTAATATTAACCAACAGCATTCCTTCCCAGATGTTATACGTGACAAGCCCATTGAATCGGGCTCCGATTGTGGGCAAATTGTTTTTCAGAAAAAAAATGATGTGGTGTCGCGGGACACCAGGTAGGAACGAACTTCCTTCGGCTAAACGGCACTACTCGCTTGTGTACGCGACTGTCGCTCCTGCGCACGTCTCATTTAACGCTTTTATTCCACGCATTTTTCTTACGGTTTTACTATCACATTTTTTTCAGTTCGGTCGCGCAGCAAAATCCCTATCCCCTCCAAGCCTGCCGTAAGGAACTTCGTTCCAATGATATCTCATACTTAACTAATAAAGCGTACCAAGAATGGAACCTGGAACCTATTAAAGTAATGAGGAAGTAGATAACATTAGGAATAAAAAAATGCTAATGTCTTTTTGTATTAATTTTATTAATATAACGACGTTATAATTAATGATATATAACTTTAGACGCAAGATATAACAAAATTACCCTAATTAGAATAGTTTGCTCCTAAAGTAATCTTTTGACTGTCCCGTTAGTCGAGTGGTTAACGAAATAAACTACGCAATCGATGGGGGCTCAAGTTCGATTCCTGACAGAGTTAAACAATTGTAAGAGATGTTTACATTTTTGGGTTTTGGTGTTAATTAAAATATGATTTAAATATGTATTTCTATATATTTAGTATGATTGACTAATTCCCATATCACAAGTAATTTGTTAACATTCGTTCAATTCGTGTAATTTGTCTAGCGAAATTCATTCATTGTTATTTAATGAAATTTTTAAATACCATGATTATGATCATTTTTTAAACAAATAATTTGATCTTCTAAAGTAACAATAATTGCTTTACAACCAGTTCGCTGTTTGACACATCTCCATCTTCCCTTTGGATGTTTATGGACGTGAAGACTGTATTTATATCCGTTCATTTCTATGTACCTTCCGGATCGCCACCTGTTTACGCTGAGAGCTAAAAAAACCAATATACTTTATAAAAAAAAAAAACAATTTAAAAAATATAACATGTTATATAATATGTGTTTTATCACTTATCAGTGCTAGGGAAAACTAACTTTTTTTTTTGAAAATAAAAAAGTTAAAAAAATGAAACAACTGGAATTAAACCAGCAACTATCTTGCTTTGAGGCCAGGCAATGCTCTCCCAGCTGAGCTTTGTATCGACGATTCAATGCGGCGAAATTCTCCTTTGCTTCGTAATCGATTCCGTCAATTGTACGTTGTTTGATAAATATTTTATAAGATTATTGACACTATTTCTGTGTTTGTAAAAAAATTAACGCAAATTGAAAAGAAAAAATCGGAGGCAGTCGTGAGGATTGCAGATAGAATAAAAGAAATAAAACTATATTTACTAGATTTATTATAATGACATCTACTGGGCTTAAAATACACAATCTAGTAAATATAGTTTTTTTTTATTCTGTCTGAAATAAGCGCGCATAGCTGTTTACATTAGAGATGCAATGAATAGTGATTTTGCCGAATACCGAATATCCGGGCAGACCCTCGGCCGTATAACGAATATTCGGCGGCGTATTTGTTTCGTGGTGAGTTCACCGTGTCACGACTCGTATTACGTTTATTACAGATTGAGTAACTAATAGTCTTGTTGTATTGCAAAAAATATTGTTTATCTGCTTGTCTAAAAAATAATACTCGTCGAAAAATGCTGGAAATAATGTTTTTATTCGTAAAAACTTACCTCTGATGAATTTTAAGTATTAATTGTTATGTTTCTTGGTAAAATATATGATTTATTTGAGAAATATGTGCGTTTATTTTGTAATGATTCGGAATTCGGCCGAATATTAAGAACTATTACCGAATACCAAAGAAAGTGGCCGAATGGTAACCGAATATTCGTGGTATCTCTAATCAGCTCTATTCCTCAAAAAACTACGTCTAATACATAAATTGCATCAAAATCGGTTTATCCGTTTGGGAGTAATCGTTGACGAAAAATTTTGAAAAAAGTGTTTTTTCAACATAACTTCGAAATTTTTTAACCAATCATTTTTTTGTATTCTACGATACGATAGCACTAAAATGCTAAAAAACTACGTCAAATGCCGTTTCAATAATCAAAATCGAATCTAATTCTCAAAACTTATAGCTTTTCAAATATAAAAATTACGTTGTTTTTAGCAAATTTAATTAATTATTTTTTAATAACTTTCAAGTTAATTAACCGATTGACTTAAAAATCTTATCAGCTTTTCTTCTTTAAAAACTGCGTCAAATACCGTTAATTTAATTAAAATCGGTCAATTTTTTTGGGATTTATCAATAAAGAAAATTAAAAATAATATGTTTTTTGACATTGGATCGAAATTTTTCAATCTATCGATTATTTAACCAAATCAATATTTTAGATGTCAATAATTTAGTTGAATGCCATCATCGTTTTCAAAATATACAGCTTTTCAAAAATTAATATACTGCCTATTTAACAAAATAGATGTTTGAACTGGAAAATCTATGGTTATATTTTATACTCTTTTGAGCTCAAAATACATAAATTTAGTGGGAAGTTTCAGGGATGGCCTGCAGGGTCAACCGTTTACACTTTTTTTTAGCTGATATCTTTGGTTAGACGTACGAAATGCTGTGTTAAAATATTTTTTACCCATTATGGAATGAACTTATATATATATTTTTTTTTATATTATTAGATAGCAAACAAGCAGATGGGTCTCCTGATGGAAAGAGTCAACCATCGCCTATAGACACCAAAGATGTTAATGGTGCGTTGCTATCTTGTGGCGAGGTCTAATGCCGCATGCATAAGTTTACCGGCTACCTTACCCTCCAAACCGGAACACGACAGCGACGTATATAGCGGCGTATATATTTGTTTTCCGTTAAATAACAAAAGGTTTCACATTTAAAGTTGCATCATCAGAGCTAAAAACTTAAATTGTCAACAAATATGTTATTTAACGCTTCCGAATTCAATATATTTGGTGAAAATTTAAGTTTTTAGTCTTTTTTTTTTATATCATAAGATAGCAAACAATCAGATGGGTCTCCTGATGGAAAGAGTCAACCATCGCCTATAGACACCAAAGGTGTTAATGGTGCGTTGCTATCTTGTAGCGAGGTCTAATGCAACATGCATAAGTTTACCGGCTACCTTACCCTCCAAACCGGAACACGACAGCGACAAGCACTGACGCTATTGCGGCAGGAATTGGTAAGGCGGTGGTACCAGACCCGGGTGAGACAGTGCAGAAATCTACCACCTAGTAGCCATGATGGTAGTGACTCGATAGCCAATCGGTCGCCTTTTACGACCTGCCTGGCAGAACGGCAATTGGCCTATTCTTCAAAGGAGGCCGGGACCAACACGGGGAGACCAACATAATCCTGATTATACAGTAAAATATGGAACCGGTTGGATATTTAATTAGAAACAAATATATAGTTTGTGAATTGTGGAACAGTACAGGTGAAAAAATTTAAAATAATACTTATTGTTAACGCTTATAAACTTTTTTTTATATCATAAGATAGCGAACAAGCAGATGTGTCTCCTAATGGAAAGAGTCAACCATCGCCTATAAACACCAAAGGTGTCAATGGTGCGTTGCTATCTTGTGGCGAGGTCTAATGCCACATGCATAAGTTTACCGACTACCTTACCTTCAAACCGGAACACGACAGTGACAAGCACTGACGATATTGCGGCAGGTATAGGTAAGGCGGTGGTACCAGACCCGGACGAGACAATGCTGAACTCTACCACCTAGTAGCCACGATGGTAGTGACTCGTATTAGCAATCGGTCGCCTTTTACGACCTCCCTTGCGGAATGGTAGTTGGCCTATTTTTCAAAGGAGCCCGGGACCAACACGGGGAGGAAACTGTCAGCAACGACCATTGTTGCTGAGAAATAATGTAACAAGACTAAATAAAATATAGTTTTTATTAATATAATTTATTTATAAAACAAACATGTTAAAGAATTATTTAAGATTTCTTAAAGTACCTGTTATCAAAATATAACATTTTTTATTAACACTCCGTTGTCAGCTTTTGGTGAAATTCTATTGTTATTTGATAGATATAATTAATAATGTACTTGTATTTCTATTTCACATCGAACTTAACTATACATAATTTTAAAACGTCTTCTTAATATAGCGACTTGGCTTCTTGGCTTTTCAGATTCCATCGTAATAGTCCCGGCCCCCATTTAAAAATAGACCAATTGCCGTTCTGCCAGGCAATTCGTAAGAGGCGAACGCTTGGCTATGCTAGTCATTTCCATAGTGGCTACTAGGTGGTAGATTTCTGGATTGCCTCACCTGAGTCTGGTACCACCGCCTTGCGTAGCTCTGTCGCAATTGCGTCAGTACTTCGTATTGTCGTAGTCCGATTTGGAGGGCAAGGTAGCCTGTAAACTTATGCATGTGCATTAAGACCCCGCCACAAGGATAGCAACGCACCATGAATATCTTTGGTGTATATAGGCGGTAGTTGTCTCTTTCCATCAGGAGAGTCATCTGTTTGCTTGCTAACTTCTATTTAAAAAATAAATCTTTAAAATCACCCTTGAGTAAAGTGTATTAAATCCTGAAGATTGGCTTTGCAACAGTAACGTGTATTAAATCCTTAAGATTTGCTTTCAAACAGTGATGTGTTTGTATTCCTGAAGATTTGCTTTAAAACAGTGAAGTGTATTAAATCCTAAAAAAATGTTTCAAAACAATAAAGTGTATTAAATCCTAAGTATTTGCTTTAAAACAGTGATGTGTATTAAGATTTGCTTTAAAAAGCTAAAATGTTGATTAATTACCAAACATGTATTTATGGGTTTAATGTGAAATAACAATACAAGTGCATTAGTTGTATATTTTATCAAATATTAAAATGTAATATTGCTTAAAACATATTTTAATGTATTTGAAATAGTTATTAGGGTATGGTTGTACGTTTTTCCGATCATAATATTGATGATAAATAAATTGTATCTGTGGATATCAATGTAAATTAGAACCTTGTTCTTTATTTTTTATTCATAAATTCAAATTAAAGGCGTGATCCAATAAAATACGATGTTTTAAATATTTTTTATATTAGAAACTTAATACTTATATTCAAAACAACATCTTTAAAAAACTATAATATTTAGATTTCAACTTAAAATGAATTATATTATTAAAATTAATTTATTGTATTGACTACAATAAAATTTTGTTAGTAGTGGTGTGGTTGTGAGGTTTCAGTATAACTGCTTCGCCTTCGATGATGAACGCCACTGACTTACACCCTCGGCTGTGACGAACACACCTCCACCACATCTTCGGTCCACATTGACGAGTAAATCCGTATCGATAGCCCGCCAATAACAGAACGTCTGTACCTCTTTTTGATGTCACAATCTCATAGCTTTGGGAGCCTAAAAAAACAATTGCTTTTATCTCTCATGAAGGATCATTGAAATTTCAGTCTTATTAATATAAAATACGTTACACTTATCAATACTTATTATTATGCTGCTAGGTTTTCGTGGATTTGCGCGCAAATCTCATAGCTCACTGATCATATGTATGCGTGTAATTTAAGTACCCGCCATATTGTTGGTTTTAATCCACATTTGCTTGCATTTACCTGCATCAGGGTTACCAACTTTATTGGAAAAATAAAGTACTTTTGGGAAAATTAGGAAAAGGATAAAAAATATTTATTTTTAATCATTATTTATTACTTTAGTTATTAAAGTTTATTATTTTTAAAATAGTTACAGGCATCTGACCAATTTAGATCTATATTTAAATAAATTAACAATTCATTTTAAATTAAACTGATAGATGATTTATTCCTTTAATTAGGTATATTTCAACGTAGAGAATAGTTTAGTTTTATTAAAATCGGTTCAGTGGTTTTTGAGATATGGGTATAGTTGGAGATATTTTAAGTCGGTTTAATTTTTTATAATCACTTTGTTGTGTTCTTTTAGATACTAAAAAACAAGAACGTAATTAATTGTTCTTCTGTTATGATTTATGAGTGTCTTCACTAGGCGATAACATGTACTTTACGGTATTAATAAAACAAACTAATATTTTGTCAACTGTAGTATTTTTAATCTCAAAAAAATTTCACTAGCAGACATGTACATAATATTCTGTCTTTACCCAAATTTAAGAACATGTAATCGCAATTTATTTTTCGTATTCCTTAAAATTTTCCGTACAAATACCAATATATTGTAAGCGATTTGTAATTACTAGCGATCTCGCTCTGGTCGAAATTCGACCAATAAAAACAAAATAGCATATAGATGTGTGTATATTATGATGTGTGCTAAATGAATGATACTGTGTGTAGGTAATGCTTATCTTTATTATAGCGTTCCAACTGAGAATAGGAATGTCAGGATGACATATTGCTCCGCATTTTTCAAAATTTTTCAACTTCATAAGTGATGAGTAAGGTGTGCAAAAAAATTCTAACAAAGAAATACTTTAAAAAAACATTTTCATTCTAATTGGCATGTTTTTTATTTAGGTTCCCAATAGATCATGTTACCATGTATTAAAATTAGGTGTAAAATAACTAACACGACTTACAATATATATATATATATATATATATATATATATATATATATATATATATATATATATATATATATATATATATATATATATATATATATATATATATATATATATATATATATATATATATACACACATATCTTCACGCCAGATTCCGTACGGGGTAGGCAGACAGAACCGAGTCTCATACATGACGATTCTTGCAGGCTTGTCTCGCTTCCTCCACATTCATCACTCTCTTTTTACATACATGCCGGTTACGAAGACTCTTGACACCATCTTCAGACAGTACTCGAGTACAGTACAGACTTCGGACAGTACGGTTTTCCCCGGTACCTACATTCTTCCACATTCGCATATCTCTTATAAGTGGTGTAACTAACACGACTTTTTATATATATTGATAAACAGTTAGATTGATGATTTTTACTAACTTTTTTATTGATTTGAATAATTTTGTTTTTCAATAAATCAGCAATATTTTTTGGACAAATATTTTTTTGCTGACATTACTAATGTTACATTTATGAAGTTGATAACAAACGCGATCTTATTCTCAGTTGGAAAGCATTGTAATTTAATGTAATTTTAATGCATTTTATTTAAAAATATTGGATTTCTGCAGTCCTCCGCAATGTAAACTTTAAATGGGTCAAATTTTATACTCCACCGTTCGCACAATTATCTTAAAAAGGATACAAAGTTTTCCCTTTACGTATTAATATATAGACAATATCCGGATATTAGGGCAAAGTGTCCAGCTTTAAACAGCCAAGAGTCAAGCTATTTTATTTTAAAAGATGGCAACCTTATACCGGGTAGACATTACGTGCTCCATATTTTGACAGAATTAAATATTTTCTGTTTCTTTCCTTTAATTTTGGTAATATAAATAATACAATAACTTTAAATTTATCTTCGTCTTACATTGCAGAAGTTGGGCCATTGTTCTTCTAAAAAGACATTCTGTATAATCAGTGTTAATTTTTACATAAATTAAAACTTAATTATGTTATCTATGCATTTGTGAAGGAATAAAGTGTAGATAATATGGCACTAATTTTAATTGCTTAATAGTATTAGTGTAATGTCAATAAACTGTATGTTGAGTGCTTAATTAGAAAAAAATTATGTGCTTAAATTTTTAATTGTCATTTAGACATTTAGATTAGAGATTAGAGAGAGATGGATATATTCGGTAAATTACATTTTAAAGATTGATTAAACAGCATGACGTTTGTATTATATGTATTTATCACATCATAAAATGATACTAAATATTTATTTTTAATGTAATATTTTACAATTTGTATATTTCTTATTTGATACATATGCCTCAGACGTGAGAAATTTTACACGGGATATTGTTAGTGAACATGTTTTTTTTATTCTATTAAATTACATATTATTTTTCATTATATTTTGCAAATAAATCATGACATTTAAGCTTAAATCTCGCATGCGTAAGAAGAGTAAGCTCCTGGACTATAACATTTTGAAAAACGCAACATTCGATAATATGTCATAATAGATTAAATTCATTACCCTAGTTCCTTTACGATATATACAGAGTTATCCGAATGTTAATAGACGATTTAGTTTATGTTTCGCTGGCTATTCACGAGGTGTATGTGGATTCCCGTAACGCATTTCATAAGCCTGTACCACTAGCTTGGTACATGTGATAACTGTGACTAAAAGCTAAATGTGATCATCTGATTGATGCATGGGAATGCTAACAAATCTCTACCAGACTTTTTCGAGTTTTTGGGATTACCCTCGAAAAAAATTTTTGCCAGTATCCAAGTATCGAATACGAGACCTAAAAGACCTAATGATTTGAGCCGAATAGACTTACACCTAGCCATATAGTAGGCATTTATAAATAACATTTTATCTAATGACTTTCCTAAAAAGGAAGACATTCTCAATTCGGTTATAGTTATTGTGTTTATTTTCTCAGAACTGGATTATTTATTAACCGATTCAAATAATTCTTTCTTTGTTTGAGAGGGTATATTTTCCGCTCTGTCCCATATAGATTGGTTAAGATCTGATGAATGATTCAGAGTTTCAAAGGTATAGGAGATTAGAAGTCGGTTGCTGCAATTTTAATATGTATATCTTAAAATATACCTTTAAGTAAATAATTATTGATATTCAGATTATACCTAAAACGGCTATAACGATTTTCATGAAATTTAGCAAGGATTTAAATATCGGTATTTTTTGATAACGTTATTTTTAAGCATAGCGTTATCCAAAGCTGATACAGAATTTGTTACTTTTCAATAACGTTATTCATTACGTTCTGTTATACTTACACTACGAATTAACTTTATGGTATATGGTATTATGACGTTGTCTTCTAGCGCTTGTTGTTGAAACAATCACGACACATGACACAGCATGAAGCGCGGCGAACTAATCACGAAACAACATGAAACGCGCATACATATCAATATTATATATATATATATATATATATATATATATATATATTATTTCGCGTTAACAATTTCGTTTTGTTTTTTGAGAAGCGATACATATAGTGTTTGAAGATAATTTTGTTACTGTGGTATCGCAATCGCAATAACGTTAAGTATAGTAAAATATGTTATCTGATAACGTTTTAGTATGCAGGGGGTTTCGGAGGTAATAAATCGATCTAGATAGGTTTCAATTTTCGAAAACGTCGTTTTTACCAAAAAATATACTGAGCAAAGTTCGGACATCCAGGTACTATAATATAAATTAATGATAGGACGACATCTGTCCAATGTCCATTATAAATGAACAAACTCTAGATTGATTGTTCCCTAAGTGGTTATGGGGTTTATGAAGCATTATTTCATTTTCTATAGTTATCAGCACTGATTTGCACCCTCGACTGTGACGCACGCACCTCCACCAGATCTTCGGACCAGTCTGACGTCTGAATCCAAAGCGATATCCTCCTATTAGTAGTATATGCGTTCCTCGACCTGAAGGGATGAGCTCAAATCCTGCGGAAACATAAGTAACATTAGATTGTTTTTAATACGTTAATTTTGCATGATAAAGCGTTTTCCCGTCCTCCATGTTAATTCGGACTCCTTTTTTCAGATCAACTGCCTATCTGCTAGGTATCTCGTAAAAGACGATACATGTCACCAGGGGCGTATCGAGGGGGGGTCTCTACTAACTATCTACTGTTGTAGATAAAAATATAATATGATAAAAATATAGTCTTAAAATGTTACGATTGCCCTCCCCCCTGGCTCAGAACCTGGGTACGCCCATGCATGTCACTAGGTTGTAGATTTCTGCAACATTCCGAACAGATTTTGGTACTACCGCCTTATCTTTTCCCCACGCAAACTAAAAAAATGGGCGAAAATTTAAGAATTTCAGAAAACTTAACGACTATTTTATTATTTTCGCGTTTGACGCGTATTCCAGATGGAATAAAAAAGTGCACAAACTGCCCGCACACTACAGACTTTTTGTAGGATCGAGTATCGAACTGATTATAAATCAACTGCCACTGTCATACTTATTGCTGCCTTTTCCAGCAATTCGGTAATTCGAGAGATTGAACAAAATTTAGACAAGCGGACACCAATTTTCCAAACTTTTTTGGTCGTCTGTGTTGATGTTATGTTGGCGTTAAGCGTGCTCGCATTTTATGTTTTTTGAATATAGGCAGCCCTTCAACAAAATGGTGGTCTACTAAAATCAATGTACGTTTGTCCGACGCTCGTGCTCTCACGACAGACATTTGTTATTGTCAATATCTTGCCCAATTGGTTAATATCTTGCTGGGTTGATCAGGCACGTGTAAAGGTCGGTACCTTATACAGCCGATTAGAAAGCAAATTCCTTGAAAATTTCAGTCACTCTGTTTGAAACATGGTTAAGAAACGCGTAAAGGGTACTTCACGAGGTGCTTAACTTGTGTGTGCGTTTATTTATTGAGTACATATTTACTGTTTTCCGCGACTTCATGTGACCCAAATACTTTAATTCCTTTTACTGAGACATAAAAAGTAGTGTATTTTAATGTAGATTTATATTGATGATAGAATTTTTATAATCGGTTCAGTAGTTTCCCCGTGTTGGTTCCGGGCTCCTTTGAAGAATAGGCTAACTGCTGTTCTGCCAGGCAGGTCATAAAAGGCGACCGAGTGGCTATGCGCGTCACTACCATCGTGACTACTACGTGGTAGAGTTCTGCATTGTTTCGCCGGGTCAGGTACCACCGCCTTACTTATATGTCAATAGTAGTGTCAGTGCTAGTCACTGTCGTGTTCCGGTTTGGAGGGTAAGGTAGCCGGTAAACTTATGCATGTGGCATTAGAACTCGCCACAAGATAGCAACGCACCATTAACATCTTTGGTGTCTATAGGCGATGGTTGACTCTTTCCATCAGGAGACCCATCTGCTTGTTTGCTATCTTATAATATAAAAAAGTAGTTTAGAGTTATTTAAGTATAAACAAAAAAAACTTCGCAGGAATAGTCATATTTTTTTGTTTTTCTTTTTAATATTCTATACAATCCAGCTGCGCCTATCTACCTTTGTGATCGTTTTGCATTTTTACATTCATCTGATTCTCCATGTCGTTCCAACCTTAGTACCGTTCTTAAATTTCCTGTATCTCGCTCCCAGACCTATTCACGGTCTTTTACGCTGCATGGAGCTAAGCTTTGGAATTCGCTTCCTCCATGCATACGCTCTAGCTCTTCACTGCCAGTGTTTAAAAAACGTCTAAAAGAGTATTATCTGACACCTTCTTGATTTTAATAGTTTTACTACTAAGTTGTAATGTTTGATTTCCGTTAATATTATGTATGTGTTTCATATATAAATATGTTTAGTGTGTGTGTATGTGTGCAAACTCATCTATGTATTATTTTATTTGTTGTGCACAATGCCTTCCCATTTATTAATCCCTACTCCATGTTTCGGGTAGCTGGAAGAAATCTCCGCCAGTAGAGATAAGCTCACCTTTTGTGCAAGTTTTTTCGTGTGTATTTTTTAATAAGTGTACAATAAAGTATTAAATAAATAAATAATACAGTGTGTAAATAAAATCCTGTCCGATCGTCAAAAGTAGATATTATTTGGTAGCTTAATATAAATATATTTGTGTCATTATTTTATGGATATTGATACATAATTTTTCAAAATATTTGCTTTGTTTAAGAGGAAGTAGCTCAATTTTAATATTAAAATGAGACACTTTAAACTAAGATATTTTTCTTATTTAATTTTTTTTTTTTTTGATGATGTGGAGATAAGATGACTTACCTATATATCTTTCGGACCGGACAGGGTTTTCTTTACACCCTATATACAGATATATTACCAGTCAAGTTTTTTTGTAGCCTCGTGACGGATGGAAATCAATCTGTGGCAGGATTTTGTAAAGAACACCTTAAAATGAAGTTGTTGTATAAATACGTCTTAGAATACTTCTTAGGAAACACTTTGTAAATAACACATTGTAAATAACATCTTGTAAATTACACCTTTAAAAGCAGCTTGGTAAAGACCATTTTCAAATATTCAAATTATCAAACAGCGACAGACCAAACAGTAGATATCTACAAAATTTAATTGAAATCGGTTGTTTCAGAGTACATCGCGGACAAGCAACGTGACACATAATTTATACAGTCTGTAAAAAAACCCTGTCCGATTTGAAAGAGGTATATAGGTAGGTCAAAGGCATTATCAAAAAAGATTATAAAATAATTCTTTTTATTAAAATAAGAAAAATATCGTAGTTTCAAATGCCTCATTTTAGTACTAAAATAGAGCAACTTCCCCTTAAATCGAGCAATTATTTGGAAAATTTATGTATCAACTAGCTGCAGCGTGCAGCCCGCTGCATAATAAGAGTTTGGCGAATCCCGCGGGATTAACTATTTTTTCCGGGATAAAAAGTAGCCTATGTGCTATTCCAGGTCATTATCTACGTGTGTACCAAATTTAATTCAAAACCGTTCAGTAGTTTTTGCGTGATTGAGTAACAAACATCCATCCGAACATTCATCCAAACATCCAAACTTTCGCATTTATAATATTAATATAGATATAATATTATAATATAATATAGATATCCATAAAATAATGACACAAATATGTTTATATTAAGCTATCGAATAATGTCTTTGACGATCGGACAGGGTTTTCTTTACACATATATACAACGTTGATAAAACCGAGAGGCATTAAATGAAGCCACGTATACTATAAGTGCCTACTATTGATCCAAAACTATTAAAAAAAGTTTACGTGAAGTATACGAAAAAACTTTTATCAAAGACATTAAATAGCTTAATAATTGAGTTAATATGTAAACTTCCTGTATAAAGATTTGTACTGACCTGCCTTGACCTGCGTAATAAAACGGCAACATCGCATTCGTATTTCATGTTTCGTGCGGCGGGCTCACATGCCTACACAGTGGAGCGGCCAGAACTAAGAAAAAACTAAACAAAATTCCTGTGACTAAACTATTGCTTAAATTGACCTTTTTTTATATAGAAGAGGGGACAAACGAGCAACAGGTGCACCTGATGGTAAGCGATCACCGCCGCCCATGGACATCTGCATTACCAGAGGTCTTGCAGTTGCGTTGCCGGCCTTTTAAGAATGAGTAAGCTCTTTATTTATCAACTTTGTATATTAAGATAAACTCCAGTCACACTGTATATTAACTCCGAAACTATTCAATCGACCTTTATAATATAATGTTCCATACTTTGTGTCATATGCTGTTACTCAGGTCATAGAATAGGTTTTATTAAAATCAAAGTTAATAACGCAAATATATTTTTTATTTCAAATCACTTGTTTATTATAAATGTAAAATTAAATTGCTCATTTAGTTAGCACTACCAATTTTATTATTAGTTGAAACTAGTTTATAATGCACTTGTACTTTTATGCCACTATGTGTATACACTAAATTATTTAAATTAATCAACTGGTTTCGCTTTTTAAAGCATCTTCAGGATGTAAAATATGACCAGTGACAGTGGAGTCAGTTATAAATATTACTTTTTTTTAAATATATATTATAAGATAGCAAACAAGCAGATGCGTCTCCTGATGGAAATAGTCAAACATCGCCTATAGACACCAAAGGTTAATGTTAATGGCGCGTTGCCATTTGGTGGCGAGGTCTAATGCCACATGCATAAGTTTACCGGCTACCTTAAAACCGGAACGCGCCAGCGACAAGCATTGACGCTATTGCGGCAGGAACAGGTAAGTCGGTGGTACTAGACCCGGGCGAGACAATGCAGAACTTTACCACCTAGTAGCCACGATGGTAGTGACTCGCGTAGCCAATCGGTCTCCTTTAAGGTCCTGCCTGACAGAACGGTAATTGGTCTATTCTTCAAAGGAGCCCGGATACAAACACGAGGAAAGGGGGAAATTACGTCCTGAAGATGCTTAAAAAAGCGAAACTGGTCGATTAATTAAAATAATTTAGTGTATACTCATAGTGGAATAAAAGTAAAAATGTATTTTAAACTAGTTTCAGCAAGTTAAATAATAATGGAACTTCCCAAGTGCCAACGATTGAAAGTGTAAAATCTATCAATTTTATTTTATACATTTCACTAGTGTACTTAAATATAAAAAAACTTGTTTTTATTTAAAATAAAAAAAACATTTCAAACAAATTCGTTGTTTTATCACGTATGTTAAAACACCTTTACAATATTTGTTTACCAAGCGACGTCATATACACCATGGTATCATTTACTATATCATTGTCTGAGTCGACGTAGTACTAGATTTTAAAAAATGAAATACAATCTCATTGGTTCAGAGTAGATACCTTGTGAATGAATCACATCAGAATGGCAACCTTTAGCAAACGAAATAAACAGTTGCTTAAAAATGATGAAATCAAAAAATTATCCCGTGTCTAAACTACTGAGTTTCTTGGGAAAATTATTCCCTTGATGTTGTATACATTAAATCGATGCTGTTTTCGGTACTTTGTATGACAAAGGTTCCATTAGTTACTAAGAGATAAGAGCTTCAATTCTTGAATATCGGGGTTGGGTCTTACTTACTAATAGATGGCGCTGTCTTAAAAGTCAAAACTTATAACTTAGTCACAGCAACGCGTCGCCGGTTCTGCTAGTGCTACTATACTTTTTTTGTCAAAATACAAAATAAATATTTGTTATGAAAGAGTGACATTAATTTTACTACTTAAAATTTTTCTTTGAATATAATTCAAGAACGGCTCGATCAATCCTGATGAGATTCGACATGCAGCTAAAACACGTAATTTTGCAAATAGTAGGCGATATCGCACTTTCAATAAAGTAAGGAAACAACTCAAAACTTTAAGTATTAACTTTAGATGCAATGGGTACAGATTTACAAAGAGAAAAAAAACAACAACAAAGAAAATATTATATATATTTCAGTAATACTTTAAATCGTTTCATTAAGTAATAAGGGAAATTTTAAAAATTAGACTACCTATGAAATGTGGATAGTTATAGTGGATAAAAGTTGGGATATACCTCATTTAAATCAAAAAGTATTATCTTAATATGGCTATTAGTTCTCGAGAAAATCGCGGACGAACATACAAACATACATACATAGATACACACACGCACGCACACACACACACACACACACACACACACACACACACACACACACACACACACACACACACACACATAATCCAGTTCCAACAATACATGTCAAACTGATAGTCTCCGTTTTGTCTTATGTTGATTTTTTTTGTATCATGAGACAGCAAACAAGCAGATGGCTCTCCTGATGGAAAGAGAAACCATCGCGTATTGACATCTATATTAATGGTGTGTTGCTATACGTATGGCAGGATGGCGATGCTACATGCATAAGTGTACCGGCATAGGTAAGGCAACCTATACTTTATTGGGGATTTGATATATCGTTAATTAATCAATTAGCCAGTTAAGCGAGTGGGTTGTGCTTGTGAGTTTTTTTTTTTATATATATGTTTTTTTTTATATGTCATAAAATAGCAAACAAGCAGATGGGTCTCCTGATGGAAAGAGTCAACCATCGCCTATAGACACCAAAGATGTTAATGGTGCGTTGCTATCTTGTGGCGAGGTCTAATGCCACATGCATAAGTTTACCGGCTACCTGAACCTCCAAACCGGAACACGACAGCGACAAGCACTGACGCTATTGCGGCAGGAATAGGTAAGGCGGTGGTACCAGACCCGGGCGAGACAATGCAGAACTCTACCACCTAGTAGCCACGATGGTAGTGACTCGATAGCCAATCGGTCGCCTTTTACGACCTGCCTGGCAGAACGGCAGTTGGCCTATTCTTCAAAGGAGACCGGGAACAACACGGCGAAATTTTGTTGTTGGTTTTTTATAAAAATAATATTAATTTTACGTACAACTTAAAAAAGGCTCGACGCTCAACATTCATCTTGGATGAACTCGCGTACTTTTATGTCCTTGATGGTCATGAGGTTTGTGAATGAACACTTCATTTTCTACGGTGACCACCATTGACTTACATCCTCGACTGTGACGAACACATCTCCACCAGATCTTCGGACCAGTTCGACGCCTGAATCCAAAGCGGTATTCGCCAATAATTAGAATATCCGTCCCACGGTCTGATGTTATGATCTTGTACTCTGTGATAATCATCAAACACATCATTAACTTATTTATTCATAACAATCATGGATGTTAACTTATCTGAATTAAATAAATTATCATTATTATATTATGTACATAAATTAATACAAACGTACATAAATTAATACAACAACAAAACTCATATATAGCAAACCACAACATTGTACTTACATACACTACCTACAGACCCACATACACACAAACACATTCATTCGTTCGTTCGTTCGTTCATTCATTCATTCATATATTCAAATATTTGTTAATCAATCAATTGTTTATTGCAACAAATATTGTACAGGCGTAGTTCTACAGCAAGTCATATATACTAATAATATAATAAATACGAGTTTGTCTGTCTGTTAAGCTTTCTCTGCTAAATTGCTAAATTGATTTTGACGAAATTTGGCAAACAGATAGTTGAAAATCCGAGGTCAAAAATAGGCTCCGTAATTACAAAAATCAACTCCTAAGGCTAGCCACATATGTACGGTTTTTTTGGTCAGGATTCCTGATTCGGAATTCGATTCGGAGACTTGAATGCACAACTTACATACAAAATGTTATACTATCTTATATTTTCTGAACATTATAGTTATGCATTCAGGCCTCCGAATCTGAATTCCGAATCATGCCGCCAGTCTAAAAGCCTGAAATAAAAGTTTGAATCAAAGAATATATAGTTGAGATGTTAATTTACTCGCGGGCAAAACTACGCGGGTTGACTAGCTTCGAAATAAAGACGATGAAACTGGGATTCGATTCACTTAAATAAACGTCACTCTAGTCCAAGCGTTTAGGCCTCTTCCAAATTTTGTAACATTTATGCCGCGTCGTAACTCGTAGCAGGACGCAACGCTGTATCGTGTTTGTGTGTGCAGTATGTGTTTTGCTACAGTTGACGTTTTGTTACGTGGTTGGGGAGACCTTGGTTACGAATAAAACACAATATCCAATGTAACATTTAATTCAAACAATTCATTGTAAGCGGTCTTTACTATCTAACAGTTGTAGGAAATCAAAGTCAGTTTCATTTGAAAGTGGGGGGTGGGTGTGCTTGTTTTGACGGCCAACAGTCATACAGCCGATAGTGACCACTATCGCATGGCATTGGTTATGGCGACTCTCCGTGCATAACCACTTTACCCTTGATGAGCAGACCGAGTGCCTGGAATACCAGTAGCCCCGTAACTTCATAATTCGAGCTCCGATTTTTGATGTAAAGAACAAGGGACGATCTGAAAAAAAAAAGGTTTATTTAGAATCATCGAGAGATAAGACTATAGTATACAAATTTAAGGTCTGCTTGCACCTACTTAAATACTTTTAAATTTTTACAATAGTTAAATTCAACCAAAAAGTGTTTAGATGGTTAGATGGAAACAGACCTACATATAGTTAAGTTATATTTAAATTATAATTAATTTAATAACATCAGTTTCTATTTAAAAATTAATATTACACTAGCTTAGCAAACTTACTTACTTTTTGTATTTTTTTTGTGCAAAGTAATTTATATACGAATCACATACCGATTAAATATGAAAATATCATGTAACGCTATCTTACAAAATTTCGAGTTTTAGGTTTGTACGGGGTAAACTCTGAAACGGTTAGACCAATTTTGATGGAACTTTCACTGCAAGATATGAGTTATAGGGCAGGTTATAGGCTATTTTTACTCGAGTGTGCAAAAGGAAGTAATGATTTTGGATCAAGCGAACGAAGTTGCTAGTAATAGCTAGGATTTAATAAAACCACCATTAAATGCTATTTGTTACAGTTTTCTTTTTAATCGTATACAGCTTAGAGCGACCACTTTGTTACTATTCCATCTAATTCACTGTCTGGTAAGACGTTGCAGAATTTTACGACCTAGTCCTAGTGACATAGTTTAGTCATAATGGTAGTGAAATGTTTGGTAAATTGTTTGCATTTTGCCTGGCAGTAAGACAGGTGGCCCATTTCTCAGAAAGGGGCCGGACCAACACTCTATTGAGTCACCAAAATCTTCTGTTAGAAATCTTTTATGAGTAGCATTCCACTAACGCGGAATTAATATCATCTATAATTATATATAATATTTGACATATAATTTGATATGAATAGGTTTTTTAATCTTTTTTTTAATGAATCAAACATAAAAGAAAAAGAAAATACTTTTCGAAAACTACCTTACCAATAAGTAACATTAGTTATATTTTATTTACGAAAATACAGATTTTTAACAAAATTTATTTTATTACTAACTAGAAATTTCTATATGTCAAAAATCCTATTTTTCACATCTGCAAGGCGTTCCGTGACTCCATTTTTATTAAATTATTACGTTATCCACGAATATTTCGTTTAATTGTGCTTCCGTTAAACTTTAAGTTTGTCTATATTTTGTATTTATTAATAACTTCTTGAATTATTCTTGAAACTACCATTTCCATAAATAGAGAAGAATTTCGAAATTGGGCCTTGATAAAAAAATTGATTCTAATTTGTCGAGTGAACTTTTACACAGTCAAGGGCCTTTCTTGTCTTTCTGATTCATGTTCTGTGTAGGATATCATTATATTATTTGTATTTATCATATTATTTATATTTATTCGTTCTTTAAAACATTGCAAGTTTATAAATGTCGTAACACTTTAAAAAAAGAAGTTCAAATTATTTTCTAATTTTCGTCGGGATATTCCATTATTAATTTTCCATTATATTTAAACTGATCCAGTATTAGAAATAATTTTTTAAATATTGCATGTTATGCATTTTAATACGATGCTTTTTAAACAAGCGATACGCTTATTTAAAAAGCATCGTATCATAGTGATCATAAGTGAAACTTTGTTAACAAAAGATTTTTAGGAGGATAATTTGTAACTAGAATACCATGTCTAGAGCAGTTTGTTGTTTATCTTCTTCGTCAGTGCTTTCATCTTTGTTTACATTTTGATATTTCGATTGTCTGGTCTCTATTCTTTTAAAAACTATATTATGTCGCTTTTTAAATTTTCCCTACCATCCATTACTTGCAGAGAAGTCTTTTATTCCGAGTTTCTTTGCAATTTCTAATTTTACAAGAAAAATCAAATTTTGATTTTTCTTGTAAAATTGTTCCCTATAAAGGAATGTTTTTGCCGTGAGATTGCTTAATCCATTTTATAAGACATTTGTCAATACTAGGAAATCTGGTTACTCCTTTTGATTTTCTGATCTTATTGCCATGTCCCTCAGAACATTGCGATTTAATATATTCTTTGCATTTTATAATATCAGAAATAGTTGTATTTGATAAGCCAAATTCTGTGTGGATTTGGCTTCGGGATTTTCCATTCTCATAAGCGTTAACAATTTTGAGCTTTTCGCTCAGTGATATTACTTTGCGAGTACGATGATGCTGCGCTGTAATAAGTACATTAAGTAAATTAGTAATAAATAAACATGGTTAAATTGTAAGGAATATATATTTTTTGTATTTTTTAATTGAAGCATTGGATACTGCTATTCTAGACAATCAATAGCGGCATCTACCACATGAACTGAGTCTTAAATTAGTCCGGAATACGCACCGTTCAGAAAAATTATATGTGTCATAACGACTGCTTTTTATGCGATAACTAGTGCCAAAAAGAAGATATATCCTCCTCCTTTTCCCTATCTCCTTTTGGAAAATATACCATCTACCGTTCTGCCATAAAAGGCGAACGATTAGCTATACGTGGCACTGGCATTATGACTATGGTATTCACGTAATGTCTAGTCCAGGTATAGTATCACCACTTTACCTATTCCTGCCGCAATAGAATCAGTGCTCATCACTGTCGTATTCCGGTTTGGAGGGTAAATTAATCTTAAGCGAGTGGCATTACTATCCCGCAATACGGATATCAACGCAATATTAACATCTTTGGTGTCTATAAGCGTTGGTCGTTTTTTTCCCATCATGCTCGTTTGCTATTATATGATGTAAAAAAAGAACTAGAACTCTACTCGACTTCTTTTAGAATAAAAACTATTTATAATTTAACTTTATTACATAAATTGAGTATAGCTTCTTGTATGCGTACGTAAGCACACACATACGCACAAATATACATTTTTTAAATCGTAAAGTTATCCACGAAATTCTATTTAATGTGCTTCAAATACCATTTAATTTTAAATTTGCCCACACAAAATATATCCTTGAGTAATTTTTTTGAGGATCATTGCTATTGAGTGGGTTTTTATCTCACTCATTACTGCGGCAGGCTCTCGAAATTGGGCCTTGACAAAGATTTTTCCGCTTCCAAGTTAAAATCTAAATTTCATGATAATCTTTCGAGATTTTAATGCTCGAAATTACCGACAGCGCGCAGTCAGATTAAACTGTATTCTAATTTAATGAATGAACTTTCAACATGTCAAGTCTTTCTGACTCACTTCCTTTACAGAATGTTGGACTCATATTATTTGTGCATTTTTAAGTTTATGATAGTTTATATGAGAAATAGTATGTATATCAAATCGTTTTAATTTCTCGTTTGGGTTTTTAATTAATAAATGTATTAATATTTTTAAACTTCTTTACACAACGTATTTTTTGATAATTATATGAGATACATTCTAACATGCTCCTTAAACAACTGTATCATTATATCATAAATGAAAATTCATCAAATATAAAATTTTTATTGAGGATACTTGTAACTACATTACTATGTCTACAGCAGTTTGGCTTTCTGTCAATGAGTCATTAAAATTATCTTCTTCGTCACTGCTTTCATCTTTATCCACACTTTGATCTTTTGATTGTCTAGTATTGTTTTTAATGAAAACTATATTATGTCTCTTTTTAAATCTTTCCAACCAACCATAACTTGCAGAGAAGTCTTTTATTCCAAGTTTCTTTGCAATTTCTTTTGATTTTTCTTGTATTATTATCCCAGATAAGGGAATGTTTTTGTCGCGAGTTTGCTTAATCCATTTTATGAGACATTTGTCAATGCTAGGAAATCTTCCTATTCCTCTTGATCTTCTAATATTACTGCCAAGACCCTCAGAACATTGGGACTTAATATATTCTTTTGATTTTATGATATCAAAAATAGTTGTAAAAGGCAAGCCAAACTCTTTATGGATTTGGCTTCGGGACTTCCCACTCTCAGAAGCGTTAACAATTTTGAGTTTTTCGCTGAGTGATATAACTTTACGGGTACGATGACGCCGCAATAGTGGAAGTGCAATAACTGTAATAAGTACATAAAGTAAATTAGTAATAAATAAAAATAATACCTAATATTGCAACAAATTATATTTTTCTTTGTATCTTTAATCGAAACACTGGATTATGTTGCATCTATTCTGGACAATCAAATAACGGTATCTAGCAGATGAACAGAGTCGTAGATATTTCGTGTTAGTCAAAAATGATTTTGGGTGGGCAGTTATGAACGCAGTTGACGGAGAGGGTACTTTTCCCAGGTGTGGAATCTACAGGCTACCTAAGAAACCTGCTAGCTACTACTTATTTATGTATGTAAGTCGGGTAGAGTTCTAGTTCTAAATAAATAATCTATTTATGAAACATGAAATTTGAACTTTGCTACGAGTAGTTTAATAACATATCGAGCTACGGCGAAGATTCGTGCTATTAAATGTTTTCGGGCTATCCTAAACTGCTTCGCGAAGGGGTTTGTTGCGTCACTGCAGTGGGCGTCAAACTGCGGCTCACGACAAAGAATCAATAATAAAATTACGATAAACAATAATAATAATAGCAAATTATAATTTACCCGCATATCTATGTTTAGTTAACATCATGTATAAGCCGCATTTTGATATTGACCTAGTGTATCAACGTTATGCTACTTTATTCTGTTCCATGGTAAAAGGATGAAAAAAAAAAAGAATTAAATGTTATGACATTTCATGTTTACGAAGGACTATCATAGGTTCGTAATCTTTGGGCGAATGGAATAAACAGTAGCATAAAATTAAAAAAATTAAAGAACGAATGTTATTATTGAATTAAGAATTTGAGAAGAAGAAAAATTTGTAGAATTTCACAATAATCTTGTTTGCTTTGTCATGGGCCGCACAAATATCGTCATAACTCTCCATAAGAGCGTCAGTAATTTTATGAAGCATATTCTATATATATAAAAATCAATTGCTGTTCGTTAGTCTCGCTAAAATTACAGCAATAAGTTTGTATCATATTTTTAAAATAACTTTCTAAAGATTTATTTTAAAATGTTGTCAGCAATTAAAAAACCGGTCAAATGCGAGTCGCGCACGAAAAGTTCCGTACCATCCTTATTCTATATTATATTAATGTATTATATTATATTAATGTTTATTAAGATCGAGTAAAAAAAATTGCTTAAAAATTACGTTTCTTGTATGGGAGCCCCTTTAATATGTACTTTATTTTTATTTAATTATATATTTTGAAAGTTACAATTAAATATTCTGTGAAAATTGTAAGCGTCTACCTGTTACCGTTATTAATATTGAGCAAAAATAATAAGAAAAAACACGTTTATTGCCCTTAATATTATCATTTTTTATTTTTAGTATTTGTTGTTATAGCGGGAAAGGAAATAAATAATTTGTAAAAATTTCAGCTTTCTAGCTATCACCGTTTATGAGATACAGCCTGGTTAGAGGCAGACAGACGGACAGACTTACAGCGGAGGCTTAGTAATAGGATCCCGTTTTTACCTTTAGGAACGGAACCCTAAAAAGTACGTCAAATACCGTAAACTGGATTTAGATCGGTTGATTCGTTCGGGATTTATCAATGACAAAAAGTAAGGAGATACTTAAAGACCCGGGCCCAAACGCATTTTTTTTTTATAAATACCTAAATAGCTGGAATAGGGCATGCAAGTTTCTACGAAAGATTATATTAAAACATGTTATTTTCTATTTTTTTAAATAAATTCCTAAATAGCTGGAATAGGGGAGAAAGTTTATAGGAAAGATTATAATGATAACATGTTATTTTTTATTTTTTTTAAATAAATTCCTAAATAGCTGGAATAGCGCATGAAAGTTTATACGAAACATTATATTGATAACATGTTATTTTCTAATTTTTTAAAAATAAATTCCTAGATAGCTGGAATAGGGCATGAAAGTTTATACGAAAGATTAAATTGATAACATGTTATTTTTTTTAAAAATTAATTCCTAAGTAGCTGGAATAGGGCAGAAAGTTTATACGAAAGATTATATTGATAACATGTTATTTTCTATTTTTTTTAAATAAATTCCTAAATAGCTAGAATAGGGCATGAAAGTTTATACGAAAGATTATATTGATAACATGTTATTTTATTCGGGGACAAAGCTGCGCGACTCAGTTAGTAATAAATAAATACACTAAAAACCAAATTTATCTCTACATTCAATCAAATGAACAAAGTTTGTTGTATATTTTGTAATGATAATCTGCACGTGGACTCGGAGAAAGTGTATTTTCACTTATTATATTTTGAAAGTTTATGGCGCGTTAATGTAATTAGCTGGCACGCATTTTTGTGCTTATTAAATACTTGTTGACCGGAGCAACTTCGCCCACGAGTAGATTAATACCTCGTGGATATAGTTTTCATAAAAAAATTCAACCCTTATTTCAACTACTTGGGGTGGCTTTTTGAAAAGAGTTAGCCTATATTTGACTCTGGGTTTTCAACTATCTTTATGCTAAATTTCATCAAACTTGGTTTATCTGTTTAGCCGTGAAAGCCTAACAGACAGACAGACAGATACAGACTATCGCATTTATAATACTTACTGCGCCTTGCAGCCCGCTGCATCACAAAATATTTTGTAGAATCCCACGGGTGGAACTTATTTTCCGGGATAAAAAAGTATCCTAGGTGCTATCCCAAGTCATTATTTTATATGTGCTAAATTTCACGTTAATGGGTTCAGCCGTTTTTGCGTAAAAGAGTTGCAAACATCCATCCATCTATTCACTATCCAGCCACCCTTACAAACTTTTGCATTTTTAATATTAGTAGAATTAGTTTTTTTTATACAGGATGGGAGCAGACGGACAGGAGAATCACCTGATAGTAAGTGATGACCGCCGCCCATGGACAACTGCACCATCAGAAGACTTGCAGTTGCGTTGCTAGCCTTTTACGGAAGAGTAAGCTTTTTTTTATTTTTTTTAATTATATCATAAGATAGCAAACAAACAATGGGTCTCCTGATGGAAAGAGTCCACCATCGCCTATAGACACCAAAGTTGTTAATGGTGCGTTGCTATCTTGTGGCGGGGTCTAATGCCACATGCAGAAGTTTGCCGGCTACCTTACCTTCCAAACTGGAACACAACAGCGACAAGCACTGTCGGTAAGGCGGTGGTACCAGACCCGGGCGAGGAAATGCAGAACTCTACCACGTAGTAGTCACAATGGTAGTGACTCGCGTAGCCAATTGGTCGCTTTTTACGAACGGCAGTTGGTCTATTCTTCAAAGGAGCCCGGCTCCAACATGGGGAAATATATTGGTTTCAATGTGACATTGAATATACAAATGCAACGCACCAAGATCATCTTTGGAGTTTTTTTATATTAGAAGACAACAAACAAGCAGATATATTATCTCTTTATACATAGAGCCAACAGTTGGCTATAAAAGGTTATTTTTAAAAGTTCGGCTAAATTTTCAGAGGCTGTTCAGAATCGATATGTTCGATTTATGTAAGTATATAATAAAAAAATAAATACAAAAAAAATAAAATTTTTATTTTATCCGAGACAAAAAAAATATCGTAATTAAATGTAAAATGACATACTGCCAGCATTTCAGAGTTCATTCACAAGACCCGGTGCAACGAATCCATGAATTTAGTGGGATATTTTTAAACGAATATTTTTATATTATTTTGTAATAATTTTACAATAATATTAAAACGCACTTTCAATATTTAGTTCCTAATTTTAAAATTTGTCTGGACCTTCAAAAGTAACGCTGTAGACACCAAAGATGTTTATGGTGCGTTGCTATCTTTGTGGTCTTAATTCAACATGTATAGTTTACCGGCTATCTTACCCTCTAAACAGAAACTTATCAGTGGCTTGCCACCGTCGTGTTTCTCCAAACCGGATAAGTCTACTGGCTATATTACCTTCCAAACCGAAACAAGATACATTCTAACACGCTCCTTAAACAACTGTATCATTATATCATAAATGAAAACTCATCAAATATAAAATTTTTATTGAGGATACTTGTAACTACATTACTATGTCTACAGCAGTTTGGCTTTCTGTCAATGAGTCATTAAAATTATCTTCTTCGTCACTGCTTTCATCTTTATCCACACTTTGATCTTTTGATTGTCTAGTATTGTTTTTAATGAAAACTATATTATGTCTCTTTTTAAATCTTTCCAACCAACCATAACTTGCAGAGAAGTCTTTTATTCCAAGTTTCTTTGCAATTTCTTTTGATTTTTCTTGTATTATTATCCCAGATAAGGGAATGTTTTTGTCGCGAGTTTGCTTAATCCATTTTATGAGACATTTGTCAATGCTAGGAAATCTTCCTATTCCTCTTGATCTTCTAATATTACTGCCAAGACCCTCAGAAGATTGGGACTTAATATATTCTTTTGATTTTATGATATCAAAAATAGTTGTAAAAGGCAAGCCAAACTCTTTATGGATTTGGCTTCGGGACTTCCCACTCTCAGAAGCGTTAACAATTTTGAGTTTTTCGCTGAGTGATATAACTTTACGGGTACGATGACGCCGCACTAGTGGAAGTGCAATAACTGTAATAAGTACATAAAGTAAATTAGTAATAAATAAAAATAATACCTAATATTGCAACAAATTATATTTTTCTTTGTATCTTTAATCGAAACACTGGATTATGTTGCATCTATTCTGGACAATCAAATAACGGTATCTAGCAGATGAACAGAGTCGTAGATATTTCGTGTTAGTCAAAAATGGTTTTGGGTGGGCAGTTATGAACGCAGTTGACGGAGAGGGTACTTTTCCCAGGTGTGGAATCTAAAGGCTACCTAAGAAACCTGCTAGCTACTACTTATTTATGTATGTAAGTCGGGTAGAGTTCTAGTTCTAAATAAATAATCTATTTATGAAACATGAAATTTGAACTTTGCTACGAGTAGTTTAATAACATATCGAGCTACGGCGAAGATTCGTGCTATTAAATGTTTTCGGGCTATCCTAAACTGCTTCGCGAAGGGGTTTGTTGCGTCACTGCAGTGGGCGTCAAACTGCGGCTCACGACAAAGAATCAATAATAAAATTACGATAAACAATAATAATAATAGCAAATTATAATTTACCCGCATATCTATGTTTAGTTAACATCATGTATAAGCCGCATTTTGATATTGACCTAGTGTATCAACGTATGCTACTTTATTCTGTTCCATGGTAAAAGGATGAAAAAAAAGAATTAAATGTTATGACCTTTCATGTTTACGAAGGACTATCATAGGTTCGTAATCCTTGGGCGAATGGAATACAGTAAACAGTAGCATAAAATTAAAAAAATTGAAGAACGAATGTTATTATTGAATTAAGAATTTGAGAAGAAGAAAAATTTGTAGAATTTCACAATAATCTTGTTTGCTTTGTCATGGGCCGCACAAATATCGTCATAACTCTCCATAAGAGCGTCAGTAATTTTATGAAGCATATTCTATATATATAAAAATCAATTGCTGTTCGTTAGTCTCGCTAAAATTACAGCAATAAGTTTGTATCATATTTTTAAAATAACTTTCTAAAGATTTATTTAAAAATGTTGTCAGCAATTAAAAAACCGGTCAAGTGCGAGTCGCGCACGAAAGGTTCCGTACCATCCTTATTCAAGTTTCTATTTGTTTATTAAGATCGAGTTAAAAAAAATTGCTTAAAAATTACGTTTCTTGTATGGGAGCCCCCTTTAATATGTACTTTATTTTTATTTAATTATATATTTTGAAAGTTACAACTAAATATTCTGTGAAAATTGTAAGCGTCTACCTGTTACCGTTATTAATATTGAGCAAAAATAATAAGAAAAAACACAGTATTGCCCTTAATATTATCATTTTTTATTTTTAGTATTTGTTGTTATAGCGGGAAAGGAAATAAATAATTTGTAAAAATTTCAGCTTTCTAGCTATCACCGTTTATGAGATACAGCCTGGTTAGAGGCAGACAGACGGACAGACTTACAGCGGAGGCTTAGTAATAGGATCCCGTTTTTACCTTTAGGTACGGAACCCTAAAAAGTACGTCAAATACCGTAAACTGGATTTAGATCGGTTGATTCGTTCGGGATTTATCAATGACAAAAAGTAAGGAGATACTTAAAGACCCGGGCCCAAACGCAATTTTTTTTTATAAATACCTAAATAGCTGGAATAGGGCATGCAAGTTTATACGAAAGATTATATTAAAACATGTTATTTTCTATTTTTTTAAATAAATTCCTAAATAGCTGGAATAGGGGAGAAAGTTTATAGGAAAGATTATATTGATAACATGTTATTTTTTATTTTTTTTAAATAAATTCCTAAATAGCTGGAATAGCGCATGAAAGTTTATACGAAACATTATATTGATAACATGTTATTTACTAATTTTTTAGAAATAAATTCCTAGATAGCTGAAATAGGGCATGAAAGTTTATACGAAAGATTAAATTGATAACATGTTATTTTTTTTTTAAAATTAATTCCTAATTAGCTGGAATAGGGCAGAAAGTTTATACGAAAGATTATATTGATAACATGTTATTTTCTATTTTTTTTTAATAAATTCCTAAATAGCTGGAATAGGGCATGAAAGTTTATACGAAAGATTATATTGATAACATGTTATTTTATTCGGGGAAAAAGCTGCGCGACTCAGTTAGTAATAAATAAATACACTAAAAACCAAATTTATCTCTACATTCAATCAAATGAACAAAGTTTGTTGTATATTTTGTAATGATAATCTGCACGTGGACTCGGAGAAAGTGTATTTTCACTTATTATATTTTGAAAGTTTATGGCGCGTTAATGTAATGAGCTGGCACGCATTTTTGTGCTTATTAAATACTTGTTGACCGGCGCAACTTCGTCCACGAGTAGATTAACACCTCGTGGATATAGTTTTCATAAAAAAATTCAACCCTTATTTCAACTACTTGGGGTGGCTTTTTGAAAAGAGTTAGCCTATATTTGACTCTGGGTTTTCAACTATCTTTATGCTAAATTTCATCAAACTTGGTTTATCTGTTTAGCCGTGAAAGCCTAACAGACAGACAGACAGATACAGACTATCGCATTTATAATACTTACTGCGCCTTGCAGCCCGCTGCATCACAAAATATTTTGTAGAATCCCACGGGTGGAACTTATTTTCCGGGATAAAAAAGTATCCTAGGTGCTATCCCAAGTCATTATTTTATATGTGCTAAATTTCACGTTAATGGGTTCAGCCGTTTTTGCGTAAAAGAGTTGCAAACATCCATCCATCTATTCACTATCCAGCCACCCTTACAAACTTTTGCATTTTTAATATTAGTAGAATTAGTTTTTTTTATACAGGATGGGAGCAGACGGACAGGAGAATCACCTGATAGTAAGTGATGACCGCCGCCCATGGACAACTGCACTATCAGAAGACTTGCAGTTGCGTTGCTAGCCTTTTACGGAAGAGTAAGCTTTTTTTTATTTTTTTTAATTATATCATAAGATAGCAAACAAACAGATGGGTCTCCTGATGGAAAGAGTCCACCATCGCCTATAGACACCAAAGTTGTTAATGGTGCGTTGCTATCTTGTGGCGGGGTCTAATGCCACATGCAGAAGTTTGCCGGCTACCTTACCTTCCAAACTGGAACACAACAGCGACAAGCACTGTCTTTACTTTGCTTCACTTTAAATCGTAAAGTTATCCACGAAATTCTATTTTAATGTGCTTCAAATACCATTTAATTTTAAATTTGCCCACACAAAATATATCCTTCAGTAATTTTTTTGAGGATCACTGCTATTGAGTGGGTTTTTATCTCACTCATTACTGCGGCAGGCTCTCGAAATTGGGCCTTGACAAAGATTTTTCCGCTTCCAAGTTAAAATCTAAATTTCATGATAATCTTTCGAGATTTTAATGCTCGAAATTACCGACAGGCGCGCAGTCAGATTAAACTGTATTCTAATTTAATGAATGAACTTTCAACATGTCAAGTCTTTCTGACTCACTTCCATTACAGAATGTTGGACTCATATTATTTGTGCATTTTTAAGTTTATGATAGTTTATATGAAAAATAGTATGTATATCAAATCGTTTTAATTTCTCGTTTGGGTTTTTAATTAATAAATGTATTAATATTTTTAAACTTCTTTACACAACGTATTTTTTGATAATTATATGAGATACATTCTAACATGCTCCTTAAACAACTGTATCATTATATCATAAATGAAAATTCATCAAATATAAAATTTTTATTGAGGATACTTGTAACTACATTACTATGTCTACAGCAGTTTGGCTTTCTGTCAATGAGTCATTAAAATTATCTTCTTCGTCACTGCTTTCATCTTTATCCACACTTTGATCTTTTGATTGTCTAGTATTGTTTTTAATGAAAACTATATTATGTCTCTTTTTAAATCTTTCCAACCAACCATAACTTGCAGAGCAGTCTTTTATTCCAAGTTTCTTTGCAATTTCTTTTGATTTTTCTTGTATTATTATCCCAGATAAGGGAATGTTTTTGTCGCGAGTTTGCTTAATCCATTTTATGAGACATTTGTCAATGCTAGGAAATCTTCCTATTCCTCTTGATCTTCTAATATTACTGCCAAGACCCTCAGAACATTGCGACTTAATATATTCTTTTGATTTTATGATATCAAAAATAGTTGTAAAAGGCAAGCCAAACTCTTTATGGATTTGGCTTCGGGACTTCCCACTCTCAGAAGCGTTAACAATTTTGAGTTTTTCGCTGAGTGATATAACTTTACGGGTACGATGACGCCGCACTAGTGGAAGTGCAATAACTGTAATAAGTACATAAAGTAAATTAGTAATAAATAAAAATAATACCTAATGTTACAACAAATTATATTTTTCTTTGTATCTTTAATCGAAACACTGGATTATGTTGCATCTATTCTGGACAATCAAATAACGGTATCTAGCAGATGAACAGAGTCGTAGATATTTCGTGTTAGTCAAAAATGGTTTTGGGTGGGCAGTTATGAACGCAGTTGACGGAGAGGGTACTTTTCCTAGGTGTGGAATCTAAAGGCTACCTAAGAAACCTGCTCGCTACTACTTATTTATGTATGTAAGTCGGGTAGAGTTCTAGTTCTAAATAAATAATCTATTTATGAAACATGAAATTTGAACTTTGCTACGAGGTTTTTAATAACATATCGAGCTACGGCGAAGATTCGTGCTATTAAATGTTTTCGGGCTATCCTAAACTGCTTCGCGAAGGGGTTTGTTGCGTCACTGCAGTGGGCGTCAAACTGCGGCTCACGACAAAGAATCAATAATAAAATTACGATAAACAATAATAATAATAGCAAATTATTATTTACCCGCATATCTATGTTTAGTTAACATCATGTATAAGCCGCATTTTGATATTGACCTAGTGTATCAACGTATGCTACTTTATTCTGTTCCATGGTAAAAGGATGAAAAAAAAGAATTAAATGTTATGACCTTTCATGTTTACGAAGGACTATCATAGGTTCGTAATCTTTGGGCGAATGGAATACAGTAAACAGTAGCATAAAATTAAAAAAATTAAAGAACGAATGTTATTATTGAATTAAGAATTTGAGAAGAAGAAAAATTTGTAGAATTTCACAATAATCTTGTTTGCTTTGTCATGGGCCGCACAAATATCGTCATAACTCTCCATAAGAGCGTCAGTAATTTTATGAAGCATATTCTATATATATAAAAATCAATTGCTGTTCGTTAGTCTCGCTAAAATTACAGCAATAAGTTTGTATCATATTTTTAAAATAACTTTCTAAAGATTTATTTAAAAATGTTGTCAGCAATTAAAAAACCGGTCAAGTGCGAGTCGCGCACGAAAGGTTCCGTACCATCCTTATTCAAGTTTCTATTTGTTTATTAAGATCGAGTAAAAAAAATTGCTTAAAAATTACGTTTCTTGTATGGGAGCCCCCTTTAATATGTACTTTATTTTTATTTAATTATATATTTTGAAAGTTACAACTAAATATTCTGTGAAAATTGTAAGCGTCTACCTGTTACCGTTATTAATATTGAGCAAAAATAATAAGAAAAAACACGTTTATTGTCCTTAATATTATCATTTTTTATTTTTAGTATTTGTTGTTATAGCGGGAAAGGAAATAAATAATTTGTAAAAATTTCAGCTTTCTAGCTATCACCGTTTATGAGATACAGCCTGGTTAGAGGCAGACAGACGGACAGACTTACAGCGGAGGCTTAGTAATAGGATCCCGTTTTTACCTTTAGGTACGGAACCCTAAAAAGTACGTCAAATACCGTAAACTGGATTTAGATCGGTTGATTCGTTCGGGATTTATCAATGACAAAAAGTAAGGAGATACTTAAAGACCCGGGCCCAAATGCAATTTTTTTTTATAAATACCTAAATAGCTGGAATAGGGCATGCAAGTTTATACGAAAGATTATATTAAAACATGTTATTTTCTATTTTTTTAAATAAATTCCTAAATAGCTGGAATAGGGGAGAAAGTTTATAGGAAAGATTATATTGACAACATGTTATTTTTTATTTTTTTTAAATAAATTCCTAAATAGCTGGAATAGCGCATGAAAGTTTATACGAAACATTATATTGATAACATGTTATTTTCTAATTTTTTAAAAATAAATTCCTAGATAGCTGGAATAGGGCATGAAAGTTTATACGAGAGATTAAATTGATAACATGTTATTTTTTTTAAAAAATAATTCCTAAGTAGCTGGAATAGGGCAGAAAGTTTATACGAAAGATTATATTGATAACATGTTATTTTCTATTTTTTTTAAATAAATTCCTAAATAGCTGGAATAGGGCATGAAAGTTTATACGAAAGATTATATTGATAACATGTTATTTTATTCGGGGACAAAGCTGCGCGACTCAGTTAGTAAGTAATAAATAAATACACTAAAAACCAAATTTATCTATACATTCAATCAAATGAACAAAGTTTGTTGTATATTTTGTAATGATAATCTGCACGTGGACTCGGAGAAAGTGTATTTTCACTTATTATATTTTGAAAGTTTATGGCGCGTTAATGTAATTAGCTGGCACGCATTTTTGTGCTTATTAAATACTTGTTGACCGGCGCATCTTCGCCCACGAGTTAGATTAATACCTCGTGGATATAGTTTTCATAAAAAAATTCAACCCTTATTTCAACTACTTGGGGTGGCTTTTTGAAAAGAGTTAGCCTATATTTGACTCTGGGTTTTCAACTATCTTTATGCTAAATTTCATCAAACTTGGTTTATCGGTTTAGCCGTGAAAGTCTAACAGACAGACAGACAGATACAGACTATCGCATTTATAATACTTACTGCGCCTTGCAGCCCGCTGCATCACAAAATATTTTGTAGAATCCCACGGGTGGAACTTATTTTCCGGGATAAAAAAGTATCCTAGGTGCTATCCCAAGTCATTATTTTATATGTGCTAAATTTCACGTTAATGGGTTCAGCCGTTTTTGCGTAAAAGAGTTGCAAACATCCATCCATCTATTCACTATCCAGCCACCCTTACAAACTTTTGCATTTTTAATATTAGTAGAATTAGTTTTTTTTTTTTTTATACAGGATGGGAGCAGACGGACAGGAGAATCACCTGATAGTGAGTGATGACCGCCGTCCATGGACAACTGCACTATTAGAAGACTTGCAGTTGCGTTGCTAGCCTTTTACGGAAGAGTAAGCTTTTTTTTATTTTTTTTAATTATGTCATAAGATAGCAAACAAACAGATGGGTCTCCTGATGGAAAGAGTCCACCATCGCCTATAGACACCAAAGTTGTTAATGGTGCGTTGCTATCTTGTGGCGGGGTCTAATGCCACATGCAGAAGTTTGCCGGCTACCTTACCTTCCAAACTGGAACACAACAGCGACAAGCACTGACGGTAAGGCGGTGGTACCAGACCCGGGCGAGGAAATGCAGAACTCTACCACGTAGTAGTCACGATGGTAGTGACTCGCGTAGCCAATTGGTCGCTTTTTACGAACGGCAGTTGGTCTATTCTTCAAAGGAGCCCGGCTCCAACATGGGGAAATATATTGGTTTCAATGTGACATTGAATATACAAATGCAACGCACCAAGATCATCTTTGGAGTTTTTTTATATTAGAAGACAACAAACAAGCAGATATATTATCTCTTTATACATAGAGCCGACAGTTGGCTATACAAGGTTATTTTTAAAAGTTCGGCAAAATTTTCAGAGGCTGTTCAGAATCGATATGTTCGATTTATGTAAGTATCTAATAAAAAAAATAATTAAAAAAATAAAATTTTTATTTTATCCGAGACAAAAAAATATCGTAATTAAATGTAAAATGACATACTGCCAACATTTCAGAGTTCATTCACAAGACCCGGTGCAACGAATCCATGAATTTAGTGGGATATTTTTAAACGAATATTTTTATATTATCTTGTAATAATTTTACAATAATATTAAAACGCACTTTCAATATTTAGTTCCTAATTTAAAATTTGTCTGGACCTTCAAAAGTAACGCTGTAGACACCAAAGATGTTTATGGTGCGTTGCTATCTTTGTGGTCTTAATTCAACATGTATAGTTTACCGGCTATCTTACCCTCTAAACAGAAACTTATCAGTGGCTTGCCACCGTCGTGTTTCTCCAAACCGGATAAGTCTACTGGCTATATTACCTTCCAAACCGAAACAAGACCGTGGCAAGCTTTAACGCGATTTTTACTTTTTTTTTTGTATTTTTTAATTGAAGCATTGGATACTGCTATTCTAGACAGTCAATAGCGGCATCTATCACATGAACTGAGTCGTAAATTAGTCCGGAATACGCACCGTTCAGAAAAATTATATTTGTCATAACGACTGCTTTTTATGCGATAAGTAGTGCCAAAAAGAAGATATATCCTCCTCCTTTTCCCTATCTCCTTGTGGAAAATATACCATCTACCGTTCTGCCATAAAAGGCGAACGATTAGCTATACGTGGCACTGGCATTATGACTATGGTAGTCACGTAATGTCTAGTCCAGGTATAGTATCACTACTTAACCTATTCCTGTCGCAATAGAATCAGTGCTCATCACTGTCGTATTCCTTTTTGGAGGGTAAATTAATCTTAAGCGAGTGGCATTACTATCCCGCAATACGGATATCAACGCAATATTAACATCTTTGGTGTCTATAAGCGTTGGTCGTTTTTTTCCATCATGCTCGTTTGCTATTATATGATGTAAAAAAAGAACTAGAACTCTACCCGACTTCCTTTAGAATAAAAACTATTTATAATTTAATTTTATTACATAAATTGAGTATAGCTTCTTGTATGCGTACGTAAGCACACACATACGCACAAACATACATTTTTTAAATCGTAAAGTTATCCACGAAATTCTATTTTAATGTGCTTCAAATACCATTTAATTTTAAATTTGCCTACACAAAATATATCCTTGAGTAATTTTTTTGAGGATCACTGCTATTGAGTGGGTTTTTATCTCACTCATTACTGCGGCAAGCTCTCGAAATTGGGCCTTGACAAAGATTTTTCCGCTTCCAAGTTAAAATCTAAATTTCATGATAATCTTTCGAGATTTTAATGCTCGAAATTACCGACAGGCGCGCAGTCAGATTAAACTGTATTCTAATTTAATGAATGAACTTTCAACATGTCAAGTCTTTCTGACTCACTTCCTTTACAGAATGTTGGACTCATATTATTTGTGCATTTTTAAGTTTATGATAGTTTATATGAAAAATAGTATGTATATCAAATCGTTTTAATTTCTCGTTTGGGTTTTTAATTAATAAATGTATTAATATTTTTAAACTTCTCCTTTACACAACGTTTTTTTTGATAATTATATGAGATACATTCTAACACGCTCCTTAAACAACTGTATCATTATATCATAAATGAAAATTCATCAAATATAAAATTTTTATTGAGGATACTTGTAACTACATTACTATGTCTACAGCAGTTTGGCTTTCTGTCAATGAGTCATTAAAATTATCTTCTTCGTCACTGCTTTCATCTTTATCCACACTTTGATCTTTTGATTGTCTAGTATTGTTTTTAATGAAAACTATATTATGTCTCTTTTTAAATCTTTCCAACCAACCATAACTTGCAGAGAAGTCTTTTATTCCAAGTTTCTTTGCAATTTCTTTTGATTTTTCTTGTATTATTATCCCAGATAAGGGAATGTTTTTGTCGCGAGTTTGCTTAATCCATTTTATGAGACATTTGTCAATGCTAGGAAATCTTCCTATTCCTCTTGATCTTCTAATATTACTGCCAAGACCCTCAGAACATTGGGACTTAATATATTCTTTTGATTTTATGATATCAAAAATAGTTGTAAAAGGCAAGCCAAACTCTTTATGGATTTGGCTTCGGGACTTCCCACTCTCAGAAGCGTTAACAATTTTGAGTTTTTCGCTGAGTGATATAACTTTACGGGTACGATGACGCCGCACTAGTGGAAGTGCAATAACTGTAATAAGTACATAAAGTAAATTAGTAATAAATAAAAATAATACCTAATATTGCAACAAATTATATTTTTCTTTGTATCTTTAATCGAAACACTGGATTATGTTGTATCTATTCTGGACAATCAAATAACGGTATCTAGCAGATGAACAGAGTCGTAGATATTTCGTGTTAGTCAAAAATGATTTTGGGTGGGCAGTTATGAACGCAGTTGACGGAGAGGGTACTTTTCCCAGGTGTGGAATCTAAAGGCTACCTAAGAAACCTGCTAGCTATTACTTATTTATGTATGTAAGTCGGATAGAGTTCTAGTTCTAAATAAATAATCTATTTATGAAACATGAAATTTGAACTTTGCTACGAGTAGTTTAATAACATATCGAGCTACGGCGAAGATTCGTGCTATTAAATGTTTTCGGGCTATCCTAAACTGCTTCGCGAAGGGGTTTGTTGCGTCACTGCAGTGAGCGTCAAACTGCGGCTCACGACAAAGAATCAATAATAAAATTACGATAAACAATAATAATAATAGCAAATTATAATTTACCCGCATATCTATGTTTAGTTAACATCATGTATAAGCCGCATTTTGATATTGACCTAGTGTATCAACGTATGCTACTTTATTCTGTTCCATGGTAAAAGGATGAAAAAAAAAGAATTAAATGTTATGACCTTTCATGTTTACGAAGGACTATCATAGGTTCGTAATCTTTGGGCGAATGGAATACAGTAAACAGTAGCATAAAATTAAAAAAATTAAAGAACGAATGTTATTATTGAATTAAGAATTTGAGAAGAAGAAAAATTTGTAGAATTTCACAATAATCTTGTTTGCTTTGTCGTGGGCCGCACAAATATCGTCATAACTCTCCATAAGAGCGTCAGTAATTTTATGAAGCATATTCTATATATATAAAAATCAATTGCTGTTCGTTAGTCTCGCTAAAACTCGAGAACGGCTGAACCGATTTGGCTAATTTTGGTTGTAAGTTAATTGTTGAAGTCCAGGGAAGGTTTAATGAGAAAATATAGAAAAAAATAAGAGTAGTTAAAAAAGCAGAAAAACGTTTACCGGGTCAGCTAGTATTATTATAAAATGACGACTCTTTACATTCGGCATAGGAATTAATTTCTAAAACTTATTTATCTTTGTTATCTGACGCCGCCGTTTGTTTGCCGACGAATAATAGAATTTGTAGATTTTACACTCTCAACCATCGGCACTTGGAGAAATTCAAATTATTAGTTGAAACTAACTTATAATATTCTATAAAACACTTGTACTTTTATTTCACTCTAAGTATAGACAAAATTAAAATATTTAAAAATTAATCGACCTGTTTCACTTTTAAAGCATTCTTTTAAGTTTTTAATACCATCATTGCAGGAAACTCCCGAAATTGTATCTTGACAAAAGCTTGTAATATGACAATTTAACGTACTGTAAAATTGTTTATGAATCTTTCGTCAGGTTTCTTCGTTATTAAATGCATTTATAATTTTAAACTTCTCCTTTACATAACTTTTTTTGCATTCTAACACGACATAACAGATCAATAATGAAAACTTGTTAATGATGTATTTTTTATTTAAGGATATATAATAATTGTATTTAATAGATTGGCATGTTTAGAGAAGTTTTGCTTCCTGTCAATTTATCTTTAAATTTATCTTCTTCGTCACTGCTTTCATCTTTATTCACACTTGAACATTTGAGTGTCTTGTCTCTTTTTTATTGAAAACTATGTTATGTCTCTTTTTAAATCTTTCCAACCAACCATTACTTGCAGAGAAATCTTTTATTCCAAGTTTCTTTGCAATTTCTTTTGATTTTTCTTGTAAAATGGTTCCAGATAAAGGAACATTTTTGTTGTGAGTTCGCTTAATCCATTTCACTAAGCATTTGTCAATGCTAGGAAATCTTCCTATTCCTCTTGTTCTTCTGATATTATTGCCAAGACCCGCAGAACATTGGGACTTAATATATTCTTTGGATTTTATGATATCAAAAATAGTTGTATTTGGCAAGCCGGACTCTCTGCGGATTTGACTTCGAGACTTCCCATTTTCGAAAGCGTTGACAATTTCGAGTTTATCGCTCAGTGACATTACTTTGCGGGAACTATTATTCCGCGCTAATGGAAGTGCAATAACTATAACAAGATAAGTAAATAATATATTACACGATAACAAAATTATTTATTAAGAAGACAACAGCCATCATTACGTCAGCTATCACAACGACTCTCGCTTGTTATTTATGATAACTGTGTCCAACAACCTTCTCGAGGTACGGGACAGATTTTTCTAGATAGAAAAAATCCAAAACTACTTTTCCAGACCCGAAAATCAAACCTGGAACCTTTATACTAAGGTAGGCAGGCTTTGCATTTCAATGTATTTATTTAATTTCATACGATAGGCAGCGAGCAGATGATTTTATTGATGGAAGGAGATAATCATAGCCTATAGTCACCAAAAAAGTTAATGGTGCCTTGCTATCTCTGTGTGGCGCGATTTAAATTGTTCTTTGCTCATAGTTGTATCATATGGTTATTTGTATGTATGTATAAATATATTTATGTATGTGTACCTATACATGTATGGTATAGTGTTTATAATGCACTTCATATTTTAATTTTGTTTTTTTATCAGTTTATAGTTATTTTAAAGACATTCTGATGTAATGAATGCATTACTTCTTTTATTTATTTCTTATTCTACATTTCGTTCGCTAGTATAGAACACTACAGTCGTAAGTTAAAACTTTGTAAATTTGTATGCATAAATATAAATAAATAAATAAAATAAACATCAAATGAACAAGAGAATCAAATTAAACCGTTTTAATTACAAAAATATAATTTCTTTCAATAATAAAATTTTACTGAATGTAACCGAATTTTTAAAATTTCTCTATATTTTGAGACAAATCACATATCACGTCAATATAACATGAGTTAGTCAATACATTGGTGGTGGATGATTATGTTCATTGTTATATTTAATGATTTCGTCCTCCAAAGTGAAAATGACAGCTTTACAAGTTCTGTTGGTGCCACACCACCATCTAGCTCTGATACCATTCGACCGCTGCTTCAAGAATTTGTAGCCACTGAACAGTATCATTCGTGCACCACGCTGGGATATGGTGAAGACTGGCCCTGAAATACAAAACATATTTAAACAGACAATATTGAAAATAGCGCCGAATGTGACACATTTGTTTTCTCTTCCCTACAGAAATGTCCATCTTCGAAATCAGTAGGTACCGCGTCTAATATGTGTTATCCATTTCAAGGAAATTTTCTTTCGCCATGATTTATTCCAATCTGAAAAAAAAAAATACATTACACAACAACCAACAAATAGAAATACTTATTATTTTCAACCATAGTGCCATTTTGAAAACCTCTCAACCAATTTGAAACCTAATATAAGTAAATAGTAATATTTCGATTAAAACATAGTCTTATAACAAATATACTTTAGTTACAATTTTATATAATAAAATAACATCTACACATAGTTTATTTACATTAAGTCTTTCTGTATAAAACAAATAATTCAGCTCTAAAAACTATAACAGACACCTTAGACAAAGTCGTGTTGACTATACTTAATTAGTACTGGGGATGTAGACAGATTCTTACCCGTAAAGTGTGACGCCAACAGAAGTATTCACATAAATATAAGTAACGATAAAGTAACTTTAAGTAAGTAAAAGTAAATTTTGTAATACTTGTTGGGTTGTCTATACTTGTTAGTACTGGGGATCGAGGCTGATTCCACCCCATAAAGTATAACGCCAACAGAAGGATTTACACATAAATTTTAGTAACGGTAAAGTAACGTTAAATAAGTAAAAGTAAATTTTTTAATACTGTTTGTTTTGTCTATACTTAATAGTACTGGGGTTATAGGCAAATTTTTCCCCATAAAGTATAACGGCAACAGAAGGATTTACACTAAAATTTAAGTAACGATAAAGTAACGTTAAGTAAGAAAACGTAAATTTTCTAATATTTGCTGTGTTTTGTATATGCTTATAGTACTGGAGGTCTAGACAGATTGCTTTCCGTAAAAAATAATGCCAACAGAAGGATTATATAGGATATAAATTGAAGTAACGATAAAGTAACGTTAAGTAAGCAAATGTAAATTTTCTAATACTTGTCATTTTCTATTAGCATTACTGTTTACGTATAACGATGTTAGTTAAATACTTTTGTTTAACATTCAGAATGGGGATCGAGTTTTATCCGATTGCGCTAGAAGAAGGATCACAACATCGACAGCACCAACGCTATTGCGGCAAAGGCAATCCATAAATTACTTCACATAAAAAAACTCTTATACATCACAATAAATGACTAGCGTCTTATAATGAGAAATATATAAAAAAACACAGCATATATTTCTAAGTAATGATAAACAATTCGGGGGCTGAATCACCTTCGTCCGTGGGAGAACACCCGGAATTCTGTATCCCTACACGTGGCCCCTGGGTGGTGCTAAACAGGTGATATGGTGGGAGACATATGTCGCGGCTATAAGGACCACCCATTAGCTGAAGTCGTGGCGCCAAGCGTCCGTTTTCCGTCACGTTAACGCTGATGTAGCTTTAGTGAAGACGGGTCGAATCAGTTGCGCCTATACAATCTAGACGATCTGATACACGCTGATGTTGATGCATCTGGAGACTAGTCATGGAGGGTAGCGGGATCCGAGGCACGGTGCACCGCTGGCCGACCGCTAGTCGGTAGGGGGCCCAAGTAACGTGCTAGCCACATGTGAAAGGCTGCCCCGCCAACTAGCGAAAAATCCCAAAATGCGCCATAGTGCCGGTTGGCGACCGGATGAGAGGGCCCTATGGACATTCTTGGGGGGGCTCGGGCGTCCCCACAGTCTCCAGACTAGTCCCCAATAGTGTAACTTCGAGGTGTGTGTCTCAGGTCCGGAAGTATAGCGCCTCGATTCACTGCCGTCTTCACACCTACTTCACTCACTCTATTAAATGAAAAGGACAAGGTACAGGAATAACGTTGTACAGCGGCAGCACTCCCTCTCGATGAAAGTAAACCTCACCAACATCAGAGGTTTACATTCTAATCTCGCTGCAGTCCATTTCCACCTGGAGACTTATAAACCATGTATCTTGTTCCTCACGGAGACGCAGATAAAGTGCCCGTCTGATTTGGCGTACTTAAACTATCCCGCCTACACCCTGGAGCATAATTTTAAAGCTCGGTCAGGTGTGTGCGCGTACGTCCGTGACGGCATCTGCTTTCGGCGTCTCCGGTATTTAGAAGACCCCCGCTACTCCGTACTATGGACACTGGTGGACACAGGCCTAGAGAAGCTTCTCTATGCCTGTGTCTACCGAGCGCACAGCGGAGACCAGGAGACGATCGGTCTTACAGAGTACCTAAGTGAGGCGGCGGATGCTGCTCAACACAAATATTCTTCTGCTCAGCTAATGCTTCTGGGGGATTTCAATGCCCACCATCAGGAGTGGCTATACCCATATCAGTGCACTGACCTCGCTGGGAGAGAGATGCGTAAACTCGCTGTAGCATTAAATCTCACCCAGCTGGTTCAAGGAGCGACGCGTGTTCCTGACGCTGAGAGCCATACAGCCAATTACTTGGATCTTCTGCTGACTACGGATCCAGACCGTTACTCGGTGGCGATTTCCTCGCCCCTTGGCAGCTCCGATCACTGTCTGGTGAAATCTGTATCCGTCTACTCGCCGCCCGATCCCAGTCCCAGGGGCTCTCGGCGCGTGTGGCGATACAAGTCAGCAGACTGGGACGAGATGCGTTCCTTCTTTGCGTCTAATGGCACACCTAGAAGCGAACGAACTACTGAGTGACCGCCAATACGGGTTTCGCCGAAATCGGTCTACTGGGGATCTTCTAGCGTATGCCACTTACATTTTGAGCTTGGCCATCGAGAAGCATGGTGAGGCACTAGCTGTCTCCCTTGATATCTCGAAGGTCTTTGACAGGGTCTGGCATGATAGTCTTATTGGTAAGCTTCCATCGTATGGTCTGCCTACTGGTCTCTGCGCCTGGATCTCAGATTTTCTGAATGGCGGGTCGATCAGAGTAGTCGTCGACGGCTGCTCATCCGACCAAATGGCTATAAATGCCGGAGTCCCTCAGGGATCAGTTCTCTCCGCAACTCTATTCCTGCTACACATTAACAATCTGCTAAAGCCCGGTATCTATGGGTACGCAGATGATAGCACTGTTGTGGAGAGTTACGTATCCAATGCGCGGGCCAGTACGGCACAGATCCGGTCTCTCAGAGAGGCAATGGTCGATCGTATGAACCTGTCCTTACAGGCAGTCTCCGATTGGGGCGATGCAAATCTGGTCAGGTTTAATGCAACTAAGACCCAGGCGTGTCTATTCTCCGCTAAACGGAGTCCGCTCCATCTGTCTCCGTCTTTCCAGGGTGTGTCCGTGCCGATAAATGACCACCTCGAGATCCTTGGTATCACGTTAACGCCTACTCTCAACTTTGGTTCGTACATCGAATCTGAAGCCCAAGTTGCCTCAAAAAAGCTTGGTATTCTGGCGAAGGTGAGACAGTATTTCAGTCCGGGACAGTTGCTCAACCTTTATAAAGCACAAGTCCGTTCCACCATCCCCGTTTTTCTATCGATCGTCGAGGTGCACAGAATCTAGGCATCGTTATATGGTGGACGTTCCACGTACCCGGACAAAGCGGTTCGACTCAACATTCTTCATTCGAACCGCAAAGGACTGGAACATGCTTCCTGAGTCTGTGTTCCCGGACGAGTACAATCTGGAGATCTTCAAGAGAAGAGTGAACAAGTACCTTCTAGGGAAGCGCGTTCCATCTTAGGCCTCATCTTAGCTTACCATCAGGCGAGATCGAGGTCAAGCGCTTACCTATCGATAATAAAAAAAAAACAAAAGCTTTCTTCCGTGTTATTTGTTTTTGATGATTTTCCTCCGAAAACAGGATATCTGCGGATAATTTTGACACATACTGCAGTTTACGCACAAAATCTTTTATATTCTTTATATGTATTATTTTATCCACATAATCTGCGTGGATTTCGCACTTCACTGCGAATGAAACACTATATAAACGTAGCAGAAAGTAAGCAAAGTAACAGTTTTAAACGATGTCTACGCAGGGTGCAATCCACAAAGTACTTTAAAATATATTGTTTTTTCTATCCGAGTCATACCATCGGACATTCACAACGTATGATGTTACATGATTTCCTTGATGCCACCGAAAAGGAAGATGGCGGTTTGATAAAATATAAAACTCACCGTAGACCCGGACAACGAAGAAGACCCCAGCGACACAGTTATTCACTCACATCCATCATACTTTCACGCACGGCAGCAGCAAACACAAAAGTACACAATTTACACGTTTACACACTCAACGCACGTTCCACTTCAAAACCAAAACATCTTTAGGAGAAACGAACACTACCTCACTCGACGTGAGTGTAAGTGTGTAAGTGTACTCGGTTTTGAAGTGAAACGTGCATTGAGTGCGTAAATTGAGTACTTTTGTGTTTGCTGCTGAGTGCTGACGTCGGTGGGTGATGTGAGTGGATAATTGTACCACTGGCATTTTCATTGTTATCCGTACCTTCGTTGAATTTTATTTATTTATCAAACAACCCTCTTTCTTTTCGATGGCACCACGGATTTGACACAAAACAGTTCGTTGAAATAGTAAATTTAATTAATTTCTCCTTTCAATTATGGATTTCCGCAAAGTAAAGCCTGAATCAATAATAGTTTCAATATATCCATGTGAATGGATGATTATGTATATTGTTATATTTTATGACAGCGCTGTCCATGGTAAACGCGAATGCCTTGCATCCTTGGACGTTTTTTCCACAGTACCATCTGATCTTCGGACCTGATCTTCTATGACGATGGAATTTGTACCCTCCTATCACAAGAATGCAGGCGCCTCGAGAGGTTGTGATAAATCTGCATCCTGAAATAAAATGGTCAACTTAGTAACTGGTTCATCATACTCCAGTATTTTTTTTAATTCATAAGCAAACAAACATTTGGTTATTTTTTAAGTTATACTTCTTGTGTCGCGTTAGGGAAAAACTATGAGAGTAAATTTTTAAGAAGCGCGCACACAGTCACGAAAACCCGACATCATGAAATTAGCTAAGTCAACACTTTTAGTTTTTGAAGTTTTCAACTAGATATTTCGTACAAATACCTCGTTCTTTTATGATACTTAAAAAAATTGAACTAGATAATGCGTTATAATAAAACTTTCTTTCAATATATTAAATATTTTTTTTCTATTATTAGTAGAGAATAAGATGGGCCGAATGTGGTTTGAACCGAATTCGAACTTCAGTCGAACATTCGGTGAAAATAAAAAATCGGGTGAATTTCGGTTTAATTATGACGCGCTTTCTCGAGAACGTCACGTAACTTACGAATTTTCTTAAATATTACTAAATGCACATCGCACTCCTCCGCGTTGCGTCTAGCCGGTCGGTCATAATTCGGAGATTTCGGTCAGGTCAGGATCTGCAATTTTTTAAAAAATATAATATATCTTATGTTGCTCGGGGATGATTTAATATATTTCTAAGGCTTAAATTTTTTTTTAAATTAGTCTAGTAGTTTCTGAATTTATTGATACATATTATAAAAATACAAAAAAAAACAAATCTTTTCTCTTAAGAATATTAGTGTAATTGGTGCAATTACGTCTTTTTTTCTAATGCTGAATGTTCGGCATTTAAACCGAAAATTGGACGAATGTCAAAGTTCGGCTCAAGTTGCCAAAATTCGGTTAAACCGAATGTAAAACGAATTTCGGCCCATCCCTATGTTTATGTATTTTCTCTATAAAGGTATGATAAGGCCCCGATAACCCTTTGATTAGAGTGAATGTGAGTGTTTAATGCAGGTGCTTAGTATTAACCAAAAAACACGTGTACATAGAAAGCCGTTGATTGGTGCGAGTGATTAGTAATCAGCGTCTATCACATTAATTATACTGTCTATACGTGTTTTTGGTTAATACTAAGGACCTGCATTAAACACTCGTACTCGCTCTAATCAAAGTGTGATCGGGTCATAACGCAAAGGATAAAATTTTAATAGCCCGTCCGTTGTAGCATAGTGCAGGTGGCAGTTTTATTAACTTTTCGCTTCACTCTTGAAAGTTGCCGCGATCCACAAATAATGACTAACGGCCGGTTTCTGAGACGCAAATAATTTTTTAACAAACAGTTAATCTCTGTTTAACATCAGTTTTACAAGCAAGTTGTTTGTTAAAAAGAGTTTAATTGCTTGTTAAAAAATTATTTGCGTCTCAGAAACCGGCCGTTACTGTTTCAGACGTACCACATTCGTAATATATTAAATCATTAATAATTGTAGTAAATTAAATTAAACTCAACCATAATATTCTAGTTTACAAATAAAATCAAATTGAAAGACAAATTTGGCAAAGTGTTATGCATATAACGTAACATCATAGACGTATTTAGTGATGGGATATACTGCTAAGACAACTTTGCTGCAACCACTTATGTTTTTGGCCTTCCTTGTATATGTACATAATATTATTAATTCCATATCATAAATAACAATTAAATAATAAAATTCTTTTTAAGCTAATTTTCATAACAATATTAAAAGGAACTAGATTTATGCTGCGAGTATCGTTACCAATAAAAACCAATTGCGTAATGTCACATCCCTAGTCATGTTATACTGACAGATGACAACGTCATATAGGCAACTGTCACCCGCCTATCCTACAGCGCACGGTCTGTAGAAGGATTTTTATCTTGTAATACCAAAGTAGTATAAGTTGTAACGTGCGTACGTAAGTACACATTCAAGTTTTTTTTTGTTTTAAGAAATATCAAAGTTAAAGGATGTGTAATTGTGATATCAAAAATGTATAAGCAGTTTTATTAAATTTAAGAGCTATTTATCATTTCGCCCGACAAAAACGCGCCCGGGCGACTTGGCACCTTTTGAATTTACCTAATATTTCTGTTGTCAACCCGCCAGACCATATAAATGTGAGGTAACTTCAAAATCCTTTTTAGAAACGTTTAATATTATGGTTGGACTTTAAAATAAAACAAAATGTTGTTATATCATAGTTTTAGATATATTACACAAATCAACATCCCAAAAATATAAAAGCATGTTACACCAAATAATAATCAAAATAAAAAAAAATAAGTTATAAAAAAGGCTCGTTTAAAAAATATAGCATTCAAAGTATAAAAATCAATAATATCACAAGAGACAATTAAAACTGTCAAATTACAATTTGCCAATGTTGTTTTACAATTATCACTAGCGAAAACCAAAAGTCTCTTCTTCGAGCTGTAGACATCACCCAATAAAAAACTTTTGATTTTTTCGGGCACGACAACTTGTTTTAAAGCGTTACAACATAGTTTTTTTTTTCACCCAGTGACTTATTTCGGTAAAACTTATTCTCAACATTTTTAAATTGAGGAATTTTTTTGGTGAGGTTGGTTCCTTTGTCTTTTAGCTTAGCAACACTGTCAAAAAACACTTGGTATGTATACAGTATAGTCAGTTTTCACTTTTTTCATGCACTCGTTGAATTCTACTTCCAACTCATTTGATCCAAAATCCGGCTCACAGTCGTGTCTATCCTCCCGTTTGATAGAGTTATCAGTATTTATAGTAAGCGTTGCTTTGCATATACTTCTTCTGCAGCATCTCCAAACACAAGATTCTTTATTTTTCCTATGTAAATTATATTTATAGCCCGCGCGAAGAAGTACTGGCTTTCCTCTTTGTGAAATAATTGTTTTCAGACCAGTTTCAGAATAAAATGGAACAGACTGTGATTCAACTCCTAAAAAATGTTATTATTGAAATCAGTTTCTTGAATCAAATTGTAAATAATTATCTAGGCAAAGCAAATCATTTTTTATAAATTTCGCATATATTATTATTACTTATAGTCATAAAAAAATCTCACAATAATTTAATTTATGTCTCATAGTTTATTCCAATACCAGCCAAATAGGACAAAACTAGATAGCGGCCACAAAAGCCATATTTTTTAAAATAAAACTAGTAGTAATAAAATGTAAAGGTGTTTCATAAAGTGATAATTATTTACTTTGACTAATCAATATGAAAAATGGGCAGATGAGAAAAATTAGGCACTTATTTATTTTCGTCATTTTTTATTTCATTAAGACATAATATATATATATATATATATATATATATATATATATATATATATATATATATATATATATATATATATATATATATATATATATATATATATATATATATATATATATATATATATATATATATATATATATATATATATATATATATATATATATAAAACGTCAATAGTTAGTAAGTAGCTTTATTTTAAGATTTAAATTTGTAGCGATGCGTCGATCGCTAGGGGATTTCTCTGCTTGCTGCGAGTAATTTGTACTGGTGCTCGGGTTTACTTTTAGAGGGATTTATGAAAAAAAAATTTTTGTTGAATACTTTCATTTATTGGGATTTTACGTCCGAGAGCACTTATTATACCAATATTTTACATTTTGTTTTTTATGACACAATTCAAACAATTCTACAATTTGAATATTCAAAAGCTAACTAGCAGCCAACATAATTCATGTAATACCATAGAGTTATTACATCAGCGTTTTATTTGAAGTCGTTTTTAAAATTTAGTTTAATTTTTTTACCTGGCTGTATTTGTACGAGCGTGCCACTCTACGATAGAAATACTCGTATTAGGTAAATTTGAAAGGTTCCAAGTCGCCCGATCGGGCGAGTTTTTGTCGGGCGAATTAACGAATAACTCAAATTTGAAAGTAAGTAATCCAATCAACGATAAACAATTAATGAAAAAAGTTCAGCGGCGTGACACTTCGATATTTTGTCTTGCCAAGATAGTTTAGCGGCCGTGTAAACGACACGTCTGTGTGCGTGCGGCGATTTGGGCACTCTGAATGGAGTTATTTTACTCTGTATTTTATTCTATTGTGGCAATGACTTTGGTTTTTCTTTATTCCAAATTTTTGTGATATTCCCACGCATGTTTGCGAAAATATTTTTCATTTTCATTGATATAAAAACATGTTGTGCTCATAGAAATACTTACCGTAACAAATTCCTGATTATAGATTTAGATTCACACCAAAGGGAGATTTAGCGACTAACTTTAGGCTGCGAATTAGGTAAATTAGGTAAATGCGAATTCCGTGTCGCTATTTGTGCGAATAAATGTGCATCAACAGTGAAGATAAGGTTTGGTTATCAGTGGTCGTGTTGTAGTAATAAGAGATACGTTTCTCGTAGCGCGTTAAGATTAACGAGATCTTAGTCGACAATCGACATCGAGAATGTTTTTATCGTTGTACCATTGACATGATACGTGTATTTCACGTAGCATATTCTGAGTGCGCCGTGATAAAGACAAGGTGGAACCCATCGCCACGTTTGCTACGGTATAAATATCGAAAAAAAAGAAATCGACTAAATAATACTATTTATTCATTAAATAAAATATATTTTAAATAAGCGACTTATAATGACTTTATAACAGCCTTAATTAATTTATAGAACCTTTTTATAGAAGCTTGTATAAATAGGCGTTTTAAAAAGAAAAGGGCTTCGACTGGTTTTGGTCGTGGTTAGCTTATTTAGCTCAACTCGTAAGGTCCCAAATTCCCTATCAGGAAAACTGTATCAGTCAATGTTGCCAACTCGAAGAAAGCAAAAAGCAACAATCGAAACTTAAAAAAATAGCAGAAAACAGAAAATATTAATTTCAAAACATAAAATCCACTGTCCTACCTTCAACTGTTAGATATACTTAATATTTATACAAGTATTGTAAATCTCCCATATATTTTCCATTACTAAAGGAATTTCTGGGAATCGTAAAGTAAAAAAAGTCTAAATGAAATAGTATATAATCGCGGAAAAATTACTCGTTAACATTGTCGATTCCGCGGTATTCGACGTTTCGGACTCATTTTTTCCTGTTAAAATGTAAGCTTTTATTACATTTTTTCATATTCACTTTGGTTACAATGATATATTATAACTATCTGTTAAATAAATAAATTTGAACTATCCTGTTTTACTGTATGTCAAAAGTATAGCATCATTACATTTGGATTCCTCTGTACCGCAAGCGGCCCGCTAGAGATACCAATTGTTATTAAGGCGCGTGACCAACGCATACAAAAAATATATTTGTTGCTTTTGTTAAAAGGTTTTATGTTGGTTGTAACATAATGCGATTTCGAATAAATTATTTTTGACAATTTTCGAAATATAAATACATCACCAAAAACAGTAGAAATATGAACTAAAACAGAAAACAGGGACATAATGGCGAAAACAGTACATGTTGTTAAAAGAGTAGGGTTGGTAACACTGGTATCAGTTCGAAATCTGGTTTTGGTGTGCTATAATATATTATGTATATAAATTTAAAGGTTTGTATATTTGGACGTTTGCATGTTAATCACGCTAAAACAGCTAAACGGGATGAGTGAAATTGGGTATACAGAAAATGTATTTATAAAATTAGCACATGTATTTTTTTACTTATTAATGGTTTTTCCCGTGGGATTCACAATCGAAAGTTTTTTGCGTATTCGCAAAATGTCAAAAGTGTTTTTGCGAATAAGCAAAAATCTTTTCCGGTTTATCCTATCCTAAATTTTATCCAGTCGCTTCAGTGTCAAAAAGTAACAAAGACACATCACAAACTTTGATTTTATATGTTTTTAAGATTTGTGGTGATCAGCGTGATATTTGGTGATCCCCATCGATACATTGTAATGACCCATAAGGGCTATCAATTGTTTCTGGCGTTATCGCAGACAGCCCCATATCCTCATACGAAGCCTAGGAGTGTTAACACACTTTTTTAAGGGTAAAAACTCAGTAACACTTTTGCCTGGTCCGAGGATCTAACTTGGGAACTTATGATCTGAACTGAATAGACTAATCAATAGATGAGGGACGAGGGGGTATTCTGGCGATTTAAAAAAAACAAATGCTTTGTGGCTATCAGAACATAGCCTCTATCTTGGAAGTCATCCCAAGTCCATCCGGAACACGACAATGACAAGGATTGATGGTATTGCGGCAGGGATAAGTAAGGCGGTAGTACCATATGTGCGAGATCTTGCGGAACTTCTCTACCTAGTAGCCACGATAGTAATGACACGTATAGCCAATCATTCCGATCGCCTTTTACGAATTGCCTGGCAGAATGACAGATGGTCTATTCTTCAATGGGGCCCGAATCGAAAAATTATGTAAATCTTGTCTGGTGTAAATGTCCTTGTTTGCTTATCATAAAAAAGATAAGGGTAATACTTCTCCGCAAATGACAAACTACCTTAACTAAGTCTGTAGTCAGTTTATTTGTTTTTTGTCGTGTCAAATTATTCCAAAACATCACTATTGGTATAATAAATGCAATAAAACTCCAACAATAGACTTCCGTTCTCCTCTGTTTCTGGAATCCTAAAACAGATCATTACCAAATTTTTATATAACTTAACGAGAAGTATACACTCCCAAACCTCTGAAGCAAGATGGTCGCTGGCTCAATACTAGACGTGGTAAAAATTTTCATTGTTTAAAAAATCCTTATATCAAATTTTTAAAATGCATGCATAAATTTCCAATCAAGGTTGGTGGTAATTAATAAATATATCCATAAATTTGCCAGACCTAATTTTTAAAATGTACCCAGAAATTTGCAATCAAGGTCGGTAGGAGGTTATTAAAATATTCCATCCATAAGTTTGCCAGACCTAACTTTTAAAACTTATCCAGAAATTTGCAATCAAGGTTGTTGGTTATTAAAAAATCCACCCATAACTTTGCCTGATATAATTTTTAAAACGTATCCAGGAACTTCCAGTTACATTTAATGGTGGTTATTAAAAATTTCATCTATAAGTTTGCCAGAACTAATTTTTAAACGTATTTCATTAACTTTTAAATCAAGGTAGATGGTTATTACAAAATTTATCAATAAATTTGCCAGATGTAATTTTTAAAACGTATCCAGAAGTTTCCAATCATGGTAGATGGTTATGATTATCGATGTGTTTTACGATGATCCCATCCAAGGTATATACAGATGCTTTACATCCTCTCAGTCTTCCAATACCGCAGTGCCAGCGAATTTTGCCGTCCAACGTCTCTCTGTGTTTATGAAACTTGTGTCTTCCAATACGTAGAACAAGAGAACCAGTCCTGGATGTAAGAAAAACGGCATCTAGAACGATAATTACATTGTTATTTTTTATCCTTATTTTTAATTACCGACGGTTTTTTCAACAAATTCTAAAATTAATTTTGTTTCGCTTTTGTTTAATGCCCAGATTAGGTACGTGTTTATTCTATAGGTTTATTAGCATCTACACTGTCCAATATACGGTTTTATACTATGCATTTTTAATAGCATCTTTAGTGTCTAGATGACTTTTTTCTATAGGTTAATTAACATCTAGAATATGTTTACTAATATCTTTAGTGTCTAAATACATGTTTTTTTCTATAGGTTTATTAACATTTATTACATATAATAAAATCGTAGGAAAGTCAAAACTGTACATTGAATATTTTTTTAAAAGAATACTTGGGGCGTGATCTACAATCGATATCGAATCCAAAAATATAGTTTTTAGAATTTTTGTCTGTTTGTCTGTTTTTCTGTATGTATGTCCGGGGTAAACTCAAAAAGTACTGCATGGATTTACTTCAAATTTTGCAAGAATATTACTAACAGGTCGGGTCAACATATAGGCTACATATTATCACGCTGTCCCCTACAGGGTAGGAGCTGTGCGGAGTAAACGAAGTCCGCGCGGACGAAGTCGCAGGCAACAGCTAGTCTAGAATATATTTGTTAACATTTTTAATGCCCAAGAAGTATCTTCACGTCTGTATCCCCGAAGAAATAGGCACAGGTACAATACTTACACCCACGATTAGCTGAAGATACTTATCCCCACAATGTGATAGGTGGCAATCCTATCGCAAACCGGATACATCCAATTTCGGGCAACCTTACTACAGGCCCTAGACCACAGAAGCGATTAATATACGGCGACTATACATTTAAAAATTCATAAAAAAAAATCGCTGCACCTTTAGCAAAGCTATCTAATAATATAAATGCGAAAGTTTGGATGTTTGGATGTATGGATGGATAGATGGATGGAAGGATGTTTGTTACTCAATCACGCATAAACTACTGAACGGATTTAGATGAATATTAGCACACAGGTAGATGATGATCTGGAATGGTACATAGGCTACTTTTTATTCCGAAAAAAGTAGGTGATCCCGTGGGATATTCCAAAAACTGTTATAATGCAGTGGTCTGCACGCTGCAGCTAGTTTGTCTTTAAACTTCATCTTAAGGTAAAATATATAAAAAAAGGTTACCAAAAATACTCATTTGGTTATATATTTAATATTATATTAGACACAAATTATTTCAGTATTTGTTTTGTTTTATAGTTTATTATATTGTATATTTTGTATTTTATTATACTGTATACTAGCTGTTGCCAGCGACTTCGTCCGCGCGGACTTCGTTTACTCCGCACAGTACCTCCCCCGTAGGTGATAACGTGATAATATGTAGCCTATATGTTGACCCGACCTGTTAGTAATATTCATGCAAAATTTGAAGTAAATCCATAGAGTACTTTTTGAGTTTACCCCGGACATACATACAGACAAACAGACATACAGATAAACAAACAGATAAAAATTCTAAAAACTATATTTTTGGCTTCGATATCGATTGTAGATCACGCCCCAAGTATTCTTTTAAAAAATATTCAATGTACAGTTTTGATTTTCCTACGATTTTATTATATGTATAGAAAGATGTATAGTAGATATTACACCTACCCTTATTTCTTTTCTGCTAGCTCAAAGGTTGTCTGGCAGAAAGTGCATATAGCGTTAAGTCCACCTTTCGTACCTATTTTTGTAAAGGTGTACAATAAAGAATAAATAAATACAAACAAAAAGGTATACTTACCCTCTCGATAAAAAAAGTGTAAATAGTTGATCCTACGGGCTACTCCTGAAACTTCCCACTAAAATTAAGGCATTTTAAGCTCAAAAGAGTAAAAAATATTAGCATAGATACAGCCTGGTGACAGACAGACGGACAGACAGCGGAGGATTAGTAATAGGGTTCCGTTTTACCTTTTAGGTATGGAACCCTAAAAATACGAGCATATCCAGTCTCACACGAGCATATTTAGTCGTCAGTTAGTGGTGTATGTTTGTGTGTGTATGTTTTTGTTGTTGTTGATGTGTGTAATTTCGTTCATGAGTGTACACTCACTCATTATATTTTCCATTCTAACGTACCTATTTTAGTTACCTCTGATTGGATATTACTAAATGAGCCCTAATTTACAAGTAGGAACAAACAGGTATAAACAAGTCCATGCGTTTAGTCTATTCATCAGGATTTTTTGTTTATATCAAATAAATCTGTGCAGATTACAACATGATCATTTAATTAACAAGATAGAAGTCTCTTTCTTTTTATTTTTTTAGAGGAAAGGTAAACTAAAACGCATGTTTTACTGATGTATGTTATATTACGCAATACACATAAAAGCACGCATATAGAGGTACAATAAAATTATCTAAAGTTATCATAACTACTACACAGTAAACTATTTCCGCTAATTATTTTATCTACTATAATTAACTCCCCACATAACTGTGGTGCATAAAAATTTAGTCAATTTCTATATCTATGTTATAAGAAAATACTTTTTAGCACGAAGAAAAAATGTTTAATCTATGCTAAAAAGTATTAATCATTTTATGTACTATAATTAACTCCCCACATAACTGTGGTGCATAAAAATTTAGTCAATTTCTATATCTATGTTATAAGAAAATACTTTTTAGCACGAAGAAAAAATGTTTAATCTATGCTAAAAAGTATTAATCATTTTATGTACTGTAATTAACTCCCCACATAACTGTCGTGCATAAAAATTTAGTCAATTTCTATATCTATGTTATAAGAAAATACTTTTTAGCACGAAGAAAAAATGTTTAATCTATGCTAAAAAGTATTAATCATTTTATGTACTGTAATTAACTCCCCACATGACTGTGGTGCATAAAAATTTAGTCAATTTTTATATCTATGTTATAAGAAAATACTTTTTAGCACGAAGAAAAAATGTTTAATCTATGCTAAAAAGTATTAATCATTTTATGTACTATAATTAACTCCCCACATAACTGTGGTGCATAAAAATTTAGTCAATTTCTATATCTATGTTATAAGAAAATACTTTTTAGCACGAAGAATATAGCAAATATATATATATATATATATATATATATATATATATATATATATGTAGCAATCAACAGACGTCTTTATCTCGTCATTTTGAGATTCTTATCCGGTTCGGTTATCTTGGCCGCCTAAATATATTATCACGTAAATTACCTGCCCCCGGTTTCACCCGCGTAGATTTTGTTCCCGTGGGAATATCGGAAAGGTTTACATACTAAAACCTTCCTTAAGATTCAATCTATCTATTAAAAAAACCGCATTAAAATCCGTTGTGTACTTGTAAAGATTTAAGCATACATAGCGACATAAAGACAGAGAGAGAAAGCGACTTTGTTTTATACTATGTAATGATACTCAAATTATATCCTACTCCATTACATATATAAATGTCAAACTGATAAACTCCGTTTTTGGTCGGTTAAAAATTACATGTGATGATTTCTTATGTGCTTGACTAAATATGTTTTAACGTTATAACATTTCTGGCAATAATCACAGAAAAACGTGCGTTCTGTGGAGTGAATCCTTTTATGATATACCAAATTAAGTTTACCTGTAAAAGTTTTGCTACAAATATTACATTGGAACGGTCTCTCCTGGGCGTGTGTGGAGCAGTGAGCTTTCAAATGATTCTTTTGATTGAAAGCCTTATAGCAGATCTTACAAACATACGGTCTAATATTCGTGTGAATGAGTTTGTGTGTCTCTAAATTACTTTTTCGACTAAACGATTTGTCACAAACGTCACAAGTGAATGGTTTTTCTCCTGTGTGTATAGAATTATGAAGTATCAAATGTCTCTTTTGGTTAAAAGATTTTTTGCAAATTTCACACTGGAATGGTCTTAGATTGGTATGCGACAGTTTGTGAGTTTCAAGATGGCTTTTATATGCAAATCTACTATTGCAAATGTCGCATGAGAGTGGTTTGGGATCAGCAAATGGATTATGAATTTTTTTATGTTTCATAAGAGCGTTCTTAGCTGAAAATGATTTCTCGCATTCATCGCAGGGAAATGGCTTTCTTGCAGAATGAATTACTTTGTGTTGACATAAAAGGGCCCTACTTGTGAATGTTTCCTTACAAACCACACAAACGAAGTTTTCGATTATAGCATCTGTTTCGAATCGAATGTTATCTTTTATTTTACTATCACCTCCTTGAATGGATAGATCTGTTGCATCTTTGCTACTGCCGCTATGAGAATTCACGTGGTTTCTAAAATCGTTCACGTCAAAAGTTTCATACTTGCATATATCGCATGACATACATTCATTTATTTCTATATCAATACTTTTGTTATTTTCAGCTTCTGTTTTGATGAAAGATACTTCTATATTTTGGGGCACTACATTACTGTAGCCTAAGCCACTGCTATAGTAGTTGGATATGCTGCGACCTGAAACAATGATCTCGTTAGAACTATACATACTACTAACAGCACGGATTAAATGGATACGTTTTTCAAGGAAATTTATTAGTGTAGCTTGCATTTACCCTCAAAAATACAGAGTTATAGTACATACCGATAAAATAAAATGTGACTTCAAGGGTAAGTTTTAAACCTTGACACCTCATTCAATATGGTAAAATAACATGACTTATTTCTATTTTTAACGATATAATACCTCTAAAAATGTATGACACTTTTGACAGTAATAGGAGCGATCGCTCATATGCACGGCATCACGTTCCCTCCCCAATGCCGTGTCTATTAGTATTCATGTGGTCTGTGACTAACAATCGTAAAATATAGATACGATTATATAACTCCAGTAAGCCATTTTTTAGTCCAGGAGGTAGTTTAAAAGCAAAAATGTCACAGGAATATTTCCATTCTCAATGCAATATATCCAACAGTAATAACAAATTAGGTATGTTGGTAAAAAAATCGAAATTATGGTCATTGTAAAATCTACTGTAATAAACACAAGGGCAGAGATTTTTAAACTGTGGTTTGCGGACCCCTGGGGGTCTGCCGTCTTATACATCTATAGGTATATTATATCATTTGAAGTACTAAATAAATGCCAATGTTTTTTGATTCCAGGTGCCCTTGAAATTGTGCTTGATTTTCTAAGGGTCCGTGGTCTGAAAAAACATTGAGAAACGCTGCACTAGGGCATTGTATAAGTATGATTACTAAGGCAACACCACAGACTATATAATAACTAATATACATGTAGTTGGACGGGAAACGTGTAGCCGCGTATATGAGCAAATGTTTAATATTACTACAACACCAATAGGTACAGAAGTCAGTCTCATGTATGTACTTTACTTTTCTTACCTACGCTCGGCGGTCGCGTTAGGGTTATCAACTTTGCCTTATGTACAAAAAACTGGTAGTGGCACTCGTATCTGTTTGATTTATTGTCGAACTAGCTGTTGCCAGCGGCTTCGTCCGCGCGGACATCGTTCACTTCGTTTACGGGAGAAACAGTGCGGCTTCTCCATAATAGGTGATAGCGTGATAATATGTAGCCTATATGTTGATCTGACCTGTTAGTAATATTCATGCAAAATTTGAAGTAAATCCATGCAGTACTTTTTGAATTTACCCCGGACATATATACAGACAAACAGATAAACAGAAAACAGAAAAACAGAAAAACAGAAAAACAGACAAACAGACGAACAGACGAACAGACGAACAGACGAACAGACGAACAGACGAACAGGCGAACAGACGAACAGACGAACAGACAAGCAGACAAACAGACAAAAATTCTAAAAACCATATTTTTGGTTTCGATATCGATTGTAGATCACGCCCCATGTATTCTTTAAAAAAAATATTCAATGTACATTGAATAGTTTTGACTTTCCTACGATTTTATTATATGTATAGATATAAAGATGTTACAGGAAGAACGGAAATGTAAACCAATAATAACTATAATATTTTAATGTTTTTGTTATACATATTACAATCTAGTTGTGCTTGCGACTTCGTCCGCGTGGAATAATTTTAAGAATAAAAGTAGCCTTCCTTTCCAAAGTTTTACCCCCACATTTGCCGAGTCCGTGGGATTTCTGGGATAAAAATTATCCTATCTCGGGTTTCAAACTACCTTTATACCAAATTTCATCCAAATCGGTTCTGTGGCTTAGGCATGAAGAAGAGAGAGACAGACAGAGTTACTTTCGCATTTATAATATTAATTTTCAATTTCTATGCAAAAAAGTTTACTAACGCTTGAAACACGCGAGTGGCACTTACGCTTGCACTCTTCGCAACCAATCCGTGTTATCGCGTCAGTGAGAGATGTCTATGTATGCATTGCTAGAACGCCCTTAGAATGACTTCTGTACCTACTTGTATTGTGCTATTACTGTCAAAAATGTCATATCGTGAAGAAATAGTAATGCAAACCCGCATGTTGGTCCCAGGCTCCTTTGAAGGATAGACCAACTGCCGTTCTGCCAGACAGGTCGTAAAAGGCGACCGATTGGCAATGCTAGTCACTGCCATCATAGCTACTAGGTGGTAGAGTTCTGCATTGTCTCGCCCGGGTCTGGTACCACCGCCTTACCTATTCCTGTCGCAATAACGTCAGTGCTTGTCACGTGTTCCGGTTTGGAGGGTAAGGTAGCCGGTAAACTTATGCATGTGGCTTTAGACCTCGCCACAAGATAGCAACGCACCATTAACACCTTTGGTGTCTGTAGGCAATAATTGACTTTTTCAGGAGACCAGTCAGCTTGTTTGCTATCTTATAATATACTAGCTGTTGCCCGCAACTTCGTTCGCGCGGACTTCGATTACTCCGCACAGCTCCTCCCCTGTAGGTGATAGCGTGATAATATGTAGCCTATATGTTGACCCGACCTCTTAGTAATATTAATGCAAAATTTGAAGTAAATTCATGCCATGCCATTTTTGAGTTTACCCAGGTCATACATTGACTTTCCTACGATTTTATTATATGTATGTATAGATAAAAAAGTAATATGCTCTTGTTGCGCTACTTTATCGTGCCGAATAAGAAGCCAAGTTTTAAAAAATAACCCTGAATTGATTTCATTTTATCGGTAAGTACTAAAACTCTTTTTTGGGAGTAAATGCAAGCTACACTGAAAACCTAAGATTTTACAGTGAAAGGGCCCTATCCATTTTAATAAGTGGATACCACTTATTCATAAAATTATAATAAACAATCAACTTTATTCTTTGTTCTACTACACCAATAAAATTAGACTAAGAAGATTTTTGGTCTAGAACGAACAATTAACACGGATCTTGGTACTTTATTTAAGGTATTTTTTATACTTGAAAGCAAACAAGCAGATGGCTCTCCGGATAACAATAGATAACCATCACTTATAGACACGAAAGATGTGTGTGGTGCGTTGCTATCCTTGAGGTGTATTGGTATCGCCACATGCATAAGTTTACTACCTAACTCAAGCCCCGATTACACTTTGATTAGTGGGATTGAGAGTGTTTAGGTGCTTAGTCTTAGGCATAGAATAGGTGAAGATAGCCGTTGACCAGTGCGAGTGATTAGTAATCAGCGTAGTAAAAGTGAATAGACGCTGATTACTAATACGCAACTCCAAAATGTATATTGGCTTACACTATCAGTTATTAATTTATCAATCATTTCATTACCATTGCTTTGTACATCCTTTCTAGTACTTCCATGTATATTTAGATGATTTCTTAAATCACGTGGATTTGGAGTATTATATGTACAAACGTTGCAAGATAACATTTCGCTGTTTAGATATTTGTTAGAATTTTTATTTGTTGTCTTCTCTAATTGATCTAAGTTTGTCGACGCCGTATAGGGATAAATAACTTTTTGAATTACTTCCATACTTGTCTCCAAGAATCTTGTTGGATCTGAAAATTAAACAAAATCTGGTTAAAACCAATACGTATTATGCAATTTTTATTAAATATTGGCTAAAACTAAAAATGCGTTTTTAGTAAACAAACATTGATAGAGCACTTGCATTAAGCACTTGCACAAAGTTTAATAGAGGCTTTACGCTGAGCAGAAAAACACTAATACTTATCGTAATATAATTTATTTTAATAACATTACTTTTAGAGTTTAGCGTTGAATTTCTGAGAGCACATTGTCTTCAATCTATATTATGTAGGTATGTTATCGCTAATTAACAATAGTAATACGCCACTTTAGGTCTACAATTTAACCATGGATTGAGCACCAACCAAACAATATTAACATTTTTTTAATGTCGCAGGACAAATCACACGAATTGATCTGACTCAAAATAAACAAATTATAAAATAAGGGTGTGAGTAAAAATAATAAAACAGATACGTAAATAAATACTAAAATATATTTAATAAATACCTAAACCAGAAATACAAATTTTTATACTCATCACATAGTCAAATATCGAGAATTGAATCCAAGCCCAAATAATTGCGTAGTTAGGGTCGCTAACAAATAGAGTAAATATACATATAACCCCTCTAATCTAGATCTGTAAGATCAAATCTCTAGATCCCAATTTAATAAACCCTTAAATAACTAACATTTTTAATTTATTATTTCTAAGATGAAATAAAAATGTTCATATTATATATTTTTTTTTATTGAATTTGCAGGCATACGAACGAGTGGGCCACTCGATGGAAAGCGGTCACCACCGCCCATGGACATTTACAACATAAGGGGTTAGTTGCCAATTTTTGTTGAATTTGTTGATCCTCCTCTTAAAAATCCCAATATCTTAGCTACTCGGAAAACCCGTGGGAGGTAAACTGTTCCAAAGCTTGACTGTTCGTATAAAGAAGGTACGTGCAAATCGAACATTCGTAGGTGACCAATCGTCAAGATGGTGTGAGTGGAATCCCCCACTACGGCGTATAGTGCGTTGGCGGAACGTGGTAGCCGGTATTAGATAAAAAAACTCATCAGAACACTCCCCATTATATAAGCGGTAGAAAACACATAGAGAACCCACATCTTTCCGGTGGCTAAGGGGTTCAAGACCACTAGTGAGAATGGGGCTGTCGACAAAGCGCTCCAGTCTGCGTTGTATTTTGTCGCATTGCAGGGTTTTATACTGGGATGCACCGACCCATAGGTGCGAACAGTACTCCACATGCGGTCGGACTTGCGCTTTGTAAAGCATTCGTATATGGGCAGGAGTGAAGTACCGTCTAGCCCGATTTAATATCCCCAGTTTCTTGGAAGCTAATTTAGCTTTATCCTCCAAATGATGACGAAATTGGACGTACCTTGCAATTTCAACGCCTAAAACATTAATGCTATTAGAGATGGTAAGGGGAGTATTCTGGAATATTGGAGCTTTATTAAAAGGATTCCTTTTAGTGGAAAACGCACAGGCTTGTGCCTTGTGGGGGTTAAATTGGACAAGGTTTTTCTCGCCCCAACCTGAGACCAGATCCAGAGATGTCTCGATTTCTGACACCAGACTACTCCGACTCTCATTTACTTGCCTTCTAAAGATTCGCACGGCCTGTGTATATGGCATCTCCCGTACTGTTTGTATGTTTAGAAAATTACAGTCGATTATGTGGCAGTAGATTGCCACAATGTTGACTTTCATTTCAAATTATGTCGCGCTAGTGATTTTGTTTCATTCGATAGCAAGCAAGCAAATGGTTCTCCTAATGGAAAGAGACCATCACCTACAAACACCAAAGATGTTAATGGTACGTTGCCATTCGTGTGGCGTGCATAAGTCCAAACTAAAGTACGACAGCAATAAACGCCGACGCTACTGCGGCAGGAATATGTAAGAATAAGGTAATTGTGGGCCGCGATAAGACGTGATGTGTGTTCCAAATATTCGACATTTTAAAGAGACTTGAATCGTTTTAGAACATAGTCTTACATTTTTGACTAAGATTTCTGCCAATATATTGCAAATTTATTCCACGCAAATTAGTTTACACTTTTAACGAAATAGACCATGACTTTTACTTAGCATAACGTAGTACATTAATCTCTATAACCAAAATAAGATTTTTATTAAATAAACTAGCTGACCCGGCAAACGTTGTTCTGCCTTTTTAACTACTCTTATTTTTTTCTATATTTTCCCACCTTTTAAACCTTCCCTAGACTTCAACAATTAATTTAAAACCAAAATTAGCCAAATCGGTTCAGCCGTTTTCGAGTTTTGGGGAGACTAACGAACTGCAATTGATTTTTATATATATAAGATATATATTTTTCATACAACCGGGATTAATCCGCAGCATGCGACTTTTTGTGTAGTTTAAGATGGATGTTTTGGTGAAACGACTTGTCACAGACATCACAAGCATAAGGTCTAATATTACTATGTTTCATCTTGTGCGTCTCAAGATGACCTTTTTGAGTGAACGATTTATGACAAATATCACAAGAATAGGGTTTGTCGCCCGTATGTATCATCCTATGATTCTTGAGATGAATATTTTGATTAAAAGATTTATTACAATATTCACACACAAATGGTCTTAAATTGCTGTGTGTTAGCTGATGTGTGTCGAGATGAGATCTTTGTGTAAATGATTTGCTGCAAATGTTACAGGAGTAAGGTTTCTCTCCAGTGTGTATATTTTTATGATTTTTTAAATGATCGACTCGATAAAACGTCTTGAAACAAACGTCACAAACATGCGGTTTTGCTTTACTGTGGCTTAATAAGTGTACGTTTAGATCATGCTTACGATTAAACGTTTTAGTGCAAAGTTTACATGATAGTAGATTAACTCCATTATTTTCAATTCCAGTTAAATGATTCATGGGATATTTATCTATTTTATTCACACTTGCGTTACGTTCATTAATTGATATAGATGCTTCTTTAGTTTGCGTTACAGCAACGTTATGTGGATTTTCGGTAGGAACATCAAATGTATATTGGCTTATACTATGGGGTTCTAACTTATCTATCATCTCATTACCATTGCTTTCCAAATCGTTTCTAGTACTTCCATGTATATTTAGATGATTTCTTAAATCACGTGCATTTCGAGTATTATATGTACAAATGTTACAAGATAACATTTCACTGTTTAGATATTTGTTAGAATTTTTGCTTGCTGCTTTGTCTAATTGATCTAAGTTTGTCGACGCCGTATAGGGATAAATTACTTTTTGAATTACTTCCATACTTGTCTCCAAGAATCTTGTTGGATCTGAAAATTAAACAAATTCTGGTTAAAACCAATACCTAATATTCATTTTTTATTGAATATTGACTAAAGCGTGCGTTTTATGTAAACGCATATTAATAGAGTTACAAAATATATATTTTTAGGAGATATTAGAATAGCGTTGTAACATGTTGCTTGCGAAAACATGTTTTATGGACTTCCAGTCAGTATCTTTTAGTTTTCTCAAGGAAGAATTGAACTTTTTAACAGTGCATATAAAACCAGCTTGGCCTCATAATATGTCGTTTTAAAAGAAACACTGTATTTGTAGCTCAACAATGACTATATTTATCTGAAACATTGTCATTATAAACATCAATAATTGTGTCAGTTAAATCTAGCTTCACCCGCATTTATGATATTTCGGTGCTAAACAAATTAAAAATGTTAATATGATATGATCTCATATCACTGAAAAGTTCAATTTGTGTCTCGGTTAGTGATGGGAATAAAAGAGAGTGGTAAAGTAATTGTACCCAATTTTTATTAAATGGTCAGTCAAAATGTTTTTTATTAAAACAGGGCAAACAGAAACATTTGTCGCACTGGACACAAAAAGTAAAAACTTTTTTAGTTCTTTTAGCAGCTTGACTACTTTTTAACGTAAGCCTTAACTTATTGTAGCAACCTATGCAGCGCTTTCTTTGACTACCTTTTTGAAGCACATGATCAACACATTTATCAGTAAGAAACTCTGAAAGAAAATATTTACGATTAATTATTTTTTTTATTTATTTATTTAATGTTAGGGAAACAAACAAATTATAATACTTATAACTAGAAAATATAACTACAAAATTTTCCACAAAAAGTTTCCGCAAATATACAATATACAATATGTACAATATGTAACAATATGTAACTGGATACAAAAAAATGCTATACATATACAATATGTAACTGGATACAAAAAAATGCTATATGTAAAGAGTAAAGACACGCCTGTTGAATAGAGAATAATGACAATATTTATATACATAACAAACTCAGACAAATAAAAAAAAAAGTAAGTTTGTCTCTTTTTTTACTTGTCTAAATTAATTAAGTAAATGACAACATGGTGCAGTTAAATGATTATTATTTATAATGATTTCAAAATTTCTTTGACTTTAAATTTAAATTTATAAATCGATATGTTAAACATGTCTATACTACCAAAGTGATGATCAATAACATGACAAACACGAAACAAGAATGTATTAGATGCATATTTGGTTCTAACAACTGGCATATTAAAGATACGTTTATAACGGGAACCCAGTCGCAGGCAGGCAAAGCAAACATTACTTAATAAGTAAGGAGAATCAATGAGATTATTAAGTAACTTGTAAAGAAATGTTACATCTCTTTCTATTCGACGATTTTCAAGCGTACACATGGATATAGGTACTTCGGGTAATTGCGTATAATTATTTCTAAATTTACAGTGCTTTAAAAATTTTCTTTGAACATTTTCAATGGCTTCTATATATTTATGGTAAAACGGATTCCACACAGTAGATCCATATTCTAAATGTGACCGAACATACGTATTATACAAGAGAACAAGGGTTGAAACATGTTTGAAATCTCTACCAATTCTTATAATAAATCCAAGCATACGATAGGCGTTTTCAAGGATCAAATTGATATGATAACTAAATGTTAATTTAGCATCTATGAAAACACCAAGGTTACTCTTACTACGTTGGTTCTTTCTAAAACATCGCCACATAAACAGTATTGTGTCAGTAGAGTGTTAGATTTCCGCGAAAATGATATAACTTTGCATTTTTTTTATATTTAAATGAAGATAGTTTCTAATGCAGTAAGAACCCAAACAGTCAAGATCCTTTTGCAAGACATTGCTATCGATGGGTGACTTTATTGTCCTAAAAACCTTTAGGTCATCTGCATACAAGATAAATGAAGAATTAATATATTTCCCAATATCATTAATAGAGAAGTTAAGCATTAATGGTCCAAGATGAGAACCCTGCGGAACTCCAGATGTCACAGGAATGAAAGACGAACAAAACCCTTTTATGGTTACAGCTTGGCTGCGATTATTTAGGTATGATTTTAAGCGGTATTTCTAATTTTAATAAATATGTAAGTGTTTGTGTATATTTTATGTATGTATGGATGTACATGTGTATGTGCATGCGGGTATATGTGTGTATACATATACACACATATACCCACATATACATTATACATGGGTGTGGGTTAAACTGGTCTATGTGTGTTACTCATTGGTTATTACAGCTGCATTCTTTTTTTTATATCATGAGATAGCAAACGCGTAGATGGCTCGCCTGATGGAAAACACCGCATACATACACCAAAGATACTAATGGTGCGTTGCTATTCGTGTGGCGGGATGACAATGCCACATGAATAAGTCTATCGGCTACCTTATGTTCTAAACCGGAACATGACAATGACAAGCATTGACGCTATTGCGGCATTACAGGAACAAATTCAAATTTGCCAACAGAAAAGGTAGGTATCATAAATAATAGAACTGGAATCGTAAACTCAAAAAATAAAAAGTAAAGTACATAAAGGAGAATTACGACTTAAATAACATTCAACGTAGCGATATTTGAAAAGAAAAAAAAACGATATTTGAAAAGATATTACAGTAGAAAAATAATCGCAAAATGTAAAGCGGATTCTGCGCTAGTCGAATATTTAAGTCATTATTTTAAGTATTTCTCGATTTTTTTTTAATATGTATCATAAGATAGCAAACATGCAAATGGCTCTCCTGATAGAAAGAGAAAACCGTCGCCTATATACACCAAAGATGATAATGTTGCGTTATTATCCTTGTGGTGGGGTCTTAATGCTACATGCATAAGTTTATCGGCTACCTTACCCTCCAAACCGAAACACGACAGAAACAAGCATTGACATTTTGAAATCCTCGTATTCAACCTTCAACTTCGCTACAATTTAGCGAATATTTAAACTGAACAGAGTGCTAAGTGTGAGTTTTTCTTTTCGCATTCGATCGTGAGCGCGTTTCGAGTTTACTATGAATTTGTAAGTGATTTGTACAGCGCCACCTAGTGGTAAACTGGTTTCTCACGTTTACTACTAGGTGGCGCTGTACAAATCGAACGAATGCGAAAAGAAAAACTCACACTTAGCACTCAGTACTTCGTCGACTAAACGGGCCCGGTCTCGTCGCGTCTGTGTCTGTCGCCATGTTTTGTCCGACATTTTGTTGCCACAATTGAGATATCATTTAAAAAACTTATGCAAAAGAATATCAATATATATAATTGAACTAGCTGTTGCCCGCGACTTCGTCCGCGCGGATTTTGTTTACTCCGCTCCTGCTGGTCGTAGCAAGATATATAGCCTATAACCTTCCTCGATAAACAGGCTATCCAACTCAAAAAGAATTATTCAAATCGGTTCAGCAGTTTTAGATATTACCGCGTACAACCAAACAAACAAACAAACTCTACAATTTTATAATATTAGTATAGATTAGGCATGCCTGTAATGATCGGTCAGGGTATTTTTACAGACTTGATAGATTAGGCAAGCCACAAGCACCTATGCAAGTGAAATGTCCCGTTAATAGAAAAAGAAGGAACATATATTTGGTATACGAGTTCACATAGATTAGATATAAAAACCACATTTTTTTCTATCTATAGAGATAGAAAAAGAAATTTCTATAGAGATAGCGCTGTATGGAAATAAAACCGCAATACAATACTTATTTATTTATTTATTGAACATACAATGTACGTGAAAGAATAAGAACTAAACTTACTATTAACATAATACGTTGTACAGGTTGACTAATGAAAGACTGTAAATATTGAGGGGCGCGATAGTTGATGATCACATGTAATCGATAAAAATGTAATAAAAAGAGAATATTCTTAGTAAAAATAAATGAAATTAATGTAATAACTAATAATATACAAGAAAGTATGGTTACTTTGCGAGTGATGGCGCGTGCTTTGACCGACATGCCGTGGCGGCCGGCGCTCCGAATCGTGTGTGTAAACAATGAATTTCGATATCTATGCACGGGTATCCGTACTTAAAATTTTTATTGAATAATTACAAAATTTAAGTGCCTCTTATTTTTTATTTGGTATCAGAATCGAATACTTGAAACTAGGCAGGCGCAAAATCATTACATAGTATAAAACAAAGTCGCTTTCTCTGTCTGTCCCTATGTCCCTATGTATGCTTAAATCTTTAAAACTACACAACGGATTTTGATGCGGTTTTTTTTAATAGATAGATTGATTCTTGGGGAAGGTTTAAGTGTATAAACCTTTCCGATATTCCCACGGGAACAAAAGCTGCGCGGGTGTAACCGCGGGCAGGTCGCTAGTATGTCAATAAAAAGAAATGAATGAAGTATATCTTTTCGCCTAATACAGTAAGTACTTCATTGGTTTAGTTCAGTACTTCATTTACTTTAGTGAATTATATCTAGTCCATGTAATGTATAAATGCCAGTCGGAAAGAGTAAAGAATTAGACATGCGCAATTGCGCAGAATGTGTCATATTAGGTACTTCACTTCTTCAAAGTATATCCTTCATCTACTTCAGTAGTCCATTTAGTTCAGTTGATCATAACGTGGCCTCTGAATTCGTTCGGCGTTTGGAACTAGTTCGTATTCCACTACAGAATTGTTTACTCAACTACAGGATAGTTATTTATTGAGAATAGGTACTTTTCAAAACTCAGTAAGGTTAGCAATGAACAAAATAGAGTGAAAATGGGATTATAAATAAATATTATTATTCACTTAGTTTGTAAAGAAAGCCAGTAGTGAAATCGAAATATACCTTAATGTGGTCATAAATAAACTTTTCATCTTAAATTCGAGGATATAGAAGGTGTCAGTACAAAATATAGGTATGTGATAGCAAATTGCGCGCGTGTGTGTAGGAGCTCGGTTAGATTCGTTTAATACGATCGGCCATCGCCAGAGCTCGGGTCTGCCAACGTACTTCAATTCGTATTTCGTTCGCTTGTTTAACGTTCGGCATTCCACGTTGAACTAGATGAAGTAGTGAACAAAATAAAATTCAACTGAACTAATGAAGTAATGGCGTATTCGAACTGAAGTAGTTTATTTGAAGGATTCATTCGTGAACTACACACGGCTACTTAACACCCTCGTTCAGGAAGCACAGAAATTTACCAGTTAATCTGTATATTTACATTTGTTTAACATTTTATATATGACACTTAAAAGAATATACTCACAGCCGATTTCCGAAACGCAAATTAATTTTAACAAGCAATCAATCTGTGTTTAACAGAAATTTGTGTTTCCGAATTAAGTATTTGACAATCTGTCAACAGTTTGTCAATGTAGGTGCTAATTCAGCTTAATAGCTAAGGGTAATTCCTTCATTTTGAGTTTCTAAAAAGGTGTTTAATGTGATAAAAATCTGTTAATTCGTCGCTAACATAATTGCAGATTATCGAGTATTATGTAACCAGCCGCAATAATTATCAACTGTTAACGATCAATTACCTAATTACTTTTAGGCGTACCAGAAACTGGCAGATTGTCAACAAATTGTTAATTTTGACAGTTTGTTAGATGATTTTAGATTTAATTCGTGTTTTAGAAACCAGCTGTAAGTCTCATCCAACAAGTTAAACATTTATTTTACTGTCCTATACAGCGTGTAAGGTGTATCGAAAAATTAAAATAGTTACATTCTAGTCATAATGGCAATTTCTTTTTTGTGGGAAATGTAAATATTTATGTAAAAAAATTTTGCGTTTTATGATTTTTTCTTACTTTCACGCCCCGCAATGTAAAGCGTATATTGCTCAGACTTGTTCTGCCCGGAACTCTCGAACCAGCCGTTTATGCGGTATGTGAGTGCGCATAATACATTTTTTACATACATACATCACGGTCACATTAACTTGACGCTTGGCGTTGATGACGTCATTTGATGAAAAACGTAACAATAATGTCCAAAAGCAATAGAAAACAACAAAAAACTAGCCAAATCATCGCACGTATCGGCAACAGAGATGCTGACCATACTGAAACTTTCCGAGCGGCTAAGGAAATGCGGGGGAAGCGGGCGGGGCCTCGCATTCCAAAGGTGCGTCAAGTTATGTGACCGCGTTGTACACATCTATTTTGTGTTTCCTTAATTTTTTCTATAAAAAAATCTGTAGAGTTTTTAAATAAATCAAATTATACAAAGTTAACGTAAATAAATCGTCAAAAAATCATAAATTTTCCACACAAATTTCCAACGGTTTTCATCTCAGAATCGTGGCCCAAAAGTATGGTTCCGATTTTCAGTAGACCGTTCCTTACACGCAGTATAATGTGTCTCTGTTATGACATGAGAACACTAAACTTAACAGACTAGTAATATTACAATTTATTTAAATTAGTTAATTAAACGAAAAGCACAATACAAAGTAAAAGAAAACTTATTATCTAATAACGAATTAAATTATGATTTAAATTTAATGTTAGTGCTTTTAAAATATTAGCAAAGTGATCATTTATTTGAATTGAAGCACAATATACGTGTTTAGATAACCAAAGACCTAATATTTAATTATGGTAAAATACACTGGCGCGGCGGCTTCCGAATACCGTAAAAAGCCGGTTGGCGATATAAATAAAATAAAAAAAACCGTGTAATGTCGTCGGAAACCAGATAAGAATGATGTTCCATATTATAAAAAAATCTTACGCTTAATTTCAAAAAGTATTTTGTGAAACTTTGAACACTTTAAATAATTTTTGGCTTATCTCAAGCGTTGACTCCAAAAAGTATAAAATATCTAAATATTTGATTAGGTACAGGCAACTTTTCGCTATTCCTAAAACATGATGTCTCAAACACTCCAGCTGATACTACACGGGCGGGTGACAACAAGTTGCCTGTATACATTTTGTGTTTTAGAAGCATAATTTCATTAGTTCTATTGAATTAACTCAAACAAAATAGAGTTAATTATTTGGCATGCAGCTATGTTCTTTCTCCTGTATAACGTAATCATTTAATATCCTTACATTGCCAGAACACGTAGGCGCTTTTGCACAACGCCACATAACACTCCCGCAACTGTTCTGTCTCTTCTTATAAAACTGGTATCCATTGTACAATAAAACGGGACGACCCCTTTGTGATCTAACATAGCGTAACACTCCTTTCTGTGTTTTGAATACCACCTTCTGTGCAAGATTTTGTACATCGCTCGGTTTGTGAAACAATGACGTATCTGAAATATACAGTATTTTTAAATTATGTTACGATACTAAAAGTTATAAAAAGTATCACGACTTTTTTCACGCAGGTTAGGCAGTGTGATCCGAACGTAATACGCTTAGGCGCAAGAAAAATAGATCACCATATAGAATGGCCCCAATTTTCTGGCGCCCCCTGATAATGACTACCGCATGTTTCTTGTGACAACTGGGATCAAGCTGTCGATGTGCTTACCTGAGAGACCAGGGTGTTCATATACCAGAGCCCCAGCTGCTATGAATATTTAGATTTTCGTGGAATACCACAAACAATCTCAATAACAATATTTACCTGACGGAAGAATCGAACCCGGGACCTCATGATCTTAGCCGAATAGGCTAGCCCCTAGACCACGAGGCACAATGTATATTATTGAGCAAAACAAACAACAATACATTTTTACTAAAGAATTTAAAAAATGTAAGTAATGTTAGTTATACGATGATATGGAACGCTTTAAATGAAGATACTTTCAGTGCAAGTGTGACTCAAATTTGAGCGTTTTTTTGTTGAAGAAAACTAAAAACTGTCGCCTCTGTGGTCTAGTGGTCCGGTGTCGGTGTTGACCACATGAGGATATGGGTTCAATTCCCAGATTGGGCAAATCATCAATGTTTTTTCTAATTTTTTGATAAAAACAACGTTGCCCGGAACTGGTTAAGTGCCCGGTTGGCGATAGGCCTGTCACCTATCTATATGGAACTTAGTATTTTCGGCTAATCGTGGGGGCCTCTGCCTACCTCTTGGGGGATACGGGCGTAAAGATACTTTTTTCCAAAAATCGGGAAAGAAAAATAAAACTACAAATTTTTGCGTCTAAACATATATTTATTAAATTGTGTAACATAAGTGAATGGTGCTTATATTAATTATTATTATTACAATTAACATTAATTACATTATTTATTACTAATTAAACATGTTTTATGCTACATACTCGTTTAAGCCAGTTTTTGATGCCAAATCATTTTAGCCGCTTTTAACCTTTACATTACAGTAGCGTTGCCAACCGTCCTGTTTTCACAGGACACGTCCTAGTTTTGGTGGTGTCCTAAGCTATCCTGAACAAGTCTTAAGCAGTATCTTAGGTTATCTATACATATAATAAAATCGTAGGAAAGTCAAAACTGTACATTGAATATTTTTTTAAAAGAATACTTGGGACGTGATCTACAATCGATATCGAAGCCAAAAATATAGTTTTTAGAATTTTTGTCTGTTTGTCTGTTTGTATGTTTGTCTGTATGTATGTCCGGGGTACACTCAAAAAGTACTGCATGGATTTACTTCAAATTTTGAACATTACTAACATGTCGGATCAACATATAGGCTACATATTATCATGCTATCACCTACGGGAAGGTGCTGTGCGGAGTAAACGAAGTCCGCGCGGACGAAGTTGCTGGCAACAGCTAGTATCATTATAAAAAGACAAGTGATGTCATAATACACTCAGTAGGAACCAAGTTCCTTTCGTTTTATATTTATATACATACACAATAAAGGAATGTTAGTAAAATTGTATTTCAACGCGACGATTGGCTAAACATATCTACCGTCTCTTACGTATCTCGGTCCCTCTCTAATATACAGTGACTTACAGAAACCTTGGGGCCAAAACGTCACGTCGTTGCATTTAGGGCTATTACATATTTTCTTACACGTCGTAGCATGCCGCGATGTTGTATCGTGTTGAAGTGTGTGAGGCCTATGCGCTTCGACTAAATTGACGTTTTGTTACGTGAATTAGGGGTTTTCCGATTCGAAAAGGGCATAAAGGTATGACAGTATTAAAATTAATTATGAAATGATTCCATCTATAAAAATAAAAATTTGGTGATATTTTAAAATAATCGGATTTTCCCTTCAATTTCGTTAAAATTTAGCGAATATTTTTATCACCACACCACGTTGAAACAGAACATCACATCAAAGGAAGCTGTCATGTCACTGATGCAGGCAATCGTCTCTGTGTCTGTTTTTTTTTTTTTATGGCATAAGATAGCAAACAAGCAGATGGGTCTCCTGATGGAAAGAGTCAACCATCGCCTATAGACACCAAAGATGTTAATGGTGCGTTGCTATCTTGTGGCGAGGTATAATGCCACATGCATAAGTTTACCGGCTACCTTACCCTCCAAACCGGAACACGACAGCAACAAGCACTGACGCTATTGCGGCAGGAATAGGTAAGGCGGTGGTACCAGACCCGGGCGAGACAATGCAGAACTCTACCACCTAGTAGCCACGATGGTAGTGACTCGGTAGCCAATCGGTCGCCTTTTACGACCTGCCTGGCAGAACGGCAGTTGGCCTATTCTACAAAGGAGGCCGGGACCAACACGGCGAGAAAACCGAGCGACATATAATTAAAAAATAATTATTTTGATTTTTTTTATATCATAAGATAGCAAACAAGCAGATGGGTCTCCTGATGGTAAGAGTCAACCATCGCCTATAGACACCAAAGAAGTTAAAGATGCGTTGCTATCTTGTGGCGAGGTCAAATGCCACATGCATAAGTTTATCGGCTACCTTACCCTCCAAACCGGAACACGACAGTGACAAGCACTGACGCTATTGCGGCAGGAATAGGTAAGGCGGTGAAAATTAATCTATCCATCCACAAAATAATAACATATGTTATTTTTTTTTTTTTATAATTTATATATTATTTAATTGTATTCAATGAGGCTATCAAACAATGCCTGTGACGATCGGACAGGATTTTTGTTACAAACCGTATATCCGTACTCAACTAACGCATAGCTCAAAGTATAGCATGAACATACGCAATTCCATGGGTTTCATAATTACCTTGGCTTTTAAGAAAAACTAAGATCTTTTCTCGAAGGTATATAAAAGTTTTTGGCGAATCCCGCAAGAACGGTGTATATTGTCGGGATAAACATTCTCTTATTTCCTATATTAAGTCACAGTCTACCTTTATGCCAATCCATTTTATCTGTGTCATGTATCTGGAGATAATTAGAATACCGATTCAAATCTGGGGCCGATCATTGTAGGAAATAACTTTCAGCTTAGTTTCATTTATAAATTTTGCACTTAAAAATAAAAAGAAATGTCTTTACAGAAGTTACCTAAAGTGGTAAGTAGAGACAGCCGAGTCCTTTACCGAACAAAGTCAGAAATACCTAGGGGTAGGTACAGAGGGCCAAAAAACTTGTAAGATTGGTGACACAAATGTGACAGACCGAAAATTGCAAGTTCACTTATGAAAAATTGTTCTAGTTAGGCATGATTGCTATATTTAATTCATTTTCACTGGTTGAAATGAAGCAAAAAAATCACAATGATTTCTACACTTACAAATACACTTGCAATGATTTTCATTAAAATTACTTGAACGTCAAATTACTGTAAGCTGTTAAAAATGAAGTATGAATTATTATAACCACTGCCGCTCATATATGATGCGGAAAATTTCATTGAATGTGATATTTCATAGATCAAATAAATAGATGCAGCAAATGCGGTTTATGAATGCATTTCATATTATGAAATTTCATATGCTACGTGTGAAATGTTCCATGTCTAGTTCCAGTACTATTATTAGTACTATAGAAATTATCAGCTCTGTGGTAGACTACGTTTTTACATTTTTCATTACTCTTACTTACCCTTCCCCAACTATATTATAGCAAATAAGTATGTATTACTAAATTACTAAACTACTTACTAAAACTTTATTTTAATCGACTTCAAAACTATAATTTTTATAATTTTTAATGACAAACCGCGGAGTAATTGTTTTTTATTAGAGTTCGATAAAACATTTTTTTTGGTAATTTATGAAGGTAATTTTAAAGTAAATATATAAGATTCATGCAACTGTGCCTGTTATAATACGTGCGCTTGTTCATGGCGAATTAAATGTAAAATAAATACTTCGGATCTCATACAACGTAATTAATCGTTGTTACACATACATATGACTTTACTTATTACAAAATCTTATTCTATGATATATGTGTATGTCAAAAATATGAAATACTAGTCTTTATTTTATATCATAGTAAACAAGCAAATGGATCTCTTAATAAAAAGAGGTAACCATCGCCTATACACGACATTAAAGATATTAACGATGTATTGCTATCCATGTATAGAAACACAAAAGTAATATACATCGACGCTATTACGATAGGAATAGACAAGGCGGTAGCCTTAAATCTGAGCGAGATATTATAGAACATTGAATATAAATAAATTTAATATAACATAATATTAAATATATTACCATCTAGTAGAAGTTCTAATTATAATAGTCATCAAATACATTCGATTTGCCCAATAGAATTGTAATATTACCTTGTCATTCTAATAATATATCTTAATATAAAAGTTGTAAAAAAAAACACATAGAATTTACATTTTACACATACATAAAAAATAGTGCTTATTATTGTTACATCTGTCATAAGTTAGCGAACAGAAAAGCGTTAACATTTATTTCGAGAATAGTGCTTATATCATTGAAAACATGAGGACATTAAGAGGATATATTGGATTTTTTGTCTGTTAATTTTTTTAACCCATAAAGTTAAAATGCTTGTGACTAAGTAAGTATAAATTGTGAAAATTCACACAAAAAGCTACGAATAAAAAATAATGTACACATATATTTTAACTACCTTAAAAAATTTGGAATAAAAATAAAATATTCATATCATCTTTTTATCATTATTTATTTAGCGTTTAGCATCATAGCGAAATTCTACACTAGGGCAGCGTTGCGCTGTGTATTACGATAACTGTGTGTTAGCTTCTAACTCATTTATAGTACTTCAATTCTTATTTATTATAATAATATGAAAGTTGATTAATATTATACCGCTATTTGAAGTCGATTAGACATTAGACATAATTTTCTACGAAGACTCATACTTATGTCCTATAAAACTCAAACGGCCTCCTTTATATTGTGCATATTCTTCCAACAGCTTCTGATCTACAAGACTTATATAAGTCTGGTCTTCATTATAGAGATGCGGATTAGCGTTCTTCCGTTTACTCTGATATCTCAATCGTTGAGCCTCTCTTTTCCTCTCCAGAAGTTTCATATGGGCGTATGGGTTGGGGTCGTTCTTAATGCGCTGGTATCTAGCTCTTTCTAATTGACGTTTTCTTTCTAACATCTCCTCTCGGGTTTGCCTTTTTCGACGAAAATAATATTCTTGGAAAGCTAAAAAGGAAATATAATGTTAGTGAATCCGTAATGTTCAAATATTTGAAGCATTCTTTACTGAAACGGTCAAGCACAGACAGTTAAGCGATGTTTATAGGACTCATTTGCTTGATCGTCTGAGAACTCGATTATATAAAAATATGAATGGGGATAAATATATATAGGGAAAGTTAAATGATAACAATATTTTTTTGTTTGATTTCATTATATTATGGAATCAAAACTACATATATAGACCGTGGTTCCAGGAATATTTTTTTATTATTAACAAGCTGAATTTTTGTGAACAGCTTCGTTTTGGCTAGGCTCTCTTTTGTTTCTTGTTTCGTGTGGTGATCTTTTGTATCTTCGAAACATTTCGAATCGGGTAACTATTAAAGTTAAGGGGCTTAGAAAATTTTGATTCGGTCTAAAAAATTATTGTTATTAACATTGATTAATAACAATATTTTTTTTTTCTGTAAACAATAAAAAAAATCTCTTGATAGAAAAATATGACCATCGCCTATATATTTAAATCGCCCAATCTGGGAATCGAACCCGAACTGCATGTGGTCAACCCCGACAACGAACTACTAGACCACAGAGGCGATCGATCGAGGTTCAAACTGATTTAACCAAATAAATAAATTTAAAAACTGATGAATCACATAACTAATTATATTGAAATCAATAGCTATACTATAACAATTAACTATCGTTACTAATGACAAATTACGTAGATTTAGAAAATTATAGAGAGTTTCTTTATAATTTTTTTATAAGTGGTGATAGCAAAAACGATTTCATGGTTTTCTCTAGAACTGGCATTTTTCGCTTGTTTGTTTTTAAATTTTCCAACTCTGGCGTATTTTTATCAAGCTCACATGAACTATGAGCTAGGGGTTTAGCTATTTTTGTATCCATTTGAATTATATCGCCTACAGTAGGTGGTACTGCAACTGCAACAAAATGCATTTTATATATTATTTATTCTATTTGATATAATAAAATATATAAACACCACTGAACTAATTATTAGAACTGATCTAGTTCTAAAATTAAAAAATATAATTGCTATTAAAATAAAATGTGTTATAAGAGAGAAAGAAAGTTTGTATACGTATACATGTATTATGTAATTAGTTTACGCTACGTTTAGTGTATGCAATTAGTTTACGCTAAAAGCTCTTGACAGATTTGGACGAAATGTAGTAAGAGGGTAATTTATGCGTGCTTCCTCGAGAATTTGGATGAGACGATATATTTTTTAAAAGGTTTCGCAAATAGAACACTAATTTAAAAGGCCCCAAATTTCCTAAGTATTCACTTAGCAGTTACAATGGAACTTCCATTAACTCTTTACAAACTGCACAGGAGCAAGACAGAAAGTCTCCTTCAAAGGTTCAGCCAACACGAAGAAAAAATACATTCTGGATCCATCTAGTGATAGTTTATGCCTGCTTCCTCGAGAATATGGGTGAGACGATATAGGTTTTTTAAAAAGTTTCGAAAATATAATAATAATTTATTAAATATACCTCTTAGTAGCTTTTTTACAAACTGCACAGGAAAAAGACAGAAAATCTCATTCAAAGGTTTAACCAACAGGAAGGAATTTTTTTTTTAAATAATACATTCTGGATCCAAATGCTTATCTTATTGCGGAAAATATGGAAACCACTATATGGATGGATAAATACTTAAGAAATTTCAAGAAATCCGAAAGAAATCGTGCCATTAGAGCTGACTCTCTTTCTGACAGGAAAATGTAATAAGTAAAAGAAGAGAAAAAAGAGGGTAGGTGCTAAAAACGTTTAAACATAATAAAAATTCTAAGTTTATTAAAAATTAGTAATTCTGATTTAATTTCTATTTATACACCGCGAAATCTTTAATAAATGTGTGTTTGTGTAGAATATATGTGGGCAAAAATTTTTATGAACTAAAACAATAGTTTGAAATACCTACCGGTGACATCTCATTTTACCTTAGTTCACAATCACAGGCACTAGCAATATTTCTATCATGACTAGCTATTCTGATATTATTGCAACCCAGAAATCAGTTGAAGACAGTGTGAGACAAATGATGATAGAGTTTGAAACAAAATTGAAGGCATGTCCACGCACTGACTCTGTTGATCAGGTATACCTAGAATTTTCTAATTTTCGCAGTCATGTTCAATCTGTACTCCAACTTCTACAACAGCAAATAACGGAGCTCTCTTATCATATCGACAATATTGAAATGCGCCATCGCAAAAAGTTTTTATTGATAAATGGTGTTATAGAAAAGCCTGGTGAGAATGTGCCGCAGATAGTTCTGGACATTTTGCAGAAAAACCTGTCCATGGAAATAACATCTTCAGCCATTTCAAAGGCATATAGGCTTGGGAGCTCAAGTAGTGGTAAAATTCGTCCTATTATATTGCGCATGTCGTCTTCTGAGCAGCGAGCAGATGTCTGGAAGCGTAAAACGAAGCTAAAAGGTACCTCCTTTGTTTTAGCTGAGTACCTAACTAAACATCGAAAGTTTTTGTTCCTGAAGGCACGTAGTCACTTTAGCGTTCGTAATGTCTGGTCTATTGGTGGATCCATCATGGTCAAGCTACCCAATGGTAGCCGCCACAAAATCGTGAGTAATTTAGACCTGGAGAAACTCATATCAGCGCATCCCAGACAAGCAGAAAGTGAGCCAGCATCTCAACAGCAGCTTTCAGCAATAAATGAAAATAGTCGGTCGAGGTCATCGAGAAGACAAGTTAAAAAATAATTTATCATTCTATGTAGCCTTTTTTCCGTAGTACTTTATAACTTGTGCCGCAATTATTTTGTTAGTTGTTACATGCATATTAATTAGAAATATCTCTTTGACTATGTTTTTGTCTCACTCAATAGCATTCACTAATAGTACGTCACAATTTGTTGATAAACTGTAGAAAAACGGGTAATAACACAATAATTTTTGTATTAAAGTAAATAATAATAAACATCATAACTTTGTTCCAGTAGGTAGGTAGTAGGTACCGTTTCAAATGACACTCGACATTTGACAACTGACAGTTACTGTCACGTCTAAAGGTTCAATGTTGACAGACTAAAATAATTTCTTACTGGCAAATCAATTCTTCTCCTTTTTATGTATTATTGTTAAGTTCTATTTTTTATTTTTTTTTATTTTTATTATTTCAGCGAGTTGTCAATGTCGGGGTGTTGTGTTTTGCATTTTTTTTTGATATTATATCATGTTTTTAAACGTTTAAATTTTGCTAAAAATAGTTTTATTAATTGTATATTTTTTATGATGTGTTTATGTTTTTTTTTCAATGTTTTTTACTCTCGCCGTACACATTACTTTGCTATAAATAAGTTTTAAAATGATACTGTAAATGGCCAATTCTACTCTTTAACCCCAACTTGCAGGATCAAGTTTAATTTTTGTGTTTAGCCTTTTCTGTGTTGTGATGTTGAATTCAACAAATTGAATTTAATAATATTGCCACCGGTAGCCATGGATACGTATAAGCCTTAATTTACTTGCATATTTTGTAAGGGCAATTGAAATCATAACTATTAATTAAAATATATCTATTTTTTATATTATTTGTATACATATATAATATATTTGTGTAAATATTTATATAATATATAATTTAGTATATTAGCTATTATGTTGTCTGATTCTGATAACGAATCCTTTCATTCTGCTCTTGACCTTGATTCTTCTACCGACTCTATTCCTTCGCCATTAGCTCTTAGTGCCCGTTTAGATAAGCACTTTTCTCAATATAATAAACATTTAAATGTATGCCATATCAATGCACAGAGCATTCCTCAACACTTTTATGAACTTCATGACACATTTTATTCCTCCTCTATTAATGCAATCCTTATCTCAGAGAGTTGGCTTAAGCCTTCTTATAGCTCCACTCTTTGTAGTCTCCCTGGCTATATCCTCCTCCGTAATGACCGAGTCAATAAGGGAGGTGGCGGGGTTGCAATATATCTTCAAAGTAACATTCCATATAAAATATTAGCAGCCTCCCCCTCACCTTATTCTGGGTCTATAGAATATATTATTCTTGAAGTGGTTGTTAATGGTATTAAAATTTTACTAGGCACTGTCTATTGTCCACCTAATATCAATTACTTTTCCGATTTTGAGGCGTTAGTTTCCTTGTACTGTGCCGAGTACACACATCATATAATCATGGGTGATTTTAATACCGACATTTTGAAAGATAACCAAAGAACACGCGATCTTCAAGATATATTAAGGTCCCATTGTTTTAATATTTTACCTCTAAATCCAACTCATCACAATAATAATACGGAGGACTCACTCTTGGATTTAATCCTGGTGTCATCTTTAGCTCATGTTGTTGATCATGGACAGTTGCTGGCTCCGGGATTTTCAAGACATGATCTGGTTTACTTATCTTACAAGGTCAAACCGCCCAAACTACGTCCGAAAATGTTGAAAATGAGTAATTTTGCCAGGATAAATCAGGATCAGCTGGAACATGATGCCTCTTTAATTGATTGGTCAGCTGTGTTAGATGGCTCTACTCTTGATACCATGGTAGATAGCTTCAATAAAAATATTCTTGCTCTCTATGATAAGCATGCACCTATTCATACGGTATATCTAAAACATCCTCCGGCTCCTTGGATTACCTCCGACATTCGTAGCGCTATGGCCAATCGTGATAGAGCCTTTGCTCGCTACAAAAGAAATAGGTGTGATATGAACTGGTGTTCATTTAAAAAATTAAGGAATCGCTGCAACCAGATGGTGAGAGCAGCCAAACGGCGTTACATTCATAACAATATAATTAACTCTTCTCAAAGTAATATTTGGAAGTTTCTGAATTCCCTTTGTGTAACTAAGCCACCCCAAGTATCTTCTAATATTTTTTCGCCTAATCAATTTAATCGCCACTTTTCTTGTACACCTGTCATAGATAATGTTGTTAAATCTAACACGATCTCATTGTTGCGATCTCAAGTTTACTCGCACAATGCTACATTTAATTTTTTACCTATTACAGATGAGGAAACCCTAAATTTAATTAAATCATTAAAATCTAAAGCAGTTGGATGCGATCAGCTGAGCAGGGACATGATAATCCGCATCAAGGACTTTGTCATTCGACCCATCACTCATATCATAAATTTCTCTTTGTCCTCTGGTATCTTCCCTACCTTATGGCGTAAAGCACACGTTCTACCCCTGCCCAAAATTTATAATCCCTGTACGTTAAATCATTTCAGACCAATATCCATCCTCCCTTATCTCTCTAAAATCCTTGAGGCGGCTGTTCATAAGCAAGTCATTAACTTATTGACAAAGTCTAACTACCTAAGTCCTTATCAGTCTGGTTTTCGCGCAGGACACAGCACAGCCACTGCTCTTTTAAAAGTCACTGAAGATGTGAGGATCGCTATGGAGGCATCTGAGTTGACAGTCTTAGTTTTAATTGACTTTTCAAATGCATTCAATGCTGTCGACCATGACATCTTGTTAGCTATTCTGGCACATCTTGGTTTATCTTCATCTGTATTGTACTGGTTTTCGTCGTATATCCGAGGACGACAGCAAGCAGTTTGTGCGAATGACAGTTTTTCCATGTGGTGTGATTTATTAGCAGGTGTACCTCAAGGTGGAATACTTTCCCCGCTTCTATTTTCCGTGTTTGTAAATGTTATCGCGGATTACTTAAACTGCTCTTACCATCTATATGCTGACGATCTGCAAATTTACACCCACACTGACCTAGGTGACATAAACAAGGCGGTGCAGCGTATTAACGACGACTTAAGCAACGTACTGGATTGGTCCAAAAAATTTGGTATCTCAGTTAACCCTAATAAATGCCAAGCAATCATTATTGGCAGCACACGACGCATTGCCTCGTTGAAGTGGGATTCTGTTTTACCCGTAGTATTTGACAATACCCCAATCCCTTTTTGTCCCCACGTCAAGGATCTTGGTCTTATAATTGATAACACACTTTCGTGGTCCCCACATATTACTGAAGTCTGCCGCAAGGTCAATCTGGCTCTGCGCTCACTCTATCGCCATAAAAACTTCTTACCTATCGACACTAAGCTTTTATTGGTACAATCGTTGGTGCTGCCGATAATTGATTACGCGGATGTGTGTTCTTCGGACTTAAGCCAAGCTCTCCTTGACAGATTAGAGCGCTTGCTCAACAATTGCATACGTTTCGTGTATGGTCTTCGCAAATACGATCACGTATCCCAATTCCGTATTAAACTAAAATGGCTTCCAATTCGTCAACGTAGACAGTTGCGAATGCTATGCACTCTCTTTTCTGTATTATATGACCCAGCAGCACCGCGTTACCTTAAGTCAAAATTCAAATTTCAGAACACAACTCATTCTCGTAATCTTCGTTCAAGCACCATCCCTACTCTTCAAGTTCCTTTTTGTCGTACCGAATTCGTCTCTCGATCATTTGTATCCCAATCTGTAAGGTTCTGGAATGCTCTTCCGGTTGAACTTAGGAATAGTCCCTCCAAATTTTCCTTTAAACATTCTGTTAAAAAATATCTTTTGAATTAACATTATCAGACATTATTTTATTTTATTTATGTATTTAATCGTCGTATTAATACTTATTTCCCTATTTATAAATTAATATATATATAATATGTATAATATCTATGTATGTTATTTATTTAGGTATGTATGTGTATGTAATATGTGTATGGGTATAGTGTATAAATAAGTATATTTTATGTGTATTTAATGTTTTGAGTTTTTTTAGTATTACCAGCAGTTATAATAACTAAATTTTACTAATTTATCTTATCATGCACCCCTTTAAATGAAATGTTATCTAATTAGTTTGGGTTGACTGGTAGAGAATGCCATGTAGCATTAAGTCCACCTATGTACTCAATTGTGCATAAATTTTTAAATAAATAAATAATATTTTGGGGCCCTTAAAAATGAAAATTTTATACATGGATTAGGGGGTAATTTCGAACGTGAAAATTTTACACTTGAATGAGAAGACAATTTTTGGGCCCATAAAAATGAACGTGAAATTTTTACAAGTGAATTAGGAGAAAACTCTTGGCTCTATCAAAATGAGCGTCAATATGTAACAAATGAATATTTTTTGAGCCCTTAAATAGTATAATCATATTTTTAAATCTTTTTACATACCAGTCTCTGCTGGACGATGAAATAATTTATTCTGGGCGACCAAGCGTATCCCTTTTAAATGTTCGACTGTTTTTGAATTTTTTAGTTTTTGATATATATTTCTTGAAGCCTCACGTCTCATCTCTAATAAGAAGGGATTATTTTTTATCATTTCATATCGTCCTTTATCTGAGCTGCGTTTCCTTTTTAGCATTTCAAGCCCCCAGGGGCTATTTTTTATATAGTTATAACGTACTTTCGAATTTGATCTCTTTTTTTCTAAGATTTCTTCTCGGGTTGTAGATGATAGCAAACTCAGCGGCATAAGTGAATCTTGTGCTGAAACAAAACGAATGTTGTTTTTTATTGTATTTTATTTAATAGACAATATTCAACAAACAAACGTCTGACAGCAAACAAGAAAATCTCGATAGTAAAGATAGATCTCGATAATAAAGATAGCAGATAGCTCTTTCAATCAAAATCAATCGTCTTGGTGTCTATAGAAGACAGTTATATCTTTCAATCGAAAGATGTAAATGTCGTCTATAGACACCAATCATGTAATTACTTTCCTGCGTGTTGGTACTGGCTCGTATGAATAATTAACCGACTGCCGTTTTTTATTTGTCTGTCAAATCGTAAAAGGCGATCGATGGCTACATGTGTTACTACCATCGTGACTACTAAGTGGTATGGTTTTGCAACGTCTCGTTCGGGTATTTGGTACCAACACCTTAGCTATTCCTGCTGCAACAGCGTCAGTGCTTAATATTGTCGTGTTCTTGTTTTGAGGGTAAGGTAGCAGGTAGATTTATGCGTGTGGCATTTTCATCCCGCTACACGGACAGCCACGCACCATTAACATTGTTGGTGTCTATAGGCGATGGTTTCTCTTTCCATCAGGATACCCATCTGTTTGTTTGCTGATCTATAAAAAAATTCCGCCGCGCTGGCGGGAACTGCTACAAACGTAATAACCTATTGAAAAGGTAAGGCGGTGGCAGTAAATCCCGACGAAATGTTGCAGAATTGTACGGCTACTTTACATTACAAACAAGAAAATTGTGACAATCACTGACAATATTGCGGTAGATATAGGTAAGGCGGTGATACCAAACCTGGGCGAGACGTACTAGGGTAACTTTTGATATATTAATATTTTGACGTTTTTGCTTTAATATTTCTACACGAAATTTTGTCCGCTAACGACTTATTAAGCGTTAGGTAGTGCATATCTCTGACTTTACTAAAATAAAACAACTTTCTGAAGTACTGAAGTTTGTATTTTTTCTATGTTGTCACTTTTTGAATATTCTATTTTATATATATATATATATATATATATATATATATATATATACAAAATAGGTCATCATATAATATATATAATCCAATTTCAACAATATTACATTCATACATACATCTCAAACAGATATTCTCCGTATATATATATATATATATATATATATATATATATATATATATATATATATATATATATATATATATATGGATAAATAGGATGTCTGTATGTACGGATCTGACACAATCACGATCGCAATACTTAATTTATCGAGAATTTTTATTGAAAAATATAGCAATATGTTTATAAATTACATACATTTCTGCAATAGCTTTGGCTTATTTATTTTACCTCAAATATTTTTTTAATAAAATCCTAATACTTATGAGTAGTTCCATTACTTTTCGAATATTTTCTCGGGAGGGGTCAATCGATTTCGCTGAAACTTAAGATTCTTGAAATACCTTATAAAGTATCCCCACAAACCAAATTTTAGCCCTCTAATCCTTATAAGTCAGGAGAACGAGCCATTTGAAGGTTCGAAAATCACATTTTTAGCCTATGTTTAAAAATTCAGTTCTCCAATACTTCAAGCATAAATCAAATGATTTATGTCAGGTCTTGTTGAGTACATTCTCTAGTATGTAGAAAAAAATATAGTGTACCCCTAGACGGCTGAACTTTGTTTTATTTCACAATTAAAAACAATGACAATTCCAGTAAAATTACAATTTTCAAATCGTCACCAAAAATTTCAGTTTCAACCGATTTTCTTCTTTGAGGTCTCATTTTTTTCATTGATGTATGCCCTTTGAGTGATATTCTTCATAAGATCAATTTACATGCAGAAATCGGACATATTTCATCTTAAAGTTGATGACTTTTCAAAAATCGCTTATTTTAACTGCTTAGTACACATTTCTGACTACTCCAAATTACATAAAAAATGCAGGAAGGTGTACTGTTTTATATCTAGAATAATCCCTCAAGTGGATTTTTTTGGCCCAAACTCTGGTAATTTCCTATAAATATTTAAATATTGGTAAAATCGATGAAAATCATTATTTTCAAATTCAATTATACAGTTGTTTATTTTTTCTTTTATTGGTTATTTTGGCCATATTAATTTATTACACCATTAAAATTACGTAAATGTAACGTAAATGTAATTTCCTATAAATATTTAAATATTGGTAAAATCGATGAAAATCATTATTTTCAAATTCAATTATACAGTTGTTTATTTTTTCTTTTATTGGTTATTTTGGCCATATTAATTTATTACACCATTAAAATTACGTAAATGTAACGTAAAAAACTCAACAAATATTTTTTCAATATAACCTTCATTATATACTGCGTATATTTTTATTTTGAATTTTATCTTTTTAAATAACAAATATTTTTTACGTTAATAATTAAAAATATTCTTATGTATACAATGTATTCTGTGTCTACACAAGGAAGCTCACAATTCTTATGTATTATTAATAAAATTTGAAAAAACACTATTAATGAAAAAAATTTTTAATTATGTTATTATGTAACTTCAAACAGCGATGAAATTACTGAGAAAGTATTTGGAGATCTAAAAAATATTTGTTGAGTTTTTTACGTTACATTTACGTAATTTTAATGGTGTAACAAATTAATATGGCCAAAATAACCAATAAAAGAAAAAATAAACAACTGTATAATTGAATTTGAAAATAATGATTTTCATCGATTTTACCAATATTTAAATATTTATAGGAAATTACCAGAGTTTGGGCCAAAAAAATCCACTTGAGGGATTATTCTAGATATAAAACAGTACACCTTCCTGCATTTTTTATGTAATTTGGAGTAGTCAGAAATGTGTACTAAGCAGTTAAAATAAGCGATTTTTGAAAAGTCATCAACTTTAAGATGAAATATTTCCGATTTCTGCATGTAAATTGATCTTATGAAGAATATCACTCAAAGGGCATACATCAATGAAAAAAATGAGACCTCAAAGAAGAAAATCGGTTGAAACTGAAATTTTTGGTGACGATTTGAAAATTGTAATTTTACTGGAATTGTCATTGTTTTTAATTGTGAAATAAAACAAAGTTCAGCCGTCTAGGGGTACACTATATTTTTTTCTACATACTAGAGAATGTACTCAACAAGACCTGACATAAATCATTTGATTTATGCTTGAAGTATTGGAGAACTGAATTTTTAAACATAGGCTAAAAATGTGATTTTCGAACCTTCAAATGGCTCGTTCTCCTGACTTATAAGGATTAGAGGGCTGAAATTTGGTTTGTGGGGATACTTTATAAGGTATTTCAAGAATCTTAAGTTTCAGCGAAATCGATTGACCCCTCCCGAGAAAATATTCGAAAAGTAATGGAACTACTCTTATACATGTTTAGACTAATAATATTATTTTATAAAGCAAAAATAGCACATGAGAAACTATAATATATATATATATATATATATATATATATATATATATATATATATATATATATATATATATATATATATATATATATATATATATGTATATGGATAATCGAGAATTTTTATTGAAAAATATAGCAATATGTTTATAAATTACATACATTTCTGCAATAGCTTTGGCTTTTTTATTCTACCTCAAATATTTTTTTAATAAAATCCTAATACTTATACATGTTAAGACTAATAATATTATTTTATAAAGCAAAAATAGCACATGAGAAACTAAAAAATTTTTTATTCTGTCAAATCATTTTCTAATTTAAACTTCTGTAAAAGTTTTTTCTCATCCACTAAAAATATCTTATTCTGTTTACCATGATACTCTTCGATCTCTCGAAGCCTTGCACTTCTTGTTTTTTTTCCCTTGTTTTTTTCCCTCCATAATTTTTTCGCCCGCTGATGTTCTGCGGGTGTCATTTCTTTCACGGTTTTAATAATACCCCTAGCTTTTTTATCCTCGTATTTTTTCCGTTGCTGTTCTTGAAACTCTGAATATTTTTCAGGGTTATTTTTTATACGTTGATATCTTAACCTTTCACATTGGCGTTTTTTTTCTAATTTTTCTTCGCGTGTTTGTTTTCTTCGACAAATAAGTATTTGTGTCGCCTCTGGTGTATAAAAAATTAAACATTGTTAGAATTTTCGGTATTTTTTTAATTATAAACACAAATCTTCTTTTAGTAACGGAGGTGGAATATTGTTTAATAAGTGCAAAATGGAAATGACGTACTCACTTGGAATGAAAACGGTACCGCCGTTTGGCCAAAGATCTACATCTTACCAACCACACTTTACGATATTTATAATTATTATTATTGTATTATCGGGTCATTTCCATTTTGCTGTTGAATGACAGTTCAAAACAATTTTTAACCACATTTATGCTAGTCATAAAATAATAATATTATTTACTGTAGTTAAAAAACAATGACTATTATAAAAGTTGCCACAAACCAGGATCCACAGCAATATTACAGTTCTGCTGTAAGGGTTGCCATTTTATTAGTTAGTTTAAATAGTAACATTCATATAGTAGTGTATACCAACCAAGCAGTCTGTAGTTAGGTGTGTGTAAGACTAAACTGAAGAGACCATAATTTTTTTTTAAAATGTCTTTCATACAAAACTTATACAACAAACTTATAAAACAAGTATATGTATACAATAGATAAAAATTAAAGGCTAACTCCACATCGGACGTGCGCGTTCCACTAACGAGTGAGCGACGTGAATGCCATCCATGTGCGTTCACTCTGTACACACGCTGAACGCTGGTAAAACTCATGCCGCGCCGCGTTTGACCAGTGTCCGAGCGAAGCGAAGCTCCAGCTCGCATGCGACGTTTGCTTCATTCACAAGCTTGAAGAACGCGCATGCCCAATGTGGGTTCAACCAAAGCCAAATAGATTAAGTAGTTTAGAAGTGATATGCAATAAACATCTTTGATAATTTAATTTAATTTATATCTAAATTAGATAATTTAAACTAACTGTGACTACGAAAGTTAATCCAAAAGATGAAACATATTATAAGCATATTAGGTGATCCCGCGGGATCCACCAAAAACTCATAATGCAGCGGGCTGCACGCTGCAGCATTATAGTTCAAGTACAATTAAACAAAGACGTAGAAAAAAAGAAACTTTATAATAAATAATTAAACATCTTAACTAACGTGCAGTTGTTGTGAGTTCTGACTATTTTCGGACCTATAAGAGATCCTTCACCAGGGTGAGTTGTGTCCATAGACGTTTCGTTGTTCGCGCCGCGCGAAGATTCGCGGGCGCGAATTTCTCGTGATCAGGCGGTTACATGTTGGCAGCCTTTCTTTCTGTTCTGATCTTAAGATATTTATCTCTAATGCGTTTTAATATGTAATATTTTTCCTCTTCTCGTGTTGATTTTCTTGGAAGAACTGTATCTGTAACTAAAAATTTTGATAATTGAACATTTCCATAATATTTTATATACGTCTTTTAGGACTGATCCCGAGCTAGGGAAAACTTATTTTTTTATTCAAGGTTTTTTTTTCACGTTAGGATTTGAATCAGCGACCGTCTTACCTTGACGCCAGTTAAGAGCGTTACCTGGCTTTAAATAAGAAGGTCGCAATTCAGTTATGTCAATCTTTTTTTGTTTAAAAAAATCCGTAATATTGTTTCCTAATAGATATATTTTAACAGGTTTTATTGCGGGTGTTTGTTTTATATACCTTGTATTTACGGTATTCTCACGTTAACGCATCTTGAATTATGACCATTTTAAAATACATAATTCAAATCGATTATTGGTCACAGCACACATGACAACTCATTAAAATCTCTTAAGTCGCCGTATGGCCTTTTCTCCCAAGGCAAGTGGATAACGCTGCGGTTCCAATTAGTGAGCGTTGCAGTAGTAGTATATAGTCTCATACAAGGAATACTAATAACGGCTCGGGTTGATACAATGACGATCCTTTTCGAGTTGATATGACGTGAGCTATGACCCTATTTCAGATTATTTCAAGTACTTACATCAAAACTTTTGGAAATTTTCAAAATGACAAATATAATTTTGAAAAGTTTTCACATATTTGAAATATTCCGAAACAGCAAAATAGGATAGGTAAGGCTATATGACGTGTGAATATATTTTAACACTCATTTTCTTTATTTAAATAAAATATAGTATACTATAGTCGATTATTTTTCAACTCATACGTTGTTTTTCTGTACGAATGCCACTGAACTTTTTCTATACGGACTAGCCGTGATTTTAATAATATTTGTGTGCAAGTTTGAATGTATCCCTCGATGGTTTGGATGTATTGTATTCACTAATGGACCCGGAAGGTGACGCTGTGAATGGATTAATTATAATGGTTGTGAATTTTGTTTCCCTTAATAATTTCGTAGCCAACTGTGTACACAGAAGCCTTACATCCAAAGCGGTTTTTATGGCAATGCCAGCGTACTTTAGGACCAGCCGCTCTTTGACGATAGAATTTAATGCCATCGAAGACCAACACTTGAGCTCCTCGATCTGTAGTTGTGTATGTTGCCACTGTAATCAGTAATTTATATTAAGACATTCTAGTCAACGAAAACATAATATTTAATTTCATTACCGTGTTATACGACGAACGGTAGTATACGATCTGTGGCCTAATTCACGTAATCAAGTGGCAAGCGAGTCGAAGCATTTAAGACACTTACACATTTTCTTACATATTATACCGCGTCGTAGCACGTCTCGACGTTCTATCGGGTTTATGTGTGTGGAAGCCCTAAGCGTATTGACTGAATTACGTGAATTGAGATACTCAGATAACTTTGTGACAATTCTATATCCTATATATTTTGTACACTACAATAATTTTATAGATATAAGAAACTTGAAGTTGAATATAAGAAAGTTCTATACTATTAAGTTTACGGGGGGCCGCTAGTTCTTTGTTTCTCTTTGAAAAAATATTTAAAAAAAAGTTTTACCCATGACGTATTAGGTATAAGTGTACACTCTTGTTAATCAATTGAAACAAATATTTACTTTATATCTCTGTCTGTGAGGTCTCCCCATCTCTTTTTATAAAGCTGTATTAGAAAGAGAGGGTTAGACTTCGGAAGATGACAGCATTATTTCAAATTTGGTTTCAAGAATATTAGAAGTGTTGCCTCCAAATATAATACAGCCTCATGGTTTTATCTAGGTCCACACATGCATCATTTAAGTGTAATTAGATTTCTGATGCGTGGCATCTATGTGTATAATTTTGTATGTATATTAATATTATAAATTATAAACTAGCTGTTGTCAGCGACTTCGTCCGCACGGACTTCGTTTACTCCGCACAGCACCTCCCACGTAGGTGATAGCGTGTTAATATGTAGCCTATATGTTGACCCGACCTATTAGTAATATTCATGCAAAATTTGAAGTAAGTCCATGCAGTACTTTTTGAGTTTACCCCGGAAATACATACAGACAAACAGATAAACAGACAAACAGACAAAAATTCTAAAAACTATATTTTTGGCTTTGATATCGATTGTACATCACGCCCCAAGTATTCTTTTAAAAAAATATTCAATGTATAGTTTTGACTTTCCTACGATTTTATTATATGTATAGATGCGAAAGTTTGGATCTTTGGATGGATGTTTGTTTCTCAATCACGCAAAAACTACTGAACGGATTTGAATTAAATTTGGCACACACGTAGATGATGACCTGGAATAGCACATACGCTACATTTTATCCCGGAAATATTAGGTAATCCCGCGGGATTCTCCAAAAACTGTTATAGTGCAGCAGGCTCCACGCTGCAGCTAGTAATGTATAAAATTGTAACACCATCATGTTATACTTCGTAGTTTGATAAGCCCCAGTCCCTATGTAACCGTTAATATATAATCATCAACTCTCAGCTCCTCTTAGTCTTCTAAATACTTGAAGAGCTGAGAGTTGATCATTGTCTCCACAATTTTGGAGAACAAGGAGGTTATGGCAATGGGCCAATAATAACAACGCACCATTAACTTATTTAATGTCTATAAGCGATGGATGTCTCTTTCCATCAGGTGAGCCATCTGCTTGTATGTTATCCTCTGACATTAAAAACCCCTCACACTATGGCTTTATTAATAAAATCTTCCTGATGCTACTTACTCTCTCACCAATCGTCAAGATACTGCCCTAAGCTGAGGTTCAGTCTCACAGGAGACACCCTTAGGGTTCTTAGCCCACTTAACTTAAACTCTGGCTGAGCACTTTGCTCGCCCAAAACGCCCGGTTTCGCAGCAGCGGCCATTTGGACCAACTGCCTAAGTTCATTGCAAAAAAAAAACCAAAACTATGTACATATTATGATGATCTGAGCATGGTCTCTTCAAACTGTCATAAAATTGCAAGCGGTAAGAGGACCAGAAATTAAAACTTACTGTATGAAGACCTGAACTTTGTTTTCTTGTCATCCGTCACTTAAAAGTGAAAGTTATAAAAAAACCGGCTGAGTGAGATTCAGAATCGCGCACGAAGGGTTCCGTACTATCATTGCAAAAAAAAAAAAGGAAAAAAATACGTTTATTGTATGTGAACCACCTTAATATTTTCATTTTTTATTTTTAGGTATTTGTAGTTATAGCGGGAACGGAAATACATAATTTGTGAAAATTTCAGCTTTCTAGCTATTACGGTTTATGAGATACAGCCTGGTGACAGACAAACGGACAGACAGCGGAGGCTTAGTAGTAGGGTTCCGTTTTGCCTTTTAGGTACAGAACCCTAAAAATTATAAAACAAATAGAATTTTTGTATATTTAGTCTGAAACTGTGAGTTTTAAAGCTTACTTACACGGTCACATTATCTCTGGCCCCGACATCGATGACGTCATATTAGTGTTTTGTTACGGTATGTAAAGCAAACACCAATACAGTGATGAGCATGGGGATGGGAACACAATGGGAAGCCAAAATGACAATCTGGCCATGTTGAAAATAACAAAAATTTTTAACTGAAATCGTTTCTTACTTTTATTTAGGCAACAAGTACTTTTTTGTCTTACTTATGCTTAGTATTCCTTACTTAACATGTCACTTTGATAAGATTTCACTATAACGACTTTATTAGTGAAAGCATCTATATGGAGATGCTTAATGGTATGACGCAATGTTGCGACATCTAATGATTATGAAAGTTGTTGCATCTGACGATGGCATCCTCGCAGGTGAAAACTGATGCCTTACATCCAGTGTTGTGTTTGCGACAATACCAACGTGTTTTAATACCAGAATCCAAATGGCGGTGGAATTCGTAACCTCCGACAAGCAGAACTCGGGCACCTCTTGCACCGGTCACAAACATTGGTTCTAAAATATTGAAAGCAGATAACAATTAACATAACACACACACACACATACCATACAACACAACCAAAATAACATCATAAAAAGATTCTTAAATATTGAAAGAGATCATTTGAGATTAATAACACAATATAAGATATTCTAAAATATTATGACAGAATCATTGAGGTAACACAATAAAAGATATTTGAAATATGTATTCAAAAGAACGATTTAGAAGTATCATGTCGCAGTGGGAACAAAAAATGCACCCTACGATTAGCTGAAGATGCTTAAGCCCATAATATGATAGGTGGCAAGCCTATCGCCAACCAGGCACTTAGTCAGTCCCGGGCAACGTTTTTTTATCATAAATCTGAAAAAAGTCATTTTTGAAATTCCTGACCCAGGGCCTCATGTGGTCAACATTGACTGACCACTAGACTACAAAGGCGACTTAGATATCACAATATAAGAGATTCTAAAATATTAAAAAAGAACTATTAACATAACACAATACAAAAGATTCTAAAATATTGAAAAAAGCTATTGACATCACACAATATAAGACATTTTAAAATACAGTAATACCCCGACTTACGCTACCTCGACTTACGCGAATTCGGAGTTACGCGATTTAATTTTCTTCGCGATTTAACCTTCTACATCAAAATAACTTCAGATTGTGTTTATACATTTTATTAATATAGTTTGTCATATTATCTAGAATTAAATTAAAATTTATTTCCTAAATTATTGTTTTATATTTCCTAAATTATAGTCTCCGGTCCCAATTAAACATACTTTGTATGACTTTATAGGTACATATATGCAAAATTGTACCCCGACTTACGCGAATTCGACTTACGCGGATAGCGCTCGGTCCCACCTATCGCGTAAGTCCGGGGTATTACTGTATTAAAAAAGAACGATTGAAATATCACAATATAAGAGATTCTAAAATATTTAAAAATAACGATTAAGATAACATAATAACGATTACGAACAAAACCCCGTCTGTTGATAAGGAGCTCTTTAAAAAGGGCTTCTTGTCAACATAAGAAGCTCTTTTAAAGAGTAGATCAACTGCTTAACCGCTGGGCATTTCGTAAAAGGCGAACGAATGGCTAAACATTTCAATATCATCATAAGTAGAGTGTGTACTTTCTGTTGGCAATCCAAATAAAATAAATAAATAAATTAAGTAGCAGAATTCTGCAACGGTCTTCTAAGTTAGATACTCACCACTGCCTTATATATGCTTGTTACAGTCGTGTCCGGTGTCCGTAAACTTTTCCATGTGTTACCTTCCTGACATGCGAATAGCAACGCACATTGAGATTTTTTGTGTCTACGGGGGTCTATTCATTATATATATATATATATATATATATATATATATATATATATATATATATATATATATATATATATATATATATATAATAGCCAACAGGTTTCACATTTTCCTGCCTCATCGGGGCTATAAATGTTGCCAACCATTAGTTTCAAATTACCACATTACGAAGATACAAATTTTGTTAAATGTAAAACAAAAACACTAAACACAGCCTAACCCGAAATTAAATTGTGATCTAGAATAAACAAGCCAATCGAACAACGAGGTTATAGGTTATACTTGGCTATAAGAAGGCGTAAATTAAAATAACCAAATTACTGTTAGTATATTTATTTAAAAATACATAAAGGTCATTTAATAGAAAGAATGTGTCAAAGGGCCGATACACATTACGATTTTACGACGTTGTATCGTTTTAGATCGCGGACCATACAAATGAATAACTCAAAAATAAAATTTTACAGCGTCTGCTAGTGATTATGATAATTATTACATCTGACAATCGCGTTTTCACATGTAAACACTGACGCCTTACACCCTATATGATGTTTCCTACAATACCATCGTGTCTTGAAGCCAGAATCCAGGTGGCGACGGAATTCGTATCCTCCAAGCAGTAAAACCCGAGCACCTCTTGCTCCAGTTACAAACATTGGTTCTGAAAATTGTAAGATATGTAAGCGACAGCAAAATCAGAATAAAGGAAATGCTAGTAGTTTTGTTTGGTATAACCTCAAACAGCCACACAATGTTCTTTTGTACACAAACATACAGAATACTTTTTACCTGACAATAAAGTGTTTTTTGTATGCGATTGTGTATGTTTGTATTTGTGTGTGTATGTGAGAGAAAGAGTCTCTCTCTCTCTCTCTCACATACACACACAAATACAAACATAGAGCGTGTATGCGTGTTTTTGTGTGTATAATTGTGTGCGTACGTGTGTATCATTATATGTTTGTTTCTATGCTAATTTGTATATATGTATCAGTGTCTGTGTTTGTAAGGCAGACGTCACTGAGTGTATTATTTTCTAAAATCTCCCAGCGGATAAACCATTTCCTGTATAGTTATATTTAACGGACAAGATGATTCTTAGATTACGCCTGATTTTATGCTGCAATCATAACAGGCCGCAGACCAACGCTTGATACCTGGTACCAAGCGTCAGCTACCAAATGACTGGTCATTGCTCAACACAGTTAAACTTACCTGAATATGGTACCTACATTTAGAATCAATCAATCAATTATTTAATCTGTCGATCTAAGTACATTTTTCCCCATCACTTTTATTTTGTTTGACGGCACTAAAAATTTTTGCGTAATTGAAATTATATCCATGCGTTTTGTTTTTTGTGTCGGTAAAAATGAATGATTTTTTTATAAATAAATCAAAAATATTATCCATTCTGAACAGCCTTTAAAAGCAACCCTGTATCGGTTGCAGTCAGTTTGTATGTTTCGTCGTTATAGAAACGGCGTCGTTATTTCATAAACATAAACGTTCAATACAAATTGCCGAACGCAATTTGTTGACGACATAAATCGCGCCAATGCTATAAGCTCCGATGTCGCCGACGCCACGCTAGGCGGAGCTCTTTTGAGTTAGGTGTAGGACCTAAGTGCAACCTAACAAACATACTTTTTATGTAGGAAGACGGATAGGGTTCTAGTTTTAAATAAACTACTCATTTACATAATAAGTAATTTAAACAATATGCCGCAGAGTTAACGGCGGCGGCAAATGTCATGCATATTATATAATGACGTCATTTTACATTCGGCGTAAGGTATTCTCTGAAACCTATCTATCTTTTTTAATCTATCGATAGAAACTAAAGGCAATCATTGTCTATAGTTATGTACCATCGATGTGCGTTGCTATCCGCGTACACAGACGTAAGCTTAAATGCGTAATTTAACCTTACAAGCCAAACCGGTTAAGCCAAGCCAAGTAACCGGTAAAACCAAGTCTAGTAGTCGGTTAACTTATGTTTATGGCATGACATCCCCACCATAAGGTTAACAAAGCACTATTAACATCTTAGGCACCCCATAGACCTACAATAATGTTGCGCAATACGTTTATTGTGCAATAATATTGAATACCCCTTTGATTCCAAATGTTCAATAAATTCACTCAATAAAATTCACAAACCAGTCTGATCAATATTTTCGTGCAAGCAATATGTCTGACGACGAAATTTTGGCGGCAACCATGCGGTGATTTTGTTAAATAAATCTCTATATAATTCTATACACTCAAGTAAAAATTCCCGTTCTTATAACATTCTTGCTCGCCATTTTGATTAAATTTACGACACGACCATACATTAAATATCGCAACTGACCGAACGCGACCGCTCCAAACTCTGAAGTGAAAAATATTGTGCAATATTAAGCCTTCACAGCGCAAGAAAAAATATTGCACAATAAAAATTAAACTTGCTCAAACTTCCGGTCAATCATTGTGCAATATTCAATATTAAACCTAAACGGTCAATAATATTGCACAATACGTAATATTGCGCAATATTATTGTACGTCTTGGGGCACCTTAGTTATCTCTATTCATCACAGGAGCTATTTGATGGTTTGCTTTGCTACTTGTTGATGTAATGAAATTTATGTACAATATGTTTTTCATTAACACTGAAAAAAACGCAAATATCATTGTTATTAACTTTATTCCTTACATTTTTTCTAATTTTATATATGCTAAATAAAACACAAAAAATATGGCAGATTTTGATATTGATACGAGTATATATAAAATTAAAATATACGAGTAATAATTAATTATTAATAATACTGAAAAAAAAACAAAATTTTATTACTATTATATTTTTTTACAAAAAAATCCTGACTTCAATAAAAATACCAAAAGTAAGTATAAAATTGTTACGAGTATATTAAGTACTAGATGATAGGAACAAAGCTAACTAGGGTAATGTCGCTTCGATCTCGGTTGTGACGTCAATAAAAATCTAAAAATGGTCGAGTTTTAATTTGACGATAGTCGACACACGCCAATCTCCTTTTGGTTTTGAGATGGTAAGAATATTTTATTACGAGAACTTAAAATTAAAATTCATTAAAAACTATATAATTTTTATGGGTCACAACTAAGAGCTGGGTCAAACTCGAAAATTTGATCCGGTTATAAAGTTTGTGATGACAAATTAAAGCCTCGGACTAATTAATAACACAAGTCGAAAGCAGTACTTCAATGTTTTCAAGTTTTAACCCGTAAAATTTTACCTAAATGTAAAATTAATATTTTACTAATTAATTTTTTATTAAAAGAATAAAAAATTAATTAGTAATACTGGGTCAAACTCGAAACGTTGACTCGGTTATAAAGTTTGTGATGAAGCTTCGGACTAGTTAATAATCTGAGTTTTTACCAGTACGCAGTACCAAAATTTTTATAGTTTTGACCCGTAAATTTATATTACCTAAACATAAAAAGATGAATAAAACATTAGTAATTATTAATGAGTCTCAAAATTAAATTAAAACGTAAAGTTATTTCACTTTAAGTTACAATTATATTAAAGAAGTACATTTTTCAATTTAATATATAAACCTTCAGGTGTCTTGAGAAGTTTTCTAGGTGGGTGATTATGTTTGTTGTGGAACTTATGGATCTTGTGTTCCTCGTTAGCATAAAGGAAAGCCTTACACCTCGGATGGTTGGTACAACTCCATCGAGTAAGCCCGTGAGCCATGTAATGCTTAAAGAATGTCTGCCTCCGATATGCTAGTTGAACTCTGCCGTCAGTGAAGTAGATAAGTTTTCCTAAAATTGAAATTAATGTCACAGTTTGTACTATATCAGCAAAAGTCAAATACGTAAAAGAAAATGATCGAATTTCATCAATTAATTAATTTTTCTAATCTTTCAATTTCAATGAGAAATTCTTATTTAATAAAAAACGGTATAATTTTTTTAATTTAATGATCGTATTTTGTCCATGTACCTAAAAAAAAAGTGGTCTGATAGCGGGACACTGCCAAATGATTAAACACAATATGTCCATTTTAGGGCTAACGGACAAGAAGGGATAGGGATGCAGGGAGTGCCTAAATATGATGAATAACATGAAGCATGATGAAACTCCTCACCAGGTGCTGTTTTAGTGAAAGAAATTAAATACCTCAGGGCCCATGGTCAAGGAATAATAGCCATTATTCCTTTCGCGCATAATGGGCCGAGCAGTAGTAATATTGTTTATAAGGCGTAAGCTAAAACTGTTCTAATAAATGTGAAATTACTAAATGGCTAATAATTTGTATATATGTATCAGTGTCTGTGTTTGTAAGGTAGACGTCACTGAGTGTATTATTTTCTAAAAACTCCCAGCGGATAAACCATTTCTCATTTTATGCTGCAATCATAACAGGCCGCAGACCAACGCTTGATACCTGGTACCAAGCGTCAGCTACCAAATGACTGGTCATTGCTCAACACAGTTAAACTTACCTGAATATGGTACCTACATTTAGAATCAATCAATCAATTATTTAATCTGTCGATCTAAGTACATTTTTCCCCATCACTTTTATTTTGGTTGACGGCACTAAAAATTTTTGCGTAATTGAAATTATATCCATGCGTTTTGTTTTTTGTGTCGGTAAAAATGAATGATTTTTTTATAAATAAATCAAAAATATTATCCATTCTGAACCGCATTTAAAAGCAACCCTGTATCGTTTGCAGTCAGTTTGTATGTTTCGTCGTTATAGAAACGGCGTCGTTATTTCATAAACATAAACGTTCAATACAAATTGCCGAACGCAATTTGTTGACGGCTAAATCGCGCTAATGCTATAAGCTCCGATGTCGCCGACGCCACGCTAGGCGGAGCTCTTTTGAGTTAGGTGTAGGACCTAAGTGCAACCTAACAAAGATACTTTTTTATGTAGGAAGACGGATAGGGTTCTAGTTTTAAATAAACTACCCATTTACATAATAAGTAATTTAAACAATATGTCGCAGAGTTAACGGCGGCGGCAAATGTCATGCATATTATATAATGACGTCATTTTACATTCGGCGTAAGGTATTCTCTGAAACCTATCTATCTTTTTTAATCTATCGATAGAAACTAAAGGCAACCATTGTCTATAGTTATGTACCATCGATGTGCGTTGCTATCCGCGTACACAGACTTAAGCTTAAATGCGTAATTTAAACCTTACAAGCCAAACCGGTTAAGCCAAGCCAAGTAACCGGTAAAACCAAGTCTAGTAGTCGGTAAACTTATGTTTATGGCATGACATCCCCACCATAAGGTTAACAAAGCACTATTAACATCTTAGGCACCCCATAGACCTACAATAATGTTGCGCAATACGTTTATTGTGCAATAATATTGAATACCCCTTTGATTCCAAATGTTCAATAAATTCACTCAATAAAATTCACAAACCAGTCTGATCAATATTTTCGTGCAAGCAATATGTCTGACGACGAAATTTTGGCGGCAACCATGCGGTGATTTTGTTAAATAAATCTCTATATAATTCTATACACTCAAGTAAAAATTCCCGTTCTTATAACATTCTTGCTCGCCATTTTGATTAAATTTACGACACGACCATACATTAAATATCGCAACTGACCGAACGCGACCGCTCCAAACTCTGAAGTGAAAAATATTGTGCAATATTAAGCCTTCACAGCGCAAGAAAAAATATTGCACAATAAAAATTAAACTTGCTCAAACTTCCGGTCAATCATTGTGCAATATTCAATATTAAACCTAAACGGTCAATAATATTGCACAATACGTAATATTGCGCAATATTATTGTACGTCTTGGGGCACCTTAGTTATCTCTATTCATCACAGGAGCTATTTGATGGTTTGCTTTGCTACTTGTTGATGTAATGAAATTTATGTACGATATGTTTTTCATTAACACTGAAAAAAACGCAAATATCATTGTTATTAACTTTATTCCTTACATTTTTTCTAATTTTATATATGCTAAATAAAACACAAAAAATATGGCAGATTTTGATATTGATACGAGTATATATAAAATTAAAATATACGAGTAATAATTAATTATTAATAATACTGAAAAAAAAAACAAAATTTTATTACTATTATATTTTTTTACAAAAAAATCCTGACTTCAATAAAAACACCAAAAGTAAGTATAAAATTGTTACGAGTATATTAAGTACTAGATGATAGGAACAAAGCTAACTAGGGTAATGTCGCTTCGATCTCGGTTGTGACGTCAATAAAAATCTAAAAATGGTCGAGTCTTAATTTGACGATAGTCGACGCACGCCAATCTCCTTTTGGTTTTGAGATGGTAAGAATATTTTATTACGAGAACTTAAAATTAAAATTCATTAAAAACTATATAATTTTTATGGGTCACAACTAAGAGCTGGGTCAAACTCGAAAATTTGATCCGGTTATAAAGTTTGTGATGACAAATTAAAGCCTCGGACTAATTAATAACACAAGTCGAAAGCAGTACTTCAATGTTTTCAAGTTTTAACCCGTAAAATTTTACCTAAATGTAAAATTAATATTTTACTAATTAATTTTTTATTAAAAGAATAAAAAATTAATTAGTAATACTGGGTCAAACTCGAAACGTTGACTCGGTTATAAAGTTTGTGATGAAGCTTCGGACTAGTTAATAATCTGAGTTTTTACCAGTACGCAGTACCAAAATTTTTATAGTTTTGACCCGTAAATTTATATTACCTAAACATAAAAAGATGAATAAAACATTAGTAATTATTAATGAGTCTCAAAATTAAATTAAAACGTAAAGTTATTTCACTTTAAGTTACAATTATATTAAAGAAGTACATTTTTCAATTTAATATATAAACCTTCAGGTGTCTTGAGAAGTTTTCTAGGTGGGTGATTATGTTTGTTGTGGAACTTATGGATCTTGTGTTCCTCGTTAGCATAAAGGAAAGCCTTACACCTCGGATGGTTGGTACAACTCCATCGAGTAAGCCCGTGAGCCATGTAATGCTTAAAGAATGTCTGCCTCCGATATGCTAGTTGAACTCTGCCGTCAGTGAAGTAGATAAGTTTTCCTAAAATTGAAATTAATGTCACAGTTTGTACTATATCAGCAAAAGTCAAATACGTAAAAGAAAATGATCGAATTTCATCAATTAATTAATTTTTCTAATCTTTCAATTTCAATGAGAAATTCTTATTTAATAAAAAACGGTATTTTTTTTTTAATTTAATGATCGTATTTTGTCCATGTACCTAAAAAAAAAAAGTGGTCTGATAGCGGGACACTGCCAAATGATTAAACACAATATGTCCATTTTAGGGCTAACGGACAAGAAGGGATAGGGATGCAGGGAGTGCCTAAATATGATGAATAACATGAAGCATGATTAAACTCCTCACCAGGTGCTGTTTTAGTGAAAGAAATTAAATACCTCAGGGCCCATGGTCAAGGAATAATAGCCATTATTCCTTTCGCGCATAATGGGCCGAGCAGTAGTAATATTGTTTATAAGGCGTAAGCTAAAACTGTTCTAATAAATCTGAAATTACTAAATGGCCAAACATCTGGTGGGATGCCTCCTTATTATTATGTCACTGCTACGAATGACGGATTGTTGAGTATATGGACGGGATGAGTGCGGCATAGCCCGCTTTGTTAGATAGAGGACTGAATTCTTGGGTAAAATAGTTCATAAAAAAACTCATTTACTTACTTGTTAATATTTATTTAATGTTTACACAAATATTGATAAAATAAAATATTGGAAAAATAAACTTAAAATTTATTCATGTAGCAATAAAAAGTCGTTTATTAATAAACATTAATAATTAAAATAGCAGCAATTTGCATAATATTGAAAATGTTAAAGACTTATTCTGCGACTTTTTTTGTACGAAAATAACTTTATTTTAATCTAAAGCTATAAATAGGATTATCGCTTGCGGGGAAGGCAAGGTAAGTCGAATGTATATAGGCTCCCCAGTTTACCACGATTCACGTCGGTTAACGAGATGGTGAGCTGATAACAATTATTATCTATTTCTAACGATAATCAGGACCGACGACTTAACGTGCTCATCCACACGGGAGACACGGGAGTAGTAACACACCACCTGCCAGACTCTGAGCTGCTACTGATATTTTGAATTAAGAAAAACTTAGAATGAAACTGACACTTTTACCACAGTATACTGGAGACTAACAGTAGTCAATCTACATACATGTGATATTCGAGCAACGCACACATAGACACCTCTCACAGACGCGATATCTCGGAATGGTTCGGGACAGTTTGTTCCGCATGCTTGAATATTACTTGTATGTAACATTGACTTCTGTTAGGCAGTAGGCTCTAAGTATTCTGTGCTTTTACCCACTTGAGGATCGAACCCCAAGCCTCATGATGTGAGCCGAATAGGCTAACCCCTAAACGACTAGGCAGTCGTGGTCTAGTGGATAGGGATTTTAATATACCCAACTAATTTAGTAAAAAATTTGTAAATCGGTGTCCTGTTTTGACCAGAAAAATAAATGGGCAGCCTAGTCAAATATAACATCTGTTTTTTTTTAATCACAATCAACCAACAGAATTAGAAGATAGGTATAACATTTCTAATTTCCGCGACAATTTTTACTCGTAGTATGGTGTTGCATATACGTAGGTAAAGTCAGGACAATGTCTGCTGGGTTCTTTTCAAAAAATCGATATAATATTTAATTGATTCGATTCTATCGATTTAATCCAATCTTGTTGCTTCGTTTCTTTAGCAGTATATATTTTATATTCTAGTATAAAAACCATTAGCAGTCTTCACCAAATTTCTTGGTTTATGGTTGTGTTCATTCTGGAAGAACTGTATCTTCAGATTTTTGTCAGCGTACAGGAACGCCTTGCATTTGGGGTGATTGGAACAACTCCATCTGATCATCCCACGGGCCGGATAATGCTCGAAGAATGTAAAATTCTGATACAGAAGCGATACTTTTCCATTGAGAAATTCGATAAGTTTCCCTGTAAAATATTTAATTTTAATGGTTTTTTATACGTATTTTTTTATATTTTATACCTATATAAAAAGTATACAGGGTTATTTATAAGGTCTGGGCAAATTTTAAAATTAATTGGATAAGTACTAAATATTGAATTGAAAGTACGTTTTAATTATTATTGTTGAAATTATTACAAAATATAAAAATATTCGTTTCAAAATATCCCACTAAATTCATGAATTGGATACACCATGTCTTGTGAATAAGCTGTAATGCTGGAAGTGTGTCATTTTGCATTTATCTATAATTATTATAGTAACTATAATGCATTCTGTTATTCTAAGTACATTTTTCCAGATAACTCAATTTGGTTGAAGGCGCTAAAATGTTTAGTTCGAATTTTGCGTAATTGAAATTATATCCATGCGTTTTGTTTCTTGTGTCGGATAAAAATGAAATTTTTATTTTATAATTAGTTTTTTATTACATAAATCGAACATATTATCGATTCTTAACAGCCTCTGAAAATGCGGCCGCACCTTTAAAAGTAAACCTTTATACAAAAGTATAAACATGCATGCGTATATACGTACACACCTATACAATGCTTCTTGACATATTTTTACAATTTGCCTGACAAAATATGACCTGCCCAGAACTGGATATGCCTGAATTTTCAATAATTCAGTCACCTGTTACATCATGCGGTCTAGTTTCGTTCTTTAAACTAATAAAACATTGTTTTTAAAACATTGTCACCCTCATATCGCCAAAGCGATGAGTAGAGTGGTTACGTATCTATTTAAGACTAGCTGTACCCGCGACTTCGTTCGCGTTTGGCCATCCTTGCAGAGTAATTATTAAGAACTGACCACAGTATTTCTCGTATTCAGCAATACTTTGGACGGCGAAGCACTTTTATCAAATGAGAAATATTAAGAAAGGATTCTTAGTGTGGATTTGAAAACACGTTGACTTGATTTAGGCAGTGTTTAACTGAAGTCACCTCGCCTTTTATTTTCTACAGTCATGCTTACAGTTTTATTTGTATGCCATTATATACTCATTCTATATGACTATATTTGACTAAAATCATTTTTGCAAGACCTATTTTTTATAGAAAGGAAAATTGCACGCCGGTGAAGCAAACGTCTTCATCTGTATTATCATTTTTAAACATGGCTGGGGCTATCCTTCCACCGAATAAAAGTGTCGGAACTAAAATACGCCACTGCCAGGGCAATCATAATAAGCCAAGAGGCTGCGAATTTAATTCTTATTTGTAAAAAAATGTTTTCGTCTACCTTGAAGTGAGTCCAAAAAAACTTCCACCCAAAGTTGTTTACGGTGTTATCCTTACTCCATTGACATCTATCCGCTGTTTAACGACTGCACGGTTTAGTTTATATTTGTTATATTACGTGCAACGATTGTCACGTCATAGCTGGTTTCAGAGCAGAAGGCTCGGTCATTAATCCTTCAGGAGTTACCGCGTACGAAAAAATTAAAAAAAATGTGGTAAAACATAACTTTAGCAGAAGGCTCGGTCAATAATCCTTCAGGAGTAACCGCGTACGAAGAAATCTAAAAAAATGTGGTTAAACATAACTTTGAGATTTTTCAACCAGTTAATTTTGGCCCAAGACAACGTTTTTCATCTTGCTAAAACTGCGGTTAATGCTGTTTGAAAGATTAAAATCGATAAAATCGCGATCAAAAGTTACAGCATTAAAACTTCAAAATAGACATTTTTGGTTTCAACAATAATAATAATAATAATAAATATTCAGGGGACAAATTACACTTACTGATCTAACCCCAAAGTAAGCAAATTATTTGCTTGTGTTATGGGTGTTAGTCAACGATACTAATACATAGAAATACATATATAAATACCAGAATATATTTAATAAACACCCAAACCCGGAAATACAAACATTTATGCTCATCACACAAATGCTTGTCCCCGTCGGGGATCGAACCCGAGCCCCGTTGATTGCGTAGTCAGGATCGCTAACCACTCGACCAACGGGGCGGTCAAACAACCTTAGATATTATTATCATAACAACTTTAAGATTTTTTTAGGGCAAAAGATTGAAGGTGAAAGTATCGGCTTGTACCTAGGTTCTTAATGGGCAACGATGATTATTTAAGCTAACTAATTTTAAAATCCATAGTGTATGTCTGATAATTAATATCTGACTCCATTGCAGTAGTATTAGTCAGGGCGAAATAAATAGTATTTGCTTCCAGTAAACGTTATGACTGCAATGTTATTATTATTAAGCATAATATCTTGACCGTGGAGGAGGACGTGTGGAGGTTAGGAACATTTTGTTTAAAACAATTAAAATACGGCTTTTTGCAATTTTTTGCCAATATTTCGTAAAATACGCGTGAAATCGACATGTTTTTTTATTATCAATAGGGAAGCGCTTGACCACGATCTCGCCTGATGGTAAGCTAAGATGCGGCCTAAGATAGAACGCGCTTCCCCAGAAGTTCCCTAGAGTTCGAAAAGTTCAAAAAATCTAGTTTGCAAAAATGATACTTAGGAAATTAATGTTTGAAAAATATGCGTCATATTTTTTAAAATTGATGATCGATTGTGATCTTTCGAATGGCATTCAACGCAATTGTTTAACTCAACATTGTTTTAATCGATAGGTTAAAAAATGTCGAAGAAATGTAAAAAAAACTTTTTTTAATTTTTTATAACTTTTTTTTATATTGAATCGTTACTGACAAATCCCAAATAAATCCAATTTTGAACCAATTTCCAGTATTCAGCTCGGCTTTTTAGAGGGAAAACCTAATTCGATTTTTATATCAAACGGTATATTAACCTGAAAGTTATTTAAACAATATGTAATAAGTTTATTGTAAACAACGTAATTTTAATGTTTGAAAAACTGTACCTTTTGAAATTTTGACTCGATTTTGATTTTTGAAATTCAATATAGTTTATTAGTAAGTACTAAAATATTGCAGAAGATTAAAAATGATTAGTTAACAAAATTCGAAGTTATGTCGAAAAAAATAACTTCGAACGGATAAATTAATTTTGATGCAATTTATGCATTGGATGCAGTTTTTTGAGAAGTAAAGCTGATTAAATTTTGTATTATATCGGTTCATTAATTTTATTAAAAAATATTGTTTCGCCAAAATCCTTTATGAGGTTTTCCAAAATTTCTCAGAATCGCCTTGACTGAATTAGTTAAAATTTTCAGGAAGTCTAAGTTGAGTGGAATCCAATCGAATCCCATTAACCACGTTTCGATCGGTCAAGCCGTTCAAAATTAATGAGATGTTTACATACACACATACACACTCACGCGCGCACACACACACACACACACACACACACATACATACATATGTCATCATGAAAATAGACGGAAAAGGTTCCTAGGTCCTCAAAACGTGGAGATCTGGTGAAAACTCGATTTTCGAAAATCGAGGCAAAATCAGTAACTTCCTTATCTACGTAGCTACGTAGCGGGAAGTTAAAAATATATACCTTATTAGAAAGATGAAAAGTTATTTATTCAGGTTTATTTTTTGAATAATTTTAATTTAAGGCAAATTTCGTAGCGGGAAGTTAAAAATAAATAAATTAACACATGGGTTTGTAGTTTTTTATTAATAAAAAACAAAATAGACTTTGACTAAGAAGCTATTCTTGTTCATTGAAAACAATTTGCAATAAAAAAAATCTTGTTGCACTTTTCTTAAATTTATTAATATTTTAATTTTAATGTAATTTATTTAACATTTTTAATGTAAATTTGTGTCATTTTCAATAAGCAAGATAAGAAGTCGAGGGTTTTTTTATTATTATAATAAACTACTCTGCCTCGTGGTCTGGGGACAGCCTATTCGGCGCAGATCATGAGGTCCCGGGTACAATCCCCGGGTCGGTCTGAGATGCTATTAAGATATTTTCGAGGATTTTCTCGAAAATCTAAAATCTCAGTAGTGACACGGAAGGTAGTGGCGAAGTGGTATATATATTACCACTGCCGCGCCTCGGATGAGCACGTAAAACTTTCGGTTCCAGTTATCGCTAAAAATAGTCGATCGAATATGCGGCGATGAGGATTACCATTTATCTCACCAACCAACAAACCTGTGAATCGCGGTGAACCGGAAAGTTTATAGACGGTGGGTTACTCTGCCTACGTCGCAAGGGAATCGGGCGTGATGATCTATACATATAATAAAACTGTAAGAGGTCGATTTCTGTACATTGAAGATATTTTAAAAAAATTTTTTGGAAGATACTCTTTAATCGATACTGAAGCGAAAAATGTATTTTTTTTAATTTTTGTCTGTCTGTCTGTCTGTCTGTCTGTCTGTATCAAGGCCGCGCATCACGCCGAATCTACTGAACGGATTCAAATGAAATTTAGCATGATCAGAGTTCATACTCTGAAGAAGGTTATAGGATATTTTTTATCCCAAAATTCAGTATGGTTCCCGTGGGATAGGGGATGAAAATAAAAACGTATATTTAGCTTTAATTCATTAACCTGTCATCCGAAATCCTTTATTATTTTTTTGTTCAAAAGTAAGTCCTATAAAAATTATCCCTTAAAAATTTCAAGTTCATGAGTTTTATAATTTAGAAGTTACAGACATCACAAGTTTCAACGGTTTCGGGTGGTAAGTCCAGTTGAACGTGACACCCGAGTGTATACAAAACCTTTGAACGCACGGCTCAATATAAGTAAGCGTTATCATTTCATAGTGTTTGTATAATGGATATTCAGTTCTAGAATGTATACTTTTTTATTAAATGCAATTTTACTAGCTTAAAAATATTATAATATATCTGAAAATATAACAGGTCAATTTTCAGGTTTTTGCTAATATCTCAGAAAATATGCATCTAATCGAAATTGAATATACTAATAGAAATTGTTCTTTATAAAATTTAACGTAAGGATAGGCTATTGCGAAAATTCACTATTTTGTTTTTACATTGCATAACGTAAAAAAGGATAAACAAGTATCTACACGTCCATATCCTGGAATACGTAGGCAGAGGTGCAAGAAGTATACCCACGATTAGCCGAAAATACTCTCACACAATGTGTTAGGTGGCAAGCCAATCCCGGGCAACGTTGTTTTATCAGAAAAGTAAAAAAGCACCTTTTTCTTTTGCCTGATCCGGGAATCGGACCCGGGATCTCATATGGTCAACGAGGACACCGGACCGCTAAGACAACACGGTAAATATTTCAAAATTAGATACATGAATCAGTTATCTTTTAAAATGAATGAAACTTCTGCAAAGTGTAAATGTTAAAGTACCTAAGCTACTTAGTATACTGACTAAAGTCGGACTCCAAAATACTTTAAAAAAAATGTTAAGTAGAATATACGAACATGTATGTCCAAAAAAAAATCAACATCTTACAGAAAAACAAATTCTATCAAAAGATACTTAACTTTCCTTTATTTGTGAGAATCGAAAATCAAAAATGTGAGAAAAAGTTACGTGGCGTTGTTGTTTTTTATTAAAGTACTAGCTGTACCCGCGACTTCGTTCGCGTTTGGCCATCCTTGCAGAGTAATTATTAAGAACTGACCACAGTATTTCTCGTATTCAGCAATACTTTGGACGGCGAAGCACTTTTATCAAATGAGAAATATTAAGAAAGGATTCTTAGTGTGGATTTGAAAACACGTTGACTTTGATAACGATCCTTGTGTCTTGTAGGGATTTAGGCAGTGTTTAACTGAAGTCACCTCGCCTTTTATTTTCTACAGTCATGCTTACAGTTTTATTTGTATGCCATTATATACTCATTCTATATGACTATATTTGACTAAAATCATTTTTGCAAGACCTATTTTTTATAGAAAGGAAAATTGCACGCCGGTGAAGCAAACGTCTTCATCTGTATTATCATTTTTAAACATGGCTGGGGCTATCCTTCCACCGAATAAAAGTGTCGGAACTAAAATACGCCACTGCCAGGGCAATCATAATAAGCCAAGAGGCTGCGAATTTAATTCTTATTTGTAAAAAAATGTTTTCGTCTACCTTGAAGTGAGTCCAAAAAAACTTCCACCCAAAGTTGTTTACGGTGTTATCCTTACTCCATTGACATCTATCCGCTGTTTAACGACTGCACGGTTTAGTTTATATTTGTTATATTACGTGCAACGATTGTCACGTCATAGCTGGTTTCAGAGCAGAAGGCTCGGTCATTAATCCTTCAGGAGTTACCGCGTACGAAAAAATTAAAAAAAATGTGGTAAAACATAACTTTAGCAGAAGGCTCGGTCAATAATCCTTCAGGAGTAACCGCGTACGAAGAAATCTAAAAAAATGTGGTTAAACATAACTTTGAGATTTTTCAACCAGTTAATTTTGGCCCAAGACAACGTTTTTCATCTTGCTAAAACTGCGGTTAATGCTGTTTGAAAGATTAAAATCGATAAAATCGCGATCAAAAGTTACAGCATTAAAACTTCAAAATAGACATTTTTGGTTTCAACAATAATAATAATAATAATAAATATTCAGGGGACAAATTACACTTACTGATCTAACCCCAAAGTAAGCAAATTATTTGCTTGTGTTATGGGTGTTAGTCAACGATACTAATACATAGAAATACATATATAAATACCAGAATATATTTAATAAACACCCAAACCCGGAAATACAAACATTTATGCTCATCACACAAATGCTTGTCCCCGTCGGGGATCGAACCCGAGCCCCGTTGATTGCGTAGTCAGGATCGCTAACCACTCGACCAACGGGGCGGTCAAACAACCTTAGATATTATTATCATAACAACTTTAAGATTTTTTTAGGGCAAAAGATTGAAGGTGAAAGTATCGGCTTGTACCTAGGTTCTTAATGGGCAACGATGATTATTTAAGCTAACTAATTTTAAAATCCATAGTGTATGTCTGATAATTAATATCTGACTCCATTGCAGTAGTATTAGTCAGGGCGAAATAAATAGTATTTGCTTCCAGTAAACGTTATGACTGCAATGTTATTATTATTAAGCATAATATCTTGACCGTGGAGGAGGACGTGTGGAGGTTAGGAACATTTTGTTTAAAACAATTAAAATACGGCTTTTTGCAATTTTTTGCCAATATTTCGTAAAATACGCGTGAAATCGACATGTTTTTTTATTATCAATAGGGAAGCGCTTGACCACGATCTCGCCTGATGGTAAGCTAAGATGCGGCCTAAGATAGAACGCGCTTCCCCAGAAGTTCCCTAGAGTTCGAAAAGTTCAAAAAATCTAGTTTGCAAAAATGATACTTAGGAAATTAATGTTTGAAAAATATGCGTCATATTTTTTAAAATTGATGATCGATTGTGATCTTTCGAATGGCATTCAACGCAATTGTTTAACTCAACATTGTTTTAATCGATAGGTTAAAAAATGTCGAAGAAATGTAAAAAAAACTTTTTTTAATTTTTTATAACTTTTTTTTATATTGAATCGTTACTGACAAATCCCAAATAAATCCAATTTTGAACCAATTTCCAGTATTCAGCTCGGCTTTTTAGAGGGAAAACCTAATTCGATTTTTATATCAAACGGTATATTAACCTGAAAGTTATTTAAACAATATGTAATAAGTTTATTGTAAACAACGTAATTTTAATGTTTGAAAAACTGTACCTTTTGAAATTTTGACTCGATTTTGATTTTTGAAATTCAATATAGTTTATTAGTAAGTACTAAAATATTGCAGAAGATTAAAAATGATTAGTTAACAAAATTCGAAGTTATGTCGAAAAAAATAACTTCGAACGGATAAATTAATTTTGATGCAATTTATGCATTGGACGCAGTTTTTTGAGAAGTAAAGCTGATTAAATTTTGTATTATATCGGTTCATTAATTTTATTAAAAAATATTGTTTCGCCAAAATCCTTTATGAGGTTTTCCAAAATTTCTCAGAATCGCCTTGACTGAATTAGTTAAAATTTTCAGGAAGTCTAAGTTGAGTGGAATCCAATCGAATCCCATTAACCACGTTTCGATCGGTCAAGCCGTTCAAAATTAATGAGATGTTTACATACACACATACACACTCACGCGCGCGCACACACACACACACACACACACACACATACATACATACATATGTCATCATGAAAATAGACGGAAAAGGTTCCTAGGTCCTCAAAACGTGGAGATCTGGTGAAAACTCGATTTTCGAAAATCGAGGCAAAATCAGTAACTTCCTTATCTACGTAGCTACGTAGCGGGAAGTTAAAAATATATACCTTATTAGAAAGATGAAAAGTTATTTATTCAGGTTTATTTTTTGAATAATTTTAATTTAAGGCAAATTTCGTAGCGGGAAGTTAAAAATAAATAAATTAACACATGGGTTTGTAGTTTTTTATTAATAAAAAACAAAATAGACTTTGACTAAGAAGCTATTCTTGTTCATTGAAAACAATTTGCAATAAAAAAAATCTTGTTGCACTTTTCTTAAATTTATTAATATTTTAATTTTAATGTAATTTATTTAACATTTTTAATGTAAATTTGTGTCATTTTCAATAAGCAAGATAAGAAGTCGAGGGTTTTTTTATTATTATAATAAACTACTCTGCCTCGTGGTCTGGGGACAGCCTATTCGGCGCAGATCATGAGGTCCCGGGTACAATCCCCGGGTCGGTCTGAGATGCTATTAAGATATTTTCGAGGATTTTCTCGAAAATCTAAAATCTCAGTAGTGACACGGAAGGTAGTGGCGAAGTGGTATATATATTACCACTGCCGCGCCTTGGATGAGCACGTAAAACTTTCGGTTCCAGTTATCGCTAAAAATAGTCGATCGAATATGCGGCGATGAGGATTACCATTTATCTCACCAACCAACAAACCTGTGAATCGCGGTGAACCGGAAAGTTTATAGACGGTGGGTTTACTCTGCCTACGTCGCAAGGGAATCGGGCGTGATGATACTTTAATAAAAAACAACAACGCCACGTAACTTTTTCTCACATTTTTGATTTTCGATTCTCACAAATAAAGGAAAGTTAAGTATCTTTTGATAGAATTTGTTTTTCTGTAAGATGTTGATTTTTTTTGGACATACATGTTCGTATATTCTACTTAACATTTTTTTTAAAGTATTTTGGAGTCCGACTTTAGTCAGTATACTAAGTAGCTTAGGTACTTTAACATTTACACTTTGCAGAAGTTTCATTCATTTTAAAAGATAACTGATTCATGTATCTAATTTTGAAATATTTACCGTGTTGTCTTAGCGGTCCGGTGTCCTTGTTGACCATATGAGATCCCGGGTCCGATTCCCGGATCAGGCAAAAGAAAAAGGTGCTTTTTTACTTTTCTGATAAAACAACGTTGCCCGGGATTGGCTTGCCACCTAACACATTGTGTGAGAGTATTTTCGGCTAATCGTGGGTATACTTCTTGCACCTCTGCCTACGTATTCCAGGATATGGACGTGTAGATACTTGTTTATCCTTTTTTACGTTATGCAATGTAAAAACAAAATAGTGAATTTTCGCAATAGCCTATCCTTACGTTAAATTTTATAAAGAACAATTTCTATTAGTATATTCAATTTCGATTAGATGCATATTTTCTGAGATATTAGCAAAAACCTGAAAATTGACCTGTTATATTTTCAGATATATTATAATTATTCTTATAAAATAATATATAATATATAAAATGTTTAGATTTATATTATTTTTAAGCTAGTAAAATTGCATTTAATAAAAAAGTATACATTCTAGAACTGAATATCCATTATACAAACACTATGAAATGATAACGCTAACTTATATTGAGCCGTGCGTTCAAAGGTTTTGTATACACTCGGGTGTCACGTTCAACTGGACTTACCACCCGAAACCGTTGAAACTTGTGATGTCTGTAACTTCTAAATTATAAAACTCATGAACTTGAAATTTTTAAGGGATAATTTTTATAGGACTTACTTTTGAACAAAAAAATAATAAAGGATTTCGGATGACAGGTTAATGAATTAAAGCTAAATATACGTTTTTATTTTCATCCCCTATCCCACGGGAACCATACTGAATTTTGGGATAAAAAATATCCTATAACCTTCTTCAGAGTATGAACTCTGATCATGCTAAATTTCATTTGAATCCGTTCAGTAGATTCGGCGTGATGCGCGGCCTTGATACAGACAGACAGACAGACAGACAGACAGACAAAAATTAAAAAAAATACATTTTTCGCTTCAGTATCGATTAAAGAGTATCTTCCAAAAATTTTTTTTAAAATATCTTCAATGTACAGAAATCGACCTCTTACAGTTTTATTATATGTATATATAGATTAGTCAACGTATTAACTACCATAATGTGACAAGTGGCCACCTACCGACAAATTGGGCATTTATCCAGCCTCGGACACGTCTTCACCCAGTGATAGCTTAAAAGTAACCTTCATCAGTGATAGCTTAAAATTGAAAAAAAAAAAACTATTTAACTCACCCAGTGATAGCTTAAAAGTAACCTTCAACAGTGATAGCTTAAAATTGAAAAAAATAACTATTTAACTAACATTATTTAATTTTTTTTTAACTCAAAAGTTAACAACTGATGAAATAAAAATATTTGATTCACTTTCAAAACGTCATCTTGTTGAGTGTATTTGTAAAAAGGGCTCCAAGAAATAAAAAAAACTTATAGATTAATTATTTAAACTTTTATACCGCCATTTATGACAACACAAACCAGTGGAAAAACTATTAATTAACAATTGAATAACTCTTCGAAAAATGGCGATAAAAATTTTATTATAGCGGAATCATATTTCTTGAAGTGTCTAGATGACGGCAATTTTTTAAAATTTTAGAATTAATACTTAATTGCATAAAAAATATTTAAAACCTACGCTCATTACAGTGGCGGCGCGCGCATGCCGAAACTGCCGCGCAATAGCTGATTTTCAACATTAAATTAAAATTATAAATATTGGAGCTACAATTCTGGGAGTCGGGAACTTACTATTAACTTAAAATTTGCCGCTCTTTTAGAATTTGGTGAACCGGTTGGCCCGTAAAAATTTGGTGAACAGGGTTCCAGAAATATAGAGGTTTTAGAATTTGAATGAAACATGGTGATTATTTTTTATTTTTTTATTTTACAACAAATAAGGTTTACGAAGATAACATTCCTTTAATTTACTTCTACTAGGATAAGCGACATTAAATTTGAGATCTGTGAGTCCTGACCTGTCTCACTTTTTGAGTCCTGTATATGAGTAATGGCCATTGTCCTGTATTTTTTTGACATTTAGTTTCAAAGGAGATTGATGAGATCGGCCTCAAAGTGCTACAAGAACATTGCTAATAAGCCGATATTAGTATTCAACGGACACTTTTTAATAGCAAGTAAAAAAGGATTGTAGTTTGAAGTCATGAAACCAATCAAACTTGTACGATATTTTTTAATTTTTTAAATCCAGTGAAGATTTTTCTTTTCTGCCATAAAATTAACACTTTCTTTTATTTATGACTAACCAAATAAATAAGAAAAATGTCGTATACGTAAAATGTAATTAAACAAACTATTGTATAAAATACAACAAAAATTAAAATATTTATTACTATAGTCAAAAGTTACTACACAGAAGACTATATAAACAAGTTACTCTTAATATCATCCTAAAGAAACAAAACAAAAAAAAATATGCTGTAAAAAACTCTTATAACTTTTAAGTGGTTAAAATCAAATAATGTTCATGATGAGAGATACAATAACGTACCTATTATATTTATATTGACGATATATGGCAACGTAAATGGCTTCAAATAGTGTGTAATGATTGTGAATTCAAGTAATATCTTTAAAGGTTTTTTTGTGAATTTTATCATTATAAAAAGTGTCCGTGATACGATTTACATTTCAGATTAAATTGATAACGTATTACAACAATTTAAGCATCTATCAACAATCAACATGCATTGCTTTTGGGGCGAACTTTTTATAGACCCTCATCAATCTCCTTTGCTTTAATCTTAGTTTATTCACAAAGAATTTTAACTAAGACTAATTTTCACAGGAATCACATTCAATTCAATATGGACAGTGAAGAGTTCTTGGTCTGCCAATTTTTATATTCACACCCAAAGAACCTTCGTCACCTCGTTTTATCCACAAGTAAACAGTTTTTCGCTGGAAAAAAGAAACATTTTTAAATCACCTATTGGTCTAGGCCCACTCTGACGAACAGCCCATCTGCTGTTTTGCCAGGTTGATGGTGAGATGCGAACGGTTGGCTATATATGTAATTACCATCATGGTTACTTCGTGGTAACACCGTGGTTAAATCGGCAGAGTTTCATAAAGTCTAACCCTGGTGTGTCACCAGTAGTATCACGTGATGGTGTGAATTTTGTGTTGGTCCAGGATCCCTTTGAAGACTAGACCATTTGTCATTCTACTAGACATTTCGTAGGCTTACGACCGATTGGATATAAAAATAGTATTAATTTAGCTAAGTATTATTTATTTAACAATATACAAACAAATGAATCTCCTAATGGAAAGGGAAACCATACCATAGACACCAAAATGCTAATGGTGCGTTGTACAAGCATAAGCTTACCGGCTACCTTACCCTTAAGTGGTACATTCCTGCAAAGTCTCGCTCGGGTTTTGGTACCACCCATCATTGCCACAGTAGTATTCAGGTTTGGAGGGTAAGATAGCAGGTAAACTTATGAATGGTATCCTATAGCCGTGTGTAGTTCACGAATGAATCCTTCAAATGAAGTACTTCATTTCAAATACATCATTCCTTCATTAGTTCAGTTGAATTTAATTTAGTTCACTACTTCATCTAGTTCTAGTCCGTCGTGGAACGCCGAACGTCAGACAAGTGAACGAAATACGAATTGAAGTACGTTGACTGACCCGAGCACTAGCGATGGCTGATCGTATTAAACAAATCTAACCGAGCATCTACACACACGCACACGATTTGCTATCCACATTGCTATCACATATTATATTTTGTACTGATACCTCTCAGTCATCGGATTTTAGGCGAAAAGTTATTTATGACCTTTATTATATTACGTTAAAGTACATTTCGATTTCATTACTGGATTTGTTTATATTTATTTATAATATTTATTTATAATCCCATTACTACTATTTTGTACATTGTTAACCTAATTGATTTTGAAAAGTATTGTCAAAAGATATTGTAGTAATTATTTTGTAATTGAATAAACAATTCTGTACTTGAATGGGAACGAGTTCCAAACGCCAAACGAAATCAAAGGCCACGTTATAATCAACTGAACTAAATGGACTAATAATAATAAAATAATAAAATAATAAAAATAATAATGGAATAGGTGAAGTCAATAAAATTAACATTAACGAAGTGAAGGAGTTAAGTATTATAAGACATTCTGCGCATGTCTCATAATACTTTACACTGACTTTCATTCATACATTAGATGGACTAGATAAATCATAAAATTCACTGAAGGAAATGAAGTACTGAACTAAACCAATGAAGTACTTCATTGGGCGAAAAGATATACTTCATTCATTTCATTTCATTGACACATTTTGCGCATGTCTAGTATCCTGTATATACCCACCCCTGTATAAAAACTATTAATATTCGTTACATAATTGTACTACTTACTGTTACTCCGGTGATTCGAGAAATTTCTGAAACGGAGAAGCCTTCTTTAAACAAGGTAATAATTTCCATTTGCCTCTGTAAGGATTTGCAGATCCTGTTACTAGTATTACCTGGAAACAAACATTTTTTAATAATAATTTACATGCGAAAAATTGAAATGTTTCGGATGTTAAAATTTCAGTTACACTTCAAATTCAATTTCAGTGAATCGAAACCTCGTATCCAAATTTCAACACCTTTAAATTATACTATATTATACTTCATATTGTTTACTGGCGTGATATCGTCTAATAAATCGATAAACGCCGGCTGCACGCACGAAAAAGCATGACTCATTAACACGTTCCACCTGAACCGAGCGCGCAAGCAAGAGCGCGGAACAAGTGATAGAGAGCCGCGATCTTGTTTTCTTATGACGTCATCACGTAAAATAATCGTCCGTAAAGTGACTTTAAAGACAACCAATTTTAATATGTAAAACGCCATTTTTCATTCATAAGAATGAATAAACACAGATGTAAATAAAACTTTATTTTAATGTTTAGATGTTTTAATACGAATTACCAACCATAGTGTTAAAATATTATTATGCTTTACTTTGCTCTAGAATACAGTTTGATTTTTTATTAAAAATGTATTTATAATACTGTTTCCCCCGTTGTTGGTACCTGAAGTCATAAAACTTATATAAAAGTAAACGCATAAAATTTTAGTACGAATCTGTACAAAATATGGCATTGGCAACTATTAATGTACATGTAACGTAAGTGCAAGTATTGGATTTGTGCGGAAAGCGTTTATTTTTCAGTTGGGAGGTCAAAAAAAATGTTTAACCACCAACCTATTTTATTTCTTATATATAACGTTGGCAACCCTAATCTTATCCTACATCGTTTTAATAACGATAACACAATTTATAAATTTCAGGCAAATTGTTTTCATACGTTTTTACTTTTTCGGAAGGCCATCTTAAATGGAATATATGGCAACTCTGCCCGAGATTGGAGTTGCGCCTTGCCTAAGCTATCGTCCGACCGGCCTGATATCATGGACCGCGCGTGTATCAGACGCAAATAGGGCTATCACCTTTCAAAATTAACATAATTTGGAAACATCACAATATTTTGTAGTTTTTTTGTTTTTATAGTAATTTCCATTTATAATGTAATTTGAAAGAAGCAGTAGGTTAAAAATTATATAGCCTATCACTCTCACAATAAGGGCGAATTTAATAACGTTTCTTGAACTTAAATCCATCAAGCCGTTTAGGATTCATACCGTGCCAATACAATATACACACACTTGAAAAAAAAAACAATGTGATATTCCAAAATTATTTTATTTTTGATAGACTCAACCTAATGTAACATGCGAGGAAAGAATTAATAGATGCCACGAATATTCGATATTCGGCCGAATTTTGCGAACTATTCGGCCATATACCTAATTTTTTTTATGTCATAAGATTGTTTGCTACAAGCAGATGGGTCTCCTGATGGAAAGAGTCGACCATCGCCTATAGTTACCAAAATTATATCGTTTGGTGGAGTCTAATGTCACATGCATAACTTTACCGTCTATCTTACTCTCCGAACCGGAACACGACAGTGACAAGCAGTGACGCTATTGCGGCAGGAATAGGAAATGCGGTGGTACCAGACCCGGTTGAGACAACGTAGAACTCTACCACCTAGTAGCCACAATGGCAGTGACTCACCCAATCGGTCGCCTTTTACAACTTGCCTGGTAGAACGGCAGTTTGCCTGTTTTTCAAAGGAGCCCGGACCAACACGGAGAAAAAATCGTACATATTACTGAAAAAATTAACATACTTTACCAACAACATTACAAAAATACATTTAAAATTTATCAGATAAGACAAAGACCTACATTTAACAAGAACTGTACGACCCCTCAGATTCATTTGTTCATATTTGTAAGCCATTTTTGTTTACCGCTACGTTATCATTTACGTTGGTAAGTTTATTAGTATTTACCACGTATTTACTATACAGAATTATATTATTTGTTCTGTGATTTACTATCTATGCCCATTAATTGATTTAAAAATATCTATTTCGTTTTAATTCAAAGAAGTTTACATTTACTAGTACATTTAAATGGTAAACACATGTCTTATACAAATAAATATCACTCAGAAGCTTCTTAACATCGTGAAAGTAAAAAAAGTGAGTGAAACTGGACGGCCAGATCTTATAATGAATAAATATTGAAATAAAAAAAATGTGCAAATTATTTATCAAATATGATTTGCTAGCGGTTTAGGTATGAATATGATGACTTCATGTTTTTAATTGCAGACCCATACGTCAAAAAAATAATACATTAAATAATATACAGTACCCGGCGATAAATATTGCACATCGAACTTTGGAAAGAGACAATCGGATAATTTCGGCTGCGTAGAGCGTTATCTCAGTCCCACACTACCTATGTGACGTTTAGTCAGTCGTTGTTCAAGTACGATAGAATGCGGTCGCGTCCCGATCAAAAATATATATTTAGAGTTGTAACACCCACAAATTTAAATAATTTAAAGTTGTAATATGGCATCTTTCGGAAAAAGAGGGAAACCTTTACGAGATCAGTCACGTGAAATTATCTACAATGTTTATAAATACTTTGTAACCGAAGCTGATAGATTTAAAAAAAAGTAGATGAAAATGTAAGTTGTTATTTTAAGAAGATTCAAGAGCGAGTTGCAAATGCCACTGGAATTTCAAGAAGAACTTTGAACAATATATTAAACGAAGTCAGTACTGAAACACATTCGACTGGAATTAAGTTCAGCACTCCAAAAAAAGGGAGACCAAAAAAGCAATTTCGTTTGGATATGGACGATTTTGATTACGATGTTGTTCGAAGAATGGTGTATGATTTTCACTTACGATTTAATGAACTGCCAACAATAAAATCATTAAAAGCTAAATTATCTGAAGCTATTAATTACAATTGGTCTGAAAAAACGTTGAGAAAAATACTTCATGACATGGGATTTCAGTTCACTAAAATGGAAGATAATCGAAAAATTCTAATGGAAAAGCACGACGTTAGTCTCAAACGAATGGAATACCTTGATAAAATACGCAAATTTCGCGAAACAGGAAAAAATATCGTCTACATGGATGAGTCATATATACATGCATCCCACACTAAAGGGAAATCTTGGAGTGACGATAAGAAAAAAGGAGTAAAAAAGCCAATTTCAAAAGGTCAACGTTTGATAATAGTTCATGCGGGAAATGAAAAAGCTTTGTACCCGGTGCTTTTTTAACGTATAAATCCACGGACACTACAGGTGACTATCACAATGAAATGAATAACGATAACTATGAGAAATGGCTGGTTAACCAATTAATCCCAAATATACCCAGTGATTCTGTTCTAGTTATCGACAACGCACCCTATCACAACAAATATATTGAGAGACCCCCCAACTCAAACACCATTAAACGGGAAATGATCAACTGGTTAAACAGACACGAAATTCCAGTTGATCCAAAATTAACAAAAACCCAGATTTACGCTATTATATGTCAGCACAAGGAGAGGTATACAGAGTTTTCTGTGGACAAAGTACTTGCCGAACATGGGCACACTGTGTTGCGATTGCCACCATATCATCCGGATTTTAATCCAATTGAAAATATATGGTCTCAACTGAAAGGCTATGTAGCCTCTAGAAATGTGGGTATGAACTTAACTACAGTAAAAACATTATTGACTGAAAAAGTAAACATGATCGGCGCTGAAGAGTGGAAAAAGGTTTGCGATCATGCAATCAAATGTGAGAATGAATATAGAAGCATTCAACACAGTTTAGACAATTACACTGATAGATTAGTGATAAATACGGCTGATAGTGGCAGTGATATTGACCTCTTTGAGAGCACAGATAGTGAAATGGAAGTAATTGAGAATTAGAATTATTATTATTTTTATTGCAATGTCTCATTTTAGCAATAGGTATAATGGTGTTTATTATGTACACTAAAGCTGTAATGTTCCAAAATAATTAAATACGTAAATATAATGTGAACATGTTTTTTTAATTTATTTTACCCCAACCTAAAGCCATCACTTATAGAAAAAATAGTGTATTTCATACAAAGAATAAAAATATTAAAGAAGCAAATCATACTTGTTTTAACAGCTCCTAATAGGTACCGGACTGTTTGTATTTTGTGCGACAGAGATAACGCTCTACGAAGCTGAAATTAGCCGATTGTCTCTTTCCAAAGGTCGATGTGCAATATTTATCGCCGGGTACTGTGGAACCGTTTAATGATGATTTTAGACCAATCTTCGCAATTATTTCCTATCGACCCAATTTTGTTTAATTATCTATCGCGTCCGGCCACGGTCTTTGACATATGATGAATATTAACATATATTTTTGTGATTTGAGATAATTTTTCTTAAAAAACTGCTTGAATAACATCAATTTCAACAAATTAGGTCTTGTCAGCCTTTTAAGTCTAACAGAAAGTGTCGTAAAACGTTCCCTGCCAACTACGGCTACATACGGGGCTTGTTAGCGGGTTAATTTTCAAACCTGCGAGTACATAAGGTAGCTTTTCGCATTTTAGTTATTAAAGTCTTTGTGTATGTTTATTAGTTAAGTTTTACAATAGTATAATGAAAAATGTTAATGTGAAAGCCCTGATGATGCTTTAATAGGCGAAACCGGTTGGCTGTCAGTTTAAAAGTGATTGTGTAATAAATAAAATTTAAATTACATTTGTGAAACAGTACAAGTGCTTATATTATATAATCAATATGATGCAGTTTCACCAAGTGCCGACGATGGAAAGTATAAAATTGTATAAAACAAAATCGCTTTCTCTGTCTGTCTCTATGTATGCTTAAATCTTTAAAACTACGCAACGGATTTTGATGCGGTTTTTTTTATTAAATAGATTGATTTTGAGGAAGGTTTTAGTATATAAACCTTTCCAATATTCCGACAAGAACAAAAGCTACGCAGGTAAAACCGCGGGCAGGTCGCTAGTTAGAAATAAAACTAACACAATAAAATAACCTCTATTATATACATTTTTCATAACAACAAATAAATTACGATCAAGTATGATAGATTCTAAAACAATTTTCCACACATAGGGCTGGATTTTCCGGACAAACAGGACAGTAATAAACTGTTTCACGGCGCTTCTTTTGCTTAGCACACATGCGACATTTTTTTGCGGGTTTCTGTTTTTTTTGGGTAGGTGGTAAGCGGCTCAAGTAATGAAAGGAACCTGAAAAATGTGAGATTGACTTCTAATCATACTCGTATATTGCGTATTAACAAATGTTTTACAATCCATCACTGAATTTCAGAGCGTCCATCATTTTTATTTTCAGGCAGCATATGTTTGTTATAAAAGCAGCACTGTGCATTAAGTTTCAAAATTTTCAATATAAAGCTTTTTTTGTTAAAATATAGTTTTTTTTTCTCAACGTCAAGTGATAGGACAAAATTTGATGCACCAAGTCGATTCCAGACATTTCACCATTATAATTTCTGATTATAAGCTATTACTTGCAACATCATTCGCGTGATCCAAAATCATAACTTCCTATAGCTCACTCGCTTAAAAATTAAGCTATGTCTTGACCTATAAACTCCTCTGTCTTTCATTAAAAGTTTCATCAAAATCGGTCCAGCCGTTCCAGAGATTACCCGGTACAAACAAAATTACAGAATTTAAAAAATGGTTGTTTAGGTATTAGTATCGCAAAAATATCTATATGATATTTTTGCGATACTAATATGAATACACTACACTTGAAAAAACTTAAAAAAACGTATCTTCACACCCGCATTCTCGAAGGAGTAGGCAGAGGTGCCACAAGTGCGCCTACGATTAGCCGAAGATACTTGATCCCACAAATGTGATAGGTGGCAAGCCTATCAGCAGCCGGGCACAACTATACTAATACCAAAACAACCATTTTTGAAATTTCTGTCTGTCATTTTGTTTGTACGGGCTAATCTCTGGAACGGCTGGACTGATTTTACTGGTACTTTTAATGAAAAAACCTAATTATTTTGAAATCACAGGCAGACACTTCAATTTTATTTATATTCAAAGGTTATTTTAGTAGTTATAATATCTGATTATGTTAGCGATTATAATGATGGAATTGAAAACCGAATTGGCTACGAGTATATTCATTGATGTAGTTTGACATTGCAATACTACGATACTACGAATGTATTCGTAGCGATAACTAAGATGTGCTACGAACTACGTATATACTCGGGCAGGGAACGTGTCAATAATCTATACATAATATAATAAAATCGTAGGAAAGGCAAAACTGTACATTGAATATTTTTTTAAAAGAATACTTGGGGCGTGATCTACAATCGATATCGAAGCCAACAATATAGTTTTTAGAATTTTTGTCTGTTTGTCTGTCTGTCTGTCTGTTTGTCTGTTTGTCTGTTTGTCTGTTTGTCTGTTTGTCTGTTTGTCTGTTTGTCTGTCTGTCTGTCTGTCTATTTGTCTGTTTGTCTGTTTGTTTGTCTGTTTGTCTGTCTGTTTGTCTGTTTGTCTGTTTGTCTGTTTGTCTGTTTGTCTGTTTGTCTGTCTGTCTGTCTGTTTGTCTGTTTGTCTGTTTGTCTGTTTTTCTGTTTGTCTGTTTGTCTGTTTGTCTGTTTGTCTGTTTGTCTGTTTGTCTGTTTGTCTGTTTGTCTGTTTGTCTGTTTGTCTGTTTGTCTGCTTGTCTGTTTGTCTGTTTATCTGTTTGTCTGTTTGTCTGTATGTATGTCCGGGGTAAATTCAAAAAGTACTGCATAGATTTACTTCAAATTTGGCATGAATATAACTAACAGGTCGAGTCAACATATAGGCTACATATTATCACGCTATCACCGGGAGGCGGCAACGCGGGAGGTGCTGTGCGGAGTAAACAAAGTCCGCACGGACGAAGTCGCTGGCAACAGCTAGTAATTAATGGAATACACTAACTTACCGTGACGTGAAGTATTCTGGCGATTTCAGTTAGTGAGTAACCTTCAATACGTAAAGGAATATTTTTTGTCGCATGCCTTGTGTTGTGTGATACTTGGTAGCTTTGTTCTCATTTTTTTATCTGACGACAAAAAGTAATATCAGAACACATTTATTTTTTTAATACTTCACCATGGATATTAGAAAATCTGTAAACTGGTTGACTATGCAAGCCATTCCTGAAATTTCTCGCGAAGCTGAGATATTTGTAGCTCAAACAGTCAAAAATATACCTAAGTATATTTTTTAATTTTCGAGCCCAAAAGTTTTTTGTGTATTGGTTATTGTATAATTGCAACTCATACATATGTTCATTGCAATTTTGTATCATGATAACTTTTTAACGCAACGACCGATTTAGACGGTTCCAATGACATTGGATGTAAATTTTTTAGGTTCTTAAATATTTTAAGGAGTTTATATATCAAGTGGTTGAAAAATGTAGAAATAATTTCAGTATACACATTTTTATAAATTTTAATAACGGTAACTTAGGAACAATTCAACTGATTTTGATTCAATATGCGATATTCTTTACGCAGTTTTTTGAGAAAAAAGCTAATTGTATGTATTTTGGAAACAATCGGTACAATTATCTGGAATTTATTTGAAAAAGCATTGGTCCGACGAATTTTGACGTTTTTAAAAGACTTTAAAATAAAATAATCGAATGCCTCGTTGAATAAATTATACATTAAAAATTTTATTAGAACAAAAATATAAATATTTTAGGTTAATAAATTTTCAAAGCGGTAAATTTTCTCGCCCGCCCGATATATCGTGCGCGTAATCCAAAAACATTATTTCCTTTTACATAGTCGGATAACGAAGTAGCCTATATAGTTACGTAATAATGTAGCTGTCCATAGGTGAAAGAATTTTAAAATCAGCCAAGAAGTTTTTTAGTTTTTCTGTTACATATTTTTTGTAGATTGACAATACGGATAGAAAATATTTGTAAAATCGTACAGAAAACAGAAATTTAAAGTATTAGTGCTCTAAGCTTTATAAGCCTCGTGGTCCAATGATAAGCATTCAGCCCAGATCTTGAGGTCCCGGATGCGATTCCGGGTCAGGCAAGAATGTTATTGAGGTTTTCGGAAACCTCAATAATTTTTTTTAACATTTTTTCGGTCTCGGTAGCAGTTCGAAATTGGTGGTAGCGTGACAACGCCACCGTGTCCGGATGAGCATTTGATATTGTCTTGAGGATGAGCTGTTTATTCATAGAAATAAGCGGCAGTAGTTATTAGGTAAAATATAGCAATATGAATCATCACATACATGACCAACCGACGAACCGATGAATCGTGGTGAACCCGAAAATCTACAGATTCTTGAACTTTGATTACGATTATTTTGTAAAGAAGAAACTGAAATAACAATCAGAAGTTTTAGGATTATACTTCTAAGACTTGTTTACAACCACACTCGTATTTACAAGTGAAGCCAATAAAAAGAGTATTTAAAGAAAATACTTTATTAAGCGACTAAACAAAAAACATTTTAAAAACATTAGAAACATACGTTTAAAAATAAAAGATAAGATCAAACATTAAAATTAAGAAGACAAAAAAGACAAACGAAAAAGTAATTAGCAATATATGCTAAATGCATTTGCACAAACAACAAAAAAGAAAAAATAACTTCGTCGTTGTCAACAAATCCACAATCCAACGCTAGTGGCCAAGCTGTATACAGTAAAATATAGCTAATTATGAGAGCCATAATGGTTGTAATTGAAAAACATACAACAATGGTATGATGAATATCACTCTTAATAATGAGTATCACCATAAATAAAGAAGAATCGCGTTTTAGTGTTGCGTTTCATTGAGGTATAAAAATGCAATACGAGAATTTTAGTATTAAAAATTAAATGATTGAACGAATTTTACGTTAATACGTTGGATTGAAATTTTCGTAGCAGTATTTGCTAAATTTCGCTTTTACGTAATACTCAATAGTGGCATTGGCACTCACACTAATATTGCCCTTACCACTAATTATATGGTACCTTTTTTACAACGATAACTAACAACGTAAGTTAGCTTTCCACGAAAAAAAGTTATATTATCCATTGTTGTCCACTAATATTTTGTTAAGTTTGTTTTACAAAATGTTACCTCGGCATGGACGAAAATGTGTTTGCTCTAAATAATTAGGTTTCATATAAGCCTTTAACTAAAGGGAAGAAAGACAATTATGTCACGCATTTTTTCTTTCGACTTACACCTCTCCTAAGATCCTGGTGGTGTGTTTTGATAAAGATTGTGGGAATGGGAGGGCCATTCATTGTTCACGTGAAATATATTTAAAAAAAAACGTAATTTTCAGGTACTTATTAAAAAAATCACAATTGTTCTTCAATCTTGTCCTTGCAATCAAGAAATCCCACCTTGTTCTGGTTTTGACGATTTTTCATTGTCAAAAGTCAAAAATAATGACCCTTAGGCCACTTAATGGAAATTGGCCCTGGATTCTAAGGTGAATGTATATCGAGATAGAAGATGTCGATTTTATAAATTCTACAGATTTTGACATCACCAATATCATTTTTAAGAAAATGACTTTGCGTGAGATATCGATTTCATAAATTTGTGCTCGTAGCACAAAATTCTGTAAGCAATGTTTGTTTTTCTATTTTTCTTTTATATAAAACTTTGTATTTTTCTGTACCCTTCCTAATACTTTGATCTCACATTATTAATGGATCTTTCTTAAATTGTCACAAAAATATTAACGAGTAAAACTTGTTTTGGCGTAGACCCCATTTGCAGTCCTTACATAACTTCTAGCTGGATGTGTATGTTCGTTGTGAAACTCCCGTATTCTTAAATTTTCGTCTGCGTAGAGAAACACCTTGCACCTGGGATGATTAGAGCAACTCCATCTGATCATGCCTTTCGCACAGTAATGCTTGAAGAATCTGTACTGTTGAAACATCATTTGTACTTTGCCATCCAAAAATTTGATTAGTGTTCCTGCAATTTAAAATTTCAGTCAACAACTAATGATAAAAAAATAGATACAAAAACAAAGTGAACTCATCACATCAATCAGAGACTCATCAGGTTCATCGATTTGATAAAAACGTGACTCATATCGCATTTAGTATTCAGAAGATGGTTGTTAAAAATGCCTTCGCTATTCTATGCAGACGGTGACATTTTAGCTTTCCGGATAAGCCATAACTTAACAACTTCACAAAATTTTCCTTTCGGTCGATCGTAACGCAATACGTTTTCCGTTTTTACATAGCTTTTGTTTCAAACTTTTAACTCTAGCACTAATTCTTGAAGTATCTCCATAAGTATCACCGCTTCGATATCCGTAGTTAAGAAAAAAATGCTCCTGCAACGAAATGCCGTTTTTTATATTTACTAGTACACCCAGGGTGTCCAAACTTCCAAATCAGACTCTGGGTAAGACCGAGCTCATTTCTGAGTTCGGTCTTTCTTCTCTCGAGATTTGAAACGAACTTTTATATTTTATTTATTTTATTGGATTACAATTAACACGTCGGTAATCTGTTAAGGGGAGGTAGAGAAGGTTATTGCAAAAAAAATACCAATTTTTTAAAGATTTTTGCGACATGCAACTATAAAAATATATAATAACCAATGATGTGAAATTTATTGTTACCACTATTATCTGAAGTTCATTAATTTTACAGTAACATTTAAATTTGATTGTAGATTTTTTCCGCTTGGTTTATTAGACTTCCGTATAAATATTTTTAGAACAATGCCATCTACTTAATTAATAACAAATGCATAGAAGGAGTCGTGAAATTACAGTATTATATCGTTTTCATTTTGTTGTAATTGATTCACCAACAATCTAGATAACGTATCTGGAGCGACGACACTGCACTTAAGGTTGTTAAACGTAATATACGTTTTGAGTTTTATACGCAAAGGATGTTTAAAGCTTTATAAAACATAACAATAAAGTATTTTGTTTGAATTTTATTTATTTTACTTTAAATATACAATTATATAATTATTAGTTCTTACGAAGTATTAATATAGTCTAGTAAAAATATGTATAAATTTAAATTATTAGAGCCAACTGCAGTTTGTATGAACTGGGGCATAAAAAAGGATTTCAAAAATCAAAGATGTCACAAAGAATGAAAAAGATATTAAAAAATAGTATAGTATTATTAGTGCTGACCGATTAAATATTTAAAATTTATATCCGACCAAATATTTCATTCAGCTAAATCAAAAAATAAAAATTTGTATAAAAACAAAAAGACACAAAAAATACCATTTTTTAGATGTTTTTGAGGCACTTTCCGACTACCTCAGAAACTAATTTTTTTTCAATCGATTCATGTTGCCGTATATTTTGAGAATATCCAAAAATATTTTATAGTTTGCCGTTTAAATGCGCTTTTTGATTAATAAAAATAATCAAGAATTACTTTCACAACTGTGAAGGGGTGTCTTGTTCCCTGGTAATTTATCGATATTTTCATATAAAACGAGGAATATGTGGTCCAGTTAATTTTGACGTCTCGTTTTATGTCACAGTTTTAGATATACCGAAAAGGAAATCCGTTCCAAGCGGGTGTCCACAAGTTCCAACAAGACACCACGCAATTTTTTTTTGAAATGACATTAGCTGAACCGGTATGTTTGTATGAAAAGAGTAATAAATGTGGAGAAAACAATACCAATTTGCAAGGATCGTGACATATGGCACTCGGTTTTCCTTTCCTATCCCGTAAGGGATATCTAATATGTATGTTTTATTTAAGTATTTGTAAGTCTGTATGTATTTATAAGTATTTGTGTAAGTTTACGTTAGGTGCATTATTATAAATTTCAATATTAGCTTATATAGTGTATGTAGTATATTGTAAGATTTTCTTAGGGCTACATAATATGTTATTACAATTTAGAGGCATCGCATACCTACTTTCTGTTGGCCTAAAGGTCGACTGGAGGAGAATGCCTAGGCCTAGGCCTAGGCATTAAGCTCGCCTTTTGTACAAATTATTTTAAGGTGTAAAACAAAATTAAATAAATAAATAAGGGATTTGGTGCGCAGATATGCATGTACGTGAGCTGATAGCCTAAGGGGCTGCAACAGTAATACCAGGCTAGTCTACGAGCATAATCTTCAGCCAGAGTTGTCCCTATTTAATATTTTGGTGTATTGCATTAATTTGAATTACGCGTTCCGATTCCTGCTTCTTCAAGTCGTCATCTAATAGTACCCATATATACTTTAAGAGAATTGGCAACTGTCCTAGATTTCCGTGCAGTAACACAGGTGTCATTTGCCTGGAAGTCACTGATTAGGCTTTTGTCTTGTTGCATAGACGTCTTCCTTGGCCTGCCGGTTCTTTTCTTTTTGTCTATGTTGCCTTCGTTTATCCATCGTCTTAGCCAAAGGTAAACGATTGTTCTCTGTAATGAAGTATATTATATTTATTTATAAATTACCAAAAGTTTTCCCCTATGTTGTTTTATATAACAATAGATAGCAAACAAGCAGTTGGCTCTTCTGATGGAAAGAGGAACCATTTTCTATAGACACGTAAGATGGTGCTATCCGTATAGCGGAATGGCAATGCCACATAACTGCCGCATACCGAATAACTTATCCTCCAAATCGGGTAACGACAACGACATGCTCGTCACTGTCGTGTTCCGGTTTGGAGGGTAAGGTAGCTGGTAAACTTATACACGTGGCATTAGATCTCGCCACAAGATAGCAAATCACCAGAGCATCTTTGATGTCTATAAGCGATGGTTTACTCTTACCTATATCCATCAGGAGACCCATCTGCTTGTTTGCTATCATGTTATAATATATATATATATATATATATATATATATATATATATATATATATATATATATATATATATATATATATATATATATATAAAAAGGAATGGGTAAGGGAGTGGTAACAAATACCCGGGCGAGACGTTGCGGAACTCTAACATCTAGTAGTCACAATGGTACCAAAACGTATATTCAATCATTTGCCTTTTACGACCTGCCGGGCAGAATAGCAGTTGGTCTATTCTAGACCACCCGGACCAACACGAGGGGGCAAAGGTCCTCTTGCATATTGAAAAGTAGATCATTTATAGTCCTGCCAGCTTGTTTGATATAATTAGATGGTACTGTTTTGTAACTCTTTGGGTTCGTATCCACCGCTTCTTGTTCACTGCTGAATAAAATAAATGATAACTCTGAATAAAACAATAAAAAGTCCCCAAAACATTCCTTTATTATAAAACCACTTTCAACTTCAGGCGCTGCCTTTGAGCGAAAAACGAAAATAACTGATGATCTTCAAATAGGAATCCTTCAGTATTAGAGCAATACTACTATGTTTGCAATATTATTAAAGTAACAGAATACCAAATTTAATATCGAGTATGCCTGCACTTGTTGTTTTATTTCTTTCATAGAGTGGATAAGAGCTGAGGACCTTCAAACAGCTGAACCGATTGTGATAAAACACGCCTAATACCCACCGCTAGAAAAACAGCTTTGAAATAAAAAAATGCATTCAAATTGGTTAACCCGTTTAAGAGCTACGGTGCCACAGACACGAAACAGGCATACACACGGACACACATCGTTGTCAAACATATAACACTCGTTTTTTGCGTTGAGGGTTAAAAAAGACTACAAGTTCATACTTTTTTAGCTAATTATGAAAAGATATGGCACTTGGTTTTCCCTGCCTAACATAAAGATTATGTAGATGATGAAATACTTTCACGCCTGTATCCCCGGTAGGCAGAGGTGCGACATGTGCATCCACGATTAACCGAAGATACTTGGTCCCACAATGTGATGGGTGGCAACCTTATTCTCAACTGGGCACTTTCCAATCCCGGGCAGCGTTTCTTTTATCAGAAAACTGAAAAAACACATTGTTTGATTGCCCGACACGGGAATCGAACTCGGGACTTCATGTGGTCACCACCGACACCGGACTACTAAGATCACGGAGGTGCTTTTACAGAAGATGAAGATACTTTTGAGGATGAAGATATACGTATATGTGCACTTACCGTTACTCCAAGAATCCGAGCGATGCCCGCTATAGAATATCCATCGTTACGTAGCTTAATAATATTTTGACGTTTGTCTTGTGACATGTGTACTGTGTCCACATTTAAAGATTCTGTGAACAAAAAAAAATTATATTATAAAAAAAAATTAACCCACTCACACATAGGCATACACAATACACGAGACACCCATGCGAAGCTTATTGAGACATATAAAATACTCACTTTCTATTAAAATGCACCTGAGATTTGAGAACTTGTATACTTTAAACAAAAAATTGCATTAAGAGCTTTTTAAAACTATACAGCGGGCAAAGGAAATTAATTACCGAAAAATTAATAATAAAAATGATAGCAATTACTTTTCTTGTGGCAAATGCAAAATTTGTAATAAATTTAATTTATTGCAAATTTTGCAATAAACTAAATTTATAATTAAATTTATTGCACATTAAAAAGGGCACATTCAAAAAATCATAAATTAATAAAATTTATAATTTTTTTAATGTTTACGCTACGCAATATAAGCGTAAATTGCCCGGGCTCGTTGCGCCCGCGATGCTCTCGATCCTGCCGTTATAGTTGCGCGGCGTTATACATTGCATATTTTGTGTATTTCCATTAATTATACTATGTTTTTAGAAAAAAACACCGAGTATTAGAATTAATCAAATTATACAAAGTTAAGTTAAAAAAAACGTCAAAAAAATTAAAAAATCTCACACAAATTTCCAACAGTTTCTGACTCAGAATTATAGTCTAAAATCTAAATCTATGGTATCTATTTTCGATAGACATGTCCGTTATTGTCCGTTACAATCTGTATAGGATAAATATGTCGCTACGACCATAACTGTTATCTGGTAGAGTTACGGTACGTTACATCCGGGTTTGGTACCTCCTTTTTTATATCATAAGATAGCAAATAAGCAGATAGCTCTCCAGATGGAAAGAGACAACGAAGATGTTAATGTGCGTTGCTTTATTTGTGGCGAGGTCTTAGTGCCCTAAGACCCCGCCGCCGCAAGTCTAAAACGGAAAATTACAGGGCAAGCACTGGTGCAATTGCGACAGGAATAGGTAAGACGGTGGTACCAAACCCGAGCGAGATAATGCAAAACTCTGTCATCTAGTAGCCACGTTGGTAGTGACTCGCGTAGCCAATCACATAGCCAATAATTCGCCTTTTACGAACTGCCTGGCAGAACGGCCGACGTTCTTCAAAGGAGCCTGGACCAATACGGGGGAAAAATCTCGCCTTACTATTCTACTATTCCTACTGCAATAGTGTAAATGCGTGTAATTTTTGTGTTCCAATTAGTAGAATATAATATAAATATATATAATATAAATATAAATATTCACGGGACAAATTACACTTATTGATCTAACCCCAAAATAAGCAAATTATTTGCTTGTGTTATGGGTGTTAGTCAACGATATTAATACATAGAAATACATATATAAATACTTTTACATACATAATAAACACCCAAACCCGGAAATACAAACATTTCTGCTCATTACCAAATGCTTGTCCCCGTCAGGGATCGAACCCGAGCCCCGTTGATTGCGTAGTCAGGGTCGCTAACCACTCGACCAACGGGGCGGTCAAATAATATATGTAATAGCCGGTAAACAGTGCCGAGTTAGCCTGTACGCAAATTAAGCCATTGCTTAGGGGCATCGTGCCTTGTGGAAGCCAGCAATAGCACCGAAAAATATTTCTTAGGATATGAAAATCCGCAGTTTTTCATTGACTTGAGCGTTGACTTTCTAGGTCACATAATGATCTATCTCGTTGAACTAAATACGTGTTTTTTAAAGACCAATATTACAGTTTACTTACGGGGAGGGGGCTACACACGCAAGCCTGGACGCTAAGGGTGTCAAGTAGTCTTAATCAGGCACTGCCGGTAAAATACACATGTGGCATTAATATCTCCCCACAAGGATAACAACGCACATCTAACATCCTTCGTGTCTATAAGCGATAGTTGTCTCTTTACATCATCTTCTTGTTTGCTGTCCTGTTAAGCCTTAGAAATATTTTTAACAAATAGAAAAAAGTTCCTTAAAGTGTGAGAGGAATTATACACTTTTTTGATATTCTGGAATTAATATGATATAAATTATTCGTAAATAAGTTGTAAAGTGCAACCATATTTTGTTTTATTTACCAGCGATAACACGCTTAAGCTGGCTTGCAACAAATTTTATTTAATTTAAAAAAGGTTAGCTTGCACCGTAAGAACAGGAACACGATAGTGACAAGCACCGACGCTATTGTGACAAGAAAACGTATGAACTCGCGCGAAAGGATACAATTTTTTACAAATTGTAGTCACGACAGTAGTGACAAGTTTGGCAAAATATGCACCTTTGGCTGGATGGATGCTTGGAGGGTGGTCTATTCTTCAAAAAGGGGTGCCAGATGAATAACAGCTGGTGCTATTGTTCGAGCAGTTTCGGTCAATATTTTTATCTTATTTAAAATGATAAAAAGATACACAATTCCTTTTAATTCAAATTTAATTACATCATTCATTCAAATTAACTCTATTTTCCCGTTCCAATCAATCATTTGATTCCCTCCACTAGCCATTAAGAACCACGTCGCTTGGTGAGTATGTATGTTGTTGCACTTGATTATTTGATCGTCTAGTGTGTGGACGTTTGCTCGACATCCTTTAGTGTTGTGTGTACCACAATACCATCGTATCCTCGGACCGTTAACTCGATGCTTGTGGAACTTGAACCCTCCAACGGTTAAAACACGGGCTCCTCTTTCCGTAGTAATGAACATAGCATCTGTAAACATAATTTATTGTTACTATTAAGTTCGTAAATCGTCACAAATTATTAGATAATGCATAAAGTTTATACTATATTAGAAATGTATTAAATTTATAAATCTCAAATTTAATATAAATATTTTGTACCAAAAATTTTTGAAAGGGACAAAAAACTTAAGGGTTCGCGGGACCGTCACGTTAGTAACGTAAGCCAGTCATAATGTTGTGGGACGTGTTGTGCTTCAAACGACTTGCGACAGGTGAATTTCATTTAGCTCAGTTTAAGGCTCATTGTAGAGAGTATTTTTGAGATTCTCACTCCCTTTGGCAGTCCCTAATACTGCCATTTTTTATAATATTTTTGGGTTCTTTTTTATAATTACTACTTTTTCTTACATTAACATGTTTAATGTTTTTATGCGTAGTAAACTATTTGTCCACATATTCCGATCACAAATTTTTCCTGCAATAGGCATTCGAGCTGGTATTGAAACTTGTATCAATAATGAGAATTATATCATTAAGGGTTTACGTCATGGTTAACCTAGATTTTATGGGTATCCTGCACATTTACTATCTTATAGAATTCGTTAATTTTTTCATAATGGCCAAGAACCTTTTATTACATGATTTTTGAATAGTCAGAATTATTTAAATTTACTAAACATAACCACGTATTTTTTGTTTTTAATAGTTGGTCAACTTAATTTCTATCTTTTTAACATGGAACTATAACAATCTCGTGATTTGATTTAACACTTTGTAATAATCGGGATTATTGTAACTCCATAGAGGATTATTAAATTGAAATAATCCCAATTATTAATCAGGAGGCTATTTTTATTGATAAAATTGACTTGCAATATTTGAATTATAATACGTTCATTCAATTTAATAAATATTTTAATTATTTAAATAATCAAATGATCCTACACTCAAACTCCTACACTCAAACTCGTTTATCACACAAATCCTGTCGACTGAAATAAGATTTTAGCGTGAAACTAACGAAAAAAAAATTCAATCTTACAGTTGAATTCTTGATGATAATTAAACTTGACGAAATTTAGTTTTGTCTAATTAATAATACAATAAATACCCATTAAACTATAAAGAACGATACAATTATCAAAATAAAAGAAATTTGTGTTGATATAGTATTTAAAAACTATAATTTACTATATGTTTATGATGCCAGTGATATGTAAATAAGATTAAAATAAAACACTGTTTCTAATAAGATGATTTATTAAAAAGATTTTGCTTAAAATACAATTTATTAACTACAAAATACACCTGTAACTAATAATAACAACGTTAACCGGAACTGCGGGTTTGTGAACTATTCAGTTGCAACTTCAGCAGTATAAAATTAGTAATAAATCATCACTAATAAATTTGCATCTGACAATTGTGGTTAAATTAATAAAATTTGACGAATTTTTAAATTATAATAAAAGTATTTGTCGATTAATATAAATTGCAAATTTATAAACTGAGGAGTTTACCTAAAACTAACTAGCCTTATCCTAATTCCCGACTATATTATAAATGTGAACACAAGTAAATCTATTTGTATTTTACATTTTTAGATATAAACCGTTCAATTTCTGTAGATATAACATGCTTTTTTTTGATGAAAATAAATGCGAATGTGGTAAAAAAAGAAATAAAACTTTTACCAAATTAAGGATTAAAAATGATTTAAATTTCGGTAAGAAATAATGTTTCTACATTTTGGCAAAAGGAGTAATATAAGTCATCTTTTATCCCTCCTCTCGCAAAACCAGGCATGCAAAAAAGGCACAGTTATTCGCACAGGGCGCCTGGATGGCTAAAGATTTGAACGACTTAATTCCGCCATTCCCGTTTTGTCTATCGATCGTCGAGGCGCACAGATACTGGGCATTTCTATATAGGGGACGTTCCACTTACCCGGACAAAGCGGTTCGACTCGACATTCTTGAACCGAACCGCAAGGGACTGGAATATGCTTCCTGAGTTTGTGTTCCCCGACGCGTACAACCTGGGGATCTTCAAGAGGAGAGTGAACAGGTACCTTCTAGGGAAGCGCGTTCAATCTTAGGCCGCATCTAAGCTTACCATCAGGCGAGATCGTGGTCAAGCGCATGCCTATCGATAATAATAAAAAAAAGTTGGCCTTGGTCATAATTTAACAAAATTTATAATGACTTGACAAAATTCACATCATCCAGCCTTGAAACTGTGCGTAACTATTGTCAATAACGAAAAAATTGTTTTTGCAAAGCAACTAAAATAAAGTAAATGTTAACAAACGTACTGGTTAACCACCACTCATCAGTTTGCTGTCTGATGAAATCGACGGTGAAACCTATAGCTGTTTTGGCCAAAATTCAACAATTTTGTTGTTAAAAGCTGATTTTAAGGGTTATGTTTGTTAAAAGTTAACAAATACAGCGGGGGATGTCACCCAAAAAATGGTGAAACGTCATTGTCTCCTACGCATAACGCAAGCCAACTAAAGTAATGACATCCCAAAAATTTAATAAAATAACATTCGAATGATTGCTTCAAATCATACCATCACTAACTTGGGTCATGTGTGTGTACATTATTAGACTTGGTTATTTCATTTTCTTTAGTTATTACAGAAGCTTTACATCCTTTTTTGTAGTGTGTAGCACAATACCATCTCGTTCTCAAACCGATATCCCGATGTTTGCGTAATTTGTATCCTCCAATCATCAAAATAACTGCGCCTTTTTTAGAAGTTATGAATACGGGATCTAAAACAAAACAAATTAATTATCTTCATGCATATATCCTGTCGGAAATCATGTCGCTCAAATTAATTCTTTTTAATAATTGGATTAGTAATCTTAAAAATACGTTTTTATACTAAATTTCTTTTAAATATGATCAAATAATAACCAAACGTCAATCCAGAATCGCAGGTTTGTGCACTAATTAGCTGTGACTTTGGTTCAACCGTAGTAAAAAAGTTTGATGAAATCAGCATATAGTCCAACAAAAATATAAACCCAATATTTAAATAATTTAATGTATAATGCAATGTACAGCACATAAAACCCATATTAGAATTCAATGGACATTTTTAATATAAAGTACAGTGTAAAAAGGAACATAATTAGAATTTTAGAAAATTCCTATCGCTTATATACTTTTTCTTACATTTAAAACAAGCAAAGAATTTTTTTCTGCTATAAGGTTAACACTTTTTTTTATTTGTGACAAACCGAACAAGTTAGAAAAAAAGCATAAATATAATGCAAAATGTGTAACAAACTATTTTATAAAATGCAACAACAAGGAAAGTATTCGTACAACTTACTCTTATAAACACACAAGGTAGTAACAAAATAAACAAGAAATCTTAGTATCGTTCTACAAAAAAAAAAAACAAGTGTCTTGTATTTAATCTGTGAACGAGTGACATTAAATATTTTGCTTTGTTATTATAAACAAAGTTGTTCATCTTTTAGCTTTTAAATGGTTAAAATTAAAAACTCATCATACCTATGTTACCGATATATTGTGACGTAAATGGTTAAAAATAGTACATAAGTAATATAAAAATATAAAATATTTACTATTATTTGTCTGAATTCAAGTTATCATAAGCCTTGTAGGTTTTTTGTAAATTGTAGCATTAAAAAAATATTACAAAATGATAAGTATCTTTCAACATGTGAAACCCACGAAAGATCTCCTTTGCAACTAATAATTGTGTAGATTATCGTTACTAAAAGCTGATATTAAAGACTAGTTATGCCCGCGACTTTGTCCACGTTGAAAAAAATCTAAAATAAAATAGCCTAATTTACTCATTATTACCATTGTTTATAAGATACAATCCCGGGGTTTTTACCCGTATAGTTTTCGTTCCCGTAGGATTTCCGATTGTAAAGCAATTCTATGTCCTTTCTCAGGTCTTAAACTATCTTTGTACCAACTTTTATTCAAATCGATTCATTGGTTTAGGCGTGAAGACGAGACTGACAGACAGACAGAGTCACTTTCGCATTTATAATATTTGTATTGATTATGTTTGTTAAAAGTTAGCAAATACAGCTGGGAATCATCACACATTACGCCACCCAAAAAACTGATGAACCATCGCTGACTGTTCCGCAAGGGAACCAAATTGATGATATTCCTAAGATTTGATAAACTGATATTACACGGCTAGCTTCAAATCATATCGTCACAAAATTGGGTCATGTGTATGTACATTATTACACTTGCTTATTTCATTTTCTTTGGTAATTACACTAGCTTTACATCCTTTCCGGTAGTGTGTAGCACAACACCATCTCGTTTTTAAACCAATATCCCGATGTTTGCGTAATTTGTATCCTCCCATAATCAAAATAACTGCGCCTTTTTTAGAAGTTACAAATACGGGATCTGAAATAAAATAATTAGTGAACTTCATACATATTACCTGTTGGAATCTATTAGACGCAAGCTATGATTCGTTTATACTGTGCTTAATAACGACGTATTTCATGAGCTTACGTAACTCATTAACATATTTCTAGCACGTATAAATAATCTGGAAATTATTATTTTAATTTTTGACATTGATTTACAGTGTTTGAATTAGTTTTCCTCTATAACATTAATACTGCTTAAAATTAAAATAAATAAAACATTGGACGGAAAAACCCTAGACTCAGAAATATCAAAAATATATTTTTCATTGTTGTGTCAGTTTTTCATACTTACACATTTTTCGGTCTAACCTCTGCCCGCAAACGATAACGATAAGGAATTTCGTTCCAATAATTATTAAAATATAACAAATTTGGGCTGATTTATTTATAAAACTATAATCATACTACATGTATAAATAATGATGCCAGTGATATGAAATTAAGAAAAAAAACCAATGGGTCTATGAAAGATTGTTTATTATAAAAGGTTTTGGATAAAAATACGTTTTATAAACTAAATTTCTTTCGAATATGGTGATACAATTACCAAAAATCAATCCAAGATTAAAAGTTTTTAACTAATTATCTGTGGTTATGACTCAACAGCAGTAAATGTGCATTTAACATTTGTCTTTAAAATATTAACATGACAAATTTGCAAATTCACATAACTGCAATTAGAGTCATTCATTTATAACTCCATTAATAAAATGCAGATTTATTAACAAAGAGGATGTGCTTAAATCACACTCGATAATTATAATAAACGACGAATGTTTGTAAAAAATAAAACTTACTGTTAGCTGCCCGTTCAATTTAATAAATTGTAATTCATAAAACCTAAATTATTTAATCATTTGTTAGCAATAAAGCTCGATTATTAATCGTGAACTACAGGGTTCTGTTGATTGTAGATACACTCAAAAATAATCTTTATTATCTATCTATTATTACCATATATTAATATTATCTTAACAAAGCTTCAAAGTATCTAAAAAAATTAACATAATATTGTGAAGTTATAATTATACAAAATTTAAATATAACTAGTCAATTTTTGTGCCAAAATTCAAATTGCGCACTCTTTAAACTGCGCGTAAATTTTCTGTCATTTGTCAATAATAAAAAGTGTTTCCAAAAATCTAATAAAATGTGTTAAACAAAAAAATGTCTTCATGGCTGTTCTCTTGCGATGTAGGCAGAGTAAACTGAATGTTTACAAACGCACAGGTTCTCCACGATTTGTCCATTTATTCATAAATGGATAGGCATACCATTCGCCATATTTGCCCAATTTCAACGATTATTTTTGTTAAAAGTTGATAATAAACAAACTGCTTGTTTAAAGTTAGAAATCACAGCGGGGGATCACCACACATTAGGCCACCTAAAAATGGTGAATCATCGCTGTCTATTCGCAAGCAAACCGAAGTAATGAGTTTCTTAAAGTTAAAAACATTCGAAATTTTCTTCCAATTATACCATCACTAAATTGGATCATGCGTATGTACATTATTACACTTGATAATTTCATTTTCTATGGTAAATAAAGAAGCTCGACATCCTTTCTTGTAGTGTGTTGCACAATACCACCTCGTTTTCAAACCGATATCCCGATGTTTGCGTAATTTGTATCCACCTATTATTAAAATAACTGCGCCTTTTCCAGTCCTTACAAACACAGGATCTAAATGAAACAGATTTACAAACCTCATAAATATGCCACGATGGACAAAATAAGCTAAACTTTTAAAAATTCTGGAAACTATAAACACATTTTAGAAACCGTACTTTCCAAACGAGAATATTTAATTTCAAACGAATAATTCGCCCATTGCGCCTCTGTGGTCTAGTAGTCTAGTGTCGGAGTTGACCACATGAGGTCCTGGGTACGATTCCCTGGTCGGGCAATTCAGAAAATGTGTTTTTTCAGTTTTCTGACAAAAAAAAACGTTGCCCGGGATTGGAAAAAGTGCCCGGTTGGCGATAGGCTAGCCACCTTCACATTGTGGGACTAAGTATCTTCGGCTACTCGTGGGTGCATTTGTTGTACATCTGCTTACCTCTTCGGGGATACGCTCCTGAAGATACTTTTTTTTGCGCCAAATGATCTTTATTTCATAAATAAAAGTTTATTAATACCGTTTTTAACATATTTTTTTGTCCAGGCCAGGCAACACAGGTCCTGACCTCTTTTGAATTATCGACCATCTCTTTATTTGGACCAGACTGATGAAATGTTCGTATTCGTGAACGAGTGACAAGTTGACTTATATGAACGCAAAATATCTGAACAAACAAGCAACAAGTTTGTACAGATATTTCGTGGATGATGCGGCTAAACTTTCATGCGAATCGTGTTTCTAAAGATATTGCACGCGCTGAGTGTACGAGGTGACATCAACTTTCACTTCGCATTATCACACCAGTTTGGCCAAAACTTTAATAAGCGGAAGGAATATGGCACTTTCGGGTAAAGAGCTCATTAAAAGATGCTAGGAAAAAATCGAGCACAAACAGGAAGCGATAAAGAAGCCTAATCTATGATCAACTTCAGTTTTTATAGTGCGGTGTTTTTTTTATATGATAGGATATTAGTAAGCTTTAGGAATTTAGTCCTGATAACAAGAGACAGCCATCGCCTTTAGACAGAAAATATGTTAATGTTATTATATAAAATTATTGCTACTCGTGCGGCGAAGGGAGAATACCATATGCATAAGTTTATCCAGTCACCTTACCCTCTAAACTAGAACACAAAAGTGTCAAGCATTGACGCTATTGCCACAAAACAAATACAGTGAAATTTCATGAGATCGTACGGGCTATATCTTCAAAGTTAAGGCTCGGGGGTAGCGGAGGGTGGTATTTTTGAAATCAGGAGACAAAACTCTATCATGCAATGGTGTTAACTCCTAGGCCGTTTTGCTCAACCCATTAGAGTGCAGTTAAACCAGTTGCAGCGTGACGCCTATATCTGCATGTCGGTCCGATGCACATTCCATGCACATGCAGGCTGCATGTGCATGGAATGTGCAGCGGACCAATCGTGACCTAAGCTGAGCTGGGTGTATACGTGAATTGGGATACCTACAGGACGCGGTGTCGCGTAAGCTTATCTTATATCAATTATACCAATAAGTACTGCATAAGTATTTTTATTTTTACAAGTAAAATAATAATCGTTACAGTAATAGTTAAACTTATAAACTGCACAGGTTTAATAAATGAATACTTTAAACAGTATCGGGCTGTTTGCGATGATTAGAAACTGCGGTATTGATTCGGGTCTGGGCCAGTGAAGAGTCCAATTCGTGTTCCCATCACCCCTGATCTCTTGACGACGTGGGAGTATGCGTCTGCTTTGCAAAAGCCTGGCACAGGCGAATTTCACTAGGCAGAGAGTTTTTTTAAATTTATTTTTATAGAAGAGGGGGCAAACGAGCAGGAGGTACATGTGATGGTAAGTGATCACCGCCGCCCATGGACATCTGCAATACCAGAGGTCTTGCAGTTGCGTTGCCGACCTTTTAAAAATGAATAAGCTCTTTTCTTGAAGGTCCTTATGTCGTATCTGTTCAAAAATACCCCTGCCGGTAATTGATTCCACAACAGGTAGTGCGAGGCAAAAAGTTCCACAAACTTAAGTTATATTAAGTTCCACAAACTTAAGTTATATTAAGTTCCACAAACTTAAGTTATATTAAGTTCCACAAACTTAAGTTATATTAAGTTGTGTTTAGTAATAGATGCAAATAATCTAGAAATCCACAACCGTGTGCTTTTGTCGGCACTTTTTGCCGTCATAAAAAAATAAATATTAACACGAGAAGGAAAAACTTTGGGGCCCCTTTGACCCCTTTTTAAGTCAAATGCGCGAACGTTGGAGTATGAAGTTTGGCAGAGTTAAAGTTTACACTTTGGAGGACTGCAGAAACCTAATATTTTTAAATAATATGCACTAAAATACTTGCTATTTATAAAAATATTCATTACATACACTACATTTACGTGACATACGTCATGATATTAAACACACATGTCTAACATTTTCTTTACGGCTAAAGTCAGTTATCAAACTTAAAAGAGATTTTAGTGCTTAGTCTATGGTCGAATTTCGGCCACAGGCGATCGCTAGTAATTAGTATTGTTTGTGTTCGTCCGCTCAGCGTGTAATTAGTTCATACCTAGTGATAATTCTCATGTAAGTGAATTTATTTAATTCTTAATGAGAATAAAGATTCTTAAACCTCAAAATGGACCAAAACCAATAAAAAGACTCCGTAAGACTAAGGGAATGCACCGAGTACCATCCCGCGGTGCAATAGTTCTGCCGGAACTAAGATTCCTGCAATCTTCTGTGCGTAAAGCACTATATTCCTTGGACGTTCACAAGTCCAGTGGGCCGGATGACATCCGTCCAATTGTGCTTAAAGTGTGTGCTCCAGAATTGGCACCAGTATCGGCACCTCTTTCGACGCTCCTACTCACTCAGCGTGGTACCAAAACCATGGAAGACAGCTTTAATGCATCCCATTCCTAAAAAAGGAGATAGCTCTACCCGTCCAATCACCGGCCCATAGCCATAATTTCCTTGTCCTCCAAAATTGTAAAAGCTATCAGCAACTGTCAGCTGCTGAAGTACTTCAACCAACAACAAACTATATCGCTTCTTAATTATGCTCAATTTTTACTAAAACCTATAATCACGCATTATATTAACTTTTCAGTGCGTGTGCGTGAGTTGAAAAAAAAACGTACATTATTTCGCACATTTAATGAGTATGATTACTGTTATGCTTGATAAGTTCATCACCTATTGTATATGCAAATGATTTACAGCATTTAGTGATATGAGCGCCGCAGTACCATCGCGTCTTGACTCCATTTTTGGTGGTACAGTGGCGGTAGTACTTGTACCCATCTATGCACAATACACGTGCTCCCTTTTCACTTGTGTAGATTGTTGCGTCTGAAAATAAGATATATAAGACATTTAAAAAACATAAGACGTAAGAAGCAGACGATTCTATAGACATTAAGAAACAACGTCGCCTACTTTTTAAATAATTTATATTACTTCAGTCAACTCTTAGGGCTCAAACTGGATCTCGACGATCTGCGGCGCGGCGTCAGAGCGGCGTGATCTAACACGTTGTTTCTTATTAAAGTGAACTGGATGACAGCGGCGCGACGTCGGCGCGGACAATGTGTATCAGAGCGTTAAATCGCGCCGCTCTCGCCGCCTCGCCGCAGGTCGCCGATATCTAATTTGAGGCCTTAGAGTGGAGACAGGCCTTCAGAACTACTTAACATATTACACAGCTAGTAAGGCACTATGTACCAAAATATTATAAATTTTTCTTATTTTCACGACATAAAACCTAAAGCGTACATTGCTCAGACTCATCGCGTCCGCGGAACTCTCACAACAGCTGTTTATATTGCGCAATATGTGGCGCATAATACATGCTTATTTTGTGCGTTTCCTTGAATTATACTATTTTTTTAGAATTGATGTTAGAATAAATCAAATTATACAAAATTATGGTAAAAAAATCGTCACAAAAAATTCCCCACAAATTTCAACGATTTTTCATCTCAAAATTCGAATCCAAATTGCGGTAGCAATAGGTAGAGCAAAACCCAGACGTAACGTTGCAGAACTCTACCACTTAGTAGTAACGATGGTAGTGACGCGAATCATTCGCCAATCATTCACTTTTTGCCTGGCAGAATGGCAGATATTCTTTTTTTTTTTATATCATAAGATAGCAAACAAGCAGATGAATCTCCTGATGGAAAGAGTCAACCATCGCCTATAGACACCAAAGATGTTAATGGTGCGTTGCTATCTTGTGGCGAGGTCTATTGCCACATGCATAAGTTTACCGGCTACCTTACCCTCCAAACCGGAACACGACAGTGACAAGCACTGACGCTATTGCGGCAGGAATAGGTAAGGCGGTGGTACCAGACCCGGGCGAGACAATGCAGAACTCTACCACCTAGTAGCCACGATGGTAGTGACACGATAGCCAATCGGTCGCCTCTTACGACCTGCCTGGCAGAACGGCAGTTGGTCTATTCTTCAAAGGAGGCCGGGACCAACACGGCGAAAAATTCTATTCATGTGGTCCAGGCCAACCACCTGAAACCACCACAGAAAATAATGTTTTTTAATATTATAAGATAGCAGACGAGCAAATAGCTTTCCTGATTCAAAGAGACACCTTATCTATAGACACCAAGAGATTCCTTATCTATAGACACCAAAGATGTTAATGGTGCATTGCTATTCGTATGGCAAGTTGTGAGTTGATGAATGTCTGGGTTTAAAATGTCCAAGATCCTTAAAGACTAACGGCCGGTTTCCGAAACGCAAATTAATTTTAACAAGCAATTAATCTCTGTTTAATAAAATTTTTACAAGCAAACGATCTGTTAAACACATTAAATGCTTGTTAAAATTAATTTGCGTTTCGGAAACCGGCCGTAAGCCATGTGCTTTCTTGGAAAGTACGTCGTATTTTTTTGTGTAAATAAAAAACTGGCAATCATATTTATGTAAATTAAATTTAAATAGAACAATGTTTAACAAATTACATCTAAAATTACATCCGATATCACATTTTGTAAATTCAAGTAAATACTATTGCTTCTATGCAAGTATGAAGATCTTGGAATACCAACGGGTAAAATAGATAGAACAGATCTTTATTACAGGGCTTGTTAACCGGTTAATTTTCAAACCAAAATCAGTGCAAATACATAAGGAGCGTTTTGTAAGGGTTTGGCTCTCCTTTAACCTCAAAAAAACCGGTTACCGTACGAAGCAAATTTATACGGGTTTTGAATTAATCAATCTGTTTATAGAGCTTTTACAGAAATATTCATTTAATGTTCGTAGCTTCCAATTTTTGTCTGCACTTTGCGTGACGTACAATTTCATAGTTTTGGCTTAAACCGGTTTATATGTTTATGAAGCGCTCTCATTCAAGATACGCTCCGAGAGAAATTTTCTATAAAAAACCGTCATACACCTCTGTTAACCTGTATTTTTAATCCGGTTTTAAGCCCTTCTCTATTTTGGATATTATGTACTATATTCTTCCATTTGTGGTATATGATTCAAATTGTCTGATCACCATATATGAGGAAAATTTCCTGATCACGATGATCACATATAACAATACATGTAACAATTTACACTACAAACCCTTTGCTTCCCTCTGCTAATACCTAAAGCCAATACTATATTAAAATGTAGGTTCATGAGTGTGGTTATTGCTGTATTTTACAATTTCGGCGCCAACTGTGAATGCAGATGCTTTACAGCTTTTCCTGATGCGAGCTCCGCAGTACCATCGTGTCCTAATACCACTTTGTGTAGAAGAATGACCAAAACGGTAGAATCTGTAGCCGTCGATGTATAAAACTATGGCGCCCTTATCAGTCGTGTAGATTTTTGCATCTGGAATAGATCAAAGGACATTAATGTTACTAGCATTTGTTACTAAAAAAGTTGAAAATATTGTGTATAGTAGTGATATGGCTAATATAATTACTATTCGCTAAGAGATTAATAATATTTAAGGGATTCTTCGATAAGTTATCTGGCGAATTACGATATCCTAATATTTAATATTCACCTCATCGATGAAATGACCATCCATAACTTAAACGTAGTAAAACTTCAACAACCGAATTCAATTTCTTGTATCGCTGGAACCATACATTAGATCTTTACCAAATTATAAGACTACACGGAAAGTATACTCTCCTAAAAAATAAGAATTTTTAAAATCGGTTCATAAATGATTGAGTTCTGAGGAAACAAACATAAAAAATACAGACGATGTGATAACTTCCTCCTTTTGGGAATCGGTTGAAAATGAGTTGGATTATAAAATTCAGAATAATTCGGATTCAATCGGTTGGTGCCCATAGGATTCGTGGAAATATTTAACGTACGACAAAATTAACATTCATTACCAATACCAATATGAAATATTAGACTGAAACATACTATCAAAAGTCAATTGCATAGTAAAAGTAGTAGATAAGTAATACGCCTGTCAAATCTACTATTTCGATATTAGTAAAATATATAATAGTTACAGGCAAACATACTCGTATTGCTATTAGTTGCAGCGTGCATCCCGCTGCATTATAAAAGTTTTTGATAAATCCCGCGGGATCACCAATTTTTCCGGGATAAAAAGTAGCCTATTTGCTATTTCCCAGGTCATCGTCTACCTATGTGCCAAATTTCATTCAAATCCGTTTAGTAGTTTATGCGTGATTGAGTAATATCCAAATATCTAAACTTTCGCATTTATAATATTAATATAGATTATCTAATTTCGTGAAATGTTGGTATTAACCCACCTCTAGTGTATAGCAATATTTGAGGGTCTGATAGCAAACAAGCAAATGGGTCTCCTGATGGAAAGAGTCAACCATCGCCTATAGACACCAAAGATGTTAATGGTGCGTTGCTATCTTGTGGCGAGGTCTAATGCCACATGCATAAGTTTACCGGCTACCTTACCCTCCAAACCGGAACACAACAACGTCAAGCACTGACACTATTGCGGCAGGAATAGGTAAGGCGGTGGTACCTGACCCGGGCGAGACAATGCAGAACTCTACCACCTAGTAAAGTTTGGATCTATATCTCTATCGTAAGAGTGCGCCTCTACGTCAAGAGCGCGCCTCGAGCTAGAATGGAATAAAATGGAATAAAACAATATATTTTTGATAGCGCTCTTTGAAAATCTGACATTGTCGCAAACAGGGGTGGCGTAGTCCTCGAGTATTTTTTATTAACATTGAGTAAACAGTCTATAAAATCTAAGGACAGGCTAATGGTTCTAAAAACATATTAGACTAATACATTTTATAAATAATTCCAACCAAAACGCATGAATTAAAAGCAGCCCATCCGGTGAGCTGTAATATAAATAAGTGCAACAAATTACTAATGGTGTGACTGATATATTAGTATTCGCTAAGATATTAGTAATATTGAAAGGATTCGTGGATTAGTAATCCGGCGAATTGTAATATGCTAATATTTCATATTCGCCTAATATCTGTAACGGCTATCCAAAATGAATCGGATAATATCATTCGGTCTTCGAAATAGTTTGGATTCACTAGATTGGCGCCCGTCGGATTCGTGAAAATATTTTAATATTTTCACGAATCTTACGGGCGCCAATACGCCGCGTCGTACGTACGAATGAGACAGACGTATTTCCTGCAGTATAGTGTTGTTTTAAGGTCCAAATTAAAGTGTAATATTAGTTAAGATTTTTTCCTGCCGTATCAGTATAAGATCTTATTACTGTTGCTTTAAGGTCGAAATTGCAGTGAAATATTAGTTAAGTTATTTTCCTGCCGTATCAGTATCAGATTTTATTACTGTCACTTTAAGGTCCAAATTACAGTAAAATATTAGTTAATACTGACATATTAGTTAAACCATTATAATATTTCAAAGTGAATATATTAGTATCACCTAATCTTGAGAAATATCGGTATTAACCCACCTCTATAAATTACCAATTGTGAATTAGCCAATCGGAAAACCGTGTTCCTTTTCTCCTTACTTTAGATTATTGGCAGAATTTAGTGCAAGAAATCAAACATTATTAGTCTACTGCGGGTTGTGGATGTTTGTAAATGATGAATGTGCCAACCAAAGAGCGCTAAACTACAATTTTACTGTATCCTGATAAAGGTCTAGGGCTAGTGTGACAACCGATACAATAATAACACACACACAAGGCCGAGAATCTACAAGTCAGCATTCTGCGGAGCAACGGCATAAGAGCAGAGTGTTCGAATGCAAAGATTTATATGAATATCTCCCCGAAGTTAGCAACGCCGCGAGCGGCGATTATAATGCCAGGGTGACAATTGCTTTTGATTTATAGTAGGTAAGTTAGCCACCATCGCCATCGACTCGCAGTCTGCTGACTTCAAGACCGCGGCCTTAAGCAGTTAGTTAGCTAATCTGCATATTTACATACGACAATATATCACTGGAAAAAATATATACAATCTAACCGGAACACGACAATGGCAATCATGGCATTATTCTGACTGGAATAGGTACAGCGGTGGTACCAAACCTGAATGTGAAGTTGTGGAACTCTATCACCTAATAGTCATGATGGTAGTAACAAGTTTGGCAAATATTTCGCCTTTTAAAAACTGCCTGGTCAATTGACAGATTATTAATTCTTCAAAGAAAGCTCGAATAGGGATAACCATTGCCTATTTAAAGCAAAGATTTAAATGGTGTGTCGCCATCGGAATAGCGGGTACAGACAGACACGGATGCAGTAAAGTAAAAAAAGTAAGGTCATGATGACAAACCAGAAAAGGCACTGTAGAATCTTACCACCTTGTAGTCGATGGTAGCGATACGTTTTCCTTTCGAAGTTATTCTTTGAGAGACAAATACGAGGTGTATAAGCAAAATTACAAAAGAGGAAACAATGATAAACATTTTTTGTAACATTTTTTAATTACCTTCGCTGTTATATATAACTATTAGCTTTTTGTACGTCTTCAATCAATACATCTGTTGAACCTGTCTAATAAACAAAATCCAAAACACTTTATTAGATTAACCCAAGAGTGGGAAAATTCATCTATAACGACAAGATCGTATTATTTATTGGGCTGCGGTATACTTCAAGGTTAATGAATTCAGACCTTGAAACCTTTTCGCCTTATGCCCTGCCGCATTTGTATATATCGTTAAAAAGCTTCGTGCAATGACACGTTAAATGCAGATGTGATCGTCTGTTATCAGCTACATTCCGGACTGCGTGTGCTTTAGCGCGCATATAACTTTGGGACAATAGACGCAAGTGCGGCCCCAGCATTACGGCGGTAAGAAGATTATGGTCGTAAGGCGATAGGATATTTTATCATTTACTAGCTGACCCGGCAAACATTGTTCTGCCTTTTTAACTACTCTTATTTTTTTCTATACTTTCTCATCTTTTAAACCTTCCCTGGAATTCAACAATTAATCCAAAATCAAAATTAGCCAAATCGGTTCAGCCTTTTTCGAGTTTCAGCGAGACTAACGAACAGCAATTGATTTTTATATATATAGATTATGCCATTATAATAATTACACGACTTCTTTCGTGCGGACAACATACGTAAATGTAGACTTCTATTTCAGACTGTATTATGATAGTAATAAAAACAATTGCTTTTTTTATAGAAACATAACAAAACATTGCATTTCTTGCACTTAGTGTGGGTGTAACCTCTGCAAGATGGGTATTTGCAGCGTCCCCGCGTGGATAACCAGATCGGCCAATGTGCGAGGTTATCCAGGCGGACATGTTCTGGAACTTTATTCCTTTTGTCTTCTTGTATCGCTCTTTCTAATGTACCACTACGTAGATCTATGACAGTCATCAAACACCCTACAAAAATGTTTTACGTGTTTATTTAATTTTGTAAAGATTCTGGAAGATTAATTATCTTCTTTTCGAAATGGATTTAAGCAGTTGGTCCAAATGACTGTTTTTGCGAAACCAGACTTTATTTACTGAGCAGAGTGATCAGCCAGAGTGTAAGTGGGCATCTATGAGGTGGGCACCCATATAGGAGACGGGCTCTAGCCCGCCTCCTATAAGGGTGTCACTTATTAGACCAAACCTCGGCTTAGGGTTGCCATAATTTAAGAGTCTTGACTATAAGTGGGAAAGTAAATAGCAGCAGGATTTCGACTCCTTAAAACTATTGACCAGGATCCCAAGTGTTTGGGCCGAAATTATAAGCAATAAATACGGCAAGAATAGGTAAGGAGTTGGTATCAGACACGGGCGAGATAATGCGGAACTCTGCCATCTAGTAGCAACGATGGTAGTGACTCGCATAGCTAATCGTTCGCGTCTTACGAACTGCCTGGCAGAACGGCAGGTGGTCTATTCTTCAACGGAGGCCCGGAGCAACACGGGATGAATAAATAATAAATTTTTGTTGAATTAATACAATCCTTGTAAATAATTATTTATTGCAGGTATTATTCATTATCAAGTTTGAATGACACACAACTTCGTTATCAAGCTTCTACTGAATTACAATGTCTGTTATCAATTCTCTGTAACACGAATAAAGTGACTTTGATTATTATTGATACTCTATTAAATAAATTTTAAGATTTTTTTAATTATCCTTAAATTATCATCGCTTGCTTGGCACTGTTTTAATCTGAGTTTAACGTAGAAAAACGCATACATGAGTTGTAATACTCTGATCTCAATATACTCGTAGTAAACTACTAAAAATATGTTTTATATATTTTTTATTTCCAAAGTAGACACTCATTATTATTTATCATCATTCTACAAGGCAGCCATCTACTCGATAAAATGTTCTTGTTAAGAATTTTCTATTGAACGTTCGTTATCCACTGTTTTTATAAATTTGTTCATTTCAGTTCTATGTAGGGCATCTTTCAAATGCCTTATTCAATTATGAAAAACAATTCGGTGGGTGATCATGGGAGTCGTTATATTTTAAAATTTCATTTTCGAAAGTAAAAATGGCAGCTTTACAACCTTTATGGTGGTGAGTGGCGCAGAACCATCTTGTTTTCTGGCCTTTTGAAGTACGATGACGGTAGTATTTGTGTCCTCCCATGAATAAAACTTTAGCTCCTCTTTCACTCGTAAAAATTGTTGCTTCTGAAATTAATAAAAAAATACACAATTTTTCACTCAGAAAAACGAACGAAGCTCGGTATCTCATTTAAAAGTAAATTTATGAGTGATAGAGTGCCGTGGTGGGTACAAGTATATGGTTGCGGATTTTCGGATATCGCAACAGTAGGAAGTATCTTTATGCTCGTATACCCGTAGGCAGAGGTGCACCCACGATTGGCCGAAGATACTTAGTTCCACAATGTGGTAGGTGACAAGTCTATTGCCAACCAGGCACTTATGCAATCCTAGACAACGTCGTTTTTATTGAAAAACCAGTAAAAAAATTTGTTTTAATAGCCCAACCCGGGAATGGGACCCGTGATACCAGAATAAAAGACTTCAGAGGCTATAATGCAATAATAGGATTTTTATTTTCAGCGATAGCAATCATTTCCTCTTAATAAAAACGTGCAGATTACGAGAATAATTCAAGTTAAAAATAGGGAATGCCCTAATTTATTTTTAGTCAAAAGCAAAGTTTAGAAGTTTTATTTGTTTGTGTGTGTGTGTATGTGGACTTCGTTTACTCCGCACAGCTTCTCTCCCGTAGCTGATCGCGTGATAATATGTAGGCTATATGTTGACCCGACCTGTTAGTAATATTCATGTAAAATTTGAAGTAAATCCACGCATTACTTTTTAAGTTTACCCCAGACATACATACAGACAAACAGACTAACAAATTCTAAAAACTATATTTTTGACTTCGATATCGATTGTAGATCACGCCCCAAGTATACTTTTAAAAAAATATTCAATGTATAGTTTTGACTTTCGCATGATTTTATTATATGTATAGATATAGATGAGTTCAAACAGCTGCGCATTATTTTTAAACTGGATCCATTCTTAGGTTGTCGTGTAGCTTGTATTTACACCCAGAAAACATAGTTATAGTACTTATCGATGAAATAAAATAACTCCCAGTGGTATTTTAAGTCTTATCTTCTTATCCGAGACGATAAAATGGCACAGCACGGCATATTTCTATTTTTCAACCAACGAAAAAACGAAAGAGGTTCTCAATTCGACGAATATATTTTTTTTCACGCATAACTTTTTACAGTATTATGTGATTTTGATAATTCTTTTTTGTCGAAATGGGTATACCCCGACCAGAAGGGTACGTATTCTTGTTTATATACGTTCGTTTACGTATACGTTTATACGATATTGACTACATTTGGGATTCTAATAAGCATATTTTAGATAAAACTTTCTATGATGAAGGTGTTTACGTACGTATACGTTACGCCGACTTGATAACCTCTTTCTTTTTGGAACTCTGTTGTAAATGGCGATAATCCCTGTTTTTAGCGTGTAATTTGCACCACTCTAAAGTCCGCTTGCAATAAAATTGTTTTTTGGCGGAGTAGGCAGAATGAATCGAATTTCAACTTGAGATCCGGTTCCTGATGAATTGGTAGGATGGGTGACGATCCCCATAGCTCTATTTTACCGACCACTGACTTTTGCTTCTTTAACCATATTCTATGTGTGTTTTTTAGCACTTATCTTTGATACTCTAACAACAATGAGACTGTCAAAAGCTAAATTAAACAATTGTAACATTTTTTATGAAATTTATTAAAAAACTAACTTAATTGTTTCGCAAATTGTTGTAATAAAGTTTTTGTAAAAATTGTACGTTGGGAAAAATTGTATTCGTAAGACTGGCCATCTTGGTTTGAAACAAGGCTACTTTTAAGTCAGGAAGTGTCTTCATCTTTTAGTTTTAGTAAAGTTTACTGCAAATAAAACTGCGAGGAAGCTTTTGATAAATTTTACGACATATTCTTATTATTCTTAGACTTATGCTTTCCAAGAATTCAAATTCGATTATAAAGTATCAAACACGGAGGTATCAAATAAACATAAAAAATAATTGGCTCACGAAAGGTCCTTTAAAATGTACAACATGTTCAACAGGTCAGACGTCAATTGTACTTGAATTATCGTCATGTTAAAACGCATAAAAATGAAAATAAAAGTAAACACCTTCATCATAAAAAGTTTTATCTAAAATATGCTTATTAGAATCCCAAATGTAGTCATCTTTAAAATTTATTTAAAATCTTCCAAATGCAAGGCTTCATGGGATTTAATTAAAGATACGTTTTAAAATAAAACTAATATATTAGAAATAGAACAAATCAGAGTAAACAATGTATTATATACAAATATTCAACAAATTTGTGAACAAATTAATGAGTTTTTTTATAAACCGAGCAAACTCACATAGTAAAAATGACAAGATCACAAATACATCAATATTACCCAAGTTTAGTAAAACTATGTTTTTGACACCAGTAGATGAGGGTGAAATATCTGAAATTATACATACCTTAAAAATACAAATGCTACTGGTTACGATAACATTTGTTCAGAATTACTAAAAAATGTCGCTAATATAATTTCAAAATTTTCTTAGAAGATTAAATGTCTTAAAAAACTATAATCAGACCATTATTTAAAAAAGGTCATACATATGTGATATAAACAACTATAGACCTATTATACTAATTGCAGTATTGTCTATTTTTTTAAAAAGTTGTGTATAAAAAACTTTATAATACTTAGTGGAATTTAATCTATTTAAAAATAATCAATTTGGTTTTTGGGAAAGGTAGGTCAACAACTTTACCTTGTTTTGAATTAGTAAAAGGTATAACCGAATATCTTAATTCCAAAAGGTATCTTATAACTAACTAACATTGTGAATTTTTAGACATGAGTAAGGCATTCGATTTTATTTCACAAAAAATTCTGTTAAACAAACTTAAAAAATAGTATTAGAAGAAAATAATACCATAGTATTAGAAGAAAATCTTGAAATTGGATACAAAGCTATTTAGAAAATAGAAAACAATGTGTCGAAATTTCGAAAGTATGTGGTAATCATAAGACAATATATACCTCAAATAATTGCTGAATTAACTATAGAGTGCCACAGGGTAGTGTTTTAGAACCTATACTATTTTCAATATATATTAATGATCTTCCGGAAAACATCTAACACGAATCATACTTGTCTGCAGATGACACTACCTTACTAATTAAGTGTAAAAATAAATAACCATTTAATAAAGGAAACAACAGAAACTTTACTTAAAGTTTTAAAACGGTTAAAAGTAATAATGTTAAAATTAACTTGACCAAAACAAATCTAGTTGAATTTCAAGCACACTATAGTAATAATATTAAACATTCAAATATATTTTTAAATATTGTTGCTATAGAAAATTCAGGCGCCATCGAATTTGTAGGAAAATTAATAGACAAACATTGCAACTGGAAAGCACACATTAGTTCTTTGTGTAATAAAATTGATAGATTTATCAACATTTTTCACATTTTTATTTACTGAATGTGTGAACTTCGTTCCGCCTAACAGTCAATTAATAAATATATATTTAGGATTTTAAAATTGATACAAAAAAATTAGGTTTAATATTTCATTAGGATAATAAACATAAATAAAATGTAAATTTAAAAAAATCAAATATTTTGATGACGTTTCTACAAGTTTTTTTGCTACTATTCTGTTTTATTTATGAATATCATGTTGTAGTACATATTATCCCTTTCTGGATGAAGACAAATCCGAAAACACAAAAAATCATAAGAATTGGTCCAACCGTTCTTGATTTATAAATGGGGTAACTAACACGACTTTGGTATATATATAATTAGCGGCCGGTTTCCGAAACGCGAATTAAATTTTAACAAGTGATTTATCTGTTAAATACAAATTAATTGCTTGTTAAAACTAATTTGCGTTTCGGAAACTGCCGCGGGTTTACTTTACTAGCGTGGGCACGCTGGGAAGTCACACTCTTTACGCAATTGCTACATTTAACACTGTTGGGTGGATGGTTGTGACTATTATTACACTTCAAAATTTCTTTGTCATATGTGAATATCACCGCCCTGCAGCCCTTATTGTTGTGAGTCGCACAGAACCACCGGGTTTTCTGGCCGAGAGTGTAGTGACGTGCAAATCGGAAGCCCGACACCGACATAATGGGCGCGCCTCTAGTTGATGTTAAATATTCTATATCTGAAATACAACAGTTTGTTAAGTAACAGATATTACGTCTTAAAGAACAGTTTTAATTCACTCCTTATGAAAATTCTTTTACAAGAATGTTAGCATTTTAATTTTTTGAAAAGTAACGAAATATAACAATTACGATACATATTATATAACTGTTACTTTTGCAACTTTCAATAGACCGTTTCATCGTGTTAGTCCGAGCTTCTTTGAAGAATAGGCCAATTGCCGTTCTGCCAGGCAGGTCGTAAAAGGCTACCAATTGGCTATGCGAGTCACTACCATCGTGGCTACTAGGTGGTAGAGTTCTGTATTGTCTCGCCTGGGTCTGGTACCACCGCCTTACCTATTCCTGCTGCAATAGCGTCAGTGTTTGTCACTATCGTGTTCCGGTTTGGAGGGTAAAATAGACTTATGCATGTGGCATTGCCATCCCGCCACACGGATAGCAACGCACCATTAACATCTTTGGTTTCTTCAGGCAATGGTTTCTCTTTCCATCTTGAGAGCCATCTGCTTATTTGCTGTCGTATAATATGAAAGAAATATGTAAACTGTTGACCCTGTAGGCCATCTCTGAAACTTCTCGCTAAATTAAGATATTTTAAACCCAACGGAGTAAAAACTATAAGCAAAGATTTTTCAGTTCAAACATCTATTTTGTTAAAATGGCAGTATTAAAATTTTTGAAAAGCTGTATTTCGTGGAAATGCTGATTGAATTCAGTCATCCGATTGTCATTTTTACTCAATTTTTGAGATCTAAAATATTGCTTTATCTAAATAATCGATAGGTTGAAAAATTTCGAAGCAATATCAAATAACATATTCTTCAAAAATTTTCGTCACTGATAAATACCAAACAAATTGACCGATTATGATCTAATTAACGGTATTTGACGAAGTTTTTAAAGGAGAAAAGCTGATAAGATTTTTAAGCCAATCGGTGTATAAGCCTGAAAGTTATTACAAAAATATTAAGTTTTGCTAAAAACAACGTAATTTTAATATTTGAAAAGCTGTAACTTTTAAAACTAACATTCGATTTAAATTTTAGAAACGGCATTCGACGTAGTTTTTTTAACACTAAAATATGGGAGAATATCAAAAAAATGATTGGTTGAAAAACTTCGAAATTATGTCGAAAAAATACTTTTTTTCAAAATTTTTCGTAAACGTTTTCTTTCAAACGGATAAACTAATTTTGATGCAATTTATGCATTAGACGTAGTCTTTTGAGAAATAGAGCTGATTAGTTTTTGTACTCAAGCGATACATTAATCTGGAAGTTATATTAAAAAAATTTAAAAAAAATTGAGGTTTTTTTGAAATTTCTCAAAATCTCCTTGGCAGGTTTGGTTCAAATTTTCAGGAAGTCTAAGTTAAGTAGAATCCAATCGAATGCCATTTTTCAATCGAAACCGCGTTTCGATCGGTCCAGCCGTTCAAAAGTTACGCGATGTTTACATACACATACACACACACATACATACAGACATACTAACGTCATCAAGAAAATAGTCGGAAAAGATTCCTAGGAGCTCAAAACGTGGAGATCTGGTGAAAACTCGATTTTCGAAAATCGGAGCAAAATCAGTACCTTCCTTATCCACTACATACGTAGCGGGAAGTTAAAAATAACGATTAAAGCGCTGTATAACTACAACAACCGACTACAAATCTCCTGTATCAATGGAACCTAGAACTCTGATATCTATCTCCTGCTCGTTTGCCCCCTCTTCTATAAAAAAAAAAAACGTAGAGAAGGGATGATTGATTGTACACTCATTGATAGTAATGTATGAGCACGCAAAACTTTTCGCCGGTTTTTTTAAGATATTATTCACGTATATTAATATATCTACGAGCGTTTGGCATTTAAAATCATTTGCTCATATGAGCGGCTACACGTTTTCCGCCCAACGCTGTCTATTAGTATTTGTGTGGGCTATTATTAAAAATATCATAACTAAAAGCTAGTGACTATGGAAGAAATTACCATAAAGAACAATTTGTGACAGTCGAGTACAACACCAAATTTTTAAATGCAGTAAAACTGTAGCAACCGACTTCTAATTTCTTGTGTCCCTGGAATCCTGCATCTGATCTTCACCAAATTAAAAGTGAACCACACGGGAAGTATACCCTACCAAACAAAAACAGGATTTTTAAAATTGGTTCATAAATGACCGAGTTTTGAGGTAAAAATAAAAAACATACAGCCGAATTAATAACCTCTTTCTTTTGGGAACTCGGTTGTAAATGGCGATAATCCCTGTTCTTCGCGTGTTATTTGCACCACTCTAAAGTCTGTTTATAATAAAATGGTATTCTTGCGGAGTAGGCAGAGTGAATCGAATTTCAACCTGAGATCTGGTTCCCGATGAGTTGGTACGATGAGTGACGATCCCCATAGCTTCATTTTACCGACCACGGACTTTTGCTTTTTTAATCATATTCTATGTATGTGTTCTTTAGCACTTATCCCTGATAAGGACTCTGACAGCACTGGGACTGTCAAAAGCTAAATTAAACAGTTGTAACATATTTTTATGAAATTTATTAAAAAACTAAATTGTTTCGTAAATGTGTGCAAAAATATAGATTCATTAAATAACAATATTGTAATAATAAAGTTTTTGTAAAATGTATTTACATTGGGAAAAATTGTATTCATAATACTGGCCATCTTGGTTTGAAACAAGGCGACTTTTTAGTCAGAAAGTGTCTTCATCTTTTAGTTTTAGTAAAGATTTCTGCAAATAAAACTGCGAAGAAGCGTTTAACGAATTTTACGACACATTTTTATTTTATGCTTAGAGTTATGCTTTCAAATTCAAATTAAAGTATCAAATAAACCTATAAAAAATAAATGGCTCAAAAAAGGTCCTTTAAAATGTACAACATGGTCAACAGGTCAAACATCAATTGTACTTGAATTATCGTCATGTTAAAACTCATAAAAATGAAAATAAAAATAAACACGTTCACCATAAATGCTTATTAGAATCCCAAATGTTTGTTTAAAATTTATTAAAAAACTTCCAATAAATGCAAGGCTTCATGGAATTTAATTTAAGATACGTTTTAAAATAAAACTAATATAAAAAAATAGAACAAATCAGAGTAAACAATGCAGTATATACAAGATTCAACAAATTTGTGAACAAATTAATGAGTTTTTTATAAACCGAGCAAACTCACATAGTAAAAATGACAAAATCACAAACACATCAATATTACCCAAGTGTAGTAAAACTATGTTTTTGACTACTGGTAGTAGATGAGGGTGAAATATCTAAGATTATACATACCTTAAAAATACAAATGCTACTGGTTACAATAAATAACAATAGTTCAGAATTACTAAAAAATGTCGCTAATATAATTTCAAAATTTTCTTAGAAAATTAAATGTCTTAAAAAGTCTATAATCAGACCATTATTTAAAAAAGGTGATAAATATGTGATATGAATAACTATAGACCTATTACACTAATTCCAGTATTGTCAATATTTTTTTTGAAAAAGTTATGTATGAAAAACTTTATAATACTTAGTGGAATTTAATCTTTTTAAAAATAATCAATTTGGTTTTACGAAAGGTAGGTCAACAACTTTACCTTGTTTTGAATTAGTAACAGGTATAACGGAATGTTTTAAAAGTATCTTCACGCCTGCATCCCCGAAAGGGTAGGCAGAGATACAACAAGTGCACCACACAAGCCTATCGCCAACCGGGCACTTTTCAATCCCGGGCAATGTTGTTTTTATCAGAAAACTGAAAAAACACATTTTTTATTGCCCGACCGAGGACTCGAACTCGGAACCTCATGTGGTCAACTCCTACACCGGACCACTACACCACAGAGGCAATTATTTATTAAGGTTAATGTCTTAATTTCAAAAGGTATCTTATAACTAACCAACTTTGTGTATTTTAGGCATGAGTGAGGCATTCGATTTTGTTTCACACAAAATTCTGTTAGACAAACTTTAAAAATAAGGTAAATTAGAAGAAAATCTTTAAATTGGATACATAACTATTTAGAAAATAGAAAACAATGTGTCGAAATATCGAAAGTATGTGGTAATCATAGGAAAATATATACTTGAGGTATATATTTTTGCTGAAACAACTATAGAGTGCCACAGGGTAGTGTTATAGAACCTATACTATTTTAAATATATTATATTAATGATCTTCCGAAAAACATCTAACATGAACCATATATGTCTGCAGATGACACTACCCTACTAATTAAGTGTAAAAATGAAAAACCATTTAGTAAAGGAAACAACTGAAACTTTACTTAAAAGTAACGAACATTTTAAAACGATTAAAATGTAATAATGTTAAAATTAACTTGACCAAAACAAAACTAGTTTTATAGTATTTCAAGCACACTATAGTAATAATATTAAACATTCAAATATATTTTTAAATATTGTTGCTATAGAAAATTCAGACGACATCGAATTTCTAGGAAAATTAATAGACAAACAATGCAACTGGAAAGCACATATTGGTTCTTTGTTTAATAAAATTGATAGACTTATCAATATTTTTCACATTTTTATTAATAACTAGCTGACCCAGCGAACTTCTTTCTGCCTAATAGTCAGTTAATAAATATATTTAGGATTTTAAAATTGATACAAAAAAATTAAGTTTAATATTTCACAAGGATAATAAATAATATAAACAAAATGTAAATTTAAAAAAATCAAATATCTTAATGACGTCCAGCAAATTTTTGTTACTATTTTGTTTTATTTATGAATATCATGTTGTAATACTTATTTATTATTATCGCATGCTGGATGAAGACAAACCGAAAACACAAAAAATATAAGAATTGGTCTGACCGTTCTTGAGTTATAAATTGTGTAACTAACGCGATTTTGTTTTATATATATATATATATATATATATATATATATATATATATATATATATATATATATATATATATATATATATATATATATATACTAGCTGTTGCCAGCGACTCCGTCCGTGCGGACTTCGTTTACTCCGCACTGCCCTCCCCCGTTGGTGATAGCGTGATAATATGTAGCCTATATGTTGACCCGACCTGTTAGTAATATTCATGCAAAATTTGAAGTAAATCCATGCAGTACTTTTTGAGTTTACCCCGGACATACATACAGACAAACAGACAAAAATTCTAAAAACTATATTTTTGGCTTTGATATCGATTGTAGATCACGCCTCAAGTATTCTTTTAAAAAAATATTCAATGTACAGTTTTGACTTTCCTACGATTTTATTATATGTATAGATATAATTTGCGGCCGGTTTCCGAAACGCAAATTAATTTTAACAAGTAATTAATCTGTGTTTAGCATAATTTTATCCAAGCAAATGATCTGTTAAATACAAATTAATTGCTTGTTAAAATTAAATTGCGTTTCGGAAACCGGCGTGGGTTTACTTTACTAGTGTGGGCACGCTGGTAAGTCACACACTATACGCCATTACTAAATTTAACACTGTTGGGTGGATGGTTGTGACTATTATTACACTTCATAATTTCATTGTCATATGTGAATATCACCGCCCTGCAGCCTTTATTGTGGTGAGTCGCACAGAACCACCTGGTTTTCTGGCCGAGACTGTAGTGACGCGCAAATCGGAAGCCCGACACCGATAACACGGGCGCGCCTCTAGTTGAGGTTAAATATTCTATATCTGAAATATAACAGTTTGTTAAGTAACAGATATTACGCCTTAAGAACAGTTTTATTTCACTCCTCGTGAAAATTCTTTTAAAGAATGTTAACATTTAAAATTTTTGAAAAGTAACGAAATGTAACAATTTTATTGTAATACATATTATATAATAGTTACTTTTGTAACTTTCTATAGACCACGTTTTATCGTGTTGAACCGGGCTCCTTTGAAGAATAGGCCAACTGCCGTTCTGCTAGGCAGGTCGTAAAAGGCTACCGATTGGCTATGCGAGTCACTACCATCGTGGCTACTAGGTGGTAGAGTTCTGCATTGTCTCGCCCGCGTCTGGTACCACGCCTTACCTATTCCTGCCGCAACAGCGTCAGTGCTTGTCACTATCGTGTTCCGGTTTGGAGGTTAAATAGAATGCATGTGGCATTGCCATCCCGCCATCCACGGATAGCAACGCACCATAAACATCTTTAGTGTCTACAGGTGATGGTTTCTCTTTCCATCAGGAGAGCCATCTGCTTATTTGCTATCGTATGATATAAAAAAATAACGATTAAAGCGCTATATAACTGCAACAACCAACTACTTTCCTGTATCAATGGAAACTAGAACTGAGATATATATTGAAACTTAGATCTTCAGACAAATTTATATGGGACTAAATAGGAGTATACTTTTCAAACTTAAATAATTTTAAAATTCGGTTGATTGAAATGGCTAAGTTCTGATGTGACAAACATTAAAAAATACACCCGAATTGAGAAGTTGCTCGGTTCTGATGTGACAAACAATAAAACACAACCAAATTGAGAAATTCCTCGGTTCTGATAGGACAAACAATAAAAAATACAAAAGAATTGAGAAGTTCCTCGGTTCTGATAGGACAAACAATAAAAAATAAAACGGAATTGAGAAGTTCTTTGGTTTTAGCGATCTCAGTTGACAGTCTACAACAATACACTCTAGGAAAAAATTTAGAGGAACGCAAGAATCAAATTCCGGTTTTGAGCCAGTTGTATTTCCGATAATTAGAAAAGCTCATTCAAAACAATTCACCCAAATTTTTGTTTTATCTGGGATTGACACCACCGTCTTTCCTATTCTTGCCGCAATAGCGTCAGTGCTTCATGGTCGTGTTCTGTTTTGAAGGGTAAAGTAGGCCAGTAAACTTAACCAACCCCTCGAGTCCCATCCTCGCACGCTTGGTATTTAGCATTGGCATTCGTTACTAACTGACCAACGCTGATACCGCGTTGTACAAACAATATGATTTCTCTGTAATTAAACCATATTTTTTCATTCTGTAAACGACTACGTATTAATAGATATATCCTAGTAGACATACTAGGATTTAAAATAAAGATATTCAGTAGAATATTTTACATATATAACAATATTCAAATTAGGTGCGATCATATTTTTCCCATTGAGCGCCGGTAGAAACTTAAAAAATACGAAGCAGACAAATACGACCGACTGGGATTTCACAGGTTAAGCACGTAGCACTAAGACCCCACCACAAGGATAGCAACGCACTATTAATATCTTTGGTGCCTATATGCGATGTTTATCTCTTTCCATCAAGATAACTATATACTTGTTTGCTATCTATGTATGTATTACCTGATATAAAAAATGCAGAAATCTACCATGTAGTTGCCATGAATGGTAGTGACTCGCATAGTCAATTTTTCGCCTCATTCGGATTGCCCGGTAGAATGACAGATGGTCTGTTCTTCAGGGGTGAAGAATAATTATAATACGAGAAATAAATAATTTCACAAATCATTACGTGGATATGTTGTTTAATGACAGCCTTCAGGTCTATAAATTTTACATCAGGTTAAACTATTAATCGTACAGCGCTACCAGATATAGTTTTTGATATTGCCAAAAATATTACAGAAAATATTACCAAATATAATTTTTCGAACACTCACTTTAATTCAATTTTTTAAATTAAATTGTATGAAAATCTTTGAAACAATTTCGTTTATCATTGTAACACAAATAAACCTGACATTTTTCACACTTTGTGTAAGGTCGGCCTTTTAAACAGCTCTGGCATTTTAGGCGACTTTTAGTCCACAGAGGAAAATGATTGATATTGTCTGTGCGTACACATGCAAAGGTAGAATTGGATGTTTTACAGTAAATCGAGACTTTTTTGTTGATACTAAGGTACTTGATTTTTTAGACGGATTGATTATTGTTTTTGTGTTAGTGGTGATTACATTCGATATTGCTTCATCATTGCTTTCATCATCATTTGAGCTACTAGATATAGGCATGGAACTTTCCCGAGTTGTCAAAAGATGCTCAGTTTCTAATTCAGAATCAGAAGAAAGGTTTTTATCTTTTTGGAATCCTTTGCCAAACTTAAGATTATTATGCTCAAAATTGTCAATTAAACAAATTGCTTCCGCATCTGAAAAACGTAAAATACATATAAATTAGTCAATTAAAGACAATAACAAATCGATTCATGGAATACAATGCCTTCCTTACTTCCATTTTTCACTTTCATTGCACTCACTGATTAGGGTTCAATTTAAATAAAATGCCCGAAATAACGTCAGACTATAAAATTTAAATTACCTCAGACATATTAAATAACATTTCACCGCGTTGTTGGTGACTGACCCTGACTACACAGTCAATTGGTCTCGGGTTCGATTCCCGACAGGGCAGGCATTTATGTGATGAGTATAGATGTTTGTATTTCTGGGTTTGGGTGTTAAACATATTTGAGTGTTTATATATGTATTTCTATGTATTAACTGTATATATTATATTATTATGGTATAGTATTATAATATGTATATATTAATCCCATACCATAATTATAAGGGTTCAGTGCCGTATCCATACTACGATAATGTCACTCAATTATTGGAAATTACACTACCTATTGTGTCTGCAGATCTATGGTTATATTTAAATGATGCATGTACACTAGTTCTTACAAACCCAATAGATATGAATGAATTTAACAGCTTTTCTTCCAATAAAGTTCTTTGGTTTTAGCGATCTCAGTTGACAGACTACAACAATACACTCTAGGAAAAAATTTAGAGGAACGCAAAAATCAAATTCCGGTTTTGAGCCAGTTGTATTTCCGATAATTAGAAAAGCTCATTCAAAACAATTCACCCAAATTTTTGTTTTATCTGGGATTGACACCACCGTCTTTCCTATTCTTGCCGCAATAGCGTCAGTGCTTCATGGTCGTGTTCTGTTTTGAAGGGTAAAGTAGGCCAGTAAACTTAACCCCTCGAGTCCCATCCTCGCACGCTTGGCATTCGTTACTAACTGACCAACGCTGATACCGCGTTGTACAAACAATATGATTTCTCTGTAATTAAACCATATTTTTTCATTCTGTAAACGACTACGTATTAATAGATATATCTTAGTAGACATACTAGGATTTAAAATAAAGATATTCAGTAGAATATTTTACATATATAACAATATTCAAATTATGTGCGATCATATTTTTCCCATTGAGCGCCGGTAGAAACTTAAAAACTTAAAAAATACGAAGCAGTCAAATATGACCGACTGGGATTTCACAGGTTAAGCACGTAGCACTAAGACCCCACCACAAGGATAGCAACGCACTATTAACATCTTTGGTGCCTATATGCGATGTTTATCTCTTTCAATCAAGATAACTATATACTTGTTTGCTATCTATGTATGTATTACCTGATATAAAAAATGCAGAAATCTACCATGTAGTTGCCATGAATGGTAGTGACTCGCATAGTCAATTTTTCGCCTCATTCGGATTGCCCGGTAGAATGACAGATGGTCTATTCTTCAGGGGTGAAGAATAATTATAATACGGGAAATAAATAATTTCACAAATCATTACGTGGATATGTTGTTTAATGACAGCCTTCAGGTCTGTAAATTTTACATCAGGCTAAACTATTAATCGTACAGCGCTACCAGATATAGTTTTTGATATTGCCAAAAATATTACAGAAAATATTACCAAATATAATTTTTCGAACACTCACTTTAATTCCATTTTTTAAATTAAATTGTATGAAAATCTTTGAAACAATTTCGTTTATCATTGTAACACAAATAAACCTGACATGTTTCACACTTCGTGTAAGGTCGGCCTTTTAAACAGCTCTGGCATTTTAGGCGACTTTTAGTCCACAGAGGAAAATGATTGATATTGTCTGTGCGTACACATGCAAAGGTAGAATTGGATGTTTTACAGTAAATCGAGACTTTTTTGTTGATACTAAGGTACTTGATTTTTTAGACGGATTGATTATTGTTTTTGTGTTAGTGGTGATTACATTCGATATTGCTTCATCATTGCTTTCATCATCATTTGAGCTACTAGATATAGGCATGGAACTTTCCCGAGTTGTCAAAAGATGCTCAGTTTCTAATTCAGAATCAGAAGAAAGGTTTTTATCTTTTTGGAATCCTTTGCCAAACTTAAGATTATTATGCTCAAAATTGTCAATTAAACAAATTGCTTCCGCATCTGAAAAACGTAAAATACATATAAATTAGTCAATTAAAGACAATAACAAATCGATTCATGGAATACAATGCCTTCCTTACTTCCATTTTTCACTTTCATTGCACTCACTGATTAGGGTTCAATTTAAATAAAATGCCCGAAATAACGTCAGACTATAAAATTTAAATTACCTCAGACATATTAAATAACATTTCACCGCGTTGTTGGTGACTGACCCTGACTACACAGTCAATTGGTCTCGGGTTCGATTCCCGACAGGGCAGGCATTTATGTGATGAGTATAGATGTTTGTATTTCTGGGTTTGGGTGTTAAACATATTTGAGTGTTTATATATGTATTTCTATGTATTAACTGTATATATTATATTATTATGGTATAGTATTATAATATGTATATATTAATCCCATACCATAATTATAAGGGTTCAGTGCCGTATCCATACTACGATAATGTCACTCAATTATTGGAAATTACACTACCTATTGTGTCTATGATCTATGGTTATATTTAAATGATGCATGTACACTAGTTCTTACAAACCCAATAGATATGAATGAATTTAACAGCTTTTCTTCCAATAAAAAGGCTATTGCTAAAAGACAGACTTTTTCATAAAAGATTTATTAGAGTTTAAATTATTTTACAATTCTTTTATATCTTGTTTCCTGGGCTACTTTAAGACAAATAAAATGTTGAAATAATTATGAATCTAATATAATAACTAGACAATATTTTCTAATTCGTATGTTCAATTAAAACGTTAAATGTATCTTAAATACATCTTATTTGTAATTTGTTAGTAATTTACGTCATCAAATTATAATATTTTTTAGAATAATACACTATTATTGTAGTTTATTTTTACTTAAAAATTAAAATATGTAACAATAGCCTTGTTTTTACTATAATCTAAAAAAACTTAAACTAATAATACGAACATGTATAAACTTATTTCAGCTATCACGAGTTTTTAAAAATCCGAATTTCCGTTCGGCTTAGTCGAGTTATATTTTTGGCAAAAAAATTTCATTCACCAGCATTGCATTTACATAAATATGAATATAATCAAGTGAAAAGAATAGCATTCTACCATTCTTAGTATGCCCTGTGATGGAATATTTTAATGTTATGATTAACTTTGCAACAAGTATTATTGGCTGAGTTTGGTGATATTTGACATATACGTCGTCTATTTTTAATTGGATGCATTGCTGTCGGGGCATTAATCTAATACCTTTAAATGAGCAATTCTTGTATATTATATATATATATATATATATATATATATATATATATATATATAATTGGAATATCGGAATCGGCTCCAACGATTTTCATGAAAGTCACAAATTAGGGGTTTTTCGGGTCAAGGAATCGATTTATCAAGGTTCCAGGTCCAAGAAAAGTTCGGTTCCCAAGAAACCGAAAAGCTCGGTCAACCAGGTACAGAAAAAAAAATTATATGTTCTATAGGAATCGATTTATCAAGTTTCAAGGTCCAAGAAAAGATCGGTTTCAAAAATATGTGAAAAACCGAGCAAAGCTCGGTCAACCAGATATTAAAACCTTAATCATGCAATTGCCGGTGGGGCGCAAGTGGTACTTAATTAAAAACAATTGTGAGAGGTAATTTTGCAAGAAACTTTTTTAATGAAGATTTTTTTTTATCTTAAATGGTAAGCACAATAACAGAATCCTCCCCTGAAGAAAGGAAAGACATGTCCATCGCCTAGATTCGCCAATGACAATAACGGTTTTTATGGTAAATACACGTGGCAAGAATGTATTAGCACGTATGTATACGTCGTGCATAAGCATATCAGCTATTCCTCCTGTCGGTCCGGGCCACTTTGGAGAACAGAGCAACTGCCGTTTTGCCAGACAGGTCGTAAAAGGCGACCGATTGGCTCTGCGAGTCACTACAATTGGGGCTACTAGATGGTAGAGTTCTGCATTGTCTCGCCCGGGTTTGATATCACCACCTTACCTATTCCTTCTGCAACATTGTTAGTGCTTGGCATTGTCGTGTTCCGGTTTATAGAGTACAGTAGTGGGTAAACTTATGTATGTCGCATTAGACCTCGCTACAAGATAGCAATGCACCCTTAACTTCTTTGGTGTCTATAAGCGATAGTTGAATTTTTCCATCAAGAGAGCCATCTGCTTGTTTGTTATATTATGATATAAAAAAGGTACATTATTCTCTAAATCAGTTGTATTCTCCAAACAATCTCCAACTAAACGAGACGGTGATATATACAGACGCTATTGGTACACGACAAAGAAAGGTAGTGGTACCAAACACGGGCGCGACATAACAGAGCGCTAGTAGCTATGACGGTAGTGACAAGTTTGGCTAACCGTTCGCATTTTACAATCTGCCTGGCAGGAAAACAGATGGTTTAAAAAGTATATCTAATTCCTTTAAATGAGCAATTCTTGGATAATTGGAATTTTGGAACCGGCTCCAACGATTTTTATGAAAGTCACAAATTAGGAGTTTTTCGGGTCAAGAAATCGATTTATCAAGGTTCCAGGTTCAAGAAAAGCTCGGTTCCCAAGATATGGGTATGTGAAAAACCGAACAAAGCTCGGTCAACCAGGTACAAAAAAAATATATTTATATTCTATAGGAATCGATTTATCAAGGTTCAAGGTTCAAACCGAGCTTTGCTCGGTTTTTCACATATTTTTATTTAATCATAATAATGACTTTGATGTGACATAATGTAACATAAAAACCAAAAGCAAAAATAAATAGTAACAAGACTGCTTCTATACTAATCTTATAAATGCGAATGTCCGTCTATCTGCCTGTTGGTTATGCTTCCACGATTACACCTCCAAACCGACTTTGATAAAATTTGGATTGCAATTATTTGAAGATCAAAGATTCCGTACCAGTGTCTATAAAAAACGGCAAAAAATTCACGTTTATTGTATGAGAACCCTACTGAGATTTATTTTATTCTTTTTTTATATAGAAGAGGGCGCAAACGGATAGGAGACTCACCTGATGGCAAGTGATTACCGCCGCTCATAGACAACTACGCTACCAGGCAGCGGTCTTGTAGTTGCGTTGCCGGCCTTTTGAGAATGAATAAGCTCTTTTCTTGAAGGTCCCTAAGTCTGTCCGGAAAATCCGTTTGGAAAAAAAACACGAAAAGAATATTCTTTTCGTGTTTTTTCTCAAACTAATTTGCAGGCATACGAGAGAGATAATCAATTGATAGAAATCCATGTCCATTACTCATAGACATATTCAACAGAAAAATTTAGTCGCAAATGCAATGCTGGCTTCTGAGCAAATTGTGATCCTTCTTTTCAAAATCCTAATGTCAAATCTACTCAGAAGACCGTAAGAAGAAAGCTGTGCTACAATTTCCTGTTCATTTAAATAGGACAGAAGATTTATTTAAAAAAAATAAACCTTTTAAAAATACAAATTAAAAGAAGACTCATTTTTTTAAATAAACCTTCTTTTAATTTGGTAGGAAGATACTTAATTTTTGATTAAAACGAATTCCGAAAGGTTACCAAGAAAAATTGAATTGTTTCATTTTTCAACGAATCTGAATCTGACGATGAAAATCTGACGTTGAACTTGACGTAAAGGAAAAAATACTGAATTTGCAACAAATAAAATACTTCCGTACATTTATAAGGAACTTGGCGGTGGATGTGTATGTGTGTTTTTGCATTTAACAATATTAGCGCCTACAGTGTATATGACAGCTCGACAGCCTCTGTTATAGTGAGTACCACACCACCATCTTGTTTTGCATCCTAATTCGCACTGACGGAGAAATTTATATCCACTAAAGCAAATGATCCTTGCACCCCGAGAAGACGTCGTGAAAACTGGACCTGCAAAAAGATTACTATTAGACGTGATATACGAAAATCGTCTTTTGGTTCCTATTGCTTGTATAAAACTAATCACAAATTTACGGCAAGGACTATAGTGATTTTATTAAAAGCTAATAGACGGAATTAAATTCTTCTTGTTCTACATTAAATCAATCATGTTATATTCTGATGATACATGAGCGAAACTTGCTTTTGAATTTGAAAACGTGCGATAAAAATGAGCATACGGTCTCGCTAAATCGTTACATCTGCCAGCACGCTTTTTCAGTCACCCTATTCTTTTCGCTGAGAACCGCCATTTGCTGGAGCGAGAAACATAGTGGAAATGCGACAGCAAGCGGCAGAATCTCGAGGTGATAGCATTCCCGCTATCTTCCGCGTTCTAGCAAATAGCAGTTCTTAGCGACAAGGATAGGGAAAAAGATGTAGTCCAACATTAAATGAGTTATTTACACATCCACGCATTGAAAACACTGACGGTGCCATTAATTAACTCATTTAAGAACGATTGTAGATTACTGCCCATTAAATCTTATCGATCACGACGTAGCAATACATGATGATGAACGAAACGAAATGAGCGTTGACTTAAGCACACTACCGAACTTATTTATTAACGTCAATATATGGAGAACACGTATAGTTTACATTTTGCAGACGAGTAATCCTAGTCACGACTAGCGAAGTGAATGACTCATGGGTTATCAGTCTCAATGGAACGATGTAAATCAACGGCGGGACCCGGGGGCCGTAAATTTAAATTCACAGATTAATTAATATATTTAATCTTTTATTACACATAATAGAGAGACAATTAGCAATACAATAAAACGGAAGATAAAGAAGGTACTAAAGGTGATCTTATTTCTAACAAAGATTTCTTACAGCCGAAATTTACAACAAATTACAAATCCCTATCCAATACCAATGATTCCATCACAGTTTACACATCACAGTTCACACACATACGTCAGCGCCGCCATTGACAGCGACGTGACCCACTGTTTCGGTCCGCTAACACTCGAGACTCGTCAAAAGTAATAACACCGTCACAATACTGCTGTAATTCGAGGTTCGGTCTCACAGGACACCTTTAGGGTGGGCTCTAAGCCAAGCAAACTTAAACTCTAGCTGAACTCTTTAATTGTCTGAAAAACTCTGTTTCGCAACAACGTTTATACAGATTAACAGCCTAGGTTAATCAGGAAACAAAAATATTTAAAAATATAACTAACGTACTTCGTAATCGTAAAAATACTGTTAAAGTTATAATGTATAAGGCACCTACTAAAAAGAGATAATAAAGAAAGAACAAAAAAATATTTGAGTAGGTGTCAACCAATTGAGTTATTAGTTTACACCTATTCAAATACCGTATAACACTATATTACAAAAATATTATAAATGCTAAAGTAAGTTTCGTCACGCTTTCACGCCTAAAACACTAAATCGATTTTCTAAATTCTTTCACTAATGGAAAGTTACATTTTCAGCTAGTAATATAAACTGTATTCTTTTAAAACTTTAAAACCCTACGTAATTTATGATAATATAACCCAACGTATCAGAAATTTGTCTATAAAAGGCATTATTTTGACGTTTGATGACCATTTTATTATTTGTTAGAAAATGTTTGTTGTTAGTTATTTTAATTAAGTCTTTCGTTTTTTAAGCAAAGATTAAATTAAGAATTTTCAAATTTTAATGGCCCCAAATTAGTAATAAAAAATATCACATTAATTTATTTACTTTTTAATGGATGAATAGATTTGAATAGATGAATTGGATGTTTAATAAACCATTTTTCATTTTCATTTTTAATAAATATCAACGCGAGCAAAGCCGTGCGTTAAAGCAAGTAAATAATAAACACGTTAAATTGGGCGGGTCTTTAAATACTGATACTCGTAAGTCCCGTAAGATCATAGAGAAATATTTAAATTATGATTCCTCAGATTAATAACTATTTTAGAAAGAGTTCATTCATTGAAACATGTGAACATCAATTGGCAGACGATTTATATGGAACCGTTCTCAATGGCAGCGGCGCAGTGAGCGACGAGTTTTGAGCGGCCGCTCCGCTCGCCACGCCGCTATTGCTTATCAGACACATGTATTACCCAGTACATACGTGTATGTATAGAACTACATATTTCCCAACTCACTAAACTTAATATCACAGCAATTACCCAGCGTAAGTCACTATGTATATTCCAACAATTGAATTAGTATCTTCGTAGCAATTTAGCCTCCTATAGCGCGATTCGTAATGAAATACCGAATATATCGGTACTCAGTACCGAGTAATTTTATCGAGTACTCGTCACATCTCTAGCCATCGCATCTCCAGTTGGGAACCAATTTTGATGAAGGTTTTATAGCTTTGATTTTTTTTAAATAGAATAACTAGTGGTGATGATAATAATGTATTGCAACGTCTACTAACATTATAATGACCTGAGGTCAAATATAAGCTACTTTAAAAAAAATATGCATTGAAAGATCTATGTTAAACGTGAAACTTTCGAGCATAACGACCGATAACGGTAAAGTTAGATCGATACCGTGGTGGATGTGTATGTATGCTTAATAAGCCTATAACTTCATTCCCAACAGAATAAAGGACAGCCCGACATCCTTTACTATGCTGGCTTCTACACCGCCATTTTGTTTTGTCGCCAGAGTTAATAAGGTATACATAATCATATCCTTTGTAGTAAACTTTTCTAACACCACGCGTAGTGGAGAACATAGGACCTGAAAATAAATATTCACATTTGATTTTATTTAAAAAATGAGGGTGAGTTTACACGTAGTAGAAGTAAAACTCTGTATTCTAGTTTACTTGTAAGAGAGTGAGATGAATAAACTATGAAGTTGGTTAACACACACACACACACACACAGAGAGAGAGAGAGAGAGAGAGAGATAGCGACTGATTGAATCGAATGATCGATTGATTGATTAATAAGTAGATACGAAGGATAGATAATTTATATGTATAGGAACACGTTTTATCTCATTTTCCCACAGTCTAAACCCTATAAATACATTTATAGTTGCCCCTTTAGTCATAAAATATAATTCACACCGTCCCACAAGAAGTTTTACTTCAAAACATGGCTAACAGACTTTCAGTTCACTGAGCATAAAGAAGAGGTATCGATAAACTAAGGAAATTGACCAAAACTCAATTAACTCAAAGCTCATTATATATTTGCGTGATGCGCGTAACAACAGACCTTTTTAATTTTATTTACTATATGTGGACGCAGTCAAATACAACAAGAAGCTCTTCGATCAAAAATAACTAGATTAAGATCGCTGCCTCAAAAGAGGCTAATGAAAAAAGAGCACACATAAATGTGTGGTCTTATTTCGTTCAATCACAGCCAACGTACGGACGCGTCACGTCACAGAAACGTCTTCGAGTAGCAAATGACTTGCAATTTTAAACGTTAAAGCTACACATTAGAGAGTGACATTTTAAAGGGCCTAATAAAATTTTACGAGCTGTCTTATGTTAAGAAATGTTTGTGACATTGCGACATTTTTTGAGTTTCTGCATTTATAATTTTTAAAATATCTTCTTGCGCTGAGATCGTAGGCAACGCTGAATCTTATTATATTTGATCGAATAATTAACTGGTAATTTATTTTTTATGCTTAACATTCCTTTTCTTAGCTCTATAATTAGCATTATATTTATTCCACGCTTCTCTAGCTAGCTTCCGTTCATGAGATGTCATATCTTTGACTAGTTTTCTATAACCCATTTGTTTTCTCCTCTCATATTTCAAACGTTCCTTAATCCTCATATTTTCCAATTTCACGGGATCGTTTTTAAGTTTTATGCGTCTTAGACGTTCTGCTATTCTCTTCTTTTGTAATTTTTCTTCCCTCGATGTTTTTTTTATCTTTTCAGGATTACAAATGATAATAAAATCTAAAAATATACGGCGCCATTATTAAAACTTTTTGAGCATGCGTGTAAATTAGTGTTCATTCTGTAGCATCGACTACAACAGCTAAAAAACTAAACCGTTGTCCTAGGTACGCGACAAACGCGGTAATGCGACGCGACGCGTTGCGACTTCATGCAAAAATATCAAGTAGTCGTATCCTATATATTTGCGACTTACGTTGCGTTCATAATTAGTCTGCGAAAAGACGCGACGATTTGCGGATTTTTTATGCGTGACGAGACACGAAGTAAATTGTATCACAGAGTACTTTATGTTAAACCTTTCAATAGACATCTAAATATATGATGTCTTCCTTCTTCGTTTACGAAGTTTTTAAAAAGTTAATCATTTCAAATACGGATTATCAACTAACAATGAATAAAAAAACATTAAAACAAGGACGAAGTGACAAGTTCTTATATTAAGAACTAAATTGGTTGCATTATGTCGCATAGTATCGCATCGCGTCGCATCGATACATGAATGTCGTGTGCCGTCGTTCACGTAAGATAACGGGTTAGGGCTGTGCTTACAACTGTCTGCACTGAATCGACTTTTTCTGACAGTCAGAATCCCTGTTTGCTAGAGTGAAAAGGATAGTGGGAATGTGGTAGCACGCTACGAAATCCTCGAGGCGATAGCATTTCCGCTACTTTTCTCACTTTAGCAAATGGTAGTTCTAAGCGACAGAAAAGGATAGTCCAACCCTAAATTAATGAAATAGAATGAGCGTCGATTTCTTTATTAATAATTAGCTGATCCTCATGGGCTGATTCATGCCTGTGAAAACCTCAAAAAAAAGTTGGTGAAACAGCATTTTTTAATATCACTTTCATATTAATGTACCAATCGAGTGCAAAATCTAATCAGGTCTATTCCTTAAAAAACTACGTCCGATGCATAAATTGTATTAAAATCGGTTTATACGTTCGACAGTTATCGTTGATGAAAAATTTTGAAAAAAGGGTTTTTTCGGTATAACATCATTTTTCAACCTCCTACAATATTTTAGTTATTAAAAAAAACTACGTCAAATGCAGTTTTAACAATCATAATTAATCGAATCAAGTTTTCAAAAATTGCAACTTTTTAAATATTCATATTTGCAAATTTACTTAATATTTTAAAAATAGCTTTCAGACTATTGACTTAAAAATCATATCACCTTTTCGCCTTAAAAACTGCGTCAAATATGGTTAATTGGATCAACATTGTCATACGATAATGGAATTTATCACTGGACGAAAATTTTTGAAAAAAAATGTTTATAACATTGCTTCGCAATTTTTCAACTTATCGACTATATAGCTAAAAAAATACTTTAGATCTCAAAAATTTAGTTGAATACCATTAGAAAGATCAAAATTGATCATCGTTTCCAAAATATACAGCTTTTCGAAAATCAATATACCTGCTATCATTTTTAACTAACTAGATGTTTTAACTGAAAAAAATATGCTTTTAGTTTTTACTCCTTTGAGCTTAAAATACCTCAATTTAACGGGAAGTTTCAGGAAGGAATACTCACCATTTACATTTTTTTAATGTAACCAAAAACCTAATAACATTATTAGAATAAAATAAAATAAATATTAAAAATGCATATATTAATCCTTAAAAAACCTTAAATATCCATAAAAGAACACCATAATAACTTAATAATTAATAAGATTTTAATATAACAACACAACAGTAGTGACAACAGATTTGGAATCTCACTTTGTTTCCCAACACTGCTTAACTAAATATCTTTCCTATATCTCACTTGGCAATACAATAAGCTTACTGCAGGTTTATATGACGTCAATAAAAAATGATCAGCTTGACCACCAACAAGAAATTAGACAGCGCAGTACTAAAGAACTAAATATACATCTATACTAATACTAATATTATAAAGTGAAAATATTTGTATTTTTATTTATGTAACGAATAAACTCCAAAACCATAAGGACTGAACTTAAAAATTAGTTTTTGTTAGGGGTTACACTATCCAGAGTAACATAGGCTACGTTTTTTGCTGAATGAACAAAAGTTGCGGTTAATATATAAAATTACGTCACTTAATTATCGCTGCATGTTAGGCCACGGTCACACTTTGATTAGTGCAAGAACAAGTGTTTAATGCAGGTGCTTAGTATTAAGCAAAAAACACGTGTTAGCCGTTAATTAATGCGACTGATTAGTAATCAGTATAGTAAGCTGATTTCTAATTACTTGCATTAAACATAGGCTATCTACACGTATTTTTTGCTTAATGCTAGGCACCCGCATTAAACACTCGCACTAATCCAAGTGTAACCAGGGCCTTAATTTGTGTGAAATAAAACTGGCAAGTGGCATTTTTTGAACTAAATAATTAAAAACTGCTGCACACACGTTTTTATCTGAGTGCTAAGTGTGAGTTTTTCTTTTCGCATTCGATCGTGAGCGCGTTTGGAGTTTACTAGGAATTTGTATGCGATTTGTACAGCGCCACCTAGTGGTAAACGTGAGAAACCAGTTTACCACTAGGTGGCGCTGTACAAATCATACAAATTCCTAGTAAACTCGAAACGCGCTTACGATTGAATGCGAAACGAAAAACTCACACTTAGCACTCTGAGTGGGTTCCGACAAGTCTGAACTCACCTTGCAGAAGGACCTCATATGGGTTCGAAAATAGCTGGACCCTACTCCGATAAAAACGTGACTGCAGCTGTTTTTAATTATTTAGTTTATAATGTCTCACGAAAGTTTTAATAATTTTATGGTATTTTTTTTCTTAAATTTATGTAATTAAATATGTTAAAACTTCTACAGTATCAAAATTTAACCCTTTGGCGAAGCAATATCTAGTTGCAGAGACACATTTACCAAAAATACACAATGCTTTCTGCACAATTTCTGCAATGTTTTTTTATTTTTCTCTCATCGTCGAATTCAATATAATTATTTAAACTTATATATACAGTTTTTAAAAAACACCCTGTCCCGTCGACATGCTTAAGGATTTTTAAGAATTCTTCAAAGGATTATTCCCTTTAAGGATATAGGGAATAATCCTTTGAAGAATAGAATAATCCTTTGAAGATTAGACCAAGTGACGTTCTGCCAGGTAGGTAGTAAAAGACGACCATCGTGATTACAAGGCGGTAGAGTTCCGCCACGTCTTGCCCGGATGTGGTACCACCGCCTTAACTATTCCTGCCGCAATAGCGTCAGTACTTGTCATTCTCGTGTTCCGGGTTTGGATAAAGCAGCAGATAGAATTATGCTTGTGGTACTGCCATTAGGTCACACGGATAGCACCGTACCATTAACATATTTGGTGTGGCCTATACATCAAACCTAAAAACCTATAGAGGGGATGGTTTCTCTTTCCAATAGGAGAGCCATGTGCTTGGTTGTTATCTAACGATACACAAAATAATTCCATGCCCTGCATGCAAACACAGCATGCCAATACCACATAAACCTGCAGTAAATTTATAAAAACTCATCACCTAATAGAAAAAACATTTAGGCGAGTGATTATGTTCATTGCGCATTTTGATAACGCTATCGTATACCGTGGTCAAAGTAGCCCGGCATTGGGATGAACAGTGTCTGGAACATCGCCATATCCTCTTCACGCCTGAATTTAGTTTTAAGTGGTAGGAGAACCCCTGATGCACTAGTAACGGCTTTCCTGTCCGGGATGTAATATAGTTAACAGCGTCATCTGTAAATAAATTCTTTATTAATTCACAAATTCGTAATACAAGTAAATAAAGAAATAACACGACAAATTACACAAACTTATCTAACCCCAAAAAAGCAAATTTTTTATTTGTGAGTTGTGATGCTAACACCCACGTCAACGATATTTATACAAATAAATAAAATTGGCGTGTTTGTTTGTAATATTAAAATACACACAGCTTGTTAGTACATAAAATTACAAACACTTAAATAAATTTAATGATTTGGACAATAATTTAGATAAATTCAGAAAACATCTTTCAAACAAAAAATCAAACAAACACAAACGTTTGCTCCAGTCTGGAATCGAACCCGAGCCACATCGATTTCGTCACATCGAAGATCGCAAACTACTCGACCACTGAGGCTGCCAAGAGATAAATACAAATATAATTAATATTAAAACCTTGTTTGCAGAGTACAATCTACCATTACAATGCCGGATGTAGTTTTATAAAAGGAATAGTAGGTCTTATAGTCTAGGCAAATCCTTATAGAAATTCCAATTTGAAGAATCATATCAAAACTAAAGGAAGTATTACTCAGACTAGTCTAGTCAGTGTAACAAAAGTTATGTATAATAACTACGCTGAAATTGCAAATTTATAATAACTTACCCAGTAGGTAATCTCGATGGGTCCTACGTAAGTTGTCGTAACTTAAAAAATGCGATTTTTCTTTTGTTTATAAAAATGACTCCTCTTTTATAGATATTTTAATAACACGAAGAATAAGAATGAATTTTCTATTAGAAGTTGGATTTTCTAATAGAAATTTCATTTTTATTCTTCGTGTTATTAAAATATCTACAAAAATGGAGTCATTTTCATAAATAAAACAAAAATCGCATTTTTTAAGTTACGACAACTTACGCAGGGCCCATCGATCTATTGATTGATAAAGATACGTGCGTTTGTTTATTCTGTTAGCTTGAAATCATTTTAAATTAAGGGTATTTACTTTCAACGCTTTATATCGTCGGCACTTGGTAAACATTTTTGTTAACGTGTATTTGATTATTTGATAAATATGTAATGTTAAAAGCACGTGTACTGTTTGATTATGTTTTTATTTATTAACACTAACCGGTTTCGCGTTTTAACGCATCATCAGGGCAACAAATCAAGTTTCATATCTCTATATATTAGGCATGGATCATTTAACAGTTAACATATTAATATTTGTAGTGAATTTTTTTAACAATTAACAACTGTTATTTTACTACTCGCCACAAGATAGCAATGCACGATTAACTACTTTGGTGTCTATAGGCGATGGTTGACTCTTTCCATCAGGAGACCCATCTGCTTGTTTGGCTATCTTATGATATAAAAAAATCTGCATTAAATATTCGCACTTGCACTAATCAAAATGTAATCGGGGTTTTAAGCAAAAAAATCGTGTAAAAAGCAGCTAACGTGAACACAGCGTGTACACTTTACTACGCTGACTACTAATCAGTCGCACTAATCAACGGCTGTTCACACGTGTTTTTTGCTAAATACTAAGCACTTGCATTAAACACTGGCAGTTGCACTAATCAAAGTGTAACCGGAGCCTTAGACGCAGTAAAATTATAACAGCCGACGTCCCATTTCCTGTATCTGCGGAACCCTGCATCAGACCTTCACTAAATAAAAATGGGGCCACACGGGAAACCCTTTGAAACAAAAAAAAATAATATTTCAACAAATTGGGACCCTTCTCCTTTTTGGGAAGTCAAAAAAATTTAGTAAAAAAATTGACATTAATAATTTGGTATAAAATTCTATTTATATATCTTAGCGTAGCAACCGTCAACGGCCTTTATTAACTTTATTGGTTCATGGTTGTGTCCGTTTTTAAAGAATAGTATCTTATGATCCTTGTCCACGTGTAGGAAGGCCTTACATCTGGGGTAGTTGGAGCAACTCCATCTGAACATACTCCGGACTGGATAGTGTTTAAAGAATGTGAAGTTTTTAAACAGAATTGATACCTTTCCATTTAAAAATCTGATAAGCTCTCCTGTAAAAGACCATATCATTATCTTAAAAATCCTTATCGCATAACTTCAAACATTTTTTGTAAAATCTACTAGACATACTACAATAATAACTTACTATAATCTACTAATTAGTGGTACTAATTTTGAGCTATTGAATTCAATTAGTCAAAAATTAAAACAATCAAAATGGCTCGGACCAATACGGGGTAAAAACTACTGAACCAATTTTGATGAAACTGTTCCCTAAGTTAAAATATACCTTATTTAAATCAAAAATAGTTATTGCGACATAGATATATTACTCAAAGTATTTCGATATGTTTTTTATTTCCCGAAAAATTCTCGGACAAGCATAAAAATATACATACACTTGGAAATTTTAGTACACGTGCTCAGACGCCTAAATAAATCATACTAAAATGTTATCCAATTTCAACAATATTACATACATACATGTCAAACTAATAACCTCCAATGTTTCGTTGGTTGAAATATTGTCTAACTGATGAAAATTACCGATTCTTGTAATGAAGGCCGAATAACGAATACTGAAGTAGGTATGTACTCGTATAAAGTACGTAAACACAAATAGAAAATTTTTCTGTAAATCGTTATATATCCTAAACTACTAAATTAAATTAAATTTTGCGTGATTGAATAACAAACATACATCCAAACATTCATCTATCCAAACTTTCGCATTTATTATATTACTAGCTGTTGCCAGCGACTTCGTCCGCGCGGACTTCGTTTACTCCGCACAACGTCTCTCCGTAGGTGATAGCGTTATAATATGTAGCCTATATGTGGACCCGACCTGTTAGTAATATTCATGCAAATTTTGAAGTAAATCCATGCAGTACTTTTTGAGTTTACCCCGGACATACATACAGAAAAACAGACAAACAGACAACCAGATAAACAGATAAACAGACAAACTGACAAAAATTCTAAAAACTATATTTTTGCCTTCGATATCGATTGTAGATCACGCCCCAAGTATTCTTTTAAAAAAATATTCAATGTACAGTTTTGACTTTCCTACGATTTTATTATATGTATAGATTAATTAATTAATTAATATAAATAATATAGATTACTAGCTGTTGCCCGCGACTTCGTTCGCGCGGACTCCTCCCCCGTATGTGATAGCGTGATAATATGTAGTCTATATGTTGACCCGACCTGTTAGTAATAGCCATGCGAAATTGGAAGTAAATCCACGCAGTACTTTTTGAGTTTACCCCGGACATACATTGACTTTTCTTAGATTTTATTATATGTATAGATGAGGCAGTGCAATCGCGCATATCCTGAAATAAAAACATTATGTATTCAATCAATCAATCAATCAATCAATACTAAAGGTAAAATATTTATTAACTTAGTTGTGTGTGACGGTTCATAGCAATTGCATGGTGAGCGATATTCTGAAATATGCTTTAAGATATTTTATATTAGGGCATCTGAAGATCAAATATTATAGTATTTTAACCATGTGTGATAAGGTTTAGACGAATCGATCGATATAAGAATCATCGAAATCGGTCTACGCGTTTGGCTTCTAGAACGCCACATAGGAAAAACGTACATACATATATACATGCATAATAATAAACACATTACCCTCGTGCAGTCCGGGAAAAACAAACAGATATAAAGGAAAATAAAAGTGAGTGACACAGGATTTTTAAAATCATTTATTTTCTTAAAATTCACATAAAATAAAAAAGTAGAAACAGAGATTTTATACCAATCAATTCAGCCATAGAAAGATCAGTTTAAAAAAATATTTTTTTTAAACCTACGATACGATGAACTTGTTTAGTACATAATGAAATGAAAAGTATAATACGAAGTGAATTATAGTTTTCATTCCATTTTGTACTACGTTTTATGCTTATCTAATACTTTGAAGGCCAATCTATCGAAATAAGTTCAAGCTACGAGGAAAGAGGAGGTTAGGACCCGCTTTTTTTTCTGTGCCAAGAGGTTGAACCATGTTATCTAGCTACGCCACAGATGACAACTGTAGTGTTTTATTAATTAAACCCAAAAAGCTTAACGTACTACGTACTAGACAATCTAAGCTAAATAAAATTCGTGTTCTTTTTCTTTAATACACTGCAGCGCTGAAATAATAATCAATCGTCCAACCAAAGTCATATTTAAGCAGCGCTGCAGCGTATAGTGTTTATTCGTTATCAAAAGGTTGTAGCCGCTGCAGAATTTCATAGTGCTTACGCGTCTCATTCGAGCTATGAAGTAGATGCAGTCCATGGACGGCACATTAGTAGGCATGGAAATATTATTCATGGATGAATGAAACAAAACAATTACTATGATTTCACATATGAAATTTCACTGGCAATGATTATCACTCTCAAAACTACCCAAACGTCAAATAACTGTATGCTGTTAAAAATGAAGTATAAATCATAACTACTCCCGCTCCGATATGAATTAGAATTCATTAACATTTCACAGATCAAATGAAGGGAGGTTAAGCAAATGTTAACTGTTGTTAATATATGTAAATTCCTTTCATATAAAATTTCACATGCTACTTGTGAAATGTTCCACTATATCTACACTTTAGTGGACCACAAGTGGCGTGGCGCCTGCCTTGTCTAGTACGTTAGCACTTAGTACATAGAAGTCTTTATTTATAACATTTTCAAAGCACTTGAATGTAAAGTATAACATAGGATTAATTATTTAGAACTTTATTTATCAGTCTTTTAACACCAATGAAAGTTCCAAATTAAGGAACACTTTAAAAATAGCTTAATAATATCACATGCGCCTTAGGACACTTCACGGCATAGATAGAGATCCATACAATCGAAAAATAAATTAATTCACTTTTTAACAACACTAATGCATATATTTTAATTTTCTATTTTTAAAGTAAGTGTAATAGCTTGATTGGTAAAAGATTATACATATTGAAAAATAAACGATAAGTAAACAGTAAAAATGTAATAAGAAAATAATATTGTGAAGCTACACAGTAAAATTCGACAAAATTAATGTAGTAATATTCAAAAAGTATGGTCACCACGCGTTGTACCAACGAGTCTAGTTGCAAGTTCGGTATATCGGTGTTTGTAAACAATTAACTTCTATATGCTGTGTGCATGTGTCCGTACTAAACATTTTTATTGGATAATTAGGTCAAAGTACTTATTTTTACATATTCACAATCGAGTACTGAACAACCTCCTTCAGTACGTACAATATTTTACCATCCTGTATAGTACCACTAGCGGTACTTGATCGTTATCAGACAAAAGACCGTAAATGGTATGAACCGTTTAAAGTACCGAAAAGTAATATCCTTCATTGCCTATTATTTTCGGTATCGGAGCAAAACCAACCATTTTTATATCATTTGATAGCAAACAAGCAGATGTCTCTCCTGATAGATAGTGAAACCGTCGCCTATATACACCAAAGACCACAAAGATGTTAATGGTGCATTGCTATCCTTGTGGATGGCAATTCCACGTGCATAAGTCTACCAGCTACCGTACCCTCCAAACTGGAACACGACAATGACAAACATTGATGAATGCGGGAAGAATAGGTAAGGGGTGGTACCAAAGATCCGGGCGAGTCATTGCAGAACTATGACATCTATGTTACAATGGTGACTCGTATAGCCAATCGGTCGCCTTTTACGACCTGCCTGATAGAGCGGCAGATGGTCTATTATTCAAAAGGCGGCCCGGACTAACAGAGTATACCTAACAAAACTTTAGCATATTGTTCAGTCATAAGTCATGTAGAGTTACAATTCCTAAGCAACTATCAATTTATGTAACAAGTCAGGCACCGCAACTACAAGAGCCCTGGTAGTGTAGTTGTCTATGGACGGCGGTAGTCACTTACCATCAGCTGAGCCTTCTGTCCGTTTCCCGCTCTTCTATACAAAACACCTAGAAAAGCAACAGGACCTTATGCTAATGTTTTTCTAGGTGTGGCATCTAAACGCAACATAATAAGCCTACTTCATATTTCTTTAATAAATTGGGTAGCGACGAACTTGTGGCAATTTTGAGCGTTTTACTAAGGATTGAGCACATTGAGACGGACGCGATTCGGTCCGATCTGAGGCCCGCCTCAGTGTGCTCGGTCCTTTATGACGAAATTTACGGCACTATAACTGATAGCGATACAGTATACGCTTTTTTAATTAAGAATATATTTTGTTATTTACGGTTAGCTGTCTTTTGAAAAAAAATTGTATATTTCTAGATTGCATAATTTTCACCAGGAAATATTTTAGGTAGGTAAGTTCTGTGGAATTTTTTATAAACTAATTATATTATTAATATACTTACAAAAAATATACACACTATTTTTAAAATGTCTTTTTGAATCATAAAACATCAGCAAACAGTAAAATTTAATATGTACACAGAGTTGAATCTTAACTTTGTTTTTTAAATATTTTTTCCAAAAAAAATTTCATATTGTAATTACCCTTCGGCCACACCTGCATGTATCGCCCCGAAGATGGCGCGCTAAGGCACACGCAGTCCGAATGTTTGCGTCAATAGCCGAAGATAGCCGGTCACATCTGCACGTATCGCGTCATTGCGCGAAGCTTTGTGACGATAGCCGCAAGTGCGGTCGCAGCATTAAAAAAATAATACAACAGAAAATTAAACTTACTTATACCGGGTTTATATAACAGTTGTATACAATGGACGCGTAACTTTAGTGTCAGTTATTTTGCGGGATGGTTATGAGTCCCTCTAACACCAACTATGCTTTCATTTAATGTATACAAAGCTGCAGTACATCCACAAGAAGCGTGGGTTGAACATCTCCACCGCACTTTGGGTCCATCTCTAGAAGCTGTGTAATATGTGTATTTATTTAATTTAATTAATGTTCTACCACGTTTTGACAGCACATACTCCGCTGAAACAAATATTAAAATTACATATTAGAACTCATCTTTAAAATAGTACATAAAAACGTCTTCTCAAAATTAAAATACTTGTGTGGCACATAGTGGACAGATATGGAACTAAAGCCCCGTTCGGATTACACAAGTAATTTAGTCGAGTAGCTAGTAATTAGTGACTAAACGTGTTTGAACACCAAATATTTAGTCGAGTAGATTAGTACATAATTTAGTCGAGCCGATCCATTTACTTTTATTTTTCTTAGGCAAATAGCGCCCCTCACTACTCACCGAATAAACAAGTGTGAATCTTTCGCTTTAATCGAGTTTATTAGTTACTAGCTGCAGCGTGCAACCCGCTGCATTATAAAAGTTTTTGGTGAATCCCGCGGGATCACCTAATTTTTCCGAGATAAAAATTAGCCTATGTGATATTCCAGGTCGTTGTGTACCTGTGTGCTAAATTTCATTCAAATCTGTTTAGTATTTTTTGCGTGATTGAGTAACAAATATCCATCCATCCAAACATCCAAACCTTCGCATTTATAATATTAATATAAATTAGGCTGCGCTTTGTACGAAGTTTCTCTTGCGAAAAGCAATTCATTTGTGAACTGTACTCGACCAAAGAACGAACCTTTTCCTAGAGTAGCAAGTATTTTAGCTACTAAATTACTCTTCACTCGACTACAATACTAACGTAGAGCGAACTGGCCTTAACAGATTATTAAAAAAAAAACCAACCACCAAATATGAAAAGTATAAATAATTGTCTACTATATAAAAATAATATCCGGTTGACCGAGCTTCGCTCGGTTTTTCACATATTTTTGAAACCGATCTTTTCTTGGACCTTGAAACTTGATAAATCGATTCCTATAGAATATACAACTTTTTTTCTGTACCTGGTTGACCGAGCTTTGCTCGGTTTTTCACATACCTATATCTTAGGAACCGAGCTTTTCTTGGACCTGGAACCTTGATAAATCGATTCCTTCACCCGAAAAACCCCTAATTTGTGACTTTCATGAAAATCGTTGGAGCCGATTCCGAGATTCCAATTATATACAAGAATTGCTCGTTTAAAGGTATTAGATTAGTAGTCACCTTTGCGCATACAAATGTGGCGTAAAGGCCATTTTATTTATGTCATTGAAAAAAAAATCGCTTATGTATGAGATAGCATAATTTGAAGTGTAACAAGTATATTGTTTTGACAAAACATTAAATACGTATTTTTGAATGAAATGTTTAATTAATGAAATGTTAAAAATGATTTAGCTAATATTTGATTTCCACTCCACGAATGCGCGAGGTAAGTAACAGTACGAGAGGAATGGTGACGAATTGTGAAGCTTACCACCGCTACTGTCATGACAACCACGACCACTCTGCAAAGAGTGTGACGACAAAGAAGAATATTTGATTTACAAAAATCTTCTTTACTTTCTCACATAAACACAAATTAAGACTAGTCGTTGATTTGACTAAGTTAAGACAAGTCGTTGATAAGCATTTCTTAAACATTTAACCGTAGAAAGTAAAAAATTACTCCATTTAGCGGAACATCAATAACATCTTTTATAGAAAAGGGGCTGACGTTCAATTTTCAACATCGTCAGTAGAGGTCTTTACTTTGCATTGCAGATCTTTTGAAAGGAAAACAGAAATAAAGGAAGAAAGAAAGAAAGAACGTTTATTTGTTAGAATATAGATAACAGCACTTTTTGAAGTTTCCTTAGATGTATTCATTCGGAAACAGCTATGCCGAGAAATAAGTAGGTTCACAGAGAAAGGAGAATCACATGTTCATGTTCAATCACACACAAATCGGTGTATGACAGTAAAACTCATTAAGTAACATAATTATCATTCTAAGACAGCATTGATATAAAAAACCCAAGATACACAATCAGTGTGTCAAAAACGTCCTTCAAAAATGAGTGCACAATTTTAAATTGCACAATTTTAAATTGTGCACTCGTTTCAAATAGAATCGCGTCGGCCGCGTCACTGTCAATTTTATTTATTTTCGTACATTGCTTTGTAAAAACAACTATAAGTCTTGCACTTAAGGTAGGATATGCAAAGACATATGTTTTTGCCATATCTATAACTACTTAAAAGAAATTAGGGACACTTTTGAGTGTCAGTTTTGTTCGGGACTGTGCATCTAGTGTTTTTTATATCAATGTAAGACAGAGATAATTTAATGAATTTCGTCATGTCCATTTTATCGAAAAAAATGTAGTAAATAAGTTTTTTTCTTTTCATATCTCTTTAGAAATTGTGTTTAGGGACTGGTGACTTTTTACAAGTCAAGATAGAGTCAAAATTCATAACATTGCATCTTATTGATATAAGACAAAATAACCCAAAACTGTACTTAGTAAGTTTTACCTTTCAACTAACGAAATATTAAGTTGTTCTTAGTACGTCCAATTAAAAAAAGAAAGATTTGCACTTCTTTAGCTACGTATTGGCGTAAAGTTTCTTTTGCGGCACTTCATGATTGTGTGGTCCTTTTATATGAACTATGTCATCACCAACGGTATAAACCGAGGCGTGACACCCACGATTGTGATGGGTCGAACATTTCCATCTCATCTTCATCCCTAAGTGCGGAGTTGACGAGTAAGTGTATCCGTCCATTTTGATCATTTGTTTGCCCTTCTTGGATGTTACGTATTCCACTGAAACCAAATATAAAATTATAACAATAACCTTTATAAACTCATAACAAGACTACCGTACAACGCTGAAGAACCCGTATGACTGAATGCTTTTTTAATGCTTTGAGCTCAGATATTTTAAGAGAAAATAAAAATGGAGTATATTTTTTATCTGTATTTTTGACAGCGTAAAAGGTATTTTAACATTTTAAACACAATGTTTTATTGATAGAATTTAGTAAACCATGGGTGAGTATCTAATCGTTAATTCACTGAAGAATATAGGTTTGTAGAAAAAAAAAGACCTGACCTTCAGCTAGATAGTTCGTAAAAGCGAATTCTTTAAACTGTCACACGGCAGGGACAAGTAATTACTCTATGGCGACAGATTATATATATAGAATATGTAGATATGGTACAAAAACTAACATAGGGGTATGTACTAGAGCAGCCGAAGCCAAAACAATAATTTTTAGAATTTTTGTCTCTGTTTGTGTGTTTGTAATTTAATGCAGTTTTTACCACACATACTAGAAATCTAATTTAAAATATCAGCTCAGGACTGCCTGGCGGTCCCAAGCGAGACCATATATAACTCTACCACCTATTAGGCACAATTATAGTGATATGTTTGGTCAAATTCTCGCCTTTAACGTAATTGACTGGCTGATTGACAAATAGTCTATTTTTCAAAAGGGGCACAGATAAACACGGAGGACTGGATTAAGCAAATAGAGAAAGAAAATAAAATTCTGTTTGTATTATATCTCAGTTTTTATTCACATTCAAAAGTATCGTCTGACTTTCTTTTATATTTTGGCACTCTTCTGTACATGCCGGCTGGCGTAAATATAACTTACTAGCTATCGCCTCCAAATTCGCTCTCGTTTAAAACATTATTTCCTTTTGTTTACTCGAGTAAAATAATAGTCTATTATTTTGGAATAATGTAATGGAATGGAAAGCCCCATAGGTAGAATATTTTTTTAAAAATCGTTTTAGTAGTTTTAAGAGTTTATCCATTACAAACTTACCTACAATCAAATATTTCCTCTTCATATATTTTTTTATCTTATAAGATAGCAAACAGGCAGATGCCTCTCCTAATGGTAAGACATCCATCACCTATAGACATCAATAGATGTTAATGGTGCATTACTATCTGTGTGGCGGGTTGGTAATGCCACATGCATAAGTTTACCGACTGCTATATCTTTCAAAACCGGAATACAACAGTGACCAGTATTGATGCTATTACGGCTGGAATAGGTAAGATAATAGGAGACATTGCAGAACTCTACCGCCTAGTAGTCACGAATCAGGATGGAAGTGACACAGATAGTCAATCGTTCGCTTTTTACGAACTGCCTGACAGAACAACAGATTGATTTTGTCAAACAGTTGTACTATTTAACAAATATTTCACAACTAACCTTTAATTGTTGTGAAGCCAACCGGTTTCGCCTATTACAGCATCATCAGGGCTTTTAGTTTATTTAGTTGTTGTCTTGCGTGTGTATTTGTTATGTTCGAAGAATTTATAAACTAAAAGCCCTGATGATGCTGTAATAGGCGAAACCGGTTGGCTTCACAACAATTAAAGGTTAGTTGTGAAATATTTGTGAAATAGCACAAGTGTTTGACAAAATCAATATGATGCAGTTTCACCCAGTGCCGACGATGGAAAGTATAAATTAGAACAAAAGATGGTCTACTCTTCAAAGTGGGCCCGAACCAACACGGGATATAACATTAGTGTCGATATTGTTCTAAATTCTCTCCTATTCCACATTATTATTCCAACTCATAGTATCTATTGCCTTTTTATACATTATATTCTTATGGGGCGGATGACTATGAATTCCTTTCGCCATGATTAAATCATCTCCAACCGTATACACAGATGCTTGACATCCACGGTGCTGGTGAGTAGAACACTTCCACCTCATCTTCACGCCGTGGTTTGGCGTCTGAGAATACGTGTATCCGTTGTACTTAATCATACGCCTACCCTTCTTAGAAAGGACGAATTCAACTGCAACATTAAGCATAACATTAAACATTATTCATATTCAATACTAATATTATAAATGCGAAAGTTACTCTGTCTGTCTGTCCCTTCTTTACGCCTAAACCACTCAACCGATTTGGATGAAATTCGGAACAGAGATAGTTTGAGACCCGAGAAAGGATATAGAATAGTTTTCATCCCGAAAATCCTACGGGAACCATGCGGATAAAACTCCGGATAAAAGATAGTTTTAAACCTTTTTCCATGTGGACGAAGTCGCGGGCACAGCTACATTAATACGTGAATAAGAAACTTCTAACCCCTTTTTAAAACCATCGCGCGAACGATGGAGTATGAAAGAACGTAACAAAATTTTGCTTTATTTTCTGGAGCGTCTTTAAATATTAATTATATTCATGCGATTATTATTTTTTATGTTACATATTTTAAAATTAAAAACTATTGTCTTATCTCCCAGATTGTCGCCGCAGTGATTTAGGGGTCCGGCGTCGGCGTTGACCACGTAAGGTTCCGGGTTCGATTCCCGTATTGGTAATTCAAAAATGTGTTATTTCAGTTTTCTGATAAAAATAATTTTGTCCGGGATCGGAAAAGTGTTTGGTTCGGCTAATCGTGGGTGCACTGGTTGTACATCTGCCAACCTATTCGAGGATACGGGCGTTAAGATATTCTTGTTTAAAGCCATGTATAACGAAGGTTCTCTTTTGCATTTCTACTTTTTACCTCATAAATAGTAGGGCTATCAACTGATTTAGATATAAATAAATACTTAATATAAATTAAATGTTTTACTCATGTAAAATATTCGTACAGAAATCATTCATAATAAGTTTATTTACGTCTTATATCAAGTTAAGTTCTATTTTTATCCATGGCAGTCTTGCTGTTCTTTTAATGGATCTATCTGGATACCACATACCACAATCTATCTGAATTTGTTGCGAAATCTGAAAATTTTAATGGCACTGGGCTTTCTTGTTCCTCCTTGCCTATAATATTTTTATATCACAAGATAACAAACAAGCAGATGTCTCTCCTGATGGAAAGAGACAATCATCGCCTATAGACACCAAGGATGCCAATGATGCGTTGCTATCCTTGTGGCGAGGTTTTAATGCCATATACATATAAGTTAAACGGCTTTGCAGAACTCTACCACCTAGTAGCCACGAAGGCAGTGGCCGGCATAGCCAATTGTGCGCTTCTAACGAACTACCTAGTACACCGACAAATGGTCTATTCTGCAAAGGGGACCTGGACTAGGAAGGGGTAAATTCTTTCCTTTGCAATAACGTAAATGCCGTACGCCTTTAAAATTTCAATTCTTGAGTTCCATATTTCTTCTAATCTTTTTTCCCTAAGGAAATTGTTGCATACTTACTCTATACAATGTAATTAATGCTTACTTACCTACTCTACAAAATTAAACAAACAGATACGAGATGTAACTCTAGTTCATACATTCATATCGACGGTTATTTTTAAAAAGGTGGCAACCCTATTGGTAGCTAGTGTAGCAAGAAGACTAGAATGATATAAGTTTGTTAGGTATATGATTGTGTTCCCCTTTTATCAATACTAAAGTTTCTCCAACAGTGTAAAGCGTAGCCTGGCATCCGCGGTGTTTATGTGTAGAGCACTTCCATCTCCGCTTCATTCCGGCGTTGGGCGTCCCACAGAAAGTGTAGCCATTCAATTTAATCAGACGTTTGCCACGCTGGGAAAGAACGTACTCTACTGTAATGTAAAAATAGATACAAATTGTAATATATCAATGAGCAGACAGACACATAGGTAAACTGCGCCTGTATCTGTTAAATTAAATGAGACTTATTAAAACTATAATATTTTTAAACTTATTTGCTTAATAGTATCAAATCTTTGAACTTTTGAAGAATTTATAATTTGCCGTCCTGTCAGACAGTTCGTAAAATACGTGTCACTATTATCGTGACTACTACGTGGTAGAGTTCTGCAACTACTCCCACCGTAATAGCGTCAATGCTCGTCACTATTGTGTTCCGATATAGAGTGTAAGATACCCGTTTATACACCCATGTGACATTGACACACTACCACACGGATAGCAATGCACCAATAACATATTTCGTCATCGCTGATTCATTTACATTTATTTATTACACTTATATTACAACTATAAATAGAATGTGTATGACTTAATGTGTATGACTTAATGTGTATGACTTAATTCCGCTATCCCCGTTTTTCTATCGATCGTCGAGGCGCACAGATACTAGCCATTGTCATATGGTGGACGTTCCACGTACCCGAACAAAGCGGTTCGATTCGACATTCTTGATCCGAACCGCAAGGGACTGGAATATGCTACCTGAGTCTGTGTTCCCCGACGGGTACAACCTGGGGATCTTCAAGAGAAGAGTGAGCAGGTACCTTGTAGGGAAGCGCGTTCTATTTTAGGCCACACCTTAGCTTACCATCAGGCGACATCGTGGTCAAGCGCTTCCCTATCGACAGTAAAAAAACAATCTATACTTTTAATAAAATCGTAGGAAAGTCAATGTATGTCCGGGGTAAACTCAAAAAGTACTGCATGAATTTACTTCAAATTTTGCATTAATATTACTAACAGGTCGGGTCAACATATAGGCTACATATTATCACTCTATCCCCTACGGGGGAGGAGCTGTGCGGAGTAAACGAAGTCCGCGCGAACGAAGTCGCGGGCAACAGCTAATATTTGAATAAGGGAGACAAATCAAAATGGCCAGCAAATAAAAACACGCAAATAAAGAACAATAATAATTCAGTTATAAATTGCAAAAAATCTATAGTTGAATAAAAATAAATGAATATATATGCATGTGGCATTTTGACCGCCCCGTTGACTGACTACGCAATTGACGGGGCTCGGGTTCGATCCCCGACAGGGACAAGCATTTGTGTGATGAGCATAAATGTTTGTATTTCCAGGTTTGGGTGTTTATTAAATATATTCTAGTATTTATATATGTATTTCTATGTATTAGTATCGTTGGCTAACACCCATAACACAAGCAAATAATTTGCTTACTTTGGGGTTAGATCAGTAATCGTAATTTGTCTCGTGAATATTTATTTATTTATTTATCCCACCATACCGATAGCAACGCACCATTAATATCTTTAGTGTTTATAGGCGATGGTTTCTTTTTCTATCAAGAGAGCCATGTGCTTGTTTGCTATTTTATAATATTAAAAAAATAACATTACTCCGCCTGTCTCGACATGCCTTTATAAGTTACTTAAGCCTAGTTGGGGTATGATTATGTTTTCCTTTATTAATATTATAGCATCATTCACAGTATAGACGGTTGCTTTGCATCCTTCGTGGTTGTGAGTAGAACATTTCCATCTCCGCCGCAGACCGGTGTTGGGTGTCGCGCAATACGTATACCTCCCTAACTTGATCAACCGTTTGCCTCGCTGCGACATAATGTATTCCACTGGAAATATCAAGTTGTCAAACAAATGAAATAAAAAGCCATTAATTTAATCATATGCCCGGTTACCATATGAATAAAACGACTCGTTTAAGTTACGAGTCGTAAGATTTCCTACGAAGGGTAAGCTACAGCTGTTCCTATAAATGTCTAATAATTACCAAATAGCCCAAAAACTTGTAGAACGTCTCATTATTATTTTGGTTGCTTATGGTTACTGCTTTTACTTTTTATTAAGGACATGTTTTGTACTTTCATACAAACTAAATGTTTGAATGTACATACATACACATCTTAACGCCAGATAGACTTAATGTAAAATGTTTAATTTATTAACATTTGAAAACCTTTCAAGCTTCCAAGATGTATCACGCAATAGACACAGTTGTTATTAAATTTAATGCTGGTCGAGTGGTTAGAGACCCTGACTACGCAATCAACGAGCCTCGGGTTCGATCCCCGACGGGGACAAGCATTTGTGTGATGAGCATAAATGTTTGTATTTCCGGGTTTGGGTGTTTATTATATATATTCTAGTATTTATATATGTATTTCTATGTATTAGTATCGTTGACTAACACCCATAACACAAGCAAATAATTTGCTTACTTTGGGGTTAGATCAGTAAGTGTAATTTGTCCCGTGAATTATTATTATTATTATTATTATTATTATTATTACTCCTTACTCCTTACCCAAACTGGCAACGTTTTTGAATCTTTAGCGCATATGAACTTTTAAATAGTTTTCTTGAGGTACAAGACACTTTTACACTGTACAACTAAACTAAATTGACCAAAAATAAATTTAAAAATATCTTGAAAACTAAACTTTTCAATGTACGAGTACAACTTCCTTAGAAATATGTTCATTAAAAGCTTTTTTATTACATAACATAGCAAACTCCTGAAGGAGATAGATACCTATCTGTCGCCTATAGATATCAAAGATGTTAATGGTGCGTTGCTATCCGTTTGGCGAAATGGTAACGCCACATGCATAAGTATACCGGCTATTTTACCCTCCGAACCGGAACATGACAGTATCTCTTATTGTCGCCATTGTGGCAGTTATAGGTTATACCGAATTCAAGAGAGACGTTGCGTAAGTGATTATAAACATTTTTACATTGACACAAATACACATAAGATATAAATAAAAAAAAAGTAAAAAAATATTTTTTTATTAATTTACCATTTCAAACGTTTACGCTTCTATGACGCATCGTGCAACAACACGTCAAGGAACTCGCCCTTATATTGAATAAATAGCTGTAAGGCTCGCTCCACACCGAACGTGGCAACAGCCGGCAATTGCTGGAATGGATTTGCCCCAGCCCCTTACGGTTGCTGTCAAATTCCGTGCGAACTAATCCTAAGTCACCTAAGTGATACGCCGCTTTCAACAAGACTTATAAATTATAATAGATATGGAGTCTTATCAATGAACAAGTTTGATCGTGTCTGTGAATCAGCGCTCATTCTGTCACTTTCATTATCACCACGTATTGTTAAGTCGTAGTCGAAGCAACAGAATGAGTCTAACGTAGACGCATACCCAAATAGGCACTTAGTAGCACCAAAATCCCCATCAATTTTTCAAAACATTTTATTACAATTTAAAGAAATATCATAACTATTATACACTATAATATATTTTTATAGCATGTCGTGTACACGACAGTGACAAGCACTAAGGGTATTGTGGCTGGAATAAATAAAGCGGTGGTACCAGATCTGGGCGAGACCTTTCAGAACTTTACCACCTAGTGTTGACGATGACAGACACACGTATGGCCAATTGTTCGCCTTTTACGTACTGTCTGGCTTGACAGCAGTCGATCTATTCTTAAAAAAGGACCCGGATCAACTTTTTTCTAACATATCTATGGGGTATGTTATATGTCCAGTGGGCACATGAGTATGTTTCCCTTTAACCAACACCAAAGCGTCTTCAACAGTATAGATAGTAGCTTGGCAACCTCGGTCTTTATGAGTGGAACATTTCCATCTTTGTTTTATACCAACATTGGACGTTGAACAGAAAGTATACCCATCCAATTTGATCATCCGCTTGCCACGTTGCGATAAAACATATTCCACTGAAATTTCAAAACATCTGTGGGTAAATCATGAAGTTGTATTATATTTGGAGGCTACATTTCTAATACCCACTTGAAACCAAATTTCAAATACTGCTGTCATCTTCTGAGGTCTAACCCTCTCTTTCTAACACAGCTGTATGAATAGAGATGGGGAGACCTTATAGACAGAGATGTAACGTAAATATTTGTTTCAATTGATTAATACGTGTGCTAGCTCCACCTATTAGGTATAGGGTCCCCACTTCATGGGGTAAATGTCAAATATTTACAACTCTTGCAGGTGTATTTTTTATATCTTGGCAAAATTGGTTTCATATTTGTCAACATTATGTTAATAAGGTAACAACGTAATTTTTAACATTTTTTAAATTCAATTCTGATTAAAAATTAACATTATGTTAATAAAGTAACAACATAATTTTAAACATTTTTTAAATTAAATTCTAATTAAAAAATTTAAGATACTTACAGCATGTTACAAATGAAATGTTACAAAATAAAAATTTTGTTACATTTCATATCATAAAAACGACGGACTTTATAACTCCTGTGGCGAAATATTAAATATTCTTTGACTTGAGGAGATCGATATAATTTTAATGAAATATATACAATTTCTAAGCCGGAACTCCTTTTATAGAATAAGAATAACTCCAATTGATCTAGTAGTTCCCGGGAAATACGATATAGTTCTTACATACTCTTTACGAAGCCCTTGTTGATCTAAGACATTAATTTCATAAAGTATTATATATAAGCTTCTAAACACAATCACTTTGAAACAAAGTATCAATATTTTTTATTTCTAAGAATATAACAATCTAATTTCGAAAGTATAACCTTTTTTATAAAGTCTCTTCTCTAATCAAGAAAACTCTTACTATTCCTTAAGAATTCCTTCGTTTGCTAAATATAAGCAGCAGTTATATTTTATCAAGGGACGCGTGTTTCCTAATTGTTATTTAAAAACAATTTTCATTTTTATTTAAATAATTCAATCTGTAGATTTTATAGTGCACAGTACAGCTGCCTTATATATTTTTTCAGAATAGGCGCTTCAGTAATTATGTTAAAATCGCTCAACTCAAAAAACACCAATGTGGAGCTCTTATGTAGTTATGAACAATAAAACAAAAGTAGATTTAAAAATATATATATTAAAATTTATAGAAAACGATTTTTGTGAAACAACATATTTTTTTAGAAATTTGTAAGAGATAATTCTAATATATAAATAGATTATAATTTATAATAATATACAAAATATAAGTATCAACAACCACATCACTCGAAAACGGCTCCAAGGCGCAAGGGTTTGATTGTTCGTTGTCAGTTCGTTCGTTCGTTCGTTTTTCAGGACAAGGTTAGGTAAATTCATGAAAGGTTAGGAATATCTATCGGAAAACTGATAGTCCTGGCTGTATTGCGCGCGGGCAGCAGATGAAAAAGACTACTAACTATACGTGCCGTTCCCAGTATTGCTCCCTTTTGTATCCGGCTCTTGATCCAGAATTGTAGCGAAAGCCTTCTAAGATGTTGTTCAAGGCTCTTCGCAACAAGACCGTTAATGGAAACGACTATTGGAACAATCGTTGTTGAGTCCACACCTTACATGTCGGTAATCTCATGAGTTAAGTCTAAATATTTAGTTAGTGCTTTCACAAGGTTATCGTCATGCGGAACTGTAATATCAACAATAAATGCCCGGCGCTCCAGTCGATCAGCCAATACGATATCAAGTTTATTGTTGGTAATGGTCCTCTCTGTGATGACAGATCGGTCCTAGTAGAGCTAAGCACAACCATTTTCGAGAATTGCCTCCGATGCTTATTTATAATACGGCACTTCAAATTCTTTCAAGACCATACCGAAGAGCAAGCTGTTGATGGATAATCTTGGCTATTAGATTGTGTCTATGCAAATACTCCCAAATATTATTATTATTATTAGGAACCCAAAACATCACAATCATAAAAATAGACAAATGAAAAACAAAGCATGGATCCGTATATAAACTAATATGGAATTTTATAAGATTTTCTTTTTTACGCAGCATATCTAAATAATTGTATAAACTAAAAAGATGTAACGCGCATGACACCATTACCACCCATAAATATGTGAACAGTTAGTTCGCGACGACATTCGATACGAATGTTTCGTCGAATAGTTCGTCGAGTAACAGGCGAATAGCGAACATGAATGTGTAAATATATATGATAACGGAATTTATATTACAATACTTAACGTTATCACTGTAACAATACTTCAGTAACAAAATAATTATTTTCAAACACTATATGTATAGCTACTTAAATAACAGAATAAAATCATTAACGATAAATAACGTTATAATATCGATATGTATGCGACGTTACCGCATTTCATGCTGTATCATAGTTGGTTTGCCAACTAGCGCTTGAAGATTATATCATATTGTCATGTAATATAACATTAATTTGTAGTATAACAGGCCGTATGAATAACGATATCAAACAGTAACAAATTCAGTATCATTTTTGGATAACGCTATGCTTGTAATTGACGTTGTGTCATGCCGCGACAAATAACGTTACCACATAATACCGATGTTTAAGAGCGCGTATTCAATTCGCAACGAAAACTTCATATTTTCAAGTATTTTTCCAGTTTTCGTTGCAAATCGAATACACGCTCTTAAATCCTTGCCCTTAAACGAGCAGAGTGCTCAGCCTGAGTTTATATTTAGTGGTTATTGGTATTGTTTTGTCCTTCAGTTGGTCCTAGACCTCGGTGTCGTTGATTGATTAAACCAGGGACCTCGTCGCCGGCAGTGGTTTGTCGCGAGTGTGGGTATGTCATCTCTGTGTATTCTTTGACCAGAGATATTAGGACATCGGGACAATCCTGATGATTGAATGTGGATATAGGATCCAATAAGTTTATTAGTGAGACAGTTTATTAGTAATACTTTATGAAATCTACGGCCGAATAAGATATAAAGTTGTTTGTAGGGGCATGAGTGTGCTCTTTCCTTATCGAATCAACGACATCACCAACAGTGTATACAGTTGCTGGACATCCGCGATGTTTGTGCGTAGAACACCTCCATCTCTGCTTTTTGCCGCTGTATGAGCTCGAACAGTAAGTATAGCCATTTAACTTGATCATACGTTTGCCTCTCTGAGACATAACGTATTCCACTGAAATACAATTATTACATAATATATAAAATCAATATTTCTTTGTTCGTATTTAATCCACCGCCATACCGTTCCTCCAACCGGTATGAAACTGCTAACTTATTGCTTCCATCATGGGAAGGTCAAAGATATAGTACAAATTGTTTTACAGTAGGTGGCGCGTGTGACGGTACGTCAAATTTCGCGACATTAACGGGCCATATGTCAGCGAGATCTAAATTAAAAATATTTATGTGTATGTATGTATTTACGCATTCAGATTCACTAGAATACCACATTTGGCAACTGTAGTAACTACTGCTTATTTGTAATAATAAGGGCCAACAGCTTTATGCAGGTTTCGAAGCACGAAACTATTAAAATCGCACCACAAGATTTTCCTAGAAATAAAAAACCTAATAACACACTGCCCGGTGATTAAGCCCGAAAATTCCAAATCAAAGCTGAACAGGTTTAACCATTAGATCTAGAGTTCTAATGCAGGAGATAATTACCCCAGTAGAGATAACCAGCATTTATAGGGGTAATAAATAAAGAAAATAACTGACAGATAGGAACATTAGTATATTAAATATGAAAAATCATGGATGATCTTTATATAACATATATGCCCGCTGACTATAGACAAGTTTATAAAATTTATTTCACTTGTAACGTGTACACGATGGGCGAGGCTGAGTGTTGTGTAATAATCAAGATTTTAAAAAAATGGTCAAATAAACCAGTACCATATACAAAATCGCTACTAGGTCGCAACGCGGCTACACACTAAGGAGATCCGGCGGAAGAAAGTTAGCAGGTTTGTCTGTTTTTCTGTTTTTTTTATTATTAAATTTGAAATTAAAAATATGGATTAAATTAATGGCCTTAATGGGTAATAGGGGTAGTAATATTGAAAAGGTGACCGTTTAGACCATCAAGTCGTAAGTGTTTAGTTATCACCGTTTCCGGACAACAAGTCGTAAGTGTTGTTTAAGTGATTATAGTTCAAGATAGTAAGATAATAGTTGATTAAAATTGAAAACTAATATTTCCAAATGATTAATCAACGTTTTTTTTTTATTTTGCCTATGGGCAACAAAAATGTGAATGGTGCGTTGATGTCCGTGTGGCGGAATGGCTGGTAGTAATGTCATATGCATAAGTTAACCCGCTACCTTACCCTCCAAACCGGAATACGTCAGTTACAAGCACTGACACTACTTTTGGTAGCTTATTACAATCACATTTATGTTATTATTAAATACTTTTGATAGATATTTTTCGAGATTATAAAAAATATTTCAAACACTGCCTATGGCAACAAAATGTGTAATACTTAGTATAATGTGCTATCAAGTTTTTAAGGACTAAGCGCGCTAATTCTTGTAGCTTAATTTAAAATTTATCATACGATATCGATCCTTGATATAAAAAACACAAGATATACATTCAGTGTCTCAAAAACGTCCTCTAAAAAGGAGCGCATTATTTTAAATTTTGCGCTCATTTCAAGTAGAATTGAATCGGGCGATACCGTCAATTTTATTATTTGTTGTAAAAATAACTCTAAGTCTTGCGCTTAAGGTTGGATATGCAAAAACATATATTTTTGCCGTATCTATAGCTACTTGTGTGAAATTAGGGACAGTTTCGAGTGTCACTTTTGTTCGGGACTGTGCATCTTGATTTTTTTATATCAATGATCTTGAGACACAAAAATAAATTATTAAAGTTTTTTAGTTTTATCATCTTTCTATTAAATTAGCTTGAAACAGAGTATACGATGAGTGCTTAGGAGGTCCGTGGATGTGTTCTCCCCTTATTGACACTAGAGTTTCACCAATAGTGTAAACAGCAGCCTGACATCCACGATGCAGGTGAGTAGAGCATCTCCATCTTTGTTTCTTAACAGTAGCAATATTGTTGTGTGAACTTGAACAGTATGTGTAACCATCTAATTTGATCATACGTTTGCCTCTTTGGGAAAGGACGTATTCCGCTGAAATGTAAAAAATGGCGTCACATCCATTTGATTCGGGAAAACATAAAAAGGTGTATTTTTTATGTATTATATAAATAATGTTAAACCAAAGGATTGTTTGTTGCATGTTGTTATACATAGCAAGATTAACAGTCCCTATCCCGATGATTACAGTGCAAATAGTACTACAAAACACACACATACATAACAAGATTCCTCTTTTTAGCTTGCGTGGAATTTGGAGCGCAATACCACAACTCCTCCAAGTAAAAAAGCCATAGTAACGTCCAGTCTCACATGAAAACAGTCCTTACCATTGACTTTGCTCGTTTTTGCTTGCTACGAAATCCTATATTTCAGTGGCATGCCTTAGTTAATGGAGGATAAAGGCACCTTTTACTCTACACATTAACTAACTAAAACAGTTATAACGTTTAAAATAAACAAAACAGATATTCATAAAACTTTATTTATTCAAGCAAACTTTGAAATAATACCTACTCCTAAATTACCCGATATTGATGTTACCACCGCTTGAGCAATCTGGTTCTACAAGTTAGATACTAGCAAAAAGCTTCGTAATTGATTAATGCTCTATATTTTTTAGAAAAAAAGTTAAATCTTTTAATAATTTTACACCATATTTGGTAGAATATAATACTGGTATACCTGAATTATAATAACTTGTAACACTCAAATATTTTTCTTCATTTTTTCGATGCGTGTATTCTCGTATAAATATTATTATATGTGCACGAATACAAAATCCGTAAAAAGTTGTTCGATTTGCTATTAGACAAAATTTACCTGAATGTTAATACAAATATTAAGTCTATATTATTTATATCTTTATTAATATTATAAATGCGAAAGTTTGGATGTTTGGATGGATGTTTGTTACTTAATCACGCAAAAACTACGGATTTGAATGAAATTTGGCACACAGGTAGATAATGATCTGGAATAGCACATAGGCAACTTTTTATCCCGGAAAAATTTGGTGATCCCGCGAGATTCGCCAAAAACTCTTATAATGCAGCTAGTATTACATAAATAAACGTATTATATTACGTCCCAAGGACAATATAAATATTTATATTCCTTATTATATATTTACATTCATATAATATGTGCTGAAGATGGTTTAAAAAAGTGAAACTAGTCATGTAATGTGCTAAATATATATATTTGTTAAGTGAAATAAAATACAAGAGGATTTAAACTTATGTATTTTAAATAAATGAATGTTTTAACGATTTTCTTTAACTGTTTAGTTTAAAATGTTACTAGAGTTTTTATTCATAATTATATAATTAATTATTCGATCTAAATTTACAATTTACATTGATATGTTTTGTAACTTTTACAAAATGGTGTAAAAATCTTATATTAATAATATATGTAATACTAATTTCTCTTTTATATCAAGAGTGGATATAACAAACCATATTAGATAAATTGCTGTCACGTTTTATATAATAACATTTTAACTAGGAAACGTAAGCTACTCATATTATTATTAATCATAATAATAAGTAAAAATGTCTTAAATTTAAATTATAATTTATATTAGGAAGCAGAAAAAAGCAAATATTTATTTTAGTGCATGCGTGTAAGCTAATGCAAAATATTTTCCTTCCCTTCTTATTATCCATACTAATGTTATAAATGCGAAAGTCTGTCTGTCTGTTACGCTTTCACGGCTAAACCGCTGGACCGTTTTCATGAAATTTGTCATGGAAGTAGTTGAAGAGCCGGGGTCAAACATAGACTAATATTTTTTTCAAAAATCAATCCCTAAAGGGTTGAAATAGGGGATGAAATTTGTATGAAAAGCTATCTAGACGACATGTTAATCTACTCGCGGGCGAAACTGCGCGGGTCAGCTAGTTCTAAATAAATAAGCGAATATTGCTAGACAACTATATTTAGCCCCAAAATAAGCAAATTTTATTTGTTTGTGATATAAGTGTCAATCAAGATCTTTTGATACAATGGGGACAATGGTATTAATACATAGAAATACATCTTTTAATACTAAACTTTATACACATACACATACATACACATCCAAACTCAGAAATACAAACTACTGTCCCTGTCGGAAATCGAACCCGAGCCTGAGATTAAAATGCACCTCATACCAATTTCACACGTGTAGATTTTACACCATTCGTAAATATTGTGTAAAAATGAAAACATGAAAAGTCTCTTTTCTCGGATCTTCTTAATGTGGCTGCATTTCCGATAATATACGAGTATTTAAAAGTGTTAACTCATCAAAAAGTCAGGATTTTTTATAATTTCTTTTATATTGATTGTGTTCCGTTTCTCATAAATAAGCACATTTCCCCCGCGTTAATCCGGGCTCCTTTGAAGATTAGGCCAACTGCCATTATGCCAGGCAGGTCACAAAAGGCGACCGATTGGTTATGCGAGTCACTACCATCGTGGCAAGTAAGTGGTAGAGTTTTGCATTGTCTCGCCTGGGTCTAGTACCACTGCCTTGTTCCACAATAGCTTCACTGTCGTGTTCTGGTCTGGAGGGGTAAGGTAGCCGGTAAACTTATGCATGGGTCATTAGATCTCGCCACAAGATAGCAATGCACCATTAACATCTTTGGTGCGTAAGGCGATGGTTGACTTTTTCCATCAAGTGACCCATCTGATTGTTTGCTATCTTATGATATAAAATAATAGTTTTTATGGATCAAAACATTATAAAAAACAAACAAAAATATATAACTGACGCATTAAAATACCAATGTACATCATTGATATAAAAAGCCCAAGATGCACAGTCCCGAACAAAACTGACACTCAAAAGTGTCCCTAATTTCATTTATGCCCGGTTTCTGAGGTACTTTTAACAGTAGTTTATCCATTCGTTAACACTATCGGTCCGATAACTACAGGAATTGCGTTTCTGAGCTACGCATTGTAACACAAACTCCGTTTAAACTTAGGTTAATGTAACCGGCCAAATTTGGCGGTTTATCGATTCCATAACTTTATCTAACGCTTTTTGCTCTTGTAGGTAGCTTCTTTTTAATGCACATAATAATTTTAATAGTTTTGTTTGTCTGTTTGTATGTTTGTACTTACATTTAAAAAAACTGCTGTACGAATTACAAACTTTATTTTCACAGCAGCTATAATGATATTTGTTTAATATTGTCATGATAAATAATTAAATTTCATCCTTGCAAAGAGAAACAGGTCACTAGACAGCTTTTACTTGGATATTTGTTAGTTAAGGCAATTCAAGTTTATTTCTAAGCTTCTGCAAAATTCCTACCTGTATTTTTATATGCACAAATTATTTTACCACTTAAAAAGCGTCTTCTCAAATAAAATAATTACGTTTCAGTTTTCTCTTTTTCTGTAAAATTCTTACTGCGCTGTCGAGTCACCATTATAATGATTTTATATTAACTTAAACATGCCACAAGTCGATCAGGTAAATGCAAGTAACAACCAACAATATCTAAAAGAGAAATTGACGCAAAAAAAATTCTTAATTCAAAGCAAACGACAAACATTGTTTTGATCGGTACTCAAACTAACTATATAACAAAATATTTGGTGACTACCGACTAGTGACTAGTGTAAAGCTATCTCATTTCTCTTTAATAAAATAATAGTTCCATCTCTTTCTGCTACCTGATTCGAAATCATTCTTTTCATTCGGTTCCATTAAGACCAAAGTCATGCGAAAACCTTCTTTCATGCTAGGGTATAAAGATTTAGTTTGAATGCTTTAGCGTAACTGGTATACAGACATAGTTATTGTCGTGAATTACATAGTTTCAATTAAAATCTTCTTTAAACACTTATTTATGTTAGATAAAATATTACCACAAATAAAAATAATCATACAGGGGAGTAAAATTACCAAAATAGCATTTTATTTTCCGCATTATAAACAGACCCATCTAGTGGTGGACTTAAAAATGACTTATCGGTTCAATAGCTATTGAACCGTTCGTTTTGCCTCCAGAAACCATCTACGAGATAAACGAAGTTTATCCTCTTGCTAACTTTAAACGATCAATAGTTGTTAATAGTTTAACTGACGACTTCAGAAACCGGGCATTAAATAGTTATAGATATAACAAAAACATATGTCTTTGCATATCCAACCTTAAGCGCAAGATTTATAGTTGTTTTTACAAAACAATGTACGAAAAGGAATAACATTGACAGGTATCGCGACCGACGCGTTTCTATTTGAAATTTGGAGGACGTTTTTGAGACACTGATTGTGTATCTTGGGTTTTTTATATATCAATGATGTACATACACACAATACGTTTAATAAACCCAAGATCATAGATCTTGGGTTTATTAAATGTATTTTCAGTATTTTTATACATGATACGTATTTCTATGTATTAGTATCAAACAGACGGAAGGGCGGTCATATCTAAAGCAAATAATTTGCTATCTTTAATTAATTAATTTGTGCAATTTGTCCAGCAAATATGTAATATTATAATAGCAGATCTTAAAATTGTACACCATACAATTCATACATATTTGTCTCGTGTACGGTTTGAGTAATATTAACTTAGATTCATTATTTTATTGCCTAATACTTATTTATCTACCCTATTTCCTCATACCCATACTATAGTTTACCACAATTCACCGGCTGTAGAGTAACGAGATGGATGCTGATTCTTGTAAGGGTTCCATTACACGGTCACGAAATACGTTTGCGTGATTGAATGATATGACATTAGACATTCAGTCATGACTAATGGTCAGTCAAACTAAAGATTCACAAAGAAGAGCACGTTTTCACACAAGATATTATGGATATTCATAAAAGAAGAGGATGTATTGGAATTATAATTACAATATTAAGCATAAAACAAATAAAAAGAAAGCGTTTGATGAAACAATATTTCTTAAAAAGTGATTTCTATAGCCAATACTTGTTGGCTGATACACGATCACTCAAAAGTTATGACTAATGGTTGCATGACGTCCAGATAACCATCACTCGACCTCATGCAAACATCGGTCACTTCATTACACGGCAGTTTAGCTATCAGCTATGTAGACTATAGCAAACTGACAACAAAACCTACCGTCTAATGGGAGCCTTACAGGGAACGATCTTGGGACCTTATTATCGAGGCTACAAAGGCTAACCAATAGACTAACCAGGATTTATTAGTCATAACTGTCGTTTTAATGCTAGTTAAACGAGGAAAGCTTAAGGTATGCTAAGTTATTGCTAATTTGCAATAGAATGTCATGTTATCGAAGGATAAACCATTTTTTATATCTACACTAACATGAAGAACTATGATTTGATTGTTTACTTGTTTGTGATAAATAATTAATTCTTTCACCGATATAAAGCTACATTATCACTGAGTAGCATCATAAATTACTTTTACCCGACTGACAAAAGAAAGTAACGCGTGTGTCCCGCGAATGCAGTCGCAGGGAACAGCTTCATAATATTTGAAGGTAATTCATATCCATACGAATTTTATAAGTTCGAAAGTCTGTCTATCTATTATGCTTTCATGGCTAAACCGCTAAACCGATTTTAATGAAATTTAGCATGTAAGTAGTTGAAGATTTGGGTTCAAATATAGGCTAAACTTTTTTCCGAAATTTAAACCTTAAGGAGCTGAAATATGGGATGAAAGTTTGTGTAAAAACTACATCAACGATGTGTTAATCTATTCGCAGGCGAACGTGCGCGTGTCAGCTAGTGCTGTATAATTCTTACATTCGAAAAGCAGCGTAATTTTTTCGATTGTTCTTAGCAGGGCCGTGACAATGTTCTCCTTTTACTAACACCACAGTGTCATCAACTGTGAAAATGGTGGCTTTACATCCTCGATGCATATGTGTAGAACACTTCCATCGCTGCCTTTGACCTACGTTAGAGGTGGCACAGAAAGTGAATCCGTCTACCTTAATCATCCGTTTTCCTCGCTGAGAAAGTATGTATTGCACTGAAATATTAAAAAAATATTATAGATATGTTCAAAATTAATTAACATTAGAATAGAAGAACATTGTATTATAACTACATACTAACTGAAATGTAAATGTATTTTATCACTAATCTTCTATCCTAATACAAGGGCTGGACAAAACTTGAAAAAAGTTTAAATTTTTTTCAAGTTTGCCCTAGCACAAGATAAGTGCTAAAACACATATATAGGTAGTTAAAAACACGAAAGTATTGATCAATATTACAAATTGGAAATTGAAATTTTATCTGTAACGTTGAAGTCAATTAACTAGTTTTTTTCTTAAGTAATGTTTTATTTATACTAATATTTCATGTATTTCACTTTTTTATGTTACTTACATGGTAATTTTCATATTATGTATTTTTTTAATTTTTATATATACGTATCTTCATATCTACACACTTCAATTTCTACAACAAGTAAAAACTCCTTTGGGCTATCAGAATTTGGGAAAGAATGCACCTAGCACAAAGTCCGCCTTTTGTACATTTTATTTAAGTGCACAATAAAGTTTAAATAAAAAAAATAAAAAATATATGTACAGAGCTATGTATTACTAGCATTCAGTACAATCGGTGGTATTGACTATTGATGTGAACCAAAAAACATTTTGGTCACTTTTAATCATCGACACGTAGCTCAACTGAACGAGCATTGCCTAGCATAAAGGCAAGGCGGCCGCTGTTACAAAATCAACCATTCCGAAATTTCTCTTTGTTTAAAAAAGTTTATAGACTGTATTAAATTATTTTTAAATATAAATAAACGAGTATTACACCGTTCCTCTTGCGGGGTTAGGAGAGTCCACCAAATTTGGCTATATACCATGATTCATAATTCATATATTTATCGTTTAGAGGTGAGTGATAACTGACAAGTAAGTCCCCATCACCAAATTGGGCATCTCCAACGAAACCTCCTGAGGAAGTGTCCATGAATTACGTGAGGCGATTAGGGGAGAAGGGGGTTGAGTTAAATTTCTAATTTTTTTTACAACAATTTTTTTTTACAGCAAACCGTATAACTAGGTTTGACTACACAAAACATGTTCGTGGACTAAAATATGACTTATGATGCCTTATGATTTAAGTACAATTTTTAGTGGTTTATTTTGAAATAATTTATTGTTAGGTTTTATCACTGTAAAAGTAGATTTAAATACTAGTCTCAACTAACCCTTCACAAAATGTTGTAAACAGATCACCTTTTACAAAAAAAAAAATTAATAAATATATAAAATAAAAAAATTTGAAAATCTTGGTGGATTTCGAAGCAGGTAGTATTTGTAAGGTTGTCCAATAACAAATCAGTTTTTAATAATCCTTTATATTTTAGATAAAGGGATTTTATAATTGTTACATTTGAAAAGCAGCGTAATTTATTCAATTGTTCTTAGCAGAGCCGTGGCAATATTTTCCTTTTACTAACACCACTGTATCATCAACTGTGTGAAAAACAATAGTTTTGTGGGTATACAGTATGGAATGCGCTGACGCAACCGTATGAAAGCATTGTGGGACGTTAGTCGTCCGCACGCCCTCACGCGATACATACCAGTCTGCAACGCAACGGACGCAATACAGAATATGCACTACTAATAAAACTCTGTAATTTCCCAAAATTAAAAAAGCTACCAACCGCGACAACCGAACATAGGAGTAAAGTGACCATACCCCGCCTTAAACCATAATCCTGAAGGCAATATAATATTACACCCCAAAAGCTTGGCATCTTCAATGAATATGTCGATGACTTCCATCGATGCCTTTTGTCAATGTTTGGGTCGCACAAACAGTATAGCCGTCTACTTTGATAATTTTTTGCCTCGCTGAGAAATTGTGTATTGCACTAAAATATAAGAAAACATATATCACACAGATGCATATTAATATTATAAATGCGATTGTCTGTCTGTTTGACTGTCTGTCTATCTGTTTCACTTTTACGGCTAAGACGCTAACGGCTAAACCGATTTTGTTGAGATTTGGCATGAATAGTTGAAGATACGGGGTGAAACACGGGCTAATTTAAAAAAAAATCACGGGACAAATTACACCATTAGATCAGTAAGATCTAACCTCAGAGTAAGAAAATTATTTGCTTGTGTTATGGGTGTTAGTCAACGATACTAATACATAGAAATACATGTATAAATACTAGTATATATATTTAATAAATACCCAAACCCGGAAATACAAACATTTATGCTCTTGCAATGCTTGTCCCCGTCGGGGATTGAACCCGAGCCTGCCGAATGGTTAGCGACTATGATTGCGTAATCAGGGTCGCTAACCATTTGACCAACGGGGCGGTAAAAATCTGCCCCTAAGGGCTGAATAGGGGTGAAAGTTTGTGTGAAAAACCATATCAACGACTTCATCGACGATCATATTTTGGCTATGCGAGTCACTACCATCGTGGCTACTATGTGGTAGAGTTCTGCATTGTCTCGCCCGGGTCTGGTACCACCGCCTTACCTATTTCTGTCGCAATAGCGTTACTGCTTGTCATTGTCGTGTTCCGGTTTGGAGGGTAAGGTAGCCGGTAAACTTATGCATGTGGCATTAGACCTCGCCACAAGATAACAACGCACCATTAACATCTTTGGTGTCTATAAACGATGGTTGACTCTTTCCATCAGGAGACCCATCTGTTTGTTTGCTATCTTATGATATAAAAAAATATTTATATATTCCGTATCAGTATCGAGCACTTTGCCAGTTTATCTATATATTTTAAAAATTCTCAGTTTCTTTTTCTTTAGTTTTGTCTCAGTTTTGTCTTCTTCTTTAGTTATATTATAACAATATAACCCCCCCCCCTTTTTTAATATCATAAAATAGCAAACAAGCTGATGGCTCTCCTGATGGATAGAGAGCAGAGACAACCATCGCTTGAGGTCGTTGCTTTTCATGTGGCGAGGAGTTAATACCACATGCATGAGTTTATCGACTACCTTACCGTCCAACCCAAAACATGACAGTGAAAAGCATTTAGCGCTTTGCACTATCAATAGAAAGGTGGTGGTACCAAATCCGGACGATACGATGCAGAACTCTACTATCTAGCAGTAGCGATGTTATAGTAAATCTTTCGTCTTTTCTATCTGGTAGAAGACGGATGGTCTATTTTTTAACGGAGGCCCAGACTATCACGGCCCTTTCTCCCCCCTTAAGTCATGTCATGACGTAAAGAGGAGACGCAAGCAGGTCATAATTATTTTAACAAATAGTTAAATACGCAGTAGAAAAATAGTTTTAATAGTTTTTCTTTTAAAACTAATAGAAATTGTATAACAGTTAGTGTTGGGTTAAATACGAATTAAACTGGATACGGCTCTCAAGGCGATTTCTTAGGTTGTCAGTGTAGCTTGCATTTACACCCAGACATACAAGTTATATTACTTACCAATGCAATAAAATCACTTCAGAGGTGGTTTTTTTAATTTACTTCTTAATCGACAAATAATTTTAAATGACACAATATGGCATATTTCTATTTTTTTCGCAATATATCTGCAAGCGGTCGACACTTAAGAGCATTTGCTCCTATGGGCGGCTACATGTTCTCCGCCTTACATCGTATCTATTAGTGTTCATATGGTCTGTGGGTTAAACAGCAAAACATGGCCGAATTAGATATAAGTAAAAACAAAAACTAAAAATAACACGTTCGTTATATTAAATTATAAAAACATTGGAATACAATAATTAATATAATTATAGAATTTTTTAACTTTTATCACGGTGTCTTATTACTCGGGTGAAGTCACAAACAAGAGATTATAGAGATTTAAGTGATACGCGGCAATACAACTCGCGTCTGGTAAAAAGAACGCTAAGCGGGATATGAGGAGGGAGTTCTTCGCAAGGTGGCTATAATCATGTCCAATCACAACTTACCACGCGAAGCAAAGTGCGCAGGTAAATAGTCAGCGGCCAGCGTTCTTTTTGCTTGACGGGAGCTATACTTTACGTCTTCCGCTATAGATATTAATAGTAATAAAGCATGAAAAGATAATTGACGTGAACTGCAAAAGTGCATTAAATAAATTGTTTTACCTGCTGTACGTACTACTGTATAATTTTAGGTGTTATTTGGCTATTTTTATTGCACTGAAAATGATTGATCTATAAGCTATATCTATATAAAATAATATTTTGAAGACAAACTTTTTTAGGCGCGACTAAGGGATAACTGAATGCTTTGAACAATGTCAATGCAACGTAAATGCGTTACTGAAATATGGCGCGTGTATCTTACACCCGATTTTGAAATATTTACTAGGCCTTTAAATACATATTTATGATTTTAATATAAATAGTTCATAAATCAAAAATTATAAAAAGTAATTAATATGGAATTATACTTGATGTAAATAAGTGTATAATACTCGATATAAATATTACTGTATAGTTTCAACATTAACTTTTTTAAATTCTAAAATGACTCATTTATTTTTGACTTAATCTTAAAGAAATTTTATTTTAATCGCGTGTGATTGTTAAACGCACTAATTTTTTTTGTATGTTTGTACATAGTATATGGCCTGCGCAGACGAGGGATTTTTGTCTGTAGAGGACAAAAATCTCTGAATCTGTCCGCCGAGAACTTGCCACGGATTCAACGCACATATAACTCGCATGTTATATGTGCGTTGAGTCGTCGTATGACTCGAGCGAGGTAACTCCTGGCTCAAGTTATACTTGTGCAAAGTACTAAGTGCTAAAAAGGTTTATTTTCAATTTTAAAGCGCAAATACACTAACACGGTGGGAGAGATGCTATCGCTGCTTCCCTCGCACGGCAACGGTGGAGCGCCGCGCAGGATAGAGAGGAAAGTATCGAGTAGCGAGCCAGACCTCCAATTCACGTAATTGAGTCAATGCGCTTAGGGCTTTCAGACACCTAAACACGATAGAACGTCGAGACGTGCCACAACGCAGCATAATATGTAAGAAAATATGTAAGTGTTTCAAACGCTTTGACTCGATTGCCACTTTTTTTAATATCATAAGATAGCAAATAAGCAGATGGGTCTCCTGATGGAAAGAATCAATCATAGCTATAGACATCAAAAATGTTAATGGTGGGTTGCTATCTTGTGGTGAGGTCTATTGCCATATGCATAAGTTTACCAGCTACCTTACCCTCCAAACTGGAACTCGACAGTGACAAGCACTAACGCTATTGCGGCAGGAATATGCAAGGCGGTGGTACCGGACACGGGCGAGACAGAATTCTACCACTTAGTAGCCACGATGACAGTGATTCGTATAGCCAATCGGTTGCCTTTTACGACCTGCCTGGCAGAACGGCAGTAGACCTATTCTTCAAAGGAGGCCGGAACAATACAGGGAAACGTGAATTAGGCCCGATTCATGTACGAAACTCTCGCGCGCTCAACGCAGACAAAAGTTGGCTGTATGCGTTGCCGCTCCTAGTCACGAAAAAAATAGAACTAACGTGAGTCACGTTAGTTCTATTTTTTTCGGGGACTCCCCCGTACTTTTGTCCAGTTCGGTCTCACGCAAGGATTTAAAACGTTATGATTTCGTCGTTGTGATTGGTTATGATATATAATATTATGACGTTGTCTTCTAGCGCTAGTTGGCGAACCAATCATGAAACAGCATGAAACGCGGCGAACCAATCACGAAACAGCAAAAATATAGAAATTATAACGTTATAAATCCTTGGTCTTACGGCGTCCTCGGTTATTCGGGGGACTTTTTGTACGGGGTACTTTTAGTTGTCTGTGTGCGTTATTCTATACAGTTTATTACGGATCTAGATTGCTGGATACAAAAGTACCCTGAGGATAGTCCCTCATCTGCACAGGCCAATAAGGTGCCTTCGCAGGGTTTATAAAATCAACGATCCGTCACTCGCAGCAGTAACCATTAGCAACCAATTACCAGTGACAAGGCGTATCATACTACTCCACAAATTTCTAGGTCCATTTAGTAATTTGACATTTGTAGGATCAAATTTAGCTTACGCCTCGTACAAAATGAACTGGTAACTAAAACAAGTCGTCTTCGTCAATATAGGAATCCTGCAATCACATAGGAGTCATCATTTCTGTTTGTGTATTGTTTTTTTGTCGTATTGGTGGATGGATATGCTCTCCTTTTATCATTAGAAACACGTCGTTCACAGTATATAGGAGGGCATGGCATCCGCGCGTCATGTGTGTAGAGCATTTCCACCTTTGCTTAATACCACGATTGGGTGTTGAGCTGTAAGTGTAGCCATCGTGCTTTGCCATACGTTTACCTCTTCGGGACATAATAAATTGAACTGAAAAGAAATCCAATATGATTAGCATTGACTTGAGTTTATTAATGCATATCTTCATTTCTTTACTAAGATTATAAAAGGAAACAAATATTTTTTATTGTTATGATTGTAACGAAGAAACCTAAAGACCGATCTTAAAAATCTTTTACTATTTGAAAGCTACGTTATCCAGCAATGACATAGGCTCCTTTCTTAGCAGATTGAACAAAATGAAATAATGATGTTCAAGTCACGCGGAAGAAATCGCGAATAACATCTAGTATTAGAAAAGAGAAAGATTTCATTGCGTGTGATGGATAAACTCAAAAACTACTCAAACAATTCTTTTAGTTATGGAAAGCTATTTTTACCGGTAGGAGGGATGCGCTGTGCCGCGCTCTTGGCTGCATGAGTACAACCATCTTGCTTGTTTCTCCCGCGAAACAGCTTTGCTCTGTTGCGGAGAGAAGGGCAAGACAGGCAGTGTAATTACTGGCACCGAGACTTAACATCTTATGTCTCAGGATAGGCAACACATGAATGAGTTACCTGGGCTAGGTCCAGGTAAACTAGTTTATGATCATTGGCGACGTCGACCACTTACCATCAGGTGGCACATCTGCCAGTTTGCCTTTCCCCTAAAATAAAAAATCTAAGTTATTACGGAATAACATAAGCTACTTTTTACGGAATAACATAAGCTTTAGATTAAGCAAAAAAAAGTAATGGTTTTGAGATACGCAAACGTTGCAGGCAACAGCTAACCAGTTTTTTCATAGAAGAGGGGGCAAACGAGCAGGAGGTGCACCTGATGAAAGTGATCACTACCGCCCATAGACAGTGGCAAGTTTTATTTTTATTTACAAAATTCCGTTGCGTATTTGTTCAAAAATATTTTAAGCTTAAAAGTTCATGGATTACGGTAATATTTTCTGGTTTCATACGTAATACATAATATACATACATACATACGTATATTTATAAATATAAATAAAAAAGAAATATTAATTATATATAATTTATATTACATATAAAATTATGAGCAACAATAATTTAACCGTATCTAAAATCACCCGACTATTTCAATGCATCAAAATGAATCTTTAATTGTCTTTTAAATGATAGTTTAGAGGGGACCTTTTTATATGGACGGGAAGTGCATTCCGCAAACGAATTGCACGATGTGAAAAAAATTGACGAAGCAATTCTGAACGACGAAATGGAATGTGTAGGGACAAATTCTCATCAGAACGCAGGTTACGGTTATGAGTGTCACTCTGCCAGACAAAGAGAGTTTTAAGATATATTATATTAGTAGGAACAGACGGACCGTATAGTATAGAAAAAAAAATGCATAACATTCTAGAGTTTCTTATTGATTTGCGAATTTTCTAAATTTCAGCTGAATGTCGAATTTTGGCCGTATGTCGAATTTCGGCCGAATGTCGAATTACGGCCGATTGTTGAATTTCGTCAGTGGTTGAAGTTTCGACCCATTTTAGTAATAAACTGTTTAATAAGATGAATAAAATTACCGTTTTTAAACAAACGCATCCCTGGAGACGCGACATAACTAACTAAAAAACTAATTTTCAGAATTTTTAAATAAGAAATTATGGTATTTAATTTTCAAAATTTCCGCGAAACCTAATATGGAGCTGCTGTGATACAAATGAAATGAAAGGTAGTGTAAGGAATGGGGGAATTTAACCAAGACGTGAAAATTTGAGAAGAACACAGCGGCACAATAGTCCACCCACTTCCACCAAACTTCCTTACACGTCAGAAGCAAAGGCAGTAACATACAAATTATGTACTCAACGCACGTTTCACTTCGCAACCGAAGCATCTCCAGGAGAGTCGAATAGAACTTCACTCTACGAAGGGTGAAGCATTAACTGCTAAATTTTTAAATTGCTAAAATGCAAATAATTTTTAAATGCAAGCTACACTGCCAAACTTAGAAATTGGCTTGAAAGGCGTATCCATCTAATTCGTGGGAGTGATAAATGAATAGTCACTGATTTGCTAGTTCATTCGGTTTGCCATACAAAATTGACCATTTTTCTCGTGATTTAAAAAAAAATGTTTTGGTTGATAGACATATTAGTTACACATAGACACATTAGTTAATTCAGATTTTACGATTAAAATATTTTTATATAGGCGCATAAAAACTGCAAATATTTGAATAGACTAGTAATTTTCGTTATGTTCGATGATTTAATTTGCCACACAAAACTAGTCATTTTTTTCTCAGGGCATAGAGCTTACTTTAAGATGAGCTTACTGATATTCGAATAAATGTAGTAGTAATGAAATTCAAATGAATTCAAATAATTTGAATGACTTCTATAATCGAATTATTCGAATAATGTCATATATATATATATATATATATATATATATATATATATATATATATATATATATATATATATATATATATATATATATATATATATATATTTATTGGGTATTGAAATTTTTGAACCAGTTTATCATGGTGAAGGTGAAACATTTAGTTCAAGAAAACCAATGTGATGATTTAATTTTTATTACGCCTTATAATATGATGGTGTTTATCATTAATCTTTACAATTTGATCTCCAATAGTCAAGACGGTCGCTCGACATCCGCTTGGGTAGTGTGTGGAACAGTTCCAACGGACCTTCAAACTTTTTGATCCGACCGAATGATACGTGTAGTCGCCGATCTTAAGTAGTGGTTTACCTTTCCTAGAAGTCAAGAATTCGACTGAAATTTAAAAAAAAAACTATTATTCTTGAAAACTTAGGTAATTTAATTTGCCAATTTAACGGATTTTATATGTAAACTATATTATAGTACATTTCTAAAGTGTATAATAGAGAAAAATTACTAATATTGTAATGTGATTTAAAGAAGAAAAGCAATGCAATAAACGAAACAAACTTATTCAATGAAAATTTAACATAACACCAGCGGTAAAATCTCGTAGATACCTTTCATTAACCATAGTTTCCAGTTTATTTAAGTTTCACTTCGCAACGAATGCATTTTTGGGAGAATCGAACAGCACCGCACTCAAAAATCAAGCTATATGCTTGCATTTTTGAGTGCAGTGCAGTACTCAAACTGAGCAATTTCTGTAGTGGAAAATATGGTTGATGAGGAAAGATTTTTTTGTATCATAAGATTGCAAATAAGCAGATAGCTCTTCTGATCTAAAGAGAAACCATCGCCTATAGACACCAAAGATGTTAATGGTGCTTTGCTATCTGTGTGGTGGGATGATAATGCCACATACATAAGTCAACCGGCCACCTTATCCTCCAAACCGGAACACGACATTGACAAGTATTGACGCTATTGAGGCAGGAATAAATAAGGCGGTGTTAATAAATACCCGGGCGAAACGTTGCGGAACTCCTCCACCTAGTCACGATGGTAGAGACACATATAACCAATCGGTCGCCTTTAATGACCTGCCTGGCAGAAAGGCAGTTGATCCATTTTTCAAAGAAGCCCGGACCAACACGGGGGAAATTTATTATTACGAGTATGTTCTAGAGTCTTTAATTTTCACACAGTTTTATTTATTTATTTTATTTTTATATCATAAGATAGCAAACAAGCAAATGGGTCTCCTGATGGAAAGAGTCAACCATCGCCTATAGACACCAAAGATGTTAATGGTGCGTTGCTATCTTGTGGCGAGGTCTAATGCCACATGCATAAGGTTACCGGCTACCTTACCCTCCAAACCGGAACACGACAGCGACAAGCACTGACGCTATTGCAGCAGGAATAGCTAAAGCGGTGGTACCAGACCCGGGCGAGACGACGCAGAACTCTACTACCTAGTAGCCACGATGGTAGTGACCATCCTTTCTTAGTACAAACTCCTTGCAAAGAATAAAATACTCGTATCAGCATTATCTCAAGATAGCTCGTATAAGGCAATAAAAGAAAATGTTAGTGATTATTTAATGTGCTGACGCAAAACGTTAAGAAGTAAATTAAGTAGACAGGCAGAGATAGATAACAAGTGCACCTACGATTAGCCGAAGATACCTACTTAGTCCCACAATGTGATAGGTGGCAAGCCTATCGATAACCAGGCATTTATCCAAACACGGGCAATATTGTTTTTATCAGAAAACTGAAAAAAATGCACCTGCAGTACCTCCAGTGTTGCAACTGTTCATGGGCGGCGGTGATCACTTGCCATCAGGTGAGTCTCTTGCCCGTTTGATTTATATTAATATTACGAGTATAAACGCGAAAGTTTGGATGTTTGGATGGATGGATGTTTGGATCGATGGATGCTTGTTACTCAATCATGCAAAAAATAGTGAACGGATTTTCATGAAATTTACGCACGCAAATAGATGATGATTTAGAATAGCACATAGGCTACATTTATCCCGGAAAAATTAGGTGATCCCGTGGGATTCGCAAAAAAAATTACAATGCAGCAACATTAATGTAACAATTTTAGTTTTTGGTTGGTTTTAATAGATTATATAGATATATTATATAATAGATTATATATTTAATAGAATAGGCAGATTGCTCTCTTATTGATATCAATAGTATTAAATATCACCCTTAAAGATGTAAACGTGGTGTAAGGAAACTAATGATAATAGGTAAGGGGCCATCCATAAATTACGTCACACGAATTTCATGATTTTTTGACCCCTCCCCCGTCCTTGTCCCAGCTAGTCACATTTGTGAAATCCCCCTACTTTGTGTGATGTCACATATTTTACAATTTCACATTGTAATAATGATCCCATTCGTTTATTTTTTATTTATATAGGTAGCTTTTTAAATATAGTATTACAATACATAGATACAAAATATTATATTTAAAAAAATGTGATGTCACAAAATTTGAGACCCTCCCTACCTCTTTTCACACAATGTCACAATTCGGTGACCCCCCTCTCTCCCCCATAACGTGTGACGTAATTTATGGATGGCCCCTAATAGGTAAATACAGTTATCTGCTTTTCGATCGGTCAAGCCGTTCAAACTTCAAAAGTTATGATAGGCTTATATACATACATGCATTCATACTGGCAACTTGTTTTTTCGGGTTTTAATTGGAATTAGAATTTTAATTGGAATCTGCGTTTGTCTTCTCATCTGACGAAAAGTGTCGATGAAAACGGAGGTGGTACACGCTAACCCAAAAGAAACCTATACACTCTTAAAGATTCCAGGACTACATTTCGACAGGTACAACGTATACTGGTGCAACCCGCAAAAAACGGAAACCATTTTCTTGCATCAAAAGTCTTAAAATTATATTTATCCTAATGTAATAAATAAAGTATTTAAAAATTTGTACAAAAGTACAAACTTTCAAGTACTTCTATTGATTTATGTCAAAATTACAATCTATAGAACGTTTCATCCGCTCTCCTGTAAAGTTGTGTCATTACACTTGCACTAGTATACGTGGGACTTGTCGATTTGTGAGTAAAAATAGTCCCAAACAGTCCGTTCCAAACCTTGGCGACTCGAACCAAAAATAAGTTGTGAAACCGTTTTGTTCGATTTTTGTATATCCACAACGTACGGATTGAACTTCAGCCTGCGTCTTCTAGTCCGATAAAATAATGAGTAACTAAACTCGAAGAACAATCAATAACTTTCTCCGCGGGAAGTGACAAAAAAACTAACGTTATTGTGGCATAAAAAGTTAAGGCTTTGGGTTTAGTTACAGAACACCATCTGATAGAGACAATGCAGATGACATGTTAAAAGGAAATACCAATCTTTTCATTTAAAATTCCTTATATATTAGGTAGCAAACAAGCAGATGGCTCTCTGGATGGAAAGAGAAACTACCGCCGGACACCGAAGATGTTAATGATGCGATGCTATTCGTGAAGCGGAATAGAAACGCAACATTTAAAGTCTGGCGGCTACCTTACCCTCGAAACCGGAACGCGACAATGCCAAGCGTTGACGCTATTGCGGCAGGAATGGGTAGAGCGCTAGTACCATATAACCAGGCGAAATATTGTGGAACTCTACCACTTAGTAATTACGCTGTTAGTGACAAGTATAGGCAATCAGTTGCCTATTACGACCTGCCTGGCTGAACGGCAGTTAGTCTATTCTCAAAGAAGACTCAGACCAAATGGGAGTAATTTAAATATGTAGTTTAGTATCTTCACGCCCGTATCCCCGAAGGGGTAGGCAGAGGTACAACAAGTGCACCCACGGTTAGCCGAAGATACTTGGTCCCACAAATGTGATAGGTGGCAAGCCTATCGCCAACCGGGCACTTTCCAATCCCGGGCAACTTTGTGTTTATCAGAAAACTGAAAAAACATTTTTTTTAAGTGCCCGACCCGAGAATTGAACCCGGGACCTCATGTGGTCGACGCCAACGCTGGACCACTAGACCACAGAGGCGATATGTAGTTTAAGGAAAATTTAATAAACCTGTAATTTTATTAGATATACATTTATTTTTTTCTTCCTATATCCTAGCGTAACAACCATTGATGGTCTTCATCAATTGTCTTGGTTCATGGTTGTGCTCGTTTTTGAAGGACAGTATCTTATTATCCTTGTCCACGTACAGGAAGGCCTTACATCTGGGGTAGTTGGAGCAACTCCATCTAAACATACTCCGGACTGGATAGTGTTTGAAGAATGTGAAGTTTTTATACAGAATCGATACTTTTCCATTGAAAAATTTGATAAGCTCTCCTAAAACACACCAAAAATATTAATATCTAACAAAAATATACAATATCTTATGTTCCGTACTGGAACAGAATTAATATTACATATTATAACGAATAGAGTACTTATCATTTTAAAAATGAGAATAGCACAATTTGGAATATAGAATATCGTTCTATATTATCTTACAATATTTCGTTCTACTGGGTGAAACGGAAAATCCGTCTCAAACGATGTCCTGGTCACGTGGGAGGCGATTGCGCGCCCTCTAGTGAGGACACCTTTTCTCCTTGTTAAAACGGCAACGAATCGAGTCGCGCCCGATTCAACGGCTGCTCGTGTTAAATATAATTAAGTGTTTGAAATAACGTCCGTTCATCCAAAGAACTCGCTTCTTGAAGAACCAGTAAACCTATGGACCTACATGTGGAGTAGACCTACTGGCAATAAGACCTGAGCTGATTACCGCCTGACCCCGACACGTGGACACTCGGACGAGACGGTAAGTCACACATCCAGTAGACTACTTAACATCTTAAAAAGTTTACTTGTTTGTTATTCTATCATATAAAACAAAAAAAAGAAGGCAGGAATAAGAATTGCTGACAGATGTGAAAACATAAAACTTTGAAATTACTGTTTTTTTTTAAATTTTGATATTAATTATAGTCTAACTGTTTAAAATATATTTTGCATTGAAATTATTAACATTAGTCTGGTTTTCACATCTATTGACATTAGGAGCATTAGTAATAAATATTTCACATTACGCATCTGGTCTGAGAGTGTTGTGTTAGACAGGTCGCTAACCACTCGACCGATCCTTTGGTAGAGTGGTTAGCAACCCTGACCACCCCGAAGAGGATCGGATTCGATCCACGACGGAGACAAGCATTTGTGTGATGAGCATAAATATTTGTATTTTCAGGATTGGGTGTTTATTAAATATATTCTAGTATTTATATATGTATTTCTATGTATTAGTATCGTTGACTAACACCCAAAACACAAGCAAATAATTTGCTTACTTTGGGGTTAGATCAATAAGTGTCATTTGTCCTGTGAATATTTATTAATTTATTTATTTATTCTTACTTTCACATTACGAACCTGGTCCGTGAGTGTTGTGTTAGTGTTAGCGTCAGTGTGTGTGTTGTGTTATGATATCTTAAGCAGAAAACAAAAACTTGTGATTAGAATTTATGTATCGTGTTTTTTATTCTTGATTTTCTATTTTATACAGTTTAATCAGTGTTATTCTTCAATTAACCTTCCTTCACTTTGTGTCTTACTCTAGCCTACTACCTCTCTAGCCTACCCTCCTTACCCTACCGGGCCCTTCCTAACTTACTATCCTAACGTTACACTTCTTATTTTACTGGGCTTAGTTTTTGGGACGAAATATTTCTAGGAGGATCACAGAACGTGTGACACAGCGTGACAATAGCCCCTTGTTATATATAGCCCCAATAGCGTGACTAAGCGACACCAATCTTTTTATTTATAATTTAGGCGAAGTAAAATTATAACAGGCCCATTTCCTGTACCCCGGGAAACCTGCATCAGATTTTCACCATATAAAAATGGTACCACACGGGAAACCCTTCGAAACCCCTTTGAAACAAAAAATGAATATTCAAACAAATTGACCCTCCTTCTTTTTGTGAAGTCAAAAAACAAAGTAAAAAAAATCAGTCAAGTGCGAGTCGGACTCGCGCACAAAGGGTTCCGTACCGTCATAGCAAAAAATTCGAATAAAACACATTTATTGTATGGGGTCCCCTTAAATTTTCAATTTTTTTTAAATTTTAGGATTTACTGTTGTAGCGACAACGGAAATACATAATTTATGAAAATTTCAGCTTTCTCGCTATAACGCTTTATGAGATACAGCCTGGTCACAGACAGACAGACGGAGAGACAGACAGCGGAGCTTAATAATAGGGTCCCGTTTTTCCTCTTTTAGGTACGGAATCCTAAAAATGAACATTAATAATTTGAATGGGTATAAACTTTTTCTTTTTATATCTTAGCAGAGCAACCGTTAACGGTCATAATTGGCTTTTTTGGTTCATGGTTGAGATCGTTTTGTCCGCGTGCAGGAAGTCTTTATTTACATCTAGGATAGTTGGAACAACTCCATCTGAACATACCCCGGGCTGGGTAGTGTTTGAAAAATGTGAAGTTTTTAAACAAAATCGATATTTTCCATTGGAAAACCTAATTAACTGTTCTGAAAAATACGAAAACATTTTATTGAAAATCCTTATCTTAACCTAAAATATTGTACTGTATAACTTTTTGTAAAATCTACTAGACAAACTATAATAATAACTATTTACCCATTCAAATAGTCAAAAAGTAAACTTTAACTAAGTAACTTATAGTATACTCTTATAGCCGCTCCGTTGGTCGAGTGGTTATCGACCCTGACTACGCAATCAATGGGGTTCGGGTTCGATCCCCGACGGGGACAAGCATTTGTGTGATATATATATATATATATATATATATATATATATGTATACTGGTATTTATACATGTATTTCTATGTATAAGTATCGTTGACTAACACCCATAACACAAGCAAATATTTGCTTACTTTGGGGTTAGATCAGTAAGTGTAATTTGTCCCGTGAATATTTATTGTATTTATTATTATTATTATAGCACAATAAATATGTCTAAACACAACAAAATCGCTGACTATAGTAACTTATTATAGTCTAATAGCATAAATAGCATAATAAAAAAAGATTATTTTTTTAAATAACATATAGTAGGTATCTTGCTATGGTCTGCCTGGTATATATTTGAAAAAAAAATAAACTGTAATGCAATTAAAGTTACGTGTCTCGGCAATTTCGGTGTTTTCTGGTAGATTATTAAAATATTAATTAAATTTGTCAAAAGTAAATAAACTTAAATAAATTTAGACCGTTTATTTGTATGAAAATTAAAATTCTACTGTAGAAACAATAGTAACTCACTATAGTGTTGCCCCCGTTGGTCGAGTGGTTAGCGATGCTGAATACGCAATCGACGGGGCTCGGGTTCGATCTCCGACGGGGACAAGCATTTGTGTGATGAGCATAAATGTTTGTATTTCCGGGATTGGGTGTTTATAAATATATTCTAGTATTTATATATGTATTTCTAAGTACTAGTATCGTTGACTAACACCCATAACACAAGCAAATAATTTGCTTACTTTTGTAATCAATACCCTACATTTGACAATTAAAGTGGTGCATGAGAGAATACCAATGGGCAATGGCCAGATTCCGCCCTTGTATTAAATATTAATCTAATTAAAACAAACGTAATCGGTTCTCACAATTTTATATTTTATTTTACAAACATTCTATCTTTAAATTATCATGATGAAATAACGAAATATAATATAATATAATAATATAAATTAACAAATACATGTACCTTAAATTGCTTATGCACGTTCTGAATTATTTAAATATTATCGTACTTTTAAACGGAGGCCAATGTGTGTTACCCTGACCGATGCAGGAGACTGAATGTCCGAGTTTTCAACCCGTCTTACCCGCCATTGTTGTTTTCGTGCAAGCTCTGTGTTACCAGAGTAAATCATTTTAATTCGCACAACAACGATGTCGGGCAAAATCCTGCTTTATTAAATAAAAACCTAACACTCGACCATCCTGACCCCGTGCATGTCCTCATGCACGCTCGTTTTTCAAAACCTAACACTTGGCCTCCTCAATGTTTTAGTTTCTCATTTATTTTATTTTATTTATTACATTGCATAGAACATTTTAATTCTTAAAAGAAAGGTTCAATGTTCTACTATATGTTGTCCACTAGTACAAGTTATTTATATACTACTAATTACTAGTGATTAAAACCATACATCTAAACCTAATACATTATAACAATTAATAATCAATAATTACAATTGACCAATAATTAAAATTGAATTATAAAATAAACGAAACATATTAAACATACAAGAATGCTAATTACAATGTTTTAACGTAATATTTTTTTTTGTATTTGGGCACTAATAATTATGAGTGACTAAAACCATACGTATGAACCTAATATGTTATAACAATTTAATAATCGATCAAATAAATAATCAATCAAATTATATCAATTGAACTATGTTAAGCGAAAAATATCTAAATATGTCTACACTTACAAAAATCCTTTTTTTGGCTTACATCTAATATTTTCTTCAATAAAGTTCGACTGATTTCTACTCAGCGGGGAGATTTGCAAGAATGATAATTACTATGTTTTAATGCAATAATTTCACTACATATTTGTATGCTAATGATTACTAGCGACTGAAAACCATACATATAAACCCAATAAATTATAGCAGTTAAATAGTCGATAATTACGATTGATCAATAATTACGTTTGAGCTATAACGTTAAACGAAAAATATCTTAAATATATGACTATACTTACATCCACATTATTTCTTATATCGATATCTACTTAACAGAGCTATTAGTCATTACAATGTTTTTATACCATATATAGATTACACCTTTTATGGTTCCTTTTTTATATGAAAAAAATATTCTTTGAATGAATAAAGCAAATTTTCGAAAAACCACATACAAATTTCTTTGATGAAAGTTTCTAAATGTTTACTGTTAGATAGAATTATTTTATTTCTTTATTATCTTTGCCTTACAATGTTTGGAGAATGCACTAGAACATTGCATATTCATAACCATTTCCATAGTCATTTATTTAGCTATCAATTATATTTGTTTACAAATATTACCTCATGGAAATCTACATAAAGCAGGTTTATAATTAATAATTAAATCAATATAGGATTACAATCGATCTACACTTAAGTTTAAAACAATTTCATTTTGTTTTCTTGCATAAATTGAAACATATTTTAATTAAATTTAAGTTCTTTCAAAACTCGTTAATAACAAAGTTCTAATACGTCACTGATTGTAAATTAAATTAGGTTGAATTTTAATACATATACAAAAAAATCATTCAACAGTGCAATAAAATGATGTAAAACAAAGTCAATAAAAGTGTCTGTACTATATTACAAATTTTCATATTATTAATAAAATAAATAATATTTTTCTTTATAATTCAAGTTTCTCGTATTCTCTAGTAAGCAAGAACTTTATGTAACAACAGACTAAGTAAACCATGTGAAAGTAAAAAGAAGTAAGAGTTCAAAGCGATACAGTAACACCATATTTTAAATTATTGAATCCTTTTATATTACAAAACTGGTGTTTTAACATCTTTTTTTTTTTCAAATTGTTCTGACACTTACTGGTATTTCTCGATGTAAAATAATTTCATAATAAATTTTAATGCTTACCAAATAACTCAAATAATCGATATGTATGTATTTTATTTCTTTTATTATTTTGCTACATACATCAGAATCTCCTTAGACAAAATTGGCAGATTCCAGAACATACATATCCGATAAGACCAATCATTACATAGTATAAAACAAAGTCGCTTTCTCCGTCTGTCCCTATGTCCTTATGTCCCTATGTATGCTGAAATCTTTAAAACTACGCAACGGATTATGATGCGGTTTTTTGATAGACAGACTGATTCTTGGGGAAGGTTTTGGTATATAAACCTTTCCGATATTCTCACGGGAACAAAAGCTACGCGGGTGAAACCGCGGGCAGGTCGATAGTATTATAATAAAAATAAATATATAAATTTTGTCACATATTTATTTTTAATATAATTCTATTCTTTAATTCTTAACTCAGCAAAATCAACTGATCGTGTCCTTTATTATCATGTATACAATTTATTACAATATATAGATATAGTTTTCCCAGTCCCATCATAACTATCCAATACATATATCCAATTTAACCCAAGAACTATTTTTTTTTTAAATTAAATAATATTCATATATTACAATCAACACTATTAATCAAATAAATAAATTTCTATTTATTTATTCATACCTGTATAATATATTATTGCGACTCTACCGACCCACGACCGTTTTTTTGTTAGTGGCGAGTTTCTTTTTGACAACCAAAACAATATGTAGTATCATACATATCGATAATCTATACATATAATAAAAGCGTAAGAAAATTAAAACTGTACATTGAATATTTTTTTTTAAAGACTTGGGGCGTGATCTACAATCGACATAGAAGCCAAAAATATAGTTTTTAGAATTTTTGTCTGTTTGTCTGTATGTATGTCCAGGGTAAACTCAAAAGTACTGCATGGATTTACTTCAAATTTTGCATGAATATTACTAATAGGACGGATCAACATATAGGTTACATATCACGCTATCACCTACGGGAGTGAGGCTGTGCGGAGTAAACGAAGTCCGCGCGGACTAAATCGCTGGCAACAGCTAGTCTTTAAATAAAATAATCTATCCATCCATCCCTAACACTGCTATAACCCTCCTGGGTTTTACTACCGTAACTATCGTACATTCTTCAATTATAATATTATTGTGGCTTCCGACTCACAACAATATCTCTAATCCTCTGTCTATGGTTTTGGTGCAAATCATTTTTCACAACCAAAACCATAGTGTAATACATATCAGTAATTCCATAATATTGTAGTGAACCTCCCGTGTTTCACCACTGTAACCAAAATATCTTAAATGTTATCATAATAATCGTGTTCGCCCTGAATCACGACCATTTCTCCCATTGAAGTATTTTTATATATACGTGGAACCAATAAAATCCATTAATTCTTATATTGGAATGTTACTATGAATTCAAAACAAAGTAAATAAATATTAAATTACCCTCTTTAGGGTTCCGAAGTAAACTAGAAACCCTTATACTTTCGCTATGTTTTCTTTTTTTATTGAATTAGTAATCAACCGCTGGCGTATCACCTAACGTTTGCAATTCGCCAGCGATTAGCAATGACCTTTAAGCGTAACGAAAAAAAATCATCTAAAACGTCGCTAATTGCTTACTGGTCACTAGATGCACTTTTGCAGTGTCACAGCACCAAAACTAGTCATGCGGCAAAAACTGCCACTAATGTACAAGGCTGTTATGTCACTTGCAACAACTAAACAATTACGATAATTTCGCATTGCGAGTTAAGTGAAAACCCCGCCTTTTTCACTAATTTTATCATATCATATTGGTTCATTATCTAGTAACATTTGAAAGAATTTTATGTGAAGTATAAAAGTCCCTTTTATTCTTGCCACTCTAACGGAACATAATTTTCGTGATTTCCATTAGATCTCTCTCGCTAAAGCGAGGAGGAAAAACTGCTATCTCAATTGTAAAGTTCCATGTGTTTAATCGGATGCATTGATATGCAAATTGCAAACTTATATCGTTGTAAACCTATTACCTTATGACAGTTAAGTTGGTATTCTCTAATTTTCTTCAGATATAGTGCAAAAGATCGCATCGACCAATTGAATAACTCATATTGCATCCGAAGGGTCTTACCGATAATCTAATTAGTGCTGTTCATACCTGATGAATCCGATTTTCCTTCATCGTTACTTGGACTTTGCACTACCGAATTTTAAAATAGTGGGACAGCGAGAGATTAATTCACAGTACTTATACATATACCAAATTTGTAACCAGTTAAGCATTTTACTACAGAGATATATTATGTTCCCGATGACTTAAATTTAATAGTGCCCGTATTTTTGAAAGTCCCTTTTTTTTTATATTTCATCCGACGAAATTTTTCCTTCCTATACAGCTTTATTTACACTTTATACAATTTACTTTATACAATCGTTGAGCCTAATATAAGTTATGTTATCTATTACATAATAGATTTAATTATTATTTCTATCTCCTATTCTTGATATCGTCTGAAAGACATGAGGTTTCCTAAATACTATGCATTTCGAAACGCCGCCCAAAAAAAAATTTAGTTTGCAATGAATTAATTGGTGAAGATTGTTCGAACTAATATATAAAAATCAATTCCTGTTCGTTAGTCTCGCTAAAACTCGAAAACGGCTGAACCAATTTGGCTAATTTTGGTTTTTCATTAATCGTTGAAGTCCAGGAAAGGTTTAAAAGGTGAGAAAATATACATAAAAAAAATAGAATAGTAGTAAAAAAAAACAAAACAATGTTTGCCGGGTCAGCTAGTCTATAATATAATTAGTATACTGGGTACTTGGGAGTTCACGTGAGATATTTTTACTTCCACTTGATATCATGTACTACACAGACATTTATAACAACAGGCTGCCATACCATCTTGTTGTACGAGAGACTAATTCAGTATGGATAAATGTTGAAAACAGAATATTGCAATCAGTTTTAATTCTATACAGTAGGTCCAGCACATATACTCTGTATTTTGGGTTTAGTAAAACAATTAACTGCCAATGCCTACAAATAAAAACCTATATTTTTCATATATATTCTTACGATGTTTAACACTATAGAAAACTACTAGATGACAAGGCTTTAAACCACACCATCTCAGGAGCAATATACCATCATTGCTTAGTTTACTCCCATCTACAAATAGTTCAATTTGTACCGCTGGGTCATACATAGGCAATAGTAGCTCAGATAATTTGTTTTGCAAATAGCTCATCCACTCGTGCCATTCCTTTTCATAATTATTAAGAAGACAACATAAAGTTGTGCAATTTCCTATAAGTCTTCCAAGAATTCAACGAGACGTATAATTGCCAAAAACATTGTATGCATTGTGACCTAATTTCGTACTAATTGAATCACGGGTGAAATTGTTTTTAAGACAAATATTTAAAATGCGGTGCGCAGAGAACCTACTTATGATAATAATTATAGTTTTCCGTCAGTAATTTCAAATATTAGAATTATCACTCAACTAATCAACCTTAAAAGAAATATATATTTTGTAACTAAAATAACAATATTTTAATAAGTCAAAAGTCAAATTTGCCTGTACTATTATTTCAAAATTTTCTTTATCTTATGTAAACATCACCGATTGTATCAAATTTTGAATCTGGCTCATAAAGATAGCTACACTGACTTAGATATTGTAGTAGACTTAAAAATAAATTAATCAGTCAACTGAACATTTATACTCTTGAGCCGAACCCAGACTGGGCTGTAAATAATACCACGTCAGGCCCAGGACTAAAATCAGTACACATGATACATTGGAACCTATAGATTCTAAAATGTACTTGCCAATCACCCACGTACTCAGTACCTATGTAGTAAAATTTATTTATGTGTAATAGAGTTTACGGGTAGTAAGTCATTAGGGCAGACGAAAAAATATAACTATTGCACAGGTGTGCTTCAGCCAGTTACAATATTCAAAAAAATTTAGTTTTTACCCCTTAAACTATATATACCTTCAATGTAATATGCGACATCACTAAACCGATATTCCAAGGTACCCTTTTTTTTAAAAATCATTTTTATAGCAGCACTTAAAATTGACTACTATAATTATTACCCTATACAAAGGTAAACAGGAATATTTAACAATAAATCCGATTATTCTAGGCTCAACCAAGTAATTTTTTTTTTTAGTGAAGTTGTTACTAAAAGAACATTTGTTTCCATTACTTATTTTTTTTTATATAATATCGTAAGACGAATGAATTTCCAGATATAACCAGAATCGTCATCTACTCCATCACAGAAAAACGGCACTAACACGTAATGCATGATTTTCACATTTATTTAACCCTCCAGCAGCTGTTTTTGTCTTCTGTATTAAATTATGCCAATCTACGGAGCATCTTAATTTTAAATAAAACATTCATGTAATATCTTAAATCAACCGTAATATATGCGGTGGTCATAAAAACGGATACTGCGCGGTGACGAATTGCCTAACAGTTCACAGCTTCACAGCCATCTTGTTGGGAAATCCAATTATGTTTCCTAATAATCCTCTTTGCTGAAGTATCAAAGTAAGTTCGTTTCCTGGTGAATTTGCAAAGTAGTGTTACCTGTCGTATCAAACTCCACTCATACTCGGTCATCCGTAGTAAAAGACGTTCTGCTTACACGAGGAAGACGGGCTTCGTTGACGGCAAGGCACTTATTATTTCTTTCACTCGTTACCACGTGACCGCTCCAGTGTTACGAGTGATTTTTCAAGTATTTAAATTATCTGAAACTTAAAACGACAAAGCATAGTATATTCTTCGTACCTACATATCTAACGTTCTTTTTTTTTTTAAATTAACTGTTAAATTATATCGATTTTAAAGTAATATTTGGTACTTTAAAATATAGAAGAATAGAATTTCTTTTTTTTTATATATATATATAAAAATCGGTTACAAAGGTGTTACGTATTTTGAAATAGTCTACCGGTAATGCCAGTGTGCAAAAATTATAGTAAGTCTACTTTTTATTAACCAAAAAACATGTTATATGACATGAGATTCACGAAATATAGAATATCGATATGAGAGAATGTCACTAATTAATATTTGATAATCTAGTTATATAATGTAACCTTTGATTTGTGTAAACTGTGGGTAGACCACTTCTGAAATGTAATCAATACCCTACATTTGACAATTAAAGTGGTGCATGAGAGAATACCAATGGGCAATGGCCAGATTCCGCCCTTGTATTAAATATTAATCTAATTAAAACAAACGTAATCGGTTCTCACAATTTTATATTTTATTTTACAAACATTCTATCTTTAAATTATCATGATGAAATAACGAAATATAATATAATATAATAATATAAATTAACAAATACATGTACCTTAAATTGCTTATGCACGTTCTGAATTATTTAAATATTATCGTACTTTTAAACGGAGGCCAATGTGTGTTACCCTGACCGATGCAGGAGACTGAATGTCCGAGTTTTCAACCCGTCTTACCCGCCATTGTTGTTTTCGTGCAAGCTCTGTGTTACCAGAGTAAATCATTTTAATTCGCACAACAACGATGTCGGGCAAAATCCTGCTTTATTAAATAAAAACCTAACACTTTGGGGTTAGATCAATAAGTGTAATATATGTCCCGTGAATATTTATTTATTTATTATTATTTATTCATTAAAGTGTAGTATTATAACTTGTCAAATAAAAGTAATTTAGCTAATTTTAAAAATGTAACCGACTTCAAAATATTGTCAACTATACCCACACCTCAAAAACTGCTGAACCGATATTGATGAAACTTGGACGGTTCCCTTAATCAGAATATACCTTTATAGTTGACTTAGGGAACCGTCCCCGTTGAAGTTCCCGTGAAATTCGTGGACAAACATTAACATACAAACATTCATACTAACAAGGCTTAGACTCCTAAATAGATCATCATACTTACATATTATCCAATTCCAACAATATTACACACATACATGTCAATCTGATAACCTCCGATTTTCGTCGGTAGAAAAGAAACAAAATACGGTATTATGCGTATAGCATAATACCGTAAGAATTTCAATCTTAAAGACAATATTAATTATTATGTGTGGGTAAGTAATTAAAATCTCATATTTGTATTTATAATTTATTTTTGAAAAGAGCTTTTTTGTAGAATACGAGACAAATAGCCAGAAGGCTCAACTTATAAATAATTATCAAAGTCACCTATAGACAAATAAAAAACTCACAAGAGTTTTTAAAAATGGAAGGTTTGTCTTGATATCACCAAATTCGGAACAATTCCTTTTCAGTAACTTTATCGTGCCGACAGTTGAATCATTAGTATACATTTGGCTTTTGCCCTCTACGTCAACGGCCGGTTTCCGAAACGCAAATTAATTTTAACAAGCAATTAATCTGCGTTTAACATAATTTTTACAAGCAAATGATTTGTTAAATACAGACTAATTGCTTGTTAAAATTAATTTGCGTTCCGGAAATCGGCAGTAAGAGTAATAGTGTAAATCCATACTATCCATACTAATATTATAAATGAGAAAGTCTGTCTGTCTGTCTGTCTGTTACGCTTTCACGGCTAAACAGCTGGACCAATTTTCATGAAATTTAGCATGGGAGTAGTTGAAGAGCTGGGGTCAAACATAGGCTATTTTTTTTTCAAAAATCAATCGTTAAAGGGTTGAAATAGGGGATGAAATTTGTATGAAAAGCTATCTTGACGACATAACATAATCTAATCGCGGGCGAAGCTGCGCGGGTCAGCTAATTGAAATTAAATAAGTTTCCAATTAAGTCTTGATTCTCATTGGAGGTTTCAGATTTTTTCTACGTATCTCTCGGAGGATGATTGTGTACATTTTTGGCACTGACGATTTTGTTATTATTAGTGAAAAGTACAGCACGACACCCATTGTTCATGTGAGTAGAACACCTCCATCTAATTCTTCGAATGCCGCCGTTGGTTAAATATGAAACAGTAGAGGAGTAGGTGTATCCATTACAAATGATAAGCGTTTTGCCCCGTCTTGATGTAATGAAGTTATAACCTAAAATTTTAAAACAATTTTAAATTACAATTTGAGCACAACGCAAACATATTTTTAACGCATTAAAACTACAGCTTTCCTGTATCTCGAGAACTTTTTCACCATATCAAAATGGAACTACACGAGAAGTATAACCCTTTGAAACAAAAAAAAGTATTAGAAATCAGTTCAGGTATTATAGGCGAGGGTAAGGTAGCCGGTGAGCCTATTCTTTTTGTTTACATTCCTATGCATTAACATCCTGGAACACGAAAGTATAGCACATTTTTATATATCATAAGATAGCAAACAAATCTCCTGATGATAAGAGTCAACCATCGCGTATAGACACCAAAAATGTTAATGGTGCGTTGCTATCTTTACCGGAACACGACAGTGACAGCACTGACGGCTTTGCGGCAGGAATGGGTAAGGCGGTGGTACCAGACCCGGACGAGATAATCGGAACTCTACCACCTAGTAGCCACGACGGTAGTGACTCGCATAGCCATTCGGTCGTCTTTTACGACCTGCCTGGCAGAACGGCAGTTGGTCTATTCTTCAAAGGAGCCCGGAACCAACACGGGGAAAACCCGAAAAAACCTTTAACTTCAGAGAAGACATTTTGTTTACTATCTTATGATATAAAAAAATGCTATGCTTTAACTGTTTCTGAGATTTCCAATTGACACTGACAATAACATCACCATATACACCAGATATAGGGTAGTCTGGCCGATAACCTCATGCATAATATGTCCTAACATCCTTGCCATGTGAATACGAACGCACAATTAATATTTCAGATGTCAAGTCAATTTTACTATCAGGATAGCTGACGTCTGATTTAGATCTTTGTACAGTATAAAACTTAAAAAGAAAAATTTCGACACGACAGGACTTGAACCTGTGACAAGATTTCCACCGGCCGTGATTGCCACTTACCATACCACACCACAACATGATGGTTAGTAGCAATCACAGTGGATATAAGTCCTAATGGTTTAGCGGTATCAACTTAGGTACAGACGCATTCGATGGGTGAATTTTCTACCAGGTCCTGGGTTTGAATACTGGATTTCGCAATTGGTCCTAGATACATAATATTTTTATTTTTTTCTGAACTGAACAACTTGCTCAAGGCTGAATGTATGCCAGATTTATCGACAGGTTGCTTCTCTATCCCATCATGGCTTGGCTGCAGCCAACAGCCCTGGCTAATTGGTCACCAATTGCAACTCTACCTGCCTCTTTGGAAAGATAGGCGTAATGGTATCAATATATTTTAAGATCCAATTTTATTTATAATAATAATAAGTTTAGGATGTTTTAAATAAACTTTATTATATTTAACACAATGGTAACCATAAAATAATTTACATATAGGGTAGATGTACCAGTTTTAGCCGTCTTAGTACTGTTTCGGCAACAAGAAATTTAAAAAAATATGTCTGCTGGTAGACATCTCTTTCAGAGATAAGCACGCCCTTTGTACATGTTTTATATTAATTTTTCAAAAGATGTATTTTGTGTACAATAAAGTGTGAAATAAATAAATAAATAAATAAATAAAATATTATTTTTATAAAATTTTCGCACTCAAATGAAATAAATATACCATAAATATAGAAAAATAATAAAAAAAAATTAGCAATATTTAGATGTAAATAGAAACCATCGCCTATACACATAAAGATGTAAGTGGTAAATTGCTACCCGTGTGGCGGGATGAAAATGCCACATGCATAATGCAACCGGCTACCTTACCCTCCAAACCGGAACATGACAATTACAAGCATTGACGCTATTGCGGCAAGAATAGGTAAAGCAGTGGTATCAAATACTTTAATGAGGCGTTGCGGAACTCTACCACCAAGTAGTCAAGATGGTAGTGACACACACGTATAGTCAATAGGTGGTCTTTTACGACCTGCCTGGCAGAACGGCAGTCTGTCTATTCTTCAAAGGAGCCCACACCAACACAGGGGAAAATGCGCGAAAATGGTACAGTGGCCACAACTGGTACATCTACTACATTTATAATATAAAAAGGGAACGTTAAAATACTGACTAGATCAATGCATAGTTCAGCCACTAGTCGAATCACTCTGGAATTAGCATGGCTTTCGTGCTTATGTGGGTATATACGGCTAGGTCATACGTTATGACAACACAACGCCATCACTTGGAAAATTATAGAACTAAATCATATCCTTTGTCATATACAGCGTATGAAAGACAGTATACCTACTGATAATTTAAGAAAATATGCCATTTTTGCGTTACAATCATGTTATTCGTGATCGCGATCATTCGCGACAATTGTTTTTTGGGGAACGCAAAACTTTTAAGACACCAAATTTAATTAATTTTTGATTTCTATAATTTATCGTCAACGCGGAAATCTCTCGACGAACTTAAGGTAAAAATAAAAAAAAACAAAAGATATTACATAAATTTTTAACGTTTTTATCTCACAATAATTGTGGTCCAAATCGTTAGGATGTTCCTTACATGTATTTGAGTAAAACATAATGTTTAACACAAATTGGCAACAGTTATGTTTAAACTTTTATTATAACATCATATATACATATCTATACATATAATAAAATCGTAGGCAAGTCAAAACTGTACATTGAATATTTTTTTAAAAGAATACTTGGGGCGTGATCTACAATCGATATCGAAGCCAAAAATATAGTTTTTAGAATTTTCGTCTGTTTGTCTGTATGTATGTCCGGGATAAACTCAGAAAGTACTGCATGGATTTACTTCAAATTTTGCATGAAAATTACTAACAGGTCGGGTCAACATATAGGCTACATATTATCACACTATTACCTACAGGGGAGGAGCAGTGCGGAGTACGCGCGGACGAAGGCGCAGGCAACAGCTAGTAGGATAATAAACAAGCAGATGGCTCTGCTGATGGAAAGAGAAGCCATCGCTAGACACCAAAGATGTTATTGGCGCGTTACTATTCATGTGGCGGTATGATAATGCCACACGCATAAGTTAACGGCTACCTTTCCCACCAAACCAGACCAAGATAATGTCAATTTTCCTCGTGTTGGTCCCGGGCTCCTTTGAAGAACAGGCCAACTGCCGTTCTTCCAAGCAGGTCGTAAAAGGCAACCGTATGGCTATACTAGTCACTACCATCGTGGATACTAGGTAGTAAAGTTCTGCATTGTCTCTCCCGGATCTGGTACCACCACCTTACCTATTCCTGCCGCAATAGCGTCAGTGCTTGTCACTGTCGTGTTCCGGTTTGGAGGGTAAGGTAGCCGGTAAACTTATGCACGTGGCATTAGACCTCGCCACAAGATAGCAACGCACCATTAACACCTTTGGTGTCTATAAGCGGTGGTTGACTTTTGCCATCAGGAGACTCATCTGCTTGTTTGCTATCTCATGATATAAAAAAAGAACTGACGCTATTGCGGCAGGAATTTTGTTGGTACTCGTACCAGATACAGGCATGATTTTACAGAACTTTCCACTTACTTGTCATGATAATATTGATAAGTTTAGGCAATTGTTTGCCTTTTACAATCTGCCTGGCAAAGTGGCTGATGGTGTATTCTTCAAAGAGAGCCCAGATCAACACGTGAAAGTTTGTGTAGTGTCCATTTTCCTATTAATATTAAAACGTGTAAGTGTGTGCGTGGACATTAGTTACTTCTTCCGCCTAGACAGATTAAGGCGAGGTATTTCGACGCGCGTCAATTCTATAGAAAATGGGTGGCGCGGTATGTTCTGTAACCGCTGGGAAACGTGTTAATTTTCGGATAAATAAATATAGGACATAGCTGAAAACTAAAATTTAGCACATTCTTTTTTGTATTTACAACTAAATATCACCATATAAAAATCATGTGGAAGATTAGAAATACTATTAACAAATTATTTGTTGAAAAAATTTATTAGCCTGTTTTCGGAATTTTATATGATCGAGTAAAAACATTCTATCATGTAATCATGTAAATTCCCCTCCCTAACTTATCCGCACTTAATAAATATTTTTTATCTCGGGGAATAATATTAAGACAGAGCTAGAATTTAGTGTAGGTAAACATAAAAGTTTAGTTCTCTTTTTTAGTAGTATGTAGTGGGGATTTATCTTGTCAATGCAAAGAATATCTTAAACAGTAATTTGTCAAAGTCGGTATGAATCATTTATCAATTAGTTTTTAATCAATGCACACAATTTTTAATTGAAAAATAGTATATAGTATATGGTTCATGTATTTTACATTTTATAATAAATTATTTTGCTTTTGCATGCGACGATTAGAGCGTTTGTAGGGGTTGTGATGTCATAACCAATAACCACAGACTATACATACCATACTTCCGCGAGAGGACTTTCAGATAAGGATATCAGTAATTACTATAAAAAACAAAGAAGTAGCTTTAAACTACTCCTTAGTACAAAAACATAGATAATTTTTATTTGATAGGTACTTATAATGAAGATGATATAAAATTTTTAATGTTAAAACGTAAACTAAATTAAACGTTTTGTACAATGGTAACACTCAAATACAACAATAACAACAGAAGTCAATTTAATTAAAGGCTCAATATTTTTTCAGGAATTACTTCTAGTGTAATAATTTATTAAATTAATTTAAAAAACGTGTTTTTTTTTTTGCAATAGATCTAGTATCGTCACTCCAAAAGACAAGCAAAAGATTTTCAAACTACCTGTGTTATTTGGGGTCGTCTATGCTCAAACTTAATACACAAGGTAGTTTCATCTCAGAGAAATGCTTTGTTCTGTTATATTTATAAAAAATAATCACGTAACGCGCTTTAGTCACTATTCATAAATTATGTGACCATTTTGTGATTTTTTAGAAACGGGATATTATACATATTCATCCACATAACGTTGAACACAATAAATAAAAGGGGAAGTAAAGTATTATATTTCGAGTTACATAAACTTAAAGCATGGGAATGTTTTGAGTTTTTACATCGAAAATTTAACACTTTTAGTAAGTAACAGTTTTTTTACTTTACGTAACCACAAATCAAAGAATCTTTTAGTGTAGTAAAATTGTTGCAAAAAAATTATTTATAACATAATATAAATAATTCGGTCACCTGTTCTGTATACATTAGTACATAACGTGAAAACAGAACATTTTCACGTTATATCCTGATACATCAGACTTAAAAACACCGGGACCAGGACAGTTTCGTTCATAACTGAAAGTATGGTCACCTTATTCATAAATTTTGGCTTTGTCTTAAACTTTTTTTTATATAATAAGATATCAAACAAGCAGATGGGTCTCCTGATGGAAAGAGTCAACCACAGCCTATAGACACCAAAGGTGTTAATGGTGCGTTGCTATCTTGTGGCGAGGTCTAATGCCACATGATTAAGTTTATCGGCTACCTTACCCTCCAAACCGGAACACGACTGTGACAAGCACTGATGCTATTGCGGCAGGAATAGGTAAGGCGGTGTTACCAGACCCAGACGAGACAATGCAGAACTCTACCACCTAGTAGCCACGATGTTAGTGACTTGCATTGCCAGTCGGTCGCCTTTTATGACATGCCTGGCAGAACGGCAGTTGATCTATTCTTTAAAGGAGCCCGGAACCAAAACTTGATTTGTCAATAGTCTCTTCGGTTAATGTATATAGGCAAGTGATTGTGGTTATCTTTTAGAGATATTATTCTGCCATTGATAGTCACTACACCAGCACGACAGCCTTTGTGAGCGTTGACAGAACATCGCCATCTGACTTTGAGACCATAACTCTTCAAAATGTAGTAAGTGTAGTCGTTCCATTGGAGTAACATGCGTCCTTTTCTTGACATTATGTATTCAACTGTAAAATAAATTAAGAGAATAAATAAATAAAACATGATTAAAACCTTAAATAATCGTATATATAAATTCACATAATTCTCACAATCACATTGCTTTCCCGCCACTAATTCCAAGGGATTTAAATTGTTTTAAACAGTTTGTAACTGTTCGAACACTTACAAACTATTGCACAACATTTACTTTTATTAACAAAAGTTATGTGACATTTTTCCACCAAATATAACAAAACTAACAGAAACTGTTTATAGCATATATAAACGTCGGTGTGGGAGCACCTTTAGAAGCTCAATCCTGACTTTAAAAAAAAGTAAGTCAGGATTGAGCTTCTAAAGGTGCTCCCACACCGAAGTTTATAAATGTTATAAACAGTTTCTGTTAGTTGTCCTGTAGTTGTGTCTGTAGTGTCAATCCTGACTTCTTCCAAAAATATCTAAACCAACGTACAAAACTAATAAAATTATATTTTCTAACAATGACAAAAGACAAGTTGAAAGGTTGGACTAATTTGCACCATCGTAAAGTGAGCAATTTTTTTGTGTTAGTAGATACCTTACCTTACTTATTTAATAGTTCGTCTTAAAAAATTATTATCAAAAATTATATTTTTTCTCTGTAGTGCACTAAATCCACACTTAGTCTTCTTCTTTTGAACAAACTTGAAAACATGAAGTTTTTATCGCAAATCGAATACACACTCTGAAGCCCCTCCAAAATAAAAATCCTGTATCCGCCACAGGCTTCTACAATAATTACTTGGTGTTATTCCATTGTTGTAAGGGTGGTACAATCCATCATTATTGTAAAAAATATAACAGACTCGTACAATTTCCACTACACATCATTTTTTACACAATTATATTCCACATTATTTATATTATATTGGTCCAGGCTCCCTTTGAAAATAAAACCATCTGCCGCATGAACGGCATGACCGATTTTGATGAAAATTGGTATACACTGGAACATGGAACATATCGTTGCACAAATGATAGGCCATATATTATTTTTATATTAGCTAGTTCGTTATATGTTAAGAGGTCTTTGGTTATATACGGCCGGTCTCAATAATCGATCTATCCCTTACCAGAGTTTAAAATAGTAACAAACAGTATCTATCTGCGCATTTTTACGTTTCAATAAACACAGATAGATAGCAATATGTATCCGCAATCTTTAACTGGAGTTAAAAGGACCCTTCGATTGCCAGAGATAAGTGCTTTTATAGAAAAAAAAGGGTCGAGTGTTTCAATAACACTGTAACAGGTTACTGGAGTTAGTTTAGCTTACCAGCTGTAAGGGCATTGCCTATCGCCCGATTTTGATGGATAATCGAGAGATAGTTTTACCGCATTTCTCAATTAATGTATTTTTACATAAAAAAACATAGAAAACATAACTATTTAGTTACGATACTGATAATGAAATGTATGGAGATGGTGTATTTCATTACGAAGCGATTTTTGCAGCTTACGATTGGCAAATATATGCTCGTATAAACTATTTTACTAATTTTTTTGAAGCAGAATTCGTATATAAATTTCGACTTACCAAAATCTTAAAGTATACCCACGCCCCGTTCCCTTGCGAGATAGGCAGAGTAAACCGTCACGTATATTGGCTTTCCGGTTCACCACGATTCACCAGTTTGTCGGTTGCCGAGATGAGTGGTGATCACTATCGCGACATTTTATCGACCTGATAAGGATTATCGACTATTTCTAGCGATAACCGGGACTGATTTTTGTACTCTGCAGCCAGATCCATTATAAAAGTATTTGGTGTATTTCCACGGGAACAACTTATTTTTCCGTGTTAAGAAGTATTATAACTTTATGGTATTTGAGATCATTATCTATTTGTGTGCTAAATTTTATCTAAATGGGACTAGCCGTTTCTTCGTGATTGAGTAATAAACATCCAATCATTCAAACATACAAACTTTTACATTTATAATATGTATGAATTTATTATTACATGTGAATATATATAACTCGTAAAATAACGTTTATTTTATTCATGTTCGGTAGTATTATTTTCATTATGAACAAATAAAAATGTTAACTACCGAAAATAAGCTCACAAAAACTGACATATGGTTCATTTTGCAACAAAACAGTGAAATTTATACCTGAAATAACTAAAAAAATACGAAGGTCCACGCTGACAAACGATAGGGAACTCTATCTATCTTTGACTTTAGTTAGGTTGACCAAAAAATAATATTGAAACGGCAGCCACAGATAGTTTAAACTTAACTTGTTATCCGGGATAGCTATCTGTTCTTAACTGTCAGTAGCATATTGAGACCGGCCGATAGTGTATAGTAAAATCTCTGTCCGACCCAAAAGAAGCATAAAGGTACGTTGATGAAGTTAAGCAAATAAATTAATTAAATAATTCTATACATATATATATATATATATATATATATATATATATATATATATATATATATATATATATATATATATATATATATATCTGCCTGTCCTTCTTTACGTTTGGTACAAAGATAGTTTGAGACCCGAGAAAGGACATAGGATAGTTTTTATATCGGAATATCTTACGGCATTGAGAAGATTTTCCACGCGGACGATGTCGCGTGCATTGGTAGTTTTTTACATATGATGTTTTAAATTGCTCGTATTATTTTTCCACGTAATTTAGCAAATATTTTATAGTCTACAGAGGCGGCGTCTTGACGTCGGCGTTTTTACAGACACAATTTGTGTTGCCCTAGGTAATATTTAAAAATATCATTCAATATCATTAAATGTTATTCTGAAAAATAGCGTCATATAACAATATACTATTGTACTGGCTGCAGCGTGCAGCCCGCAGCTTTATAAAGGTTTTATGTTAATCCCGAGGGAACAACTAAATTTTTTGATAGAAAAGTAGCCTATGTATTCCAGATCATCATCTACCTATGTGCCAAATTTCGTCCAAATTCGTCCAGTAGTTTTGGTGTGATTGAGTAAAAAACATCCATCCATCCAAACATCCAAACCTTCGCATTTATCATATTAATATAGATTACTCGTAAGCTACCAGATTAATGTTTTTGAAGATAGAATAGAGCTTTTTTACCCGTTGTTTAATGTACATAATATATAGGTATATACCTTAAAAATACATTTTAAATTTTAAAATCATCAAACAATAGTATTATTCTGAAAGGCAATAAAATAACTCATGTATAAGAATAAAATGTAATCGAGCACACGTAAAAACAATAACGGATTAATTCGTATAAAGTTCTTGCCAACGATTGAAGTACAAAGGAGTATGATTGTGAACTCCTTTCCAAGAAATAATCTGGTCGTTGAAAGTGACTATCCCAGCGCGACAACCTTTATGAGTGTTGGTGGAGCATCTCCATCTAATTCTCGGTCCATAGCTCTTTACTAAGTAATATGTGTAGCCCTTCCATTGTAGCAACTTTCGACCTTTCTTCGACATGATGTATTCAACTGAAAATAGGATACAGAATTTAGAAATTGTTGTTAAGTGGCGTGGTATACGTTTCTCCTACTGATGCTATCCGAAGCTTTGACGAGTTTATTCCATTTATTACACAGCCAATTTTTTTTTCAATGGCATTGCAGAGGTCGCATGTTAGAGTTCGCGGAAGGATGCAACTTGAATTAATTTCTACTTTGAATCATATTTCAAAGGAGAATTTAATTCAATTTGCAATTTCCGCAAAGCAATGCTTGAGTCTATAAAATATCAATATCTGGTTGACCGAGCTTTGCTCGATTATTCTCATACCCATATCTTGGGAACCGAGCTTTTCTTAGAACTGGATTCCTTGACCCGAAAAACCCCTAATTTGTGACTTTCATGAAAATCGTTGGAGCCGATTCCGAGATTCGAATTATCTAAGGAAATTGACATGAATATATGCATGTATACATCTATATACATACATATATATATATATATATATATATATATATATATATATATATATATATATATATATATATATATATAGATGTATACATGCATATATTCATGTCAATTTCCTTAGAATGTATCCACATTATCCGATCCGATTTTGATATCGGATGCCGATAAGATACCGGAGCAAGTAAAATAAATGAAATATTTACCTGCATTTTGCATTGTCTACCCCGATATCAAATACCAGAGCAGACGCAAATGTGCTAGCGGCACCATCGGACACCCGTGAGCCGTCGGAGTTTAAAGTATGTATGTGTGTTATACATATATGATGTATCTCAATTAACTCTGTGTGTGCAGAGCCTGACACGCGGCAACCATTTTGAGCTTGTTTAGTCCGAGTTTGGTTGTAATCATAAACAGATCAGATCAAATATAATAGAGTAGCAAATAAAGTTTTCTAATGTGGTCTGCTATGATCCTGACGCGCAAAGAGAAAATGGTCGAATCGGAACTATTTCAGTGGAAATTTCAAGTTTCAGTGGAAAAGGTCATGATTTATCTTTAAAACTAATGCTGTGATGTTATTCTGTTCTATTCTATTCCGTAATAGAATATGAAGCTTTATATACAAAGGTTCTCCTTTGAAGAATAGGCCAACTGCCGTTCTGCCAGGCGCCCGGGTCTGGTACCACCGCCTTACCTATTTCTGCCGAAATAGCGTCAGTGCTTGCCTCTGTCGTGTTCCGATTTGGAGGGTAAGGTAGCCGGTAAACTTATGCATGTGGCATAAGACCTTGCCAAAAGATAGCAATGCACCATAAACGTCTTTTGTGTTTTTTTTTTATATCATAAGATAGCAAACAAGCAGATGGGTCTTCTGATGGAGTCAACCATCGCCTATAGACATCAAAGATGTTAATGTTGTGTTGCTATCTTGTGGCGAGGTCTAATGTCACATGCATAAATTTACCGGCTATCTTCCCTACAAACAGGAACACAACGGTGACAAGCATTGACATAGTGCGGCAGAAATAGTTAAGGCGGTGGTACCAGACCCAGGTGAGATAATGCAGAACTGTACTACCTAGTAGCCATGATGTTAGTGACTCGCATAGCCAATCGGTCGCCTTTTACGATCTGCCTGGCAGAACGGCAGTTGGTCTATTCTACAAAGGAGCCTGGGACCAACACGGGAAAAATCTTTTGTGTCTATAGTTGAAGGTTTACTCTTTCCATCAGGAGACCCATTTGCTTGTTTGCTATCTTATCTATATATATATATATATATATATATATATATATATATATATATATATATATAAATCAATCCCTATTTTTTTGTTGTGTTTGTAAGAAAATTGCGCGGAAAATTAGAAAATTTAAGAATACTTAACCACCATATAAAGTTTTATTGGCTGCGTGGAAGGACAATTCCGTAGTCTTATATAAATTACGTGCACGTTGTTTGTCCACTATGGATTCCTAATATGTAAAGCAAAACAACTTTTGCCAGGTCAGCTAGTGATATATAAAAAAAAAGTAAATGGCTATCTCATTCTGTTATCCGGAACATGGTGCTTACATACCGAAGTTGTAGGAGAGAATAAATTAAGCTTTTGTACTGTTTACGGGTGAATAACAAGAACAAGGGCTAGTAGTAGTAGCCCCGTTGGTCGAGTAGTTAGAGACCCTGACTACGCAATCAACGAGGCTCGGGTTTGATCCCCGACGGGGACAAGCATTTTTGTGATGCGCATAAATGTTTGTATTTCCGGGTTTGGGTGTTTATTATATATATTCTAGTATTTATATATGTATTTCAATGTATTAGTATCGTTGACTAACACCCATAACACAAGCAACTAATTTGCTAAAAATGTGTCCCGTGAATTATTATAATTATTATTATTATTATTATTACTAAGTATTTTTCAAGTCCTTTGTGACACATGTCCTTCTAAACAACCTTATAAGAAAGCAGATAACCTATTCTGCACAAAGCGAGACAAGCAATTATTCTTTTCAATTACAATTAATCAAGATTTAATAAAAACCATCATCGTTAACAAGATTATGACACTCCGAAAGCCTTTCCTCTCAAGTGGCTAATGCTTGATGCATTAGCCACTTAAGAGGAAAGGCTATCGGAGCATCAAGCATCTTCAAATTCATTAAAAACGCTCATACTCCCGAAGTATAACTAGACACTTACTTTGGAGAACAGTTTACTGACCACTCAAAAACATTGAAGGTCATGATTATGGTGTTTCTTTATAATAGCAATCACGTCGTTGACTGTAATTACTCTAGAAGGACAACCGTTGCGGTATGAACATCTCCAGGCAACTTTATTTCCAACAGCCCGATGAAGGTAATATTTGCAACCATTTAATCTTAGTACTCGTTTTCCTCGTTGAGACACGATGAATTCAGCTATAAAACAAAATGCTGTTTAATAAAAATTTATTTATTGTACCGGAAATTGGGAGATATTTTTTTTAATTAAAATTAACCAACACTTTTGACAAGTCAAAAATTTTATTACTTTGTACAGTATTTATATAAGATTAAAAAAGCGTAGTATTAAAGCAATTTTATTGTAATTTTAATATAAATTAATAATGTCTTAACTACATTGTAATTAAAACTCCAATAAATAAATTGGTTTGAATTGATATAAATATCATAAGATTGTAAACAAGCAGATGGCTCTCATGATGGAAAAAGACGTACTTACACCAGACCACAGAGCAAGCTAGCGTGTCATAATAGAATGGTGTAATAATTTTAAATTAGCGATCGCTTGTGGCCGAATTTCGACCATAGACTAAACAATAAAATCTCTTTTAAGTTTGACAACTGACTTTAGCTGTAAAAAAAATGTTATACATATGTATAATATCAAATGTGTCACATGAACTTAGTGTGTGTAATGTTTATTTTTATTGATTTCATGTATTTATTATGCATTTTATTTAAAAATACTAGGTTTCTGCAATCCTCCGCAACGTAAACTTTAGTTGTTCCAAATTTAATACCCCACTGTTTACCCATGTGGCTTAGGCCTAACGCTAAAACTTGCGCGGGCGCACACTGCGTGTGTATGAAAAATAATAATGGGCAGCGCAGGTGCGTGCGACGGAGCGCGGACGCGGGCGTAGACATGTGTAACACTGCGCTGCGCCGCGCAATTGCGCTAACTCAATTCACTGAGCGGGTGTGTCAACTTACTTATTCAAAATGTGTTAGCGCATGGCGCAGCATAGTTCAACCACAGACTACTTAGAGACTACACGCAGTAAACTCTCATTCATGTGCACAATTATCATGAGTCATGACTCTTATGTCGCAACTCACTCGTTGAGTTACCAATGAACAAACGCAATTCATGCGCTGTGCGCTGTTTGTGTTATGAATCTGCAGCGTGGCGCATGGCGCACGTTTCGCTCGCTGCTCACTTCCCTTTACCCGCAAGCTGCGTCAGATATGGCGCGCCATGGCGCAATTTTGAGTTAGCGCAATGAGCCGGCGCAGTACACTGCGCTTGAGTTACTGAGTTAACGCAAGGAATTTCGCTGAGTTACCCATGTCTACGCGGGCGACGGACTGTCGCTGACGCGCGGCGGACGGTGGTCACACGGCGTAGGCGCGGTTGAGATCAAAGTTATACTAGCAGCGATCGGGTGCCCGCTCGCGGATTCGTGGCCCGCGGCGGTCTTCCGACGCGTGCGCCCGCGCCCGTATCCGCCCGTGTTTTAGCGTTAGGCCTTAAAAAGTGTTACAAAGTATTTCCTTCACGAATTAATAATTTTGAATTTTAAGAGGCTTTGGTTGCGAACGTCATGGCCTACTGATTTAGTATAATGTAGTCATATTTCGTATTACAGGTAGGATGAGTATTATGGTCTTTTATACGGTTCGTTACATTTAACGTTTTAATGTAAGAAACCGTATATATATTTATCTGACATTATATATGAGTGACACATCTGGAAATATATCTGGTCGCTTTATGTTATGTAACTAACCATAACTAATTATTAATGTTTTGCATAATTCGGCATCTAAATCGTGTCTGGAACTCAGTTTTATATTTTAATCTAAAGCATACATCTATTTTATACAACCTGTTTATCATACTAGTTTTTTGAAATCAGTTTTTATAGGTATGATTTTTAAGTAAATACTTCTTGAAATAGCCTTATAAATGAAATATCTTTATGTATTTATTTATTCTTTTGTACACATAGAAATACAAAACAATACTTATTTTAAAAGAAAATATATGTACAAGGGCGTGATTATCTCTTTGGGGGATTTCTTACAGCAAAACCAGCAACAAAGGTAGTTTCATAAATCACGAGATATAAAACAACAGCCATGGTGTACATCTGAGATTAAAAACTAACTAAAACAAATTTTAATAAAAAAACAATGAATGGTTCTTTGATAATGTATATAAGAAGTGACAGTGAGACAGAATCTATACATATAATAAAATCGTAGGAAAGTCAAAACTGTACATTGAATATATTTTTTAAAGAATACTTGGGGCGTGATACAGTCGATATCGAAGCCAAAAATATAGCTTTAAGAATATTTGTCTGTTTGTCTGCTTATCTGTTGGTCTGTTTGTCTGTATGTATGTCCGGGGTAAACTCAAAAAGTAGTGCATGGATTTACTTCAAATTTTGTATGAATATTACTAACAGGTCGGGTCAACATATAGGCTACATATTATCACGCTATCACCTAGCGACCAGGTGCTGTGCGGAGTAAACGAAGTCCACGCGGACGAAGTCGCTGGCAACAGCCAATCTACGATAAAAATTAAAAGTGAGAAAGTGAAAGAGAAGAAAATATCAATTAAACAAAAAAGAAATATAACCAATCTAGATGTATGATATTTAATGTATTTCTTTTCTGTATAATGTATTGCATATGTTGTTCCTGCTGTATACACGCGTAAACGCGTCGCTTTTGTCCAAATATACACATAATCTGGGACAGGATGTTAATTGTTATTAGGAATTAATTTTTTTATTATATGTATATATTAATACAGAAAAAAAGTTTTTTTTTTAGAAGAGGGGGCAAACGAGCAACAGGTGCACCCGATGGTAAGTGATCACCGCTGCCCATGGACATCCGCAATATCCTACAGTTGCGTTGCCGGCCTTCTAAGAATGAGTAAGCTCTTTTCTTCAAGGCCCCCAAAGTCGTATCCGTTTGGAAAACCCCTTATTATAACATAGAACTGGCATTTTAGAATAATGAATTTAAAAATTTGGAATTTGAATCTAGAAATTTAAAATAACGAATTTATAATCGAGATTTTAGAAATAAAAAATTAGACGAAGGAATTAGGGATAAAGAGATAAAAATTAGGATTTGCAGCTTTATGTCGATCAGTCGAGTTTCCACTATTGAAATAGTATCATGTAATCAGGTCATCATGAACAATTAATAATAAAATACCTAGTATGAAAACAATTTTAATAAATCACCGTACAAAGAATTTAAACATATCAAACATAGCAATTAAGTGAATAAAAAAAATGTTTAAAAATATCGCTTAAGATTGAAGAATCCGAAAGAACTAGGTGCTTAAAAAAAACAAAAATAAGTGATGACACTTATACACGTATATCGTATAGCATCATAGGGTTCTAAAATATATTTTATTTTTCAGGTTAGACTATCTGTCAGCACGGAGTCGCCTTTTTCCGTCATTCTATCCTTTTCTATCGCCTCTGTGGTCTAGTGGTCCAGCGTTGGCGTCGACCACATGAGGTCCCGGGTTCGATTCCCAGGTCGGGCACATAAAAAAAGTGTTTTTTCAGTTTTCTGAGAAACACAAAGTTGCCCGGGATTGGAAAGTGCCCGGTTGGCGATAGGCTTGCCACCTATCACATTGTGGGACCAAGAATCTTCGGCTAATCGTGGGTGCACTTGTTGTACCTCTGCCTACCCCTTCGGGGATATGGGCGTGAAGATACTTTCTATCCTTTTCTGCCTGTCGCAACTGCGATGAAGGTAATCGGATTGCTATCGCGTCGAGGATTCTGCCACGTACTGTCGTTTTTGTGCTAACTTTTTTACTGTATCAAATGGCGGTTCTGAGCAATAGAAAAGGACAGGACGACGGAAAAGGCGATTTCGGGGTGACGGATGCAGCTCAACCCTTACTGTCACAAATCTTAGGTAAGAATATAGAGTATAAAATTGAGGAGTGACTTTTGACACTTATTTATTATATAATAGGGGCGTATTTGTTAATACTATCTAAATGATTTAATCAAATGCCATCATATTGTGATTGTGGTAGCCTTTAATAGCAACAATGACATCATCAACAGTCATCACTTTAGCGGGACATCCGTTACGATAAGAACATCTCCATCCGATTTTGTTTCCAATAATGTGTTGATGATAATATTTGTATCCGTTGCATTTCAAAATTCGTTTGCCTCTTTGCGACAAAATGTATTCAACTAGAAAACAAATATTTTTATCAATAATTGCATTTTATAAAAAAAATTTGAATATATACTTCGATCACATATAACAAGATTCGACGTCGTCTACAAACTCAGCGCTTGTGACTACGTTTTGGCTTGACAAGACAATGGCTTGAGTATGATATATAGAAATACAAAAACACAAAAAATAAATGTCATAAAAATGTCTTAATAATAATCAACCTTATTTCTGTACGATATAGATTAGTTTCGTATATTGCTCCACTTACCGCCGAGAGGTCCTGTAATTTTATTAGGCCTTTAAAATTCTCAATCTTAAGCGAGTAGCTTTAACGTTTAAAACTGCAAGTCACATGCTACTCAGAAGATGTTTTCGTGACGTGACGCGTCCATACGTTGGCTGTAATTGGACTAAATAAGATCACATATTTATGTGTGATCTTATATTAGCCACCTTTAAGGTAGTGATCTTGAATCTGATCGAAGAATATATGTCAAAACTTCAAATATCACCTTACCATCTCGTTGTCTAGTAGTTCAATAAAGTGCGATATCCATGGTACCTTTCACTTGTCATAAAAGATATTGTAGAACCAGCTAGTGTCAGGGATTTTCTAAAACGGCGCGATTTGTGAGACGTTCAACAAAAGAACTTGCCAATTTCAAAAGACCGCCTTGCAGTTGCAAAAACTCTAGTGTTACGGTTACCCATATCCATGAGCGTTGATGCCTAATTACTAATTCAATCTCATCAATTTAGCATTATGTCTGGATATATAATATATTTTTTAACCAAAAAAATAACAAAATTATCCAATAAATTATTGATGAATCGACAGTCTTGGGACTGAAATTCTTTATTTTTATTTACATTACATAACAGCAAACAAGCATATGTTATCTTGACGAGAAATAAGATGGCTTATTTCTCGCCCATATCCCCGAAGGGGTAGGTAGAGGTACAACAAGTGCACTCACGATTAGCCGAAGATACTTGGTCCCACAAATGTGATAGGTGGAGAGCCTATCGCCAACCAGGCACTTTCCAATCCCGGGCAACTTTGTGTTTCTCAGAAAACTGAAAAAACACTATTCTTATGTGCCTGACCTCGAACCCGGGACCTCATGTGGTCGACGCCAACGCTGGACCACTAGACCACAGAGGCGAAAATTTAAATGATGAAAATAAATTAATTACTTATTTGTTTTTATTTAAAAGTTAGACAATACTAGCTCACAGGTGGGTGATTGTGTTTGCATTTGAACATTTCGATTTCGTCGTTGACAGTCCATACTTTTGCATAACATCCTTTGTGGTTATGGGTTGAGCATCTCCATCTGATCCGTGGTCCCCGTTCGGTAACGCTACATTGATGAATCGAATATGTGTAACCTAGACATTTAAGCATCCGTCGCCCCCTTCGCGATACAGTAAACTCAACTAAAAAAACATACCAAAATAACATAAGCTTCACTTAGAAACAGGCGTTAATTTTTTATTAGAGTATACATATATTTTTGTTAGATGTTTTAACCTGTGTTGGTCCGGGCTGCGTTAGAAAAATGGACCATTTGGCGTTCCATCAGGCAGTTCGTAAGACGCGAACGATTAGATATGCGTGTCACTACCATCGCGGCTATTATGTGATAGAGTTCTGATTAGTCACGCCTGGATCTGGTACCACCACCTTACCTATTCCTGTCGCAATAGCTTTAGCGCTTCACACTCTGTTGTTCTGGTTTGAGGTAAGATAGCCAATAAACTTATGCGTGTGGCATTAATGCCCCGCCACAAGAATAGCAAGGCACCATTGACATCTTTGATGTCTATAGGCAATGGTCATCTCTTTTTATCACGAGTATATCAAATAAAGTATTGCGTACTTTTCTTTCAACTGACCTGGCTATAAGTTAAAATTAGAAAAGAATAATATTATTTCCTTTTAAACAAGTAAAACATCGCTGGACAAATAACATAAATTGGTCTAACCCTAAAGTAAGCAAAGTATTTGCATGAGATATGGGTGTTAGTCAACCATACTCTTATATAGAACTACGTATAAAATACGAAAATATGTAAGAATATCTAAACCCCGAAATCTAAATATATATAATGCTAATGTTCGTACGTGAATTTACAGTTTTCTCTATAATCCGCAGTTCCGATCAACCTCAGGTTGGGGTTGTAAATACCCCTTGGCCTTCTGCAGAAAGTAAGGGAGTTTGGGCGAGGTAAGTGGAAGTGGGTGGTTGTGGGTGGCAAAAATGTATATATATATATATATATATATATATATATATATATATATATATATATATATATATATATATATATATATATATATATATATATCTGTCCTCTAACTCATATGAACTTTGTAAAGTTCTGAAAATTAAAAAAAAAAATTAAAAATTAAAATGGACCTTTAAATATTTCTTATACCATTAAGCATGCAATGAATTTCAACCCGAGCAACGCTGGGTTTCGCCCTTTCGCCTTTTCGAGAATCGAAGCATACTCCCATAAATGGCGTAGACAGGGTCGCCAAGGATTCTACTAAAGGGGTAATGAATCAAATCAAATTGTCAAAAGTCAAAAATTTTTCTTTATTTAAAAAAAAATCAGAAGAACCAATCAGTGTCAATACACATTTATGTATAAATCAAGACAAAGACGTCAAATGCGTCGCGTCCATTTATTGCAGGGCAATTTATAATGAATGAAGCTATGCCATTGATATAAAAAACCCAAGATGCACAATCAGTGTCTCAAAAACGTCCTCCAAAAATGAGCGCTCAATTTTAAATTATGCGCTCTTTTCAAATAGAATCGCGTCGGTCGCGACACTGTCAATTTTATTTATTTTTTCCAATCTATAACTGTTTAAATTAAATTGGGCGCTTGTTGATTGGACGGCCCGGCACCGGCCCCGGCCCGACACCGACAGTACTTGACGCGACGACCCGACACGGCACCGGCAGCTACATTCTTCTTTAAACCGACACCGACACGCTCCGACCCGATACAGCTTTATATAATTCCAGACGTGGAAAAGAGCGATGCGCGATGCCATTGTAAAATAAATAATAATATATTGTAGTTTTGTTTTATTTACTACCTATATTTAAGACGTAAACAAAGACGTGTTTTGAAACCATTTTGTGTGCATCCAATTATCAAAGTGAGATATTTAGATGGCATATAGTACAATTTATTTTAAAAACTAATTAAAACCGGATAAAGGAGAGGGGGATTTTTGGGCCCAAACGTAAAGGGTTGAAGTATAGTTAAAAAAAATGATACTAATTTTCTATTTCAAAGTTCAAAATATGAGCTTAATGCGCTTTCTGAGAAAAAAGAAATCATGAAAATAAGTTTGTGGTACTATAATTGTATAATCGATAAAATTATAATCAATTTATGTAAATAATTTTAATCGAAATATAAGCTCGTAAGCATATGTAAAAGTGTATTTTTGATTAACATTTAGTATAATCAACAGTAAGTACCATCATTATTTTACAAACCATTAATATAATATAAAAAGAAAAAATATAATCGATACAATTTATATAATCGATTGATTACGTGACTTAAAACTTAATACGATTTAGTGTCTGTGGATTTAATACAGCTAAAATTGACAATTACAACTGACATCACTGACGGCTCGCAAGAGTCGCACTCGCAATTCGCGGACTTTACTCTTCGCCATAGACTAGTATATAATATTATGCTCTTCGCTATTTTACGTACTTACTTACAGAAAGGCATCCTTTAATTTGTGTTTTCCAAAAATCTGTGTTTTAGTATTGTGTCAATTTATAAACATGAAGCATAGTTGAATGTATTACAAGTATCAGTTGTTTATATAATAGTAAACGGTTACAGTGAGTTAAACTATACCATAGTACCGTAACCTTACTTCTAGTGAATATCTTATATCTCTGTTCTCAGATTGCTAAAATCTGTAAAATTTTCAGTATTTATATAACGTTAAAATAGCTATTAATTGACATAATATTCATATTATTACAAAGGGGCCCAAGTTTGTATGCAACAGTATCAGTCTCCTTTTTCAATTAATATTTCCGAATGCCTGTAATATAATGAAAAAATAATTATTCCTCCGCATGCACTAAGTAATGAAAATTGCGCGGGCAAGTTCAGTGATCACGCGACTAGCACGCCTACACGGAAGCGTGCATGTGTACACAACACATGCATAAAGATGCCAGCCCGATACCAGCGGGAGGCTTGATGCTGACGAAACGCCAGCGCCGACACCGGTATGTCGGTGCCGGATCGGGCCAGTGAGACAGTGTGCAATACAATTTCATAGAATTATACGTCCACTAGTGTCGGTGTCAACGTCGGGCCGGTGCCGGTGTCGTGTCGGGCCGGCCAATCAAGAAGCGCTCATTGGGCGCTTATTGATTAACTGGCCCGTCACCGGCCCCGGCCCGACATAACCAGTACTTGACGCGACGACCTGACACGGCACCGGCAGCTACATTCTTTATTAGACCGACACCGATACGCTCCGACCCGACAAGGGTTTATTTAATTCTAGACGTGGACAAGAGCGATGCGCGATGCCAGTGTAAAATAATAAATTTTACTTTTGTTTTATTTGCTACCTATATTTAAGACTTAAACAAAGATGTGTTTTGAGACCTGTGTATCCAATTATCAAAGTAAGTTATTTAGATGGCATGTAGTACAGTTTATTTAAAAAGCTAATTAAATCCGGATAAGTTTTTCAATTAATATTTCCGATTGCCTATTATATAATGAAAAAATAATTTTTCCTCCGCATGCGCTAAGTAATGTAAATTGCGCGGGCAGGTTCAGTGATCACTCCACTAGCAGGCCTACACGGAAGCGTGCATGTGTACACAACACATGCATAAAGATGCCGGCCCGATACCAGCGGGAGGCTTGATGCTGACGAAACGCCAGCGCCGACACCGGTATGTCGGTGCCGGCGCCGCCATGTCGGTGTGGGGCCGAGCCGGGCCAGTGAGACAGCGTGCACTACAATTTCATAGAATTATGCGTCCACTAGTGTCGGTGCCGACGTCAGGCCGGTGCCGGTGTCGTGTCAGGCCGGCCAATCAAGAAGCGCTCATTAGCGACACTTTTTAGTGTCAGTTTTGTTCGGGACTGTGCATCTTGGGTTTTTTATATAAATGATCTATGCCCAAGGGTTGTGTTGGTAGAAAAACTAATATTTTTACTGTAATATCGGTATATATTTAATAAACTGATATTACGTAGATCAGGTTGTTAAATATATACCGATATTACAAAAATTTCGCTAAGACAATCTTGTTTCTCGTACAAATATTTTATTTTTAAATACAGCCCCATGCACCTCTTTTAATTAATAATATTCCCTTACAACAAAAAAGTTCGGAGAAGTACCGTGGTCTAACATATTGATACCTATTCAACATGGAAAGACCATATTTATCACATTAAGTCTAAACTAATAACACTAAGAGGTTCATTACGCGGTATTGCGCAATGCATATCACGCAATCTACGGTACTCAATATACAATACATTAGTAAAACCACACCTATCTTACCTTATCGAGGTCTGGGGATGCTCAGCAAAAACTACAATAAATGCACTGCAAAAACTACAGAATAAAATAATCAAAATGCCATTTATCTATCATTACCTTACACCTACAAGTAAAATATATAATGAAACTAAAATAATGACCAACTAAAATCTCTACATATACAACATTTGCATTTTTGTACGAAAAACTATTCATAGGAATATCCATACTAACATAACGTTTACCAGTCGAAAGATAATAACCAATCGTAACTCGCGCCGAGCTAGTTTCCTTGTCCTACCTAAGATAAAAACAAATTGCGACAAAACTATGATGAGTTTTGAAGATGCACAAGTTTATGATAATATACCGTCACACATAATAAAAAATATAAATTCGTTTAACGTGTTGAAAAAGGAACTTGCTACACATTTGCAATAATCAGTGTTCAAGCTAAAAATAACACATTAAACGGGCTTTATAATTATTGTAAATAAATTGGGTATGTTCAGTGCAATAACATATAATAGTGTTTGTAAAGTGCGATAACGAACTTTATATTTTATTTATTAATTAATAATATTAAATATTAATATAATATTATATAATATAATATTAAAAAATAATATTAATATTTATGTTTATATAACGTATGTTCTCATGTAAGTTATGTCTTTTTTTAGAGTAAATATATTTAAAACTAAACCTATATTTTACAATTATTATTGTTAAAAGTTACATACCAACTGAAAAACGTAAAAACGAAGATCCGATTGAGATTGTGTGGCGGCGATTTTTAAATTACGGGGTAGCAAACAAGAAGACTGTCTATTTGATATCTTAACACTCGTATCCCGTAAAGTAAGTCAACTTATAATAACTACTTACTAAATCTACAAACAAGACAAACTATGCAATGGATAAGTAGTGCTGTTTCAGACGGTTTTTAAAGGTATCCAGTGATTCACTTATTCTGATGGAATGAAGCAAAGAATTCCAGAGCCTAACGGCACGAATGATAAAAGAAGAGGAGAAATAGGTCGTATTATGTACCGGAACTCGCAAGAGAGCTCTTACACAAGGGCGAAAAGGAAGGTCTATTGGATGAAGAAATTCAATTTTTTCGCGTAGATAAGAAGGAAAATAAGGATTGAATAAAATATTACATAAAAATGACAATAACCGTAAATTCCTACGAAGGCGGATAGGAAGCCAACCAAGTTGACTCCTAAAGCTGGAAATATGGTCAATTTTGTGGACGTTCTAAACAATTAAGAAGTTCCTCTGTAGCATTAGGATAGCATGATTCTGCATAATCTAAAATGGAAAAAATTAACGTTTGGACCAAAGATATTTTTGTTTTAAAAGGAAGAAATTTTTGAAGAAGTTTTAAAGAATAGAAAGATGGATCAACTTTATTGTGAATATGATTCATATTAGCTCCCCACGAAAAATCAGAACTAAAAACCAAACCCAAATTTCTTCCAGTACTGCTTAGGTTAATAATAGAATTGTTATAATTAAGGTGTGGAATCCTAAAATTATCAATAGTTAAACACTATTAATAATTTTAGGAAACACACACACAGAAAACGACTTCCTATTAGGAGTTGTTGTTATTTGCTAGGGTTGAGAACTAAGCCAAAGGACCTGGCCCAGTTGTGAATTGAGTCAATGTCTGTGTTGATCTAGTCGAATGCAAAAGAGCTAACTCATCGATATTCAAATGGCGATACAGTTGTAGATCATCCGCATAAAGGTGGAAATGAGATAAAATAAGATTAGTTACCGTATTGATAAATATTGAAAACAGGAGAGGAGATAAAACGCCACCCTGGGGCACCCCCGAAGGAATTTCGCAAAAATTTGAAAAGTTCTTCTCTTTGGTCTACTGTTCAAAGGGGGCCCGGATCAACACGGGGTAAACTTAGAACATTTTCAGCGCAGCATAAGCGAGACCACAGACCACATGAATACTAATAGACAAGGTATTGGAAAGGAAACGTGTCGCCGCACATATGAGCAAACGCTCCTATCACTGTCAAAAGTGATGTATGATGTATTATAGATAAAATAGAAACAAATCACGTTGTACTATTTTATGGTACCGAATGAGATGACAAGGTTTAAAAATTACCCTTGGAGTGATTTTATTTCATCAGTAAATAGTATAGCGTTTTTGTGTGAATGAAAGCTACGCTGACAAACTAAGAGATTGTCTTGAAGGGCGTATCCATGTAATTCGTGATCGAGACGAACGCCGTGAAGGACAATCCATTGGTCTATTCTTCAAAGGGGTCTGGTAGCAGCTCTAAAATTACTAACTCATCAAAAGAATCGATACAAAAAAAAATTTTTTTGTTCTCCTTTCATTTCTTCTGAGTAGCGCCATGAGTACGGTACTATTTCAAAATGCTATTTTCATTTGAGGAGCGTGACTGTGTTCACCATTGAATATTTCAATTTCGTCATTAATAGTCCATACTTTAGCAGAGCATCCTTTAGCACCATGCGTAGAGCATTTCCATTTAAGCCGTAGACCGTGAATGGTGTCGATATATTGATGACAAATAGAGTATGTATAATCTTGGCACTTAAGCAGACGTCGCCCTCTTTTTGACACAACGAATTGGACTGTAACAAAAAATAGAAGATTAATGTTCTGATAGAAAAATTAAAAAAAAAATTAGTGCGTCGAACCTGGAACATATAAGTTTTTACTCTGCGTTTCCAAATTATCTATAAATATCGGGTTGACCAAGCTTTGCTCAGTTTTTCACATACCCCTATCTTGGGAACCGAGCTTTTCTTGGACCTGGAACCTTGATAAATCGATTCCTTAACCCGAAAAACCCGAAAAATTTTTGACTTTGAATTTGACATGAAAATCGTTGGAGCCGATTCCGAGATTCCAATTATATATATATATATATATATATATATATATATATATATATATATATATATATATATATGTACAAGAACTGCTCGTTTAAAGGTTTAGATTAACACGTGAACAAAAAACGTTTTACCTCTTTTTACAGTAAATGCGCGAACGGAAGAGAGGAGTTCAGAAACCTAATATTTTTAAGTAATAAAAAGTACTATATGCCCGGTTCTTTTGCGAGGTAGGCAGAGTAATCCAGACGTCTATAAATTTTATTTATTTATTTATTTATTCGGACAACCAACAGCGTTACATTATTAAAATAAATAATATAGGTACATTTCATATTTGTAAGGCTAATAACAGGTTTACCTTAAATTATATAATACATCAGCTAGTGCAGATTTTAGGGTTTCGAAATGTTTAATGGGTGATTTTCGATTAGACTAATAGTGTGAAGTTCCGCGGGCTAATTTTTTTTACAAAATTTTCTCCTTTTATTTGTTCTACTCACTGCACCGTTTTAAAATGCATTTTAAAAAGTGTAGGGAATATTTGTGTTCATATTGGAATTCATCGATTTGGTTCTCCCCGTGTTGGTTCCGGGCTCCTTTGAAGAATAGACCAACTGCCGTTCTGCCAGGCAGATCGTAAAAGGCGACCGATTGGCTATGCAAGTCACTGCCATCGTGACTACTAGGTGGTAGAGTTTTGCATTGTCTCGCCCGGGTCTGATACCACCATTTTACAGTGGCGTGCAGTCTATAAAGGCAATTAGGCACTGCTTTACTTGCCATTCATGACTTTAATTAATAGTAATTAAATGAATAAACAAAATATATTAATTAAAAAAACGCCTAATATTTTATAAATAGCACTTGTTTGCAAGCACACAAACATTACGTTTGCCAGGTGTATAGCCCAGGTACTGCGGGCGCTGTCCGCAGTACATTTGTTCGCTTGTGTTTAGTAATTTTACTGTCTGTAGACAGTTTGCAAACGCACACAAGCATGAATATCAAAGGCGCGATTCCAGCGGCAGGCTATAATCCGACCAAAAATAAGAGACAGAAATCTAATAAGTCATGTATGCACATTATGCATTTTTGTTTAGTAAGGTTTTATTTGTTTAAATATCAGAAATGTTTTGTGTTTCGCGGGGCCATTTGCTTTCTCGTGTGATAACTGATAAGCATTGTTTATTATTTTGTCTGCGCCAGTATATTATTAAAGTTTTCTTAAAAGATTTTTCATTTTAATATTTGAAAGTGTGTACATTTAACAGTTTATTACTGAGTTTCTATAATAATTTTAGTGATTTTCTTTAATTAGTGCATTAATTGTAGATTTCTTAAAATGTTATTTGACTGTGAAGTTTGTGTTAAAAATGTGTGTTTATTAAAAATTAAAAATAACGAGTTCTCACAATTGTCATTCAGTGAAAAGATTCAAATTGTATCTAAAGGTAGATTTGTACCCGAGTTACAATTAATAGCCGAGCCACATTGTTGGAAACAAGCTTCCAACACGCGTGACCTTGGTGGTAGGCCTGTGGAGTTTATATGATTTTTTGTTGCAAACAAGTGTTTAGACTGTTGTAAACCGCCGGTGTGGTGGGCTTGTTTCCAACAGTGTCAGCAAAAAGTAAACGTAACTCGTAAGTTTCACGTTAAAAGTTATGAAACGTATAACGGGCTCTGTGATTCAGGATATTGTTGCCGTAGAAGATGTACATGAATAGTAGTACAACTAGACTTGTTCTGTTGTCATGGTTTCCGACTTAAAAATCCGTAGCGTGGCTGTGGCTATGCTAAAAATTTGTAAAGGAATTTTTTTGTGACCGAGTACCCATCCGCATAGTGCATACCCTGTGTCATAATCGTGTGCACGCCGCTGCCGCCTTACCTATTCCTGCCGAAATAATGTCAGTGCTTGTCAGGGTAAGGTAGCCGGTAAACTTATGCATGTGGCATTAGACCTTGCCACAAGATAGCAACGCACCATTAACATCTTTGGTGTCTATAGGCGATGGTTGACTCTTTTTGCCTGTTTGCTATATTATGATATAAAAAAAAATTCGTCATTAATAGTCCATATGCAAGCGCAACATCCTTTCGAAGCACGCTAAGAGCAGACGCAAATCAGACGTTTTTCTTATCTTACTTATACTTTTTAAAGTGGAGAGTAATGGGTAGATAATTATGCCACTGGCGAATCTTTTTTTTTCTGGACCTTCGGTAAATTTATTCCATTTCTGGCACCATTTTTTTTCTTCCACTGGTATCGCAAAGATCACGTGTACGCGAAACAAAATTTTCGCAAAGTAACGTCTGAATCTATAAAGTATTAATATAAGGTTCAACAAGAATAAAAACTTAATAATATTAAATGTATATTTCTTAAAAATCTCAGCATGTTCACAGTAAGAAATATTCTTGGGCCCGATTCACTATCAAAATGTCAATCATGTCGAAGGGTTTAGGTTAGGTACGATAGTAACTATTATATAATCTGTGGTTTAGGACTATCACATTTTTACATAATATTATGACGCGTCGTAATACGATGCGACGTACCTACTATCGCATTTATGTGTGTAGCAGTCCTAAGCGTTTCGACTTGATTGACATTTAGTTACGTGAATTAGGGCTTGTTATAGTAATAGTATAGTATATGTTTGGCTAACTTATGCCTGTTCGTAAATCTATAACCTTTGACATATTATTAATATGGACGTCGGATCCGCGCTAAAAAATGTTCGAGTCAAATGAGCTACAAAACGCAAAAAGAGCTACAATTCCTTAGTCAAAATTAAACCTTGATGAAATGATTTAGTGTTTAAATTAACTTATTAACATATATATTCTTGTGATGTGTAGCTGAGGCATTTTTTTCGCGATATTAGTACCAGATAATAATAATATGTCAATGACTATCACGCTACATTAGTTTACGTGTGACTTAAATTGTAAGTCGCACGGCATGAAATTAGCGCCCGATCGCAGCATGGATGCTAAACGCCGTAATAATAGACAGCTCCAGTTAACTGTATCGTATGGTATTGCATGACTCAACACGAAGCGTTAGATAGTGCTCTACTCTCGCCTAATCAAAATCAAGCTTCTTGAAGTACAAATGTCTTTACTGTATTTATATTGCACTTTTATACACGTGGGTATGTAAAAAAAAACACTCGTTTTAACCTATCTGATATATATTATGTTAGGTGTAATAAAAATCTGATTGAAACAAAATACAAGCCTGTCCGGATGTCTGTACGTACGGATTTGCACGATCACGGCTGCAAAATTTAACATATCGAGAAATTATTACTTTTATTAGCTTCAGAATTATAGTGCACAGTTTCATATTGCAAATGTTTGTGAAATGCCGTGTAGTTAAATTATAATTTGAAAAAATGCATATTTTTCTGTTTTTTTGTTGATCCATGTTCATAAAATATTGGTACTTTATATTTCATAACATGTCAAAATAAGAGAGTGGAAATAATTCTTTTTTCCCTACAGTACAGGCTATGATCGACGGCCATGCCACCTTGATTTAATAAATTATTATATTTTACTTTTAGGTTTTATCTATGGCAATAAAATAATTAAGTCCATATAATTCGTTTTAATCAAATTTGATTCCCTCGTACAAAAATTTTTGACGGAAAAATTTTTTACGAAGCGTAAATGTTTTGGATTTTCTTAAACTATTTTATAGCACGAAAGATATAAACCCGCTCTTTAGTTACGCTTTTCAGTGTGAAAAAGACTAGGTCACGAAAAAGCGTGGCTAAATTGCCGGTCTACTATCACGCAGTGTTATTAAGTATGTTACTTACTTAAGAAAAACAATGTTTATCAGCTAAATACAAAAAACTAAAACTATCTCTTTTTACATCATCCCGTTCACACAGAATAAATAGCCTACATTATGACACTTCTGATTATTATTATAGTATCAATCAAAAATGGTTGACTTTTTTGTTTGATTAATGGTTACAGTACATATATCTAGCCTCTGTGGTCTAGTGGTCCAGCGTTGGCGTCGACCACATGAGGTCTTGGGTTCGATTCCCAGGACGGGCACATAAAAAAGTGTTTTTTCAGTTTTCTGAAAAACACAAAGTTGCCCGGGATTGGAAAGTGCCCGGTTGGCGATAGGCTTGCCACCTATCACATTGTGGGACCAAGTATCTTCGGCTAATCGTGGGTGCACTTGTTGTACCTCTGCCCACCCCTTCGGGGATATGGGCGTGAAGATACTTATAGTACATATATACAAATTATACAACGTGTAAAATCTTTGTGGCTTACTTTTTTTAAGAGATACAAACAAGTTTATAGCTTTTCTGATGGAAATAGACAGCCATCGCATATAGAAGCCAAAGATACTAACGTTGCGTTGCCTTTCATGTAGCAGTTTGAAATGCTAAATTACCGACTACCTTACCCTTCAAACCGAAACACGAAAGTGACAAGCACAGACGCAATTGTCTCAGGAACTCTACTACCCGGGTCAAATTGTAGACACATTTGGCCAATCGTTTACTTTTACGAAATGCCTGGTCGGAAGACAAATGTTCTATTCTTTACGGGCAAGTAGTAGCCATAACATTGTTAATTTATCAAATTATTTTGTAATGAACATTTTTTTTAACATACAATTTTTTTATTTAATTTCTTCTACACTCACTGAGCCGTTCTAAAACACCTTTCCTGTATGATTCGCAACATTTGTTTCTGTTGTAGGCGCGTGATTATGTTCAGAATTGAATATTTCAATTTCATCATTAGTAGTCCACACATTAGCGGAGCACCCTTTCGAAACATGCGTAGAGCATCTCCATCTGACCCGTTGTCCGTATCTGGTGTCGCTATATTGATGTATGGAGTATGTATAACCCAGGCATTTAAGCAGACGTCGCCCTCTTCGTGACAAAACAAATTCTACTGTAAAAAATATAAGAATATTTAAAAAAAAATGTTTTTTTTTCTGATAATGTTTTTTGTTTTCTGATAAACACAAAGTTGCCTGGGATTGGAAAGTGCCCGGTTTGGCGATAGGCTCGCCACCTATCACATTTGTGGGACCAAGTATCTTCGGCTAATCGTGGGTGCACTTGTTGTACTTCTGCCTACCCCTTCGGGGATACAGGCGTGAAGATACTTTTTTTTAAATATTTTTCTAATGTAGTTTTAATAATACAATTATAGTATAATGTAGGTGTAATAAATCTAATACCTTTACACGAGCAAATCTTGGAAATAAAGAGTATAGAAAATTTCATACCGCTAGGTGATAAGGGTTTTTTGTCTTTTTTCACAATAATTGTTCGTTTTTTTATTTGTCCTGAATAAATACTAATTACCTAAATTTTCACCCTCTTGTCCCCAACTCCATTAGCCTCACCGAAATATTTACTACAAACATTTTTTTGGTAGGATAATAAATTACAATAAAATGATACACGGTATAATATTGTAACAAATAATAAATTTATTGATTTTAATACTAGTAAATTACATGAAAATAATTAGAAACACTAAGTAGTATGTCCAGATATTTTTGTATAATTTTTGAAGCTTAGTGCAGTAAAAAATGTTATATATGGTGTGATGGTAAGTGATGGGAATTACTCATAAATTAAATATAAAAAAGACGGGTGAGGTCGTTATACAATCGGTCGGAACAAAGTCCGTTTTGTTCCGACTGATTGTATTAATAAATATTTTGTAGTCTATTCTAGATTATACTTGACTATACTAGATAAAAATCTCGTGTGAACACGATGTTTGTGGTCGCATTCCTCCAAACGACATAAACAATTTTTATGTTTTTTTTTGTATATTTGTTTGGTATGAGAACGCGTCGTAAAGTATATTCAATAGATGTAAGTGATAGCGTGTTCCCATCCAGAAATTTTTTCTTTTTCTATTTTTTAGTTTTTTTTATTTAGTATCAAAAATGTCTCGTTTGCCCCTCTTCTATATAAATGAAATCAAATAATAAAAACCCACAGATGAGTAAATAAACATTAGACGTCAGATTAATAATCACTTATGTGCACTTTAGTCAGCTCAGATTGAAGTTTGAGTACAATATAAGCTAGTTATTATTCCAAATTGACGCATTATTTTTGGGATTAATAAAATCAGCTGGTTGCAATCCAGATTGCTAGGACTAAATATTGTTGCAAATAATCAAGCAAAATGAAGAGTGAGGACACTGGAAAAATCTAGAAAAAAAAAAGAGATAGCTGCTCTATTGATAAAAAATAGCCGCATTTACCCACGCAGCTATGCCATAATGGATCTTCTGTCAAATGGCATAAGGTGAAAATAGCGCGTACTAGTGTAGACTTGTTTACAATTATAATTATCTACGCGATACTTTTGGAACATTCGGGAACATGGTCGAACTTTACCTTGGGTATAAATAGGAAAGTGTTGGCGAATAGAGTTCAGTTTTATAGCTCAATTCGGAGCGATAGTATGCGCGACAAGTGTGAAGCGATATAGTACAATGAATTCGAAAAGTGTTTTAGTTTAGTGATTCAGTTTAGTCGGTTAATTCTAGTGTTAACATAGTGAGTGTTATTAGTGTTTATTAATGTATTTACGGATTGCATTGTGGTGTATTGTATATTGTGTTATAAATACACGGTTTTAATATAAATGGTATTTTATTGCACAACACGAACTCGAAGCTCGTAACAATATTAAATTGAACCATTTTTAAAATTATTCAAATTTCGTATTGATATTTCAAATAAGTGTAACATAGACACAAACTCAATCATTTCGTTGTGTCTCATTGGACAGCTGTCACTTTACTTCTGCATTCTGCGACTCAACTGTGCAAACATCGACTCGATCGTCTGTTGTATACGTGTAGTGTTATCCCTGAGGCTTATCGCATTACGAAATTGCGCAACTAAGCAATATATCTATTTAGTGATAAGCACAGATCGGAATAGGTAGTACAGTTTGCCGTATTAAGTGATGCTATCTTAGTCATGATACTTCATTGAATCCCACTTGTTCTGGTAACCATACCAATTAATTATAATATTTTTTTCGTAATCCTATAAATTTGTTCCCCTACACTTTACTAGATTTTATGTTACAACATTTTTTATTTATATCACCGTTATCTTTTAATTAGCTTATGTTTGATCAATACCCAGTGTAAAATTAAAATTAATAATTAAAAAAATGCAAAATAAACCTCTTACAAAAATCTTCTTTATTAAGTAAATACTCAAGTATTAATAAATCGCTCACCTTTAAAGAATATCACTAGTTTTATTTTCCTTTTAAACCATAACTAAGGAACCATTAATTTATTACGTACGAAAATTTAGGGGAGGAGGGAGGGTCGACCATATCTTATTTTTTCTTACAAAGGGTGGGGAGTAATTCTTTATAGTTCTTATGTAAGATCAGAAAAATGCGCGAAGTTAAAATTATGGCTACTTTGAAAAAGCGCGGACAGCCGCCGGAGTGTCTAGAATCACTCACATAATATATACGCAAGTATATATTATGTGAGTAATTAAAATCAAAATTTATTACCTCCAAAAATTTAAAACTACTAGTCCTTTTGTAAGTAAAAATAAACATTCTTACTTTAAAAAATAAACATTAAGATAAACCAAACGTGTATTAATTTTTTCCTATAGATTCTTAAGTATGTAATAAAAATTAGACAAGTAGTAGGCGGTCGTTCTATTCTTATTCGTACAAATGGGGGGGGGGGGGGAGGTTTAAAGGGAATTTCTTAGATTGTCAACGCGGCTTGCATTTATACAGAGAAATACAGAGTTATAATACTTACCGATGAAATAAAATCACTCCAGAGGTATTCCTTAAGCCTTAGCTTTTATTTCGACACGATAAAATAGCACAATATGGCATATCGCTATAATTTTACGATATTATATCGTAAATATCTACAAGCGTTTGACATTTACATACTTTTGCTCATATGAGCGGCTACGCATTTTGCTTACAACATCGTGTCTATTATTTGTGTGGTCTGTGATGGCCCCTAATGATATAGTGAGCGTATTTAGCACACTAAGATAACGTCACGCAATCCCAATAAATTGCACTACCAATTCCGACCTATGTTGATAAGTCATTATAACATAAAATTTTCTTTTAAAATAAACCCAACACCGTTAAACAATAAAGCCCCGTTTTCACTTTGATTAAGTACAAATGCGAGTGTTTAATGCAGGTGCTTAGTATTAAGCTAAAAACACGCGATGACAGCCGTGGATCAGTGCGAGTGATAAGTAATCAGCATCTATTCGTATTCACTGTAACTATGCTGATTATTAATCACTCGCACTGATCAACCGCTATTTTCACGTATTTTTTGCTTAATACTAAGCACCTGCATTAAACACTCACACTCGCACTAATCAAAGTGAAAACGGGGCTTAAACCTATGTTTCCCTTTACTGCGTATTATTAATCTGTGGCATTACGTAGTACGGAAAGAAGCTAGTGGTCAGTGGTGGGTGGTTGTGTTCGCATCTGAACATTTCAATTTCGTCATTGATAGTCCATACTTTTGCGTAACATCCTTTCGAAACATGAGAGGAACATCTCCACCTGACGCGTCCGTTATTAGTGGTACCTTGTTCGTGAACCGAGTACGTATACCCTCGACAGTTCAGTAGTCGCCTTCCTCGTCGTGACACCGTGAATATAACTGAAAAACAGTAACAACATCATTAAGAAGTTTTCAAAAGAGTATTACATCAGACATCTAAAGAGTTTAATGTATAGTACCTGGATGACCGAGCTTTGATCAGTGTTTTTTTTATAAGATAGCAAACAAGCAGATGGGTCTTCTGATGGAATGAAACAACCATCGCCTATAGACACTAAAGATGTTAATGGAGCGTTGCTATCTTATGTTCTTTTTTAGTAAGTACATCATGTTTTTTGGAATTATATTTACTTATAACTATGCACTTGCTACAGCGCTGAAAAAACAATAAACCATCCAACTAAAATCGAAATTAAGCAGCACTGCAGCGTCTAGTAGGGTATAATATATATTCGCGACTAGGTCGTTACCACCGTGAATTTCATGGAGCTTACGCGTTTCATTCAACGAGCTCTGACGTAGATTCAGTTCATGGACTGCACTTTCGTGGAACACATTTGGCGCGGCGCATGCCTTGTCTAGTACGCTATTACATAGAAGTCTTTGATTACATTACACGTTTTTAATGCGCAATTTATACACGCTAACAGTAAAGAAGAAAAAATATATGGACATTACTTCGATTTATCTTCTGCGCCTTTATTGTGAAGAATAGGCATAGTTACAGAGGCACAGAAAATGTGCGTTTTTAACTGTATTTGAGAACAGTAATGTCAAACAAAAAAGTGTGCAAGGCCAGTTTCATAAAATCCCTCCCATTCACCCTGTGATGGTCCGGCCCCTCTTTGTAGAATATATCTGCCGTTTTGCCAGGCGGTTCGTAAGAGGCGAAAGCTTGGCTATGTAAGTCACTAATATCGTGGCTACTAAGTGGTGAAGTTTTGTATGGTCTCGCCCGAGTCGGGTATCTGTTTCCGATTTTGCCGCAATAGCGTCAGTGCTTGTCAATGTCGTGTTCTGATTAGGAGAGTAAGATAGGCGGTAAACCGGTGGTTTTCTCTTGTCGTCAGGAGATCCATCTGCTTGTTGGTTATCTTAGGATAAAAAAAATATCTTGTAGATTAATAAGAAAGTACGCATTAGTTTAATACACACGGATCCCCAGGGATCCAGACTACAGGTTGAGAAGCACTGAGTAAGGTCATTAAAACTAAAATTGTAAAATGGAGTAAGTGTATTTTTAACTACAGTACAAATTAATTGCAACTTACAATAATCCTTTACATAGCTTAAGCATTTAGTCAGAATATTTTTTTTATTTTATTATTAATTTATTAATAAGTCAAGAGATTTCTACAATTCAGTAAATAAATATTTTTAAACATGCACAGAAATATCGTCATTACTTTAGAAGCCAAACTAGCAATGGTAAACCTACTTTCAGCGAAGTGACATCTTAAATAGGTAAATTAAATTTATTACATAAAAAACTTTTTTTATTTCCTTGCATTTTTAAGAAAAGCACCATACTCATATATGCCTTTGCGGAAAATGCAATTGCCAGTCTTTTGTCATTGAAAACCACGGCTATGGCTCGTTCTTCAAACTCATATTTGGCCTATTTCACGCCTTTTCAATAATGTGCGTACTATTTTGGTATTCTTCATTTGGGAGCACAGTAGTTCCCCTACTACAACAAGCCAAGCTAAGCGCCAGGGACTCACTGCCTTTTCTCGAAGCGCTTCGTCATTTTTTGAACACTCGTAACTTGGATTTGGATTATACTAGATAAACAAAATTCTCGGGATGTGATATCAACAGTAGACTTATAAACATACAAAGTTTCAACTGTAATAAGCTCTTAAACTTTAGATGTTACTGATATATAAAAAAACCCCGATTTCGTCACTGACTCGCACATTGATGATCATTAAAATTCTTAGAGTGCTTTCTGAAGTCCTAGAAAGCTGAAGTTTGGTATATAAGCTATTATTAGTACACAAACAAAAAAAAAATTAAACTTTGAACTTTTATCCCCCGACCGCTTAAATTAAAGTATGGAATTTTGTATGAGACTTCCGCGATTGTCAAAAATTAGTAAATTGATTTAGGGACTCCTTGTTATAAATAATCAAATATATATTTCAGAATGTTTAGTATATCACACACTTTAATTGGGGGATGAAAATTTGTATGTTCTTTAATATAGAAATTAATTTAAAGATCTGAAAATTATACAAGTACTGATTTCTTTTTACAAATTAAACAGTACGTGTACAAAAAATATTTTCACAAGGAACTTACAAAAAGAAGTAGAATCCCACCAAAAACATTTTCATATAAAATGTTGCCACGACGAGACCTATAATGTCTGGTGAGCCACATATTTTGACAAAGGTCCAGAATTTAACTTGAAGGATTGTAGAGTAAGGGCATGTAGCTTTATTCTACATGAGATCTGATAACTTTCGACATTTCAAGTCATTTAGTCTCAACGTAGCAACATTTCACAAGAAAATGTTTTTGGTGGGATATATTTTATCTTAAAATAAAACTACATATTTAAAACAACCAGTTTGAATAGTTTTGCTAAATATATAGCCATGTTTTTTGTGAATATTTAAGCGTTTGAAGTGATCACGTCAAAAAGTAGACATAATTATCAATCTCTTTATTACGTACAGAATACAACAATATATAAATTTTAAATAATATTTAAGTAGTTTATATTATAAATACTTGAGCGTCATCTGTTCACGTATATAAATGCAAAGGATTGTCTGTTACTTTTCCCGACCAAGCTGTTTAATAAATTTTGATAAAACTAGGTAAAGAGATAGTTAGGGGTCACGAGGCAAAAACTTTTTTAAAATTAACCCCCAAGGGACACAAAAAATGTATGAAATTTCATTTCAATATGAAATTTATGTATGAAATTTCATATTGAAAACTTGTTATTCTACTCGCGTACGAAGCAGCGCGTAGTCTAGATGAATACATAATATGCCATTAGTATAAAATAATTTTATTTATTTAATAAGATTAAATCTTCTAAATATAGAAATTATAATTATTTAGCAAAACTATTCAAAGTAGTTTTTTACACTTGTACTGACAATAAAATATTGAATAATAATATTATAAAGAAAAGACATTTGTATTTTTTAATAAAGTTGTACATATGTTTATAAAGAATAAACTTAAAAATTACTAAACCTATCTTAAGAATGATTTTACCATTGGAAAGATACACTATCCAGATATGATAGAGGCTATAATTAAAAACTAAGTAAATATATAATATTAAGTTTTTATATTTTATCTAATTACTCCAGTTCATCTCTTGATATAATCATACTAACAAAATTAATATATAAATATAAACTTACAACTAAAAATTTTGCCAACAAATATGTCGACTATTTTGTCACCGAGGGTTCTATTTTTTCAATCGGTACTTCGTGTACGTACATAGTCTTAATGTCCGTAGGTGGGTGATTGTGTTCGCATCTGAACGTTTCAATTTCGTCGTTGACAGTCCATATTTTTGCTTTACATCCTTTCGAAACATGCACAGAACATCTCCATCTGACCCGCCCGTTCATAGTTTTAGCTTGTTCATGAATGGAGTACGTGTAACCGCGACAATGCAATAGACGCCTTCCTCGACGTGACCATGAGAACTCCACTAAAATACAACAATATAGTTAGTAAAAAGTCCATAACAGAGCATTACGTTATATATAATTAATTTACATTACATAAATATGCATGTCACATAAATTAATGATTCAAGCTGGAATACGTTTTGGAAATATATAAAAAAAGAATAAATTAAAGTAATTTGATTAAAAAACGTCGGCGAAAAGCTGAAATAAAAAAAAAATACTTTTAATAAAGAAATTAATTTCTTCTTTGAGGCATACCAGAAATTTTCTATTTTGATAGAGCTCGAGAATCTTTTTGCTCTATTTTTTATTTTCACATTTATTTCACACATAATATGTTAAACTTGTCATGTGTTTGATATAAACAATATTTGTTTTTTTATTTATTAGGAATAAGAAAACAAACAAGCAGATGGCTCTACTGATGGAAAGAGACAACCATCACCTACAGATATCAAAGATGTTAAAGGTACGTTGCTATCCGTGTGGCCGGAGGGTAATGCCACATGTTAAAGTTTACCTTTATATTCCATAGCGAAACAGGACAGTGACAAACATTGAGGCTATTGCGGCGGTGATACAAAAGCCGGGTGTGACGTTGCAGAACTCTACCACCAAGTGGTAACAACGATATTGACATCTTTGGCTAATCATTTATTTCCCTTTTACGAACTATCTGTTTTCCCCGTGTTGGTCCGGGCTCTTATTAAAAATAAACTAACTGTCGTTCTGCTAGACAGGTGGTAAAAGGCTTCCGATTGGCTATACGTGTCACTGCCATCGTGATGGCTGGACTAGTCTAGTGATACTACGTGGTGGAGTTCCGCAATGTCTCGCCCGGGTATTTGGGACCACCGAACAACCTATTCCTGGCGCAATAAACTAATCCATTTTTGACCTTTTGTTTTTCTCAATGACAATGATTGGATTAATTTAAAAGTTTCAGTTCACAAAGGAGTTGTGACATCGCTTTCAACTTGGTGTAAAATATCATTTATTTCTTCCTTCAATATCGTTAGTTCTTGAAACTGTTACGTTTCAGTTCAGAGGTTAAGGTAGCCGGTAAAATAATGCATTAGGCATTATATTCTCGCCATTTGCATGGAAATACTAATGGCGAGAACCTCTCTTTACTAGAATCAAATTTGTTAACTATCCTATGATTGATAAAATAGTTCAATTACGTATATATTAAGATAAATAAAAACAAAATTTTTAAACCGGAATCATGTATTGTACTCTTACCCTAACAGAGTTTCGCCTAATAAAAGAAAGTCAGATTTTTGGGCTTAGTGTTAAAAATTGAAACATATAATTCAAAAGACACTTATTAGGTAATTCAAATAGTCTCATTGGTTAATTTAAATAGCGAACGCTTTCCCGTTTTACTATTACACATTTTTGCCGCATTTCACAAAATTACTCCCAGATTGCAGAAAAGCGTTTGATTTTTTCACTCGCTTTACTACACATAAAAATGTAGTCGTATAGTAAATAATAATACATAAGTGTTGAATTGAGTTTAAAAATTAACCGGTTAATAAGCCCTGACGCACGGTGCGGACAAAAAATATTAGGAGCACTAGAGGCTCATGTTTGCTATGAAAGAAATATTTTGAAAAAGCATCTATTTTATTGATTCAAAACCTTAATGTTGGGGTTGCACTTGCATCTATCGTCACAAACATTCGTGCAATGATACGATAAATGTAGAGGTCCCGTCTGAATTTATCGTTTTATTGCACGAAGCTTTGTGACGATAGACGCAAGTACGGCTGAGGCATTAGGTTATGTCTACACAGACAGGCGGCTTGCTTAGGGCCTAGAGCCTAGCGAATCCCCTAGCAAGAGTAGCTTAGTAAAACGAACGTTGTAGAATGTTCAGTAGATTGGCTAATTACTTAGCGACCTATCAAAGCGTGCAGTGCGGCTAGTTTCGAATATTTAAGAACGTTCGTTTTACTAAGCTACTTGCTAGGTAGTTCGCTAGGCTCTAGGGCGTAGCCTTATAATTTTGCTCCACCAGAAAACCGATATTTTTGAGGTTAAGTTAGAGCCAAACATTTACTATGGTAGAATAGGTATTTTGTGCCTTTACTGTATAAATCGCTCCTTATGTACTAGCGCTGACATGAGTTTGAAATTTCAGCGATTACCAAGCCCTGGTAGGTATGATAACTTCTAAAAATTCACTTATTCAATTTAACTAGCAGACTCAGAACAGATGTCTTTTGTCAATGTGAGAAATTTCATGCAATATTTCAACCCCCCATTTCGCCATATTAGGGGAAATTTTCGAGAAACCCTTTCTTATTCCTCGTCCACATTGTATCAGCAAAAAGTACGATAACTACCTTTTGCCGGAGCAAATTGCTGTTCTTTGTCGTCAATAATGACGTGCGTTCTAAATGCCGCTATTTTAATAATAATAATCGATTCAAATAAATGTGTTGATACAATTTCACTATTACAATTTAACATAACTAAAAATGTTGTCAGAAAAAACATTATTTTGACCCTAATGCTTATTCTTTCTCAATCGGTACTTCGTGTACGTACACAGTCTTAACGTCCGTAGGTGGGTGATTGTGTTCGCTTCTGAAAGTTTCAATTTCGTCGTTTACAGTCCATATTTTTGCAGTACACCTTTTCGAAACATGCATTGAACACCTCCATCTGACGCGTCCATTCTTAGTTGTAGCTTGTTCATGAATGGAATACTTATAACCCCGACAATGCAATAGTCGCCTTCCTCTACGTGACCATGAAAAGTGAACTAAAATCACAACAATTAAGTTAATAGAAAGTTTCTAAAAGAGCATTACGTTACGCACAATTTCTGTTAGATAAACATGCATATTGCACAACAAATAAGTTATTGAATCAAGTAGAAATACATTGTGGAAGTACATAACTGAAAAAATAAGGATTCGCAACTTTCCTGAATTATATATCCGGAAAGATGCAAATTAACGGAAAGTTCCACAACTTCTAGCACGGGTACGGCTTCTAGCCTAGCTAGCCTTCGCCTTACGTATTCCTGTCGCAATAGCGTTAATGCTTTGTGTTCCGGCTTAGATGGTAACGTAGCCAGTAAACTTATGTGTATTAAACTGCAACAACCGACAAACGAATATTCTGTATCTCTGAAACTTTGTAAAGATCATCACCAAATTTATATGGAACCCAAAGTAAACAAGATTTTTCCAAATTACTCCAGGCGTCTTTGAGTAGTCGGGTAAGTAACATAAAAGAAAAAAGACACCCAACGAGTTGTCAATCCTTTCTTTTTCGAAGTCGGTTAACCAGTATTGGCTTAGGAATAAATTAAGTCAAATAAAAACAAAAATTAAAACTGAATATTTGTTTTGTATTTGAAACTACTTAGTTGTACTTACAAAATAAAAAAAAATCAATTTACAATAAGTAAGTACAAAATAAAACTAAACTTAAAAACTAAGTACAAAATAAAAAAAAAACAATTTTCAACTACGTCCAGAGCAGTTGTTAAGTAAGAGTAAGTGTGTTCCATTTCGTTCATATTTGTTACAGCGCTGAAGAAGTTATAAATCACCTAACCAAGTCAAAACAAAGCAGCGCTGCATCATAGAATCTATATATCTATATACATACATACATACATAATAATAAAATCGTAGAAAAGTCAATGTATGTTCAGGGTAAACTCAAAAAGTACTGCATGGATTTACTTCAAATTTTGTATGAATATTACTAACAGGTCGGGTCAACATATAGGCTACATATAGGGGGAGGAGCTGTGCGGAGTAAACGAAGTCCACGCAAACGAAGTCGCGGGCAACAGCTAGTAGAGTATAAATATATGTATATTCGCGATCAAAAGGTCTTCATCGCCGTGAATTTCAGGGCACTTACGCATTTAATTTAATTAGTGGAACACAAATGGCGTGGCCATGTCTAGTACGTTAGCACATAAAATTCTTTAACTTCGCCTGAGAAATTTGGTGTCAATAAAATTGTAAGCAAACTGCGATTTACATGATATTTATACTTTGACACAAATAAAAATTCATGATAGCGCACTACTTATTCCAATGTACGCTTGAGATATAAAGGATAACTTAAAAATAATTAAGGAATAGTCATGTGTTATACGTATGGTGAATTATGTTCTCATATTATTGTTGTAAAAACGAGTGAACTAACCTTTAACCACAGAATACTGGAGCCTTAGTCTGGCCGTACCTTAAATTTTAGGTATATTTATTAATATTATTTTAAAACAAAATTAATTAATTAATACACTTGTACTGTTTTTTTAAATTGATTAATGTTGTTAATATTTGATACATATTGTATTGAAATGGAGTTTCACCAAGTGTCGATGATGAAAAGTGTAGAAATATTATTTTAGTATGTACTTATCATGTATTTGTTTTATCTTATTTTATCTTTATATGGATACGCCTTTCAATGTAATTTCTTAAGTTAGCAGTGTAGCTTGCGTTTACACCCAAAAATAAAAAGTGATAGTACTTACCGATGAAATAAAATCACTTCAGGATTATCTTTAAACATTGATTTTTTATTCAGCACGAAAAAAATACAAGATACGGCGTAGATCTGTTTTTTCACGATTTCATATATCTACAAGCATTTGACATTTACAAGCATTTGCATGAGCAGCTACAAATGCTCCATCTAACACCGTGTGTATTAGTATTTGCGTGGTCTGTGGTTTTATCTGTACGTAGTATTATAATAAAATATAAAGTATAAGATATTTTGAGTATTAAGACTAATTTATGACATTTACGCTTACATAATAAAACATAACTAGAAATACAATAATTAACATGCAACAGCACGTTAGCAAAACTATTTAAATCGGTTACCTAAAATGGCTTTAATATTAAGATGAAAATAAAAATAATCATTACATTCCAAACTACTCTAACTCATGTCTTGGCATATTTCTATATCTATTGTCAATAAAAAATATATTTTATGTTATCAAGTCTAGGTAAGCTAAAATGGTGACCATTTTAGCTTACCTAGACTTGATAACATAAAATATATTTTTTATATTTTGGTTTATATTTTTACATAATTACTCAAATTTATTATCTTGGGACATTATCATCAATATAAAAACCATATACAGCATGTGTTTAATTTTCATAATATTATCGAATAAGTCAAGTTCAGCTCTTCGCATATTTAATTATTAATGTAAAAGCTAAATACACATTAAGTATTTAGATTTTATATTTGTATCGAACTAGTCAAGTTTACTCTATTCATAATATTGTCAATTAAAAACTAAATACATGTAAAATATATTATTTGTTTTTTTATTTTTTATCGGATAACTCCAGTTCGTCTTTTGACGGTATATCATTGTCTCATAAAACTAATATACTAATATAAACTTAAAACTAAAAAAAATGCTAACAAGTCAACTATTTTGTCGCCGAGGGTTCTATTTTTTCAATCGGTACTTCGTGTACGTACATAGTCTTAATGTCCGTAGGTGGGTGATTGTGTTCGCATCTGAACGTTTCAATTTCATCGTTGACAGTCCATATTTTTGCTTTACATCCTTTCGAGACATGCACCGAACATCTCCATCTGACGCGTCCGTTCATAGTTTTAGCTTGCTCATGAATGGAGTACGTGTAACCTCGACAGTGCAGTAGACGCCTTCCTCTGCGTGACCATGAGAACTCCACTAAAACACACAACAATATAGTTAGTAAAATGTCTATGATAAGTACATTATTGCAAAAGCCGAGAAATAAGCAATTGCAAGTCCAGTATGGGTTTAATGATACGAGATCGAGCTTTAATGATACGAACCAGGCAACTGCCATTTCTGCCGTGAGATATATAGCGCTTTTCTCAAAAAAATGCATAGAAATAAAAATACTTTTTATTTAATAAGTTTTTAAATTTACTTTGTTTTGTTTTGACTTTACTGAAAGCAGGTTTCCTATTGTTAATTTGGCTTCCAATCTAAAATCTGCTGGACTGCAGTCAATAACCATTTCAATTTCGGAATCGTCGGTACTAATTTTAATTATGTTTATCATTAAATTAAGAAAATCGAGATGAATTCTTTGCTTTACCGTCAAATTATTTTTCTCCGAATGTTCCGACAGGTTAACGCATTTTTTGTCTTTTTTGAACAAAATTTAAAAGGACAAAAAATGATCAACCATCGGCGATGAAATCAAAAGTTAAACGTCCGCTTGCGATGACCCGCTCCTCTGACACCATCCTCTCACACTCTCCGCGCAGCTAACGCGTCCCGCGCGGCTCGCACACCGAATATATTGTATTAACTAACTTTCTAGATTGCAATCTCCCGTGTTGGTTCGGTCTCCTTTGAAGAATATACCAGCTGCTGTTCATCCAGGCAGGTCATAAGAGGCGTAAGATTACATGAAGGCTACATGTGTCACTGCCATAGTGACAACTAGGTGGTAGAGTTCCGTAACGTCTCTCCGGAGTATTTCATATCAACGCCTTACCTATTAATGCTGCAATAGCGCCAATTCTTGTCATTGTCTTATTCCGGTTTAAAGGGTAAGGTAGCCGGTAGACTTATGCATGTGGCATTGCTATTTCGCCACACGGATGGTAGCGCACCATTAACATCTTTAGTGTCTGAAGGCGATTATTTCTCCTTCCATCAGAAGAACCATTTGCTAGTTTGCCATTTTATGATATAACAAAAAGAACCATACTTCAAAAACCTGGAAGAGTATAGAATTAAAGTCCTTCGAATGGTGCTTTTATTGATTTTTATTACAGCGACACTAGACTCTAGTAACACAATCCCTTTTTGGGTACAATTGACAAATTCGTCTTAAGCGTCACAGTTGTGGTGGAGGAAAAAAAAGGGCTTTTCTTGACGATGACGTCATGTTGACACTTTGATTTGTGCTATGTACATTATATAAAAAACGAATCTAATGACGTATTATATTACGTAGAAGTATTTATTGAAATAGGTTGAAACCTTTAGTTACGAGTGGACATACACACATTCATACAGGCCAAACACATAACCCTCCTTTTTGCCTTCGCTACAGTTAGGTAAAAAAAGCTACTTACGATAAATAAAAACAAAGATTTAAAACTTTAAATCTGTATTTAAAACTTACATATAACATTATTTAAATCTACGATACATTTCATCCTTACATAGTCTTGGTTGCCTATTTTAGTTACGATAAAATTGTAAGGAGACCGCGGTTGGTGTTTATATTTGCCCGAATATGACTCATTAACTAGTGTCAAAACCACTTACCACCACCAAAACTTAAAACTATATTAGTAACATTTATGTGCTTATATGCTAAATTTAACTAAAAAGCAACTGTTTTGCATACGGTAATTTGTAATCAAATCGTTATGAGAGAGCAAAAGGACGATTGGCTTAACCTTTTATGTTTTTATAATGAGAATCGTATGTGTATATGTAAAAACAAGCATTATTTTAATAATTTGTAATCTTTACATCTCGATTATATGATTTGTTAATTTGTTGTCGATTGGATAAATGTCCGAAGTATTTTTGTCAGTTCACATAAATTTTACAGTAGTTTAAGAATAACACAATTGTTAATACATGGGTGCTGTGAAACGTATACTGTTAACATTGTCTTAAACATAAAACCTAAGTCTAAAACTTTATAACTGGTTTTAGCGTTGTTCGACTTATAGAACTTCTTCTACATACATATATTTAAAATAAAACACGATTATGAATTTGTTATTTCGTACGTGAAAGGCTTATCAGACTATTCTGCCACCTTGAGGATATTATCTCTTAAAAGTTTTAACATATCAAAATAAAAGCTACTGCATATTTAGTAAAATAATTAACAAATTGCTTAAAATAATTTAATATTTAAAGTAAATATATAAAAACTAAATAAATGTAAAGAATTAAATTTATATTTTTTTCGAATTAATCAAGTTCATCTTTTGACATATTATATAATTGTCTCACAAAAGTAATATTCAAATGTACTTAGACTTATAACAAAAAATTTGTCAACAAATTATTTTGTCAGCGAAGTTTCTATTTTTTCAATCGGTACTTCGTGTACGTACATAGTCTTAACGTCCGTAGGTGGGTGATTGTGTTCGCATCTGAACGTTTCAATTTCGTCGTTGACAGTCCATATTTTTGCTTTACATCCTTTCGAGACATGCACCGAACATCTCCATCTGACGCGTCCGTTCATAGTTTTAGCTTGTTCATGAATGGAGTACGTGTAACCTCGACAGTGCAGTAGACGCCTCCCCCTACGTGACCATGAAAACTCCACTAAAAAAACAACATAAAAGTTAATAAAAAGTTCATAAAAGAGCACTACATAATACCAAGCTGAAATTCCGGTTTGGAGGAAAGGGTATCCGGTAGACTTATGCATGTGGCATTACCATCCCGCCACACTGATAGCAAGGCACCATCAATATCTTTGGTGCCTATAGGCAGTAGTTTATCTTTCTATCAGGAGTACCAACTGTTTGTTTTCTATCTAATGCTAGAAAACAAACCATTGACGCTATTGCGGCAGGAATAGGTAAGGTGGTGGTAACGTATACCCAGGCGAGACGTTGTGGTAAAGTTCCTCAAGTCTCGCCCGTGTATATTTAACCTTATAAATAAAATACAATATCGTGAATCATCTACTTTCTTACTATTAGTTATTAAGTAAACACATTGATGCTTAAAAATTACTCAACAGTTTTGACACCAAAAAACATTTTTAGACGTCTTAGCTTATGTTTTTACAAAAAAAGTACCAAAAAATACTGTTCATCTCGAATTATCCAACTTTATTTTTGGACTTGCTTTTCATTGTTTCACGACAGTCATACATTTATCTATATCAATATCTATATATATATATATATATATATATATATATATATATATATATATATATATATATATATATATATATATATAAATCAATTGCTGTTCGTTAGTCTCGCTAAAACTCGAGTTTGTTTGAACCGATTTGGCTAATTTTGGTTTTGAATTAATTGTCGAAGTCCAGGGAAGGTTTTAAAGGTGAGAAAATATAGAAAAAAATAAGAATAGTTAAAAAGGCAGAACAACCTTTGCCGGGTCAGCTAGTTATTCATAAATAGTCAGCTTAAAATAAATTATTTGTCACCGAGGTATACTTTTCCTTTCGTTATTTTGTAGCAGCATATCTTACTGCCCGAAGGTGGGTGATTGTGTTCACATCTGAACATTTCAATTTCATTGTTGACAGTCCATACTTTGCGTAACATCCTTTCGAACCATGCCCTGAACATCTCCACCTCATTCGTCCATTCTTGGATTTTTTATGAAGTGAGTATGTATAACCCTTACAATGCAGTAAACGCCTACCTTTTCGTGACCACAAATATTCAGCTAGAGAAAAAATACAAAAATTAACCAATGAAATTAAAATTTAGTCACTTTTGAATATCTTGTGAGCAAAAAATCCAATCCATATACTAGTTTTTGAGTTCTGTTGAAACTAAATAACAGAAGTTTTTTTTTTTTGTAAAAAAAATTTATTTGCTGACTTTTTCTGCAATGGTTCTCCTGATGGAAAGGAATAAAAACCAAATATGTTTATGGTGTAGGTATCCAAATTACACAAACTGAAACCCAGAAAAACAAACATCTATGTTCATCAAATGTTTGTCCTTGTCGGGAATCGAATCCGAGCCTCCTCGATTCTTAGTAAGGTTCGCTTACCACTAGACGGTCATATATATATATATATATATATATATATATATATATACATATATATAGATAGCAATGCAACGCTTATATATAAATATATATATAAGCGTTGCATTGCGAAAATCCATAATTAAAAAGGTGAAAATAATTAAATGCGGACGGTTATATATATATATATATATATATATATATATATATATATATATATATATATAACCGTCCGCATTTAATTATTTTCACCTTTTTAATTATGGATTTTCGCAATGCAACGCTTGAATCAATAAAATATCTTATGAACTGCCAAAACCAGCTGTATTATGCCTCATAATCTTAACTTTATTGTTAAACAGTACAAGTGTGGTTTGACTAAAATTATCTATATTGCATACCTTTATCTGTGCAGTAAATATCTTAGGCTGTATGTACTGTAAAGTAAATATGATTGGCTCAAGCTAAATAATTGTGAAATTCAATTACTGGTATTTATGTGGAGTGGGTAGTAGGGTTTATTCAAAAGCTTCATACAGTTTGTACATTGGAGCATGGTTGTGGTCTCCTTTCTCAATTATGACTTCATCATCTAGGGTCCATACACTGGCACCACAGCATCTGTTGTAGTGGGTAGAGCATCTCCATCTTATTCTATTGCCGTTGACAAACGCCACACAGAATGTGTAATTTCTATATTTGAGTAATCGTTTGCCTCTTTGTGACTTCACGAATTCAACTGTAAAAAAATTGTATGTGAATATGGCATCCTTACATCAAACAAAATTAATGATCAGTAGGCGTTTGTGGTTTCGGACTTCGTTTGAAGAATTAATCAAATACCTTATTACTACAGGCATCTCGTTAGAAGCGAGAAAAGGATAATAATATCTGGAATTACCACTATAATCGTGAGTACTATGTATTTTTGCAACGTCTCGCCCGGGGTGGTACCACCATTTTACCTATTTCTGCCGCAATAGCGTCAATGCTTGTCAGTATCCTGTTCTGCTTTGGAGGGTAAGTTATGCATGTGGATTTCCATCTCGTTACAAGTGTAACAACGCATTATTAACATCTTTGGTCTTTATATGTATTGGTTTACTCTTTCCATAAGAAAAACTATCCGTTATGTTAATTATCAGTTAATTAGTCTCTCCATATTTAGCGCGCACTTCATAGCGGTCTGCCTTCAAGAAATTGGGTTATACCACAGAATACTTAGAGACTCACAGAAGTCAATGTTACATACAAGTAATATTCGAGCATAGCACACATAGACACCTCTCACGGACGCGATATCTCGGATTGGTGCGGAAGAAAACTGTCCCGAACCATTCCGAGATATCGCGTCTGTGAGAGGTGTCTATGTGTGCGTTGCTCGAATATCAGATGTATGTAGATTGACTACTGTTAGTCTCCAGTATACTGGAGCAAGCGGCTTGTGCACATTATTACCACAGTATACTGTGGTAATAATGTGCACAAGCCGCTTCGCGTTGTGTCGCGTCGCGCATTTCGCGCATGTCGCGCATTTCGGTAACGCGAATTCGTAAGATTTTCCTCTACAAAAATCTCTTGAAGTGTCCAAAGAATTGTTTTGTTCGAATAATATATTTAATTCACTCTGCATACCGTGCGGAATGATATTTATTTACAAATAAAATACTAAAAAAGTATTAATATTTTTAATAAACTGATCTATGATTATGATAGCCTTTGATGCTCAAAAGTTGATCATTGAAAGTCCAGACACTTGCGATACAGCGTTTAGTAAAATGTGTAGAGCATCTCCATTTAGCCTTAGGTCCGTTCACTTTAGACATACAGTATGTGTAATTACCCAACTTCACTAATCTTTTTCCTCTCCGTGATTGGACGAACTCAACTACAAAATGGCAGATTCTATTTAATGATATACTTATTCACTTTAGACTTACAGATCGCTGCGGAAAATATGTTTTGTAACGCTCACCGACCGGGTTCAGAATATTGAAGTGGAAGAGAGGTTAGGCCTAAGAGAAAATGTCTTTGTAAAAATGACAAAAGGCATGATGCTTCGTTGGTTCGGACAAGTAGACGAAAGCTTAAGAAAAGAGAAATACCCGTACAATGCGAATGTGGAAGGTACGTCCACATTCGCATCATCATCAGATCGGGTACTAAGGTGGTATCAAGAGTCTTCGCAACCGCATGTTTGTATAGAGGATGCAAGGATTGTGACGTATATCTTCACGCCAGATCCCTTAAGACGTAGTCACTCTCTGCCTACATCTGGATTTGGCGTGAAGATATATATATATATATATATATGTATATATGTATATATATATATATATATATATATATATATATATATATATATATATATATATATATATATATATATATAAAGCATATGTCATTATTTTCGTAGTGAATTCAACTATGGAAAAAAGTTATTTTTCATTAATAAGCTACGTCAAATTATGTGATGCTAGCTGACCCACGCTGCTTTGCTCACGAATATTTCACCCCCTTAGCGGTTGATTTATAAGGAAAAAAGGAGCCTAGGTTTGCCCCTGCGTCTAAAATTATCTGTTTGTTAAACTTCATATTTATAATTTTTCTAGCTGAACCGCCAAACGTTGTTTTGCTAAATATATTTATAACAGTATTTCTCTACTATACAATGAATGTTATGATATATACATATAAACCTTCCTCTTGAATCACTCTATTTATTAAAAAACCGTATCAAAATCCGTTGCGTGGTTTTAAAGATCTAAGTATGCATAGGGATTAGGGACAGACAGCGGAAAGCGACTTTGTTTTATACTATGTAATGATATTTATTAGTATGGATTTTTGTTTTCAACCGGACTTTCCAAAAAGAGGACGTTTCCACACGGCTGTATATTTTCTATGTTTATTACTTTAGAACTCTGTCATTTATAAACCAATTTTGAAATAATTTTATATGGCAAGTATTACCCTCCGTGTAGGCCCATTTTAATTTAGTGCAGATCTCGGAGATACTGGAGATACTGGAAGTCGGACGCTGCTTTTGTATTCCTAAAGCAGCTTCCGATCCTACTATTATTAAATACTAGCTGACCCGGCAAACGTTGTTTTGCCACATAAATTATTGAATTAAAAAATAGGGGTTGATCGTAGAGGGTTGAAAATTAAGGGTTGTATATATTTTTCAATGTTGAATCAAAAAAAAAATTTTTTTGTCCATAAAATTAAAAAAAAATTTAGGGGTGGACAACCTTTATTATTTAGGGGGATATAATATTAGGGGGAATATGCATACGAAATTTCATCAAAATCAGTCAAGCCGTTTCGCAGGAGTATGGGAACGAACATTGTGACACGAGAATTTTATATATAAGATATTCCTACTATTATTAAAATTACAATATCTTTTTAAAAAAGATATCTTCATTTTAATAATAGTAGGAATTTCTGTGAAAGTGATTAATCCAATATTCATTTACGTCAGATGTACAATTAATACGTGAAGGGAAAACTTTGGACCCCTTTTTAAGACAATTGCGCGAACGGTGGACTATGAAATTTTTCATTGTTAAAGTTTACGTTACGAAGGAGTGCAGAAACTAATATTTAAAAAAACATTAGTAATATATTAAACTAACTGTTTCCTCCGACTTCGTTCGCGTGACCCAAAAATATTATTTACTTTTGCCCAGTCGGGTAAAATCCAACCTATAGCTTTCCTTGTAAATGTGGCTATTGTACACAAAAAGATTTTTTCAAATCTAACTGGTTCATTCAGATATTAGCACGTTCAACCGAACAACAAACTCTTCAGCTTTATAATAATAATACAAACATACATAATTACTAATACACACATGTATACTAAACTATTTTCTTTACGGCTAACGTCAGTTGTCAACTTAAAAGAGATTTTATTTTGAAATCTATGGTCGATTATCGGCCACAGGCGATTGCTAGAATGTGTAATTTCACATCTTCACTAATCATTTTCTTTGTAGTGAACTCGACTACAGAAATAACTTTTTATTAATAAGCTGTGGTTAATGTTCTTATAAGGTACTAGTGGTTGTCCGTGACTTCCTTCGCGTGACTCAGAAATAATAGTTTTATCCAGTTTTTAACTTCGAAACATTTTGAAACGAAAAATTTTGAAAAAAGTGATTTTTTGACATAACTTCGAAATTTTTCAACCAATTATTTTTTTGTATTCTACGATGTTTTAGTACTAAAAAAACTACGTCGAATGCCGTTTCAGAAATCAAAATCAAATCTAATTTTCAAAAGTTACAACTTTTCAAATATTAAAATTACGTTGTTTTTAGCAAACTTACTTAATATTTTTAAAATAACTTTCAGGCTATACACCAATTGACTTAAAAATCTTATCAGCTTTTCTCCTTAAAAAACTGCGGCAAATACTATTAATTGAATCAAAATCGGTCATTTCGTTTGTGATTTACCTTTGACAAAATTTTTGAAAAAAGAAATGTTTTTTGACATTCTTCGAAAACTTTCAACCTATCGGTTATTTAGCTAATAAAATACATTAGATTTTAAAAATTAAGTTGAATGCCATTCGCAATATCAAAATCGATCATCATTTCCAAACTATACAGCTTTTCAAAAATAAATATACCTGCTGCCATTTCAACAAAATAGGTGTTTGAACTGAAAAAATGTTTGCTTATAGTTTTTATTATTTTGAGCTTAAAATACCTTAATTTAGCGGGAAGTTTCAGGCCTGTAGGGTCAACCCTTTACAGATTTTTTATATGTACATCATTAGACAGCGAACAAGCAATGGTACTTTTAATACAATGTAACCAAAAAAAAACCAAGTGCCTAGTCACTAAAATGTGAATGGTGCGTTTCTATCTGTGGTGGGATGGAAATGCCACATGAATAAGTCTACATGCTACCGTTACCTCCAAACCGGAATACGACAATAACAAGCATTGACGCTATTACAGCAGAAATAGATAAGGCGATGGTATCAAATACCCGAACAAGATGTTGCGGATTTTACCACCTCGTAGTCACGATGGTAGTGACACGTATCGGTCGCGTCTTACAACCTGCCTGGCAGAACGGCAGTAAATCTACCCTCCAAAGGAGCCTGAAGTAACACGGGGCAGATGGTCTTTCTGATGGAAAGAGAAACTATCACTTCGTGACACCAAAGATGTTAAAATGCTAAGGTTTATTGTTTTCCGTGTAGCGAGAAGGCAGAACTGAGGTTTGGGCACTCGTCCGACTTTTTAGAACTGCCTATAAAAATCGCAGATGGTCTTATCTTCAAGGAGAGTCTGAGCCGACAAAGATATGTGTGTCTTTATTTAACAGATACTAGGCATCGCCATATGGTGGACGTTCCACGTACCCGGACAAAGCGGTTCGACTCGACATTCTCCATTCGAACCGCAAGCGACTGGAATATGCTTCCTGAGTCTGTGTTCCCCGACGAGTACAACCTGGGGATCTTCAAAAGAAGAGTGAACAGGTACCTTCTAGAGAAGCGCGTCCCATCTTAGGCCGCATCTTAGCTTATCATCAGGCGAGATCGTGGTCAAGCGGTTCCCTATCGATATTAAAAACTGAACCTTTTCCCGTTCGTGTTTCGATGAATCTCCCTCCACAAAACTCCAATAATTTTTAAAAGGCATTTCTTTAGAAAAAAAAATTAATGATGTCATAAACACACAACAAACACTCAACACAAACACACAGAAAAGATTTTCTTTCATTTCAGAAACTTTATATCTACAGTTCATGTAATTTATCAATGTGTCATTTACATCTTAACTGCTAGGTGATAGTTTTCTTATGTCTCGGCGCCTTACCTATTCCTGCCGTAATGGCGTCAGTGCTTGTCGTTGTCGTGTTCCGGTCTAAAAGATATGGTAGCCGTGCACATGGCTAATGTCATCCCGCCACACGGATAGCAACGCACTATTGACATCTTTGGTCTATAGGCGATGGTTTCTTCATTTCCTTTAGGAGAGTCATTACCTTGCATAAAATATAAAAAAAGAAACTTCAAAATATATATATTTAATGATGTCCAGTTGGTACATGCGTGTGATTACCCTTAATCATCAGAAGTTTGTCATCGAAAGTCCATACACAAGCGACACATCCTTTGGTACAGTGCGTAGAGCATCTCCATTTGATTTTAGGACCATTTATCTCTGCGGTACAATAGGTGTAACTACCCAGTTTCACCAACCTTTTTCCTCTTCGTGACTGAACGAACTCAACTATAAAAAAAAACAATTTTTTTCAATGATAAATAGCTGTGTTCCGCTGTTCATGATTCGCATTATTTTTTGTAAATGATCATGTAGATTAAATATAAAAATGAAGTTTATATCTGTTAGTAATTTAACAGAGCCTTGATATTTACAGAAAAAAGGCTTGTAGCGAGACGCAGAGACAGTTATCCAACGTGTATACAAAACAAAAGCGCAGCATGATCGCGGTTTATCTCATGATATCTCAATGCTTTTAAATTCTTTTTTAACACTTATATTGTATAATATGAATGTCTACTTGACTATGTGCTAAGCCGTTTGAATATAGGTACTTTCAGTAGCGGATCCAAGGGCGGGCAAGGAGGCTCAAGTTCATCCCCCAAACCTTAAAAATTTGATGATTACCTTGATACAGTCTTTCCTTAGTTCAATCAAGCCCCCCGTAACTTCACCTAACCAACCAACCAACTAACCAATATTTCTGGATCTGCTACTGAGTACTTTATTTAGAATTCATTGTAAGTTGTTGATATATTAAAATATGAGGCATAAAAAAATTTCAAAATTCGCATTTCGTTGCAAAGCGAACCGTTTTTCTCATATACGAGTGTTACAATTGCATCTTCTTCTCTTCATAAAACGGATATGAGACAAATATGACTTTCTTATTATAAACTCTTGTACTGTTTCCATTTATATATATATATATATATATATATATATATATATATATATATATATATATATATATATATATATATATATATATATATTTACTTTAATGCACCAAGTATCTTCGGCTAATAATGGGTGGACACGTTGTACCTCCGCCTATCTATTCGGGGATTCGGCGTGAAGATACTTACTTACATTTATTATTTATTGCAAGTATAGATTTTCAACCGATGAACGGAAACGGAGGAGATTCTCAATTCGACGTGTACATTTTTTTGAAAGTTAGACCACGCATAACTTTTTACAGAATTGTCCGATTTTAATAAAACTTTTTCTATTGGAATGTGTATAACCCAAAGGCGATCTCATTTGATTTTTTTTCAATATTCATCCATAATGGTAGGTAAACAAGGGACGGTTGATTGTTCACTCACTGGTTTTAGGTATGGCGTCATTATTGATTATGACGACGTTTAGTGATTTTCGACGATTTAACATTTTGTTAATAAAAAACTTTAAAAAAAACAACCGCAACTAGTCTTGAAAAAAGATTAATGGCGTTATTAAAATACTAAAAAATGTGTGTGAGTGTATGTATATATGTGTACATACATATATGTACAATAAGGATAAAAATTGAACATAAATAAATAAAATATCACCTAAACCACAATTAATATTTACCCATCGAATCATGCCATATCTAGCAACTGCAGATCTGTGTATCTTTTGCCGGACAATGAATTAAAATTGAATCGTCTTGAACTTAAAATTTCCCTTTTGCCGCACAACTGAATCGTCTTGAACTTGAAATTATTACAGATACCTTACATTTATTTTTGTAACATAAATTATTTCACATCTTGCCCTAAGTTCTAACTTATAATATTATCTATTTGCAAATATGTGTATTTGACGACTCGTGTGCTCCTCGAAGCAATTTTTTGTTACTTTAGTTAGATTGTAAGTATTTCTCATATAATTGAATTGTAAATTCATATCAGAATAAAGTTTCTTAAGCCCAAAAAGGCAGAAAGAAACCCAGTAGTTTAGAATCGTGTGAAGTAATAATGAATACCAATTAAAATTGTTCTGTAATCGATGTAGGTACATAATAAGTACATCGATTGTTATATTATAAAAAAATGCATGAATTTTTATGCATCACAGAACGATTCACAGTCGACCACTCAATTTTTAGCTGTCAAATACTTACAAAGGACTGTTAATCGTCCTGTAATGTATTAAATTTCATGAATTGTTTAATACATGCGTAATAGTAGGGGAACCCAAGATACTAAATGGATAGTTACTCGAGCGTCGTAGGAACCTATTGGATTTTGTAGACTAAATTATAGGAAAAATAAAGGGTTATATGGTGTTTTCATTTCATTGATGGAGCAAAAATCGACGGATAAAAAATTTAAAAAAACTGTGACATAGAAACACTAAATCGTGGCAGATTAAGGTATGTTGGGTTAATTACCACCTAAAATTTAGAAAATTTGACAATTTAAGAGTTTTGTAAGGGAGTGGGAGGGTCACAAAGTTGCAAAGGAAATGTTGTTTTTAGGAAATGATGTGAGAATAACGAAAAAAATATAATCTGACAATTCCCACAAGCCGAAGTTAATGGAATTTTGTTTTTTTTTCTGCCCTTATAACCCGCCTATATATAAAGAGCTTATATTTGGTGGAGTGCCCCAACAGTATGCGTGGCAACCCCCCCTATGTTAATCTGACGCGCTTGAGTAAGTAAACCCAAAAATCCCCTCTTGGTAAGTCCGAAAATCCCCTACTATAAGTCTACCGGCTATCTCCAAACCGGAACACGACAATGACAAGCATTGACGCTATTGCAAAGGGAGTAGGTAATGCGAGGATATGAAATACTCGGGCGAGACGTTGCAGAACTCTACCATCTAATAGTCACGATGGTAGTGACGGAAATAGCAAATCGATCACCTTTTACGAAATGCCTGGCAGAACAGCAGTTGGCCTGCTCTTGAAAGGATCACGGACCAACACGAGGTAAAAATTACTGAGCCGATTTTGATAATTCTTAGGCTGTTCCCTAAGTTGAAATATACATTATTTAAATCGAAAATAATGATTTCGATATGTCTTGTATTTCCCGAAAAATTCGCGGGCAACCATACATACACTTACGGAATTTATTACACGTGCTTGGACGCCTAAATAAATTATCATACTCAAATATTAGCCAATTCATACAACATTACATACATACGTATAGCAAATTGATGGCCTCCTCTTTTGTCGGTTGAAAATATTGTCTAACTGATGATAAGTACTGATTTATGTAATGAGGATCGAATAACGAAATGCTGAAGTAGGTTCAAAGGTATGTATAAAGTACGTGTTACAAATCTATATATATATATATATATATATATATATATATATATATATATATATATATATATATATATATATATATATATATATATATATATATATATATAAAAGAAAGTCGTGTTAGTTACTCCACTTATAACTCAAGAACGGCTGAACCGATTTAGCTGAAAATTGGCAGGGAGGTAGTTTAGAGCCAGGAGAAGGACATAGGATATTTTAGAATTTTTTCCACGCGAACGAAGTCGCGGGCACAGCTAGTAGGAAAATAAATTCAAATCGTTATGTACCCTAAACTATTTTTTTACCATCTATTCAACGACACCCCACATGACATTGTTCATCAATATATATATTTTAATTTTGACAATATGGCGTCTGGTGTTTCCATTATAGTTTCTAATAATGTAAACTTTTCAGCTTTCGCGCTTTTTCAACTGAATTATTATATTTTTTTTTTATAGAAAAAGGGGCAACCGGACAGGAGACTCACCTGATGGTAACTGATTACCGCCGCCCATAGACAACTACACTACCAGGGGTCTTGTAGTTGCGTTGCCGGCCTTTTAAGAATGAGTAGGCTCTTTTCTTGAAGATCCCTAAGTCGTATCCGTTCGGAAAAATTTCAGCCGATAGCTCGTTCCACATAGGAGTAGTGCAGGGCAAAAATGTATCGAGAATCGCACGGTTGTGGACTTTCAGACATCGAGATGGTGAGGGTGAAACTTAGAATTTTATCGCGATGTCTGACAAATTTATAAGGCGGTAAGGTACCTTTAATAATTAATTATTAAAGGGACCTTACCGCGATTATTTAATGGTTTCTAATATATGCTATATCTTTAGTGACACTCGCAAGGTTAAGACGAATCGATTGACGTAAGAATCATCAAAATCGGCCTACGCGTTTGGCCCTTAGAATGCCACATAGGAACAAACTTACATACATAGACTGATAAACATATTACCCTCCTGCAGTCAGGTAAAAAAAATATTATTCGAATCACGGTGCCGGACGCTGGCGGCACGACTGATACTGACTGAGTTGGGTGGTTAAAAGGTTAATCCATACTAATATCATAAATACGAAAGTAACTCTGACTGTTTGTCACTTCTTCATGCCTAAATCACTGAACCAATTTGGATGAAATTTGGCACAAAGATAGTTTGAGACCCGAGAAAAAACATAGAATAATTTTTATCCCGGAAATCCTATGGGAGCGGAATATATGCGGGTAAAACCTCGGGACTGTCTATCTTTAAAACCACGGCAATAAGAAATCATTTAGACTACTTTTATTTAAAAAAAACCACGTGAAAGAAGTTGCAGCCACAGCTAGTATACAATAATGAGAAGATAGTCCATTTTTATTGTAATGTGATTTAATGGCTTTAAGCTGGTACATGGTTATGATTCCCCCTTATACACACGATGTGACCGTCGACAGTCAACACGGTAGCAGCACAGCCTTTGGAACAATGAGTGGAGCATCTCCAACTGACTCTCGGTCCGCTAACCCTGGACACACAGTACGTGAAATTTCCTATCTTCAATAAACTTTTTCCCTTTCGTGACTTGACGAGACCAACTAGAAAAAAAAATTATATGTATTTTAAATCGACCAATACCAAACAAAACAAATACACATTTTTTGAAATTTTATTGGAGTAGATTTGTTATATATTCTAATAATAAACAATAAATATTTTTTTTGAAAATTATGTCTTTGTCGAAATATTTTTTACATTCACCGATTTGTACGTTCACCGATTACTTCAAGACATCTGTCTGAACCGCTTTTGAAATTTTTCTTTGTTTCAAAGAGCATAAACCTCCCAGGTAGTCCCGTTTTAATTTGGTGCAAATCTGATGCAGGATTTCGGCGACACAAGATATGGGAAGTTGGTTATTTGCAGTTTCATTAAATTTAAATTGTAAAACTCATTCTTACGTAATATTTTATAAGTCGAAATGTAAATATTCGAATTCAAATTCCAAAAGTTTTCTTCATTCTATTATGTAAACTCTGACTTACATGTTCCAAAAATGGTGGCTTGCTTTTAACAGTTAACCCAACTTTAAAAACAATTTTTGATTGTATCTTATCTTTACCTAGTATAAAACAAAGTCGTTTCTGCTGTGTGTTCGCTTATAATTTCCTGAATTACGCAATCGAATCGATCACAAAGCAAAATAGAATTTTGACACGTTGAACCAGCTAATTGAAATGTCCCAGTCTGAGGGAAGGTTGCAAGTTCAAGTCCTGTAGACATTTTTCTTTGTTATTGTTAAAGTTTTTCAAGATTTCATAAGCAAGCAAGCTAAGGCTGGTTTTAGTGTCACGCTGACCGCACGCTGATGGTCGGCGCTGACGGGTCCATATGTATGTAGTCATAGGTAGCGTTTTTGATTCGCGCTGACTGCTCAACGCTAACGGCCGTAGGCTACATACATCAGCGCCGACCATCAGCGTGCGATCAGATAAAACCAGTCTAAAACATATTAATAGTGTGAATATACTCAATTTTTATTGTGATGAGATTTAATGGCTTTAAACTGGTACATGGTTATGGTCTCCCCTCACACACACAATGTCACCATCAACAGTTAACACGCAAGCAACACAGCCTTTGGTACAATGGGTGGAGCATCTCCAACTGACTTTAGGTCCGCTAACTCTGGCCACACAGTATGTGTAATTTCCTATCTTCAACAATTTTTTTCCCTTTCGCGACTTGACTAATTCAACTAAAAAAGTAAAATTATTATATGTATTTTAAATCGATAAATACTAAATAAAACACATACATGTTTTGAAATTTTATTGGGTTATGTTAACCCAAATAAAAAACATTAATCTGACCCCTTTAGTTCTATACAAGGCCATTGTAATAATTACAACTACAAAAAGTTAAAACCACAACAAATATGTTTAATTATGTTCTGCTAAACAGTCTAAACAATTACTTAGCTAATAATGATACGAGATCGTGGTCAAGCGCTTCCCTATCGATAATAAAAAAATATCTTAGTTTACACACCCTTATGATATAATTAATAATCTTATTCCCCGTGTTGGTCCCAGGTTCCTTTGGAAAATAGGCCAACTGCCGTTCTGCCAGGCAGGTCGTAAAAGGCGACCGAGGCTTTACGAGTCACTACCATCGAGGCTAATAGGTGATAGAGTTCTGCAATTTCTCGTCCGGGTCTAGTACCACCGCCTTACCTATTCCTGCCGCAATAGCATCAGTGCTTGTCACTGTCGTGTTCCGGCTTGGAGGGTAAGGTAGCCAGTAAATATATACATGTGGCATTTGACGTCGCCACACGATAAGAACGCACTATTAACACCTTTGGTGTCTATAGGCGATGGTTGAATTTTTCCATCAGGAGACCCATCTGCTTGTTTGCTATCTTAAGCTATAAAAAAAAATCTTATCACGCGTTTCATCGTTCGCTTTAAGACATAATTAAACTCTTTTTCAGAAAAATCGCGCTCGGACGAGGTTGCGATTTGGCATTTACTAACGTCCGCCTGTGGCCGAAATTCAACAAAAGGCTAAACAATAAATCTTTAAAGTTTAACAACTGATTTTGGCCGTAAATAGTACTTAAACATGTGAGTACATTATCATGTATGTTACATAAATAGAGTATGTGCAATGTTTATTATTATTAAATTAATGTATATTTATTCCATTTTATTTTTGCAGTCCTTCGCAATGTCAACTTAATCTGTACTAAATTAAATATTCTACTGTTGACGCAATTGTCTTTAAAAGGGGTCCAAAGATTTTCCTTCACGTATTACTATATAGATATATTGAAGAGTTGCAAAAAGGGAAAGGTTTATAGTCTGTAAAGTAAATTATAGTGAATCTATATGCTTCAAATAGTGAAACAATAATAGAATCACGTTCGAATTTCGACCAGCGGGCGATCACAAGTTCTATTAACACTTAACTAATATCACAATTGTTGCCGTATTATTGGGTATTTTTAGTTAGTCCATTATAATACGCCACTCGTTACTCCAGTTCAGTTCTCGTAAGAATCGAGCACAATTTGGCGGACTGCAACGGGTCGGATCGCATCGCAATAATCAACCTAGATCGCTCGCAAACATTTTATATGATCGCATATAACGGGCTGCAGCGGGCCTGGCATTTATTATTAGCGACCCGTCCTAGTGTGCCCGATTCCTTAACGTTACAAGAACGGACAGATACATTTACAAGTGATTATTTTCTTCATAGCAGCAAAGCAGTGTAGTAAAGTTACAATGAGAAAGGAAGCTTTAACGCAAATATAACAAATCAGTATAGTATTTGTTTTAAGATTTTTTTAATGCCAGTGGAAAATTACAAGAATTCATAGTACACAAAAATATGTGGTATACATATGTTACGCAACATGATATATGTAAATACCCACAGCCAAATAAATAAATATCTATTTTCATTATTTTCATAGTCAGGAATCGAAATCGAGCCCAATCGGGAGTGTAGTATGATCAAAGTAGATGTTATCTTTCAATCTGTACTTACAAATAAATAAAATTGGAGTGTTTGTTTGTAATATTAAAATAATCGCTTTTTACTAAATGCTTATATACGACGGGGACAAGCATTTGTGTGATGAGCATACATGTTTGTATTTCCGGGTTTGGGTGTTTATTATGTATACCTAGAAGTATTTATATATGTATTTCTATGTATTAGTGTCGTTGACTAGCACCCATAACACAAGCAAATTATTTGCTTATTTTGGGGTTAGATCAGATAATTATATATATAAAAATCAATTGCTGTTCGTTAGTCTCGCTAAAACTCGCTGCTGCTGACCCGATTTGGTTAATTTTAGTTTTGAATTAATTGTTGAAGTCCAGGGAAGGTTTAAAAGTTGAGAAAATAAAAAAAACATAAGAGTAGTTAAAAAGGCAGAACAACTTTTGCCGGTTCAGCTAGTTATATATATTTTTATTATCGACTAGCTGTTGCCTGCGACTTCGTCCGCGCGGACTTCGTTTACTCCGCACAGCTCCTCCCCCGTAGGTGATAGCGTGATAATATGTAGCCTATATGTTGACCCGACCTGTTAGTAATATTCATGTAAAATTTGAAGTAAATCCATGCAATACTTTTTGAGTTTACCTCGGCCATACATACAGACCAACAGACAAAAATTCTAAAAACAATATTTTTGCCTTCGATATCGATTGTAGATCACGCCCCAAGTATTATTTTAAAAAAATATTCAATGTACAGTTTTGACTTTCCTACGATTTTATTATATAACTAGCTGTTGCCAGCGACTTCGTCCGCGCGGACTTCGTTTACTCCGCACTGCTCCTCCCCCGTAGGTGATAGCGTGATAATATGTAGGTATTATGTTGACCCGACCTGTGAGTAATATTCATGCAAAATTTGAAGTAAATCCATGCAGTACTTTTTGAGTTTACCCCGGACATACATACAGACAAACAGACAAACAGACAAAAATTCTAAAAACTATATTTTTGGCTTCGATATCGATTGTAGATCACGCCCCAAGTAGGTATTCTTTTAAAAAAATAATCAATGTACAGTTTTGACTTTTCTACGATTTTATTATATATATAGATATGTATAGACTATAGATAGATATACCAAAATATCGTTTTTTTACAATTTTTGTCTGTCTGTTTATTCCGGCTAATCTCTGAGTCGGCTGGACTGATATTAACTGGCAGATAGCTAATTTAATAAGGAGTAAATTAGGCTACTTTTATTTTAGATATTTTTCTACCACAACTTTTTTCACAATAAAAGTTGTTAAAACTATAGAAACAAAAAAAAACAATACCAATTTTTTTATTAAGTCATAGTCGGTATATGATTATGATGACCTTTTTGAAATAGCAGCTGGTCTTCGTAAGTCCACACACAAGCGATACAGCGTTTGGTATAATGTGTAGAGCATCTCCACTTAATTTTGAGACCGTTCACTTGCGACTTGCAATACGTGTAGTTTTTGAATTTCACCAATTTCCTCCCTCTTCGTGACTGGACGAATTCGACTATAAAATAATATAAAAAATAAATACCGCATTAGTATAATAGGACTATCTATCTAATCTAATAGGATTATCTATATTAATATTATAAATGTGAAAGTTTGAATGTTTGGATTATGCATTCAAACATCCAAACTTTCGCATTTATATGGATAGATGGATGGAGGGATGTTTGTTACTCAATCACGCAAAAACTACGGCATGAATTTGGATGAAATTTGATACACAGATATATGATGATATGGAAAAGCGTATAGGCTATTTTTTATTCCGGAAAAAATAGTTGATCCCGCAGGATTCGCTAAATATGTTTATAATACGGCGCTGCAGCTATTTTGTAATAAATATAAAGAACTGATTTCTTCCCTTCTTTCTAGCGATTCCCGCGGGATCACATATATTTTCCGAGATGAAATGTATCCGGAACTTTAAAATAGTAACCGGAAGGAAGGAAACGGAAGCCGGAAAATTTATTTTCGGAAATAAAAAGAAAACAAAGCGACACAATTACCCATGCGTGTCCAACGTGTGTGTCCATCACTTCCCCGTGTTGGTCTCGACCCCTCTCAAAAATGGATCATCCGCAATTCTGTCAGGCAGTTCATAAAAGGCGAAAGTTATACTATACGTGTCACTACCATCACAAACAAACACTAAGTGGTAGAGTTCCATAATGTATCGCCAATGGAACCAAAGTCTTACCTATCCCTGCTGCAATAACGTCAATACTTATTTTTAACTAGCTGTTGCCAGCGGCTTCGTCCACGTCGACTTCGTTTACTCCGCACAGCACCTCCCCCGAAGGTGATAGCGTGATAATATGTAGCCTATATGTTGACCCGAACTGTTGCAGTATTTTTTGCAGAACTTAATTTTGTCTGTGGGGATAGTTAGTTAATAATTATAATTATGAAAAATAAAATTATACGTCAATACAGAGAATATTATTTATTACTAGCTGTTGCCCACGACTTCGTCCGCGCGGACTTCGTTTACTCCGCACAGCTCCTCCCCCGTAGGTGATAGCGTGATAATATGTAGCCTATATGTTGACCTGACCTATTAGTAATATTCATGCAAAATTCCAAGGTTTTTCCAGATTCCCAAGCACGGGGTGAGTGCTATAACAAAAAAAAAAATAATTAGAAAATACGAAAGTACTGATCAAAAATTATAAATGTGAATTTCATCTGTAACGATGAACTCATTTAACTAGTTATACGTATGTATAGCTAGCGATCAGTACAATCGACGTAATCGATCATATAGCAAAGAAGAATTTCGCCGCCTCGAGCCTGTCGACACTAGCTCAGCGGAAGAGCGTCCCGGCTTTAGGGAAATGGTCGCAGGTTCAAATCCCGCGTGTCGATATTTTTCTTTGTTGTTTTTAAGGTTTTTCCAGATTCCCAAGCACGGGGTGAGTGCTATAACAAAAAAAAAATAATCAAAAAGCAAAAAATTTTGCATGAATATTACTAACAGGTCGGGTCAATATATAGGCTACGTATTATTATCACGCTATCACCTACAGGGGAGGAGCAGTGCGGAGTAAACGAAGTCCGCGCGGACGAAGTCGCAGGCAACAGCTAGTTAATATATAAGGAGGAAATATTTGTTTGTCAGATTTGTTTATTCCTTCTTTAACGTCGCAGAGATCGCACGCGAGAGTTCACGGAAGGTTGCAAACTGAATAGATTTCATCTCCGAGTTACAGATGTCCGCAAAATAACGCCTAAAGTGCTTAGGGCTCTTACACCCATAAACATGATACAAAGTCGCATTGTGCTACGACGCGATAAATGTGTAAGAAAATGTGTAAGAGCCCTAAACGCTTCGCTTATTTGCTACAACCAATTAGATGGCTCTATAACTATTGTCTATAAACCAAGTTGTAAAATATGTGATGCATCGCAACAAGCATAAGTTTTGACCGAGCACCTTTTGAAGTATGTACTCCATAGCTTGGTAACTAGACTACCGTTCGAAAAATTAAAACGATCAGATAAACTTAGCATCGTGACTTACAGGTGGTGGAATTCTGTAACTTATGCTTAACGTAATATTACTATTATTATTACGTTAAGCATTAAAATTATCTAATTTAACTATTATTTAAATGAACGTAGCCAAATGCTTGAAAGTATACGATGTATATCCGGGATAATAATAATAATAATAAATATTCAAGGGACAAATTACACTTACTGATCTAACCCCAAAATAAGCAAATTATTTGCTTGTGTTATGGGTGTTAGTCAACGATACTAATACATAGAAATACATATATAAATACCAGAATATATTTAATAAACACCCAAACCCGGAAATACAAACATTTATGCTCATTACACAAATGCTTGTCCCCGTCGGGGATCGAACCCGAGCCCCGTTGATTGCGTAGTCAGGATCGCTAACCACTCGACCAACGGGGGATAATCTACTATTCCGACCTTGTAGCAACACGTGGGAATTTCCGTGCTTTCAAGCGATTTTGTCATACATACTACTGGAAGCAGAATTAAGTAGGCCATTTTCGTAGGTCCTCAAATACCTAAATTACCGTGGTACAATAGCAATCAGGCTTAACCTGATTGTAAACGTCTCATTTCTTAGCAGTTTTTGCTTTATCTTTACGCTGTCTCCTGCTGTAAAGGGAGGAAAACAGGATGTATTTTCCTACTCCTCCTATACTCTTCTGATTAAATTCGATGCGGGTTCCAAGACAGCTTAGCTTTTCCCCAGGGCATCCTCAGCTCGCAACTCAGAGGTTATCAGGACGGTTGGCGCTGTTGATTCTGGTTTACAGAAGTTACAGTTGTGCGAACGAGAGGTGGGCCCATAACGTAATATTACCGCCTTACCATTACCTATCCTATTCCAAATCTAGTTATTTTCCCGTGTTGGTTCCGGGCTTCTTTGAAGAATTGACTAACTGCCGTTCTGCCAGGCAGGTCGTAAAAGGCGACCGATTGGTTATGCGAGTCACTACTATCGTGACTACTAGGTGGTAGAGTTCTGAATTGTCTCGCCCGGGTCTGGTACCACTGCCTTGCCTATTCCTGCCACAATAGCGTCAGTGCTCGTCACTGTCGTGTTCCGGTTTGGAGGGTAAGGTAACCGGTAAACTTATGCATGTGGCATTAGACCTTACCACAAGATAGTAACGCACCATTAACATTTTTCCATCAGGAGACCCATCTGCTTGTTTGCTATCTTATGATACAAAAATAAATAAAAAATTAAGTTTTGAGGATAACGTAAGGGGTACACTTATCACTGTGATGCTAATCGGTTTTAGGATAACCCACGGATTAAATGGATACGACTTTCAAGAAAATTTCTTAGTTTGGCAGCGTAGCTTGCAATTACACATAGTAATTTTAAACATTTTCATCTCATTCGGTAAGATAAAACAGTACAACATGGTTTATTTCTATTTTTCACAATACAATATAACCTACAAATGTATGAAATTTTTGTCAGTGATAGGAGCGTTTGCTCATATGCGCGGCGACACGTTTCCTTCCCAGTGACGCATCTATTAGTGTTCATGTGGTCTGTGGGAAAACCTAAAAAACCGTTTTTTTTCCGAATACTAGTTATTAAAAAAAACCGATAAAGTTAAAACAGCTCTATGGTACATGCTAATAATTTATATATTAGTGTCCATAAATACTTATAAAACGTTTAAGTACAAATATATCAAACGAAATGCCGTGAATACTAATTTATTGGACATAGTTTTTGTTACTCACAGTTTATCACATTTTATTATGATTCCAACTTGGGGCATGATTGTGGTCAGCATTGACCGTCAACAGTTCATCCTTAAACGTGCACACAGTAGCGCCACAGCCTTTGGTGTAGTGCGTCGAGCATCGCCATTTTATTTTTGGTCCATTCTCTCGAGTCATACAATATGTGTAGTTGCCCAATTTTATTAATCGTTTCCCACGTCGCGATTTAATGAATTCAACTGCAAAAACATTCAAGTTGTAATTAATGCTTGAGCAACTTTGCACTTTTTTCTCGTTCTGTCACTTTCATATTTTGACAGCTGACGTTTGAAAGATGTCATGTCAGTCATAGGCAAATAAACTTTATTTATTCCTGATGGGAGAATCACATATTACCACCATTGACTTATTATTAGTTATTACTATGACGTCGGGCCCGCGCTTTAAAATGTCTGAGGAAAAGAGCTACAAAACACAAGAGCTACAATTCCGCGTTAGTCGAAATAAACCTTCATGTAATGACTTAGGGTTTAAATTACCTTGTGAACATATATATTCTTGAGATGTGTAACTGGGACATTTTTAGTGCGATTTTAGTATGAGACCCGATTGTCCATAGTAATTGTCGATGATTACCACCAATACAATTAGTATAAAAGCCTGATAGGACATTGTTTTTTGTACATGGCTCTTTTCGTAGAAAGAGATGAAACGAAATAATAAACAGTGTGTAAAAATAACCTGTTCCATCGTCAAAGGTACTGTTTAGTAACTTAATACAATCATATATCAACAATTACTTTGTGAATAGATAGAAAAAATCCGATTAAAATAGTTAATCTTTAATAATATTAATATGGCATCACAATATGTCGACCAAAAATGTTAACAAGCGGTGGGCGACTACATTAAATAGTGCTCGGTCCGCTTGATATCAGAGTCGCTCGATGTCTACGCGCGACCGTTGACTCGACGTGGTGTTCTCTGTTTACAATATTTCCTGAAGTTGAGGGAAATTGAAGAGCAAAAACAAGCATTTTAAAATTCCATAGTATTTTTATTTTTATAAACAGTATATTTTTTTTGATAATGTCATCGACCTACCTACGTGCCCCTTTTGTTTGTCACCGTATGTGTAAAATTGGTCGCTCCTGTGATGGTTAGGGATAATTGTCGCATTCAAGCCTTGTAATATAGCATCTTAATTGACGATAAAACTTCAATCTTTTTAAATAAAAAATAGACATATTTAAGCAAATTTTAACACACAATTTACACAAACTTTTCGGGCGCATTGTAAACATATAAACTTTCGACAGAAATAACATTGGTATCCAGATTTCCTTTTCAGTTTTGAAGGACAGAAAACATAGGTCTTTCTTTTCTCTAAAGCAAGAATAACAGTTGGCAGGTTCAAACTTGTAACTATAAAATAAATATGAAATTACTGACATTAAGATCCATTAAGATCCCTGGACCAAAAAAAATACTATACCTACAGCTCTTTTACAACTGCCATTTTAGCACAGTGTAAATTAAATAAATTTTTGATGAAAAGTTGTACAAAGAAAACTGGATGGGTTAATTTGAGTTCTAAGCACTTAATTATTGTTTTGATTATTATTTTCTACGGTTAGAGATAAAAAAAAACGTTTAGATCTTGTTAGTGAATTAGAATAGTGATAGATACCGTTGCCTATACGTGAACCATCGCATCGTCATCGCAAGGATGTAATAAAAAAAAGCATAATCTTACTACGGCTTAGCGTTGTTTTGCGGTAAAAGAGGTAATGCAGTAATACCAAACCTAATGAGACATTGCAGAACTTAACCACCTAGTGTATCCCTCAATTATGTTTAGTATTATTCTTTTTAATACTATCAATAAAAATGTAATTGTTGACTTACAGAAATAAATTCTAATAAGTACGCAGATTTCTGAAATTCTAATACGCATTCTAAACGCAAAAAGTGCTTCATACCGCCTAGTACGCGTGATGATAGTGACCCGTTTACCCTCTTTTATACCCTCTTGTCTTTTACAAGCTGCCTGACAAGAAGGTAGATGTTTCATTTTCAAACAACAACGAAATCATCACAATTAAGAAAAAAGTTAAAGTAAAAATCAATCGTTCATTAAAAAATATAAATCTTAATATTGAATCATCAATCAATTAGTTTTAAAACAAGGCATAAAGGAATAAAATCGAATTATCAGCTAAACAAATCTAAAAAAAAACCGATTGCGTCACTGACTCACTCACTGATGAACATGAAAATTCTTAGGGTACTTCCTGAAGTTCTAGAAAGCTGAAATTTAGTATGTTAGTATTATATAATATATAGTACAAAAGCAACAAAAATATTATAAAACTTGGAACTTGTAACCTTAAACTAGGTGATGGAATTTTGTATGACACATCCGCAGATTTTAATGCTAGAGCTCCTTGTTATAAATAATAAATTGTGTATTTTAGGATTCTGATCTTCTTCTTTGCGGTAGAGGATGGAAGGTAGTATGAGTTTTCTTCCCACCGAAACTTAATTTCATGCTAAAGATCTGATAATTATGCTGTACGTGCACTTGTACTTGACTTCTCATTACAAATTAAACAATACGTATATAAAAATATTATAATAAGCAACTTACAAAAAACAAGTGAAAACCTACCAAAAATATTTTCATGTCAAATGTTGCCATGATAAGACTATATGGCTCACACTGTCAAGAAGTTATCAGATCTCATATATAATCATGCTTCTAATTCTGCACTCTACAAGCCTTAACTTTACTAATTCTACATCTTAGTAAAATTTAAATCTTGTACCGATGTGACGGTAGCGAAACGGTCAAAACAGATGGCCGTTTCGCTACCGTCACATTGGTCAAGGAAATGGTACCCAAAAACTTATGAATTTGTATATCTTTGAAAATATTGCTTGTTTGTTAATAAAAAATGATGTCCTTCCATCTACAAGAAAGTGTTTTCGAAACAATGTACATAATCAACGCAGTGTCAAAATTATTGAAAATTTAAAAATATTAAAAAAATTGTCATATAATTATTTTTTTTTCAAATAAATCTTGAAATACGGAAGTAAATCTGTTTTATCTTAAAAACTATACTATTTTAGCATGTAAATGCGCACTTAGGTAAGGCCTATCAATCACATAAGATTTGTTTGATTATATTGAAAAATAACCAAAGTTAAGGTTAATGTAGCACTCCTGATTTAATTTATACAATTTAGCCGACCAAAAAACACAGCACAAAGCATTTTGTCAGAGGCTATATTTAAGTCAAATGTATCGTAATGTACTTCATTCATTGTGATCCCCTGATCGAATGCCATACATATCAATGTTAGCGGGTTCATGATTATGATGATGTTTCGCTGACACTAATTGATCGTGGTAAGTGAATAAACTGGCAACACAGCGTTTGTTGAAATGCGTTGAACACCGCCATCTAGTTTTTGGTCCGGTAACTCTCGAAACACAGTATGTGTAATTTTTCCATTTCACCATTCTCCTTCCCCTACGGGACATAGTGTATACAACTGTGAAAATAAAACTTGGGTTATTACCACAAATTTAAATATGACAAAAAATAATAAAGTTGACAAATAAAAAGACTACTATGTCAGTGTTGTTTGTATAACACGATTTAAAAATGTTTGTTGCTACAAAATGTATATGCATAAATATTCTCCAAATATATTATCTTAGAGGTTGGGATGTAAGAGCAGAGGTGGAAGTTTACTTATATTGGAATAAGAAATAGGCTTTTTATTGTTGCCCAAGTAATAAACACTTGCATAACTCATTAAATCACGTGAAAAATAAAAATGTATTATACTGATGCTATTTTTTTTATAATATGATTCTGATACTGTTTGTATAAGCTACGATTAGCTACGATTCAGACCGACCGGCTCGTGTCAGCTCGGCCAGAACGATATTTTACAATGCGGTAAAGGAAATTGCAACGTGTAAATAGGAATTACAGTCCATATTTCCGTTACATTCACGTTCCACGACGATTGTACGACTCCCGTCGGTTCCGTACAGACTCCTCGACAGATAACCGGCTCTGAAGGCATGCGTCGGTGTCCGTTCGGAGCCGTACGGCTGTCGGTGAATGTCACTAGATTGCAGCAGTGCAGCGAATCGAGTCATTTAATTGACGTACGCGTGACGCGGATGTGTACGGCTTCCATTGCACGCGTACGGCTTCCGTGGCACGCGTTTGGCTGCTGTGGCTTGTGTAGTGCCGCCGCGGATGCGTATCGATTTGAGCTGGTCGGTATGAATTGTAACTTAGGCGTCAAGAGCTGGTCGCTTTAAATAGATAGTTCTGCTATGGACGAAGTATGTGACGTAAGAAAAACGTCAGGTATGCATTAATTAAATATGGTTCCAGCGCAATAGCATTTTGCAAAAATTAACACAATGTCAGGATATTTTAAAAGTTAAGTGCAATGCGTTCTTTTGTTTAGGTCGCAAAAATGGGCCATCAGTGTCGATGCGTAAAGGTCTAATGTGGCCGCAGTCCTGTTTTTGCTTACGAATAAAAATCGTTAACAATGCTTTGCAGAAGTCTTTTCACTTTTTTACCGCTTAATGCGTTATTCTACTGAAATTGCCTATTATTTCTGAAACAATCCCTTTATTTTCAGTAATAACCTATGTATTTAAAAGTACTAAAGTATTAATACCACTTTATATATGATTTTTAGTTTCAAAAACCTTCCTGTAATTCCTCTAATATGGCTACGATAAGTTTCGATCTCCAGCGAATCGTACCATTTGTTCTATACATTACATATTATTGAGATGTAAACTAAATACAGCAGTGCTAAAGAATTATATTATCTTTATTTCTAGATGTTTATCGCTGGAGATCGAAATCAATCATTTAAATATTTATATTCCTTGGATCTAATGGAACCTCCATACGGAAAGCATGGCTGGCCTTAAACGACTGGCTTTAAAGATGACCTTAAACAACTATACATACTTCCGTCGATAACAAGGCAAGATAGCATGGTTGTGATAATTATTTATCTTCACTAATTTGTCATTGTCAGTAAAAGCGCTAGCATTACAGAACTTGCTGTAATTTGTAGAACATCTCCATCTGATTTTCGATCCACGAGTAGTTGAGACACAATATGTGTAGCCTTCATATTGGAGTAATCTACGACCTCTTTGAGATACGACGAATTCGACTGAAAAAAGGAACAAGTTTTTTATAAACCAGCTTGCGAAGGAGAACACTTTTTGTCAGAATGTCTTGTGTTCTGAAATTGATTTCTTGAAAAATGAGAAAAGACATGTTACTTTGGTTCAGACATGTTGAAAGGATGGCATATGAACGACTAACTACACAGATATACAATGCGAATGTGGATGGATGTAGGTACCGGAACAGACCAAGACTGATGTACCATGATCAAATTTATCAGGTGCTGTTCGAAAGACGCATTAAGGGTCTCTGAAACCGACGTGTTTGCATGAAGAGAGTTACGAAATTAGAAGAAGCAAGTCTGTCTGGACCATAATGTTGCCATATGGCACTCAATTCTCTCTGCTTACCCAGTAAGGAATCTGCCATGATGTGGCGTGAATATGTGTGAAATTGATTTCTAGCAAGAATCAAAGCCAAAGTGTTGATAACGTTTCTAATTTATAAGTATTCAAAGAACACTTCTAAAGGATGTAGTAGCGGATTAGGATAAGTGAAAGCAAATTGGATTAGTATGGATGTCTCACCCCTTTCCTAAGTGATAGAGTTTTGAAACGTTTAACCTGAGCTTGCTACTATAGTTATACATGCCATTCCTGCCGCAATAGTGTCAATATTTGCCATTTTCGTTCACTGCACCGGTTTAGAAGGTAATGCACCATTAACTTCTTCAGTGTTAGTAGATAATTTCTTTCCATCAGAAAAGCTTTTGCTATTTTATGGTACAAAAACATTTTGTAAGACGTATTCGTCTTCGTAGTGGGAAAATTAAATAAGTCCGATTTTGGCGATATTGATTTGATTTTTAATGTGTTATTTAGTTATAGTAAAATATAGAGTTCAGTTTATTAAAGATAATCAGGTCCACAAAAAATAAAATTACCTCAGTAAAATTGTCTCACATTTCTTAACAAAATGTACATTAACTGAAAAAAAAAATACTAAATCGCGTTTATCTCAGAACTATAAAATCAGAGTTATTTAATTTTCCAACTACGGGGACATTATTGTAGTGAGTATGGATTATCGCATAGTATACCAGCACCGTAACGACACAGCAGCGTGACTTTGCTTTAAATTTAGACTATCACTAGCTTGTCTCCCCGTATTGATTCAGGCCCCTTTTTGAATAATAGAACAATTGACTGGCTGCCAGAAAGTTTAATGCACTACGTATTAGAGAAACTAAGCTAAGTAGAAGTCTTGTTCCTTCGTTAACACTCGCTGCAGCGCTGAAAAACAACAAATCGCCCAACAAAAATCAAAAATAAGCAGCGCTTCAGCGAATATTATTCGCGACGACAGGGTCGTAACCTCCGTGGATTGCATGACGTTTACGCGTTTCATTCAAAGGGCTCTGACGTAGGTGCAGTCTACGGATTGCACTTTAGTGGGACACAAGTGACGTAGCGCATGCCTTGTCTAGTACCTTAGTTACTAAGGTACTAGGTACTAAGGCTTAGTACATAGAAGCCTGCTTGCTGCGATACATTTCGTAAAAGGCGAAAGAAAGTTAACACAGACGTCGTAGCGACTAACTACATAGAAGAGTTCTGCAACATCTGAACCAAGTTTCGGTATCACCACTTTACCTTTTGCTACCGGAATATCGTTGGTGCTTTTCGAAGTCATGTTCCGGTTTGAAGAGCTAGGTAACTTGTATATGTGGTATTCCAACTCGGCCACACGCCACACATCACACAAATATTAACATCTTTAGTGTCTATGACGGTGGATATCTTTTTCCATTAGAAAAACCATTTGCTTGTTTACTATGTCACGAAATAAAAAAATAGCTATCGCCAGCAAAGACTTCTATTTACTAACATACTAGACAAGCCCGCCACAACGTCACGCCACTTGTGTTCCACTAAAATGCAGTCCATAGACAGCACCTGTCACTTGTTAGAGCTCGTTAAATGGATACCAACAGGACTAAGGTGTCAGCGATTATTTTCATAAATTTATATAGTTGTAATGAGCATTTGACTCATTGTTATTTTATTGATTTAATAGATGCGGGTAGATTTTGTAATGCCGGCTTTTAAATTAACATATTTTCAAAGACTGAGCCGGTCTGAAACTCGAATCCTAGACCAAGTGTCCATTAATATCGCGATGGAGATGTAAAAAAACATACAGAACAGAAAAAAATACAAATATATAATTTTGTTAATACATTTAATTGACTAATAGGTAAATTAACAAAACGTTTAGTAATCAGATATCCACACAACTTTTCGAATTATGTAAAAAAAACAGAATGTGAATTTTACTTCCACACGCCTTTGAATCTAGACAGATTAGAATGAAATTTGATTGTAGTCTGTGCTTAGACGTAATCGCCATAGGTTAATTTTCGTCCCGTAAAAATGTATTCTTTCCCCGGGATTCAAAAAACCTCAATCACGCATGGCGATTAATGAGGAATCGCGCTTTTTGTGAGCGTCAAACGCCCTGGACCACAAGCGATATTTGATATTTCAATTATATTAAACTTTTGTACCTTTTTGTACTATTTGGTACCTACGGTCAAAATTTTAGTACATCGACAAAAAAAAGAGAAAAGTGAAAAAGAAAGACAATCTGACGTCAGAATGTCTGGACCACATTGATTTTTAAAATTCATATTCTCCTTAGGCGGCACTTCGTGGATTTTTTTCGTATTTGTTGTTTTAATTATAAACATTTTTGTTGTTTTAACACAGCATAAATGCAATTAATTAAATAGCCTAAATATTCTCTTCATCATCAGAGCTACAAATTGATTTAATTATCAACAAATATTTCGTTCCTAAGATCATTTAATTAAAATAGTAATAATTACAATTATTAAGTAAAATCGTATATAATATTTAAATTATTTAATAAAATCTGTATGTCCAATATGTACTTCTTTTATGAGTTTGTTTTACTGCTATGTAGTTAACCCACGAGATACCCATATGTCGCACGAGAAAGAAGAGATGTATGTTGACATCACAGACCATACCAATCTTATAGACACGGTGTTGGGCGCAAAATGCGTAGACGCTCATACGAGCAAATGTATGTAAATGTCAAATGCTTGTAGATTTGACATATATTATATCGAAAAAAAATAGAAATATGTCATATTGTGCTATTTTATCGAGTCGAATAAAATGCTAAGGCTTAAGGAATACGTCTGGAGTGATTTTATTTCATCAGTAAGTTTTACAACTCTGTATTTCTCTACGTAAATGTAAGCAAGCGACCTTGACAACCTAAGAAATTGCCTTGAAATCTATCCAGTTTAATCCGACTTTTGCTTATATCTAGTTTATTCGTATATGCACGCCACGACAAGCAGAATTAAGAAAACATGCCATCTTTACGTTATAATCATGAATGATCCTTTTTTGTGGGAAATGCAAAATTTACTTTAGTGATTTTTTCGAATTTTCACGCCACGCAATATAAAGCGAACATTTCTCAGACTCGTTGTGCTATCGAACCAGCCGTTTATTTGGCAAGGCATGTGGCGCATAATACATTTGCTTGTTTTGTGTATTTCGTTAAATTTCACTATTTCTTTTTTAGAAAAAGCATTGTAGAGTATTACAATAAATCAAATTATACAAAATTAAGGTAAAAATTCGTCAAAAAATCGAAAATTTCTACCACATATTTCCAAAGGATTTCATTTCTAAATCGTGATCCTAGATTTAAATTTTACAATTTTTTTTAGAAAAACACTAACTATACTTTGGTTCACTGTAGAGTATTACAGTAAGCCAAATTATACAAAAGCAACATAAAAAAATCTCCAAAAATTAAAAAACCTCTAATACAAATTTCCAACGGTTTTAATTTCAGAATCTTTTCCTTTCAGTTTTGATTTTCGGTAGAATGTCCCTTACATGCTGTGTATAATACTCAATTCAAATCTCTATTATTTTATAATAAATTCATAACTACTTTGTTTACGAAAATCATGACAATACGAGTAACTAGGTATATAAGTGTTTTTGCACTTACCTACCCTGCGCTAGGGAAATACGAGTAAAACAATGTGTTATAAACATGATATTGTCGGTAAACAAAACTACTGTAACTGTACTCTGTGACAAGTAAAAGTCATTACTATCTCTATGTTGAATCATGTGTCCAACACGATAGAAAATAGTGATTGTGCGTACAATATCGAGAAAATTTTATAACGATAACGATAACGATAACCAGTTATCATAAGCACGAAGGTCTCAAACTGAGCTTCGCAGCAATTCAATGGCTTATAAGAATATTAACAAAATGTACAAAACTAACAGTGAACAAAAAATCAATTAAAATTCGTTTAAAAAAGAACGACAGATCTGTATTCACTTGCTACAGGAGCATGATTATGATTACACTTTACTGTAACTATCCTATCGCAAATAGTGAATAAACTCGCGTTACAGCCTCTGTTGTTGTTGGTAGAGCATCTCCATCTGATTTTAACCCCATAGGTTTTCGCTACGCAGTAAGTGTAACCATTCCATTTAAGTAATCGCCGTCCTCGCTGCGAAGTAGTAAATTTAACTGAAAATGTACCAATAAAACAAGTTAGTGTTTTGATGTTACTCACAAATAAATTTTAACCAGTGAATACTCTACCATAGATAGGTAATTTGTGACTTATTATCACAAATTGTCATTAAAGAAAAAGTAAAAAATAGAAAAAAAAGATATTCACGCCCGTATCCCTGAAGAGGTAAGCAGAGGTACAACCAGTGCACCCACGATTAGCCGAAGATACTAATTAGTCCCTCAATGTTGTAGGTCGCCAAACGGGCACTTATCCAATCTAAGGCAACGTTGTTCATAGTCGCGACCTAATGTGGTCATCAGCGACACCGGTCCACTACACCACAGAGCAAAGATTTAAAGCGTTATCAGATAACATAACTAATTTTACGTTACTTAACGTTATTACTGTAGCGATAACTACCTCAGTAACAAAATTATTTTCAAACACAATTTGTATCGCTACTCAAATAACAGAACGAAATTAACGCTAAATAACGTTATAATATAGCGTTTCATGCTGTTATATGCGCCGTTTCATGCTGTTTCGTGATTGGTTCGACAACGAGCGGTAGAAGACAACGCCGTTCTGGCGCATAATGTTAAAGGCGCAAAATAATAACTGCTCGTAAAATGGTAAAAGAGCAAGATGTTAATGGAGCAAAATGATAAAAGAGCACAATGATAAAAGAGCAAAATGGTAAAAGCGCAGAATGGTAAATATTTCAGATGTATTAAATATTAACTGCCAGGACTACATTAACATAATTTTACTCCCTTGGTCGCCATTAGTCGAGTGGTTAGCGACCCTGACTACGCAATCGACGGGACTCGGGTTCTATCCCCGACGGGAACAAGCATTCGTGTGATGAGCATAAATTATTGTATTTCTGTTACTCTATAACAGGTTATCAACATAAGAAATTTCATACAATATTCATACCCTTTTAACGGTTTATTTTTTTCAAATGAAGCATTATTTGACCCAGGTCTTCAAGTATCTCCTTGCCAAATTTCATCAAAATCTCTTCAACGGTTTAAACGTGAAAGCATAACAGCCAGACAGACGGACTTTCGTATGAGTATTTATAATATTGCTATGGATGTAATAACTCTTAAGTAAACATATAACAACCAAACCAAGGCATCATATACATCATTAATTGTAGATTGGCTTTAGCAGTATAGAAGAGCGTGAACAGCAGTATTTCAATACTTTAGTTTTTTACTAAGGGTATTTTGACCACAACTGTTTTTATTCCAATTAAACATAGCTAACCTTCTCAACAGACAAGGTTTTCGACTAAATAAAACGCACTTAAATCGGTCCATCCAATAAGAAGTTATGATGCTTGAGACAAATATACAGATACACATACACACATGTTAAACTTATAACACCTCTAGGTATCAGGGGTTAAAAATAATTGAAAAATAGCAATATTTGGAAGTTTTTATTAATTCATTATTAAACCAAATTTAAAATAAGTGAATAATATATTCGTTCCATTTTAGGAAATGTTAACGTTCTAATCAAATGTATAATATAAATAACTTACTTTAATATATTTCAGGATAATAGTAAATAATAAAAATTGGTCTAATATTTATGTCACATTTAGGAAAATATATACCTTAATTAACACATTTTATACAAACAAATAATTATTACAAAAAACCTTATTTCTAGCCAGAGAGTTTATTATAACACGCACTAGAAAAGCCATGCTTAGTAGAATTCGTGTTCTATTTCGTTAAAACTCGCTGCAGCGCTGAATTTTTTATGTCATTAGATAGCAAACAAGCAGATGGGTCTCCTGATGGAAAGAGTCACCCATAGCCTTTAGACACCAAAGGTGTTCATGGGCGTTGCTATCTTGTAGCGAAGTCTAATGCCACATGCATAAGTTTACCGGCTACCTTACTCTCCAAACCGGAACATGACAGTGACAAGCTGACGCTATTGCGGCAGGAATAGGTAAGGCGGTGGTATCAGACCCGGGCGCGACAATGCAGAACTCTACCACCTAGTAGCCACGATGGTAGTGACTCGGCACGGCAATGACAGTTGGCCTATTCTTCAAAGCAGCCCGGGACCAACCGTCGTATCGTATATCGTTCAACCAAAGTCAAAATAAAGCAGCGCTGCAGCATTATATGTATAATAGAGTATAATATATATTCGCAACCAAAAGGTCGTAACTGCCGTAAATCTTATGGAGCTTACGCGTTTAATTCAATGAGATCTGTCGTATGTACAATCCATGGACTGCACTGTACTGGAACACATGTGTCGTGGCGCATGCCTTGTCTAATACATTAGTACATAGAAGTCTTTGATTCTGATGCTGTCAGAAATTATATAAATAGACTATTTCATAAGTCACTCTCACAGTTAATAAGAATCTAATTACTCCTTTAGATGACGTTTAGATTATAGAGCTTGTCAAAATATTATACATACATACACAGAAACAACATAACTCTTCTTATAGCACAGTTGGGTTTCTAAAGTGTAACTTTTTTCCTGCAATCTACCGCTTTTTTCTTGCTTTCCTATAATTTGTGAGAGTGATTTCATCAAAAGCGACGAGCGTGTGTGAAAGGAATCCGAACAAGCGCGTACTATTTCAATTGACTAATGAACGCGCGCATTTTAATTGACCAATGAGCGAGAGCTATTTGTATTGATCAATAAGCTCGTGTGATGGTAGAGTTGGCCATTAGATTGTACCAACTTAATGTTGAAATGTTGTTGAAAATGTTGTTGTTGTTGTTGTTGTTGTTGCATGTTGTTAAAAAATAAGATGTTACACATAAATTGCGACTACCGTAATGCTCGTTTACCTTTTTTTTTTAATAACTATTACATCAATTATAACGTCCCTCCCTTCATAATATTAAATTTAACATAGGAATAATTATGAAGAATAATAGGATTTTTGTGAAAACTATAAAAAATCTGAACAAAAACTCAACAAATTCAAGATCAACTTAACAATTAACTTGTACTTTATAAGTTATAATACCAACATATATAATATTTATACCTATAAACTTAATTTGATTTACAAAAATTGTATAGAATTGGCTCTATCTGTAATTCTAAAAATCTTATCAATAATTTATATACTAATTATAACTAAACAATTATAATATTTACATTTAACTGAATTATTATTATTTGTTAATAAGAATTATATTTTATGGAATCATATATTATATTATTTCTAAAAGGTTATTTTCCTGGAGTGGCTTGATCTCTTTAACTGCTTTACCAAAAAAATAACCTAAAAAATTCCCAGTTAAAGCTTATGTTTTCTACATTGGGCGAAAAACATGAAACATTCGAAAAAAATCTTTTTGTTAACAAAAAAATCAATTAAATATAGTGTTTATAAGAGCGCTATCTGTGGGTGATACACCAAACATCTTTATAGAGTTTTATACTTGGAAAACGCTAGATGGCGCCATGCCATGCCATGAAAAAAAGTAAAACGGATGGATGTATATTTGCATTTTTTTGTTTACGTAATAACGTTTGTACTTTTACGGGAAGATAATAAGAATCTTTACGTATGTGCCTAAAACAAAAGCCTATAATTTCATACAGCTGTCTGTATGTCTGTTACTCTTTCATAGGTACCTATATAATTGAACCACTTTTGATCAATTTGGCAATTTGGCATAGATATAGTTGAATATACGGAATCAATTATGCGCTAACTTTAGGAACAATTAATAATACACTTGTACATTCACTTCACTACATATATATTTTTAGTACATTATTCAACCGGTTTCACTTTTTAAAGCATTTTCAGGATGTAATATACTTATCACAAAGTTATATATAAATTAAATTAACATACAGTTAAGTGTATTATACCCTGAAGATTCTTTAAGAGTGAAACTGGCTGAGTAATGTACTAAAAATACATATATGTTGTGAAGTGAAATTAAATTAGAATTAGTGCATTAATAATAAAAAGTATAGAATATATTATAGACATTTTTTTTCAAGCGGTCCGGTGACGGTGTTAATCACATGAGGTCTTGGTTTGGATTCCCCGGTCGAGCAAATCAAAAATATGTTTTCAGTATTCGGATGCTGAGGCCGCATTTGAGTCTATCGTCACAAAGCTTCGTGTAATCTATACATATAATAAAATCGTAGGAAAGTCAAAACTGTGCATTGAATATTTTTTAAAAGAATACTTGGGGCGTGATCTATAATCGATATCGAAGACAAAAATATAGTTTTTAGAATTTTTGTCTGTTTCTCTGTTTATCTGTTTGTCTGTTTGTCTGTATGTTTGTCCGGGGTAAACTCAAAAAATACTGCAACAGGTCGGATCAACATATAGGTTACATATTATCACGCTATCACCTACGGGGGAGGAGCTGTAAGGAGTAAACGAAGTCCGCGCGAACGAAGTTGCGGGCAACAGCTAATACATTAATAATTGTCCTCTGTTATTCCATGTTTACTACATATCTATGGAAATTAGTTCCTAATATTTTATAAAAACAAGCAGTTATTCGCGAATTCGTTCACGTGATCTAAAATTATTACTTAAATTTGCTCTGTCGGGTAAAATAGTAGCCCCTGCCAGTCTTGAATAATGTATCCTTTTAAAGGTGAAAGACTTTTAAAAATCGGTCTAGTAGTTTTCGAGTTAAACTTTAACAAACAAAAAAATCAAATATTTCCTATTTAAAATATAAGTTAAGATCTAATAACCCTTATAAGCAAAATTATCTAATGGAGGATGGTTATGGCCGTTTTTAATAGTAACCACTTCATCATCAACTGTGTATATAACGGCTCTGCATCCCTGACGATTGTGGGTGGAACATCTCCATCGTAGTTTAGCGCCAGACTTCATGGCTACGTAGTAGGTGTACCCATTGAATCTAATCAGCCGTTTTCCTCTTTGAGATGTTGTAAATACCACTGAAACATATAAACATATTAACACCGAAAATATTTTGAAGAGTTAAGTATAACAACTATAAAAATTTTGAATATTACAATTAAACTCACTTGTACTTCTAGTTCACTTTTTATGTTATTTAATACATCCAACTGGTGTCGCTAATTACAGCATCATCAGGGATGTTTTGCAGTTGTGCTATTGTGCAAAACATTCCTGATGATGCTGTAATTAGCGAAATGGTTGGATGAATTAAATAATATGAAAATTTAAGTTTGTATTTCAACTTAAATTTTCATATTATTTAATTCATTTTCAGTGGCTTTATTTGCAATATTTTAAAATGCAGTTTCACCAAGCGAAGACAATGAAAAACATATATTTCCAACTTTTAGAAAACCCCCAACACATTCCTTTGCCATGAGACCATCTTCCTACCTTATGTGCATCATTTGCAGAGCATAACACAAAAAAGGCTGATGATCTTCGAATACTGATTGCAAAAATCCAGCATCTTCAGGTCAAAGTAATAATAAAATTGCAATTATATTGAACTAACCGAATACCAAATTTCGTATCTATCACATCTGTACTAGTTGCTTAATTTCTTTCATCAAGTGGAACAGATTTGATGACCTTTAAACGTCTGAATCGATTTTAATATTATTATTATTATAATGCTAGAAAATCAGTTTCTCGCAAAGCAGACAGAGGGAAAACGCAACAGGGGGGAAACGCACACAGATGACCACTCCGCCACCATCAGCCACCGCCATGCGCATTTTGTTTTTACTGGGAATGAATCTTGTGATTGCATGCTATTAATGCCATTTGGTGTTTATTTTTGTTTTGGTGCCAAGCAGGTAATTAAAATAGAAAAACTTACTGACAAGAGAATTAAACCCGACACCTCATTATGAGAGCCAAGCTAGCTATCTAGCCAGTCAAAATATTAATTTAAAATTTAATTAGGGATTTCGTGAAGTGAGCCGACCACGTTAATTAGGCAATCAAAATACAACTTTAGTATTTAATTAAATATATACAACTTTAGTATTATATTCAAAATACAACTTTAGTATTTAATTAAATATATTGTGAACTGAACCGAATTGGCCAATTAGACTATACTGGCTAAGCTGGTCAATTTAATTAGTTTCAGATAAACTAATAACTGCTCATTCAAAGTATAAAAACATTACCTGCATATACTACCTACATATATCTACGTATACTAGGCGGCCAATATCTCTACTAAAATATTTTATGCAGCTAACCTATTAAAGAAGAATAAAAATAATAAGGATTTATCATAGAAATAAAAGAAAACCAACAAATTTTCCAGTATTTAATACTAAGTAAATTATAAGTAACTTTGAATTACGATTACTATTATATAGAGAATTAATATTAGAAGTGATTATAATAATTAAAATATATAACAAAGAAATAAAGTTCTATAGAACATTTACGCTACTATTCAAAAAGAAAAAAAATAAACGTTACTGTACATACGTATGTACCCGAAGCAGTAATCCACATTATATGAATAGTCTCAACAAACTTTACTGACTCAAACACATGCATGTTCAAAAACTTTTTTCTTGTTTCATAGGATAGCAACCACTGGCATTCCTGTAGGAAAAAGATAACCACCGCCGTATAGACAACAATGATTTTAACGGTGAGTTTTAACAGTGATGGTAATGCTTAACTTAAGCTTGCTATTAATAAGGAGTCATGTTAAAGGCTAGTGTTTAGCGAAAAAATAAAATAAATTGAAAAAACAGAACTCTGGTTATCTTTGAATTGAGGTCTCACAATATTGGTCTGTAAACTGATTGATATATATCCCGATCTGAACCCCTCATTCTTTTCTTAAGCGAAATGTACCTTAAAATCCCTCAAAGGTATCAACAAATACCACTTAGAAATGGTGGCGCATAATTCAGCCAAGGGTATTTTAATATTTTTCAAAAAATGGAATTTTATGAAATATCTACATTATCACTTTTCCATTAAAAAAATCGTGAAACGGTTCAACCTGCAGGTCATCCCTACAACTTTCTGCTATTGTCTGGAAATTGAAGAGGTGATTGATGCCTTTGACTAAGCCGTTAATTTAAAAATTTTGGTGGTTGCATCCGACGCGGTTTTTTAAGAGCAAAAAATTCCTTTATGCGGTCAAAAATTTTCAAAAGGTGATATCGATGATACGGGTGTTTCGATTAGAAAATTTTTGATGTTTCGACCCAGTTTTTGAAGAGGTAAAATCCATATAAGGAGTAAAACTTGACTGGAAATTTTGTAGTTATTACTTATTCCACAAAATTCCATTATTGGGATTTTTTTAAATATTTATTACCCGTTTCAAATTAATGTTAATAATTATACAAAGTCAAATTAGAAAAAGCACCGAGAAAACCACAAAAGTTTATTTTGATGCACCGTAGTTTATATAAATACATTATATTACATATACACAACGCATAGAATTAAAAATACTCTGGGCCAAAAGTTTTAGGCCGACCGCTCTGACTGGTATTCGTTGATACATTTGAAAGCTTTTAAAGTACATTGCGCTTAGAAAAAATGAGAGGTTCAGTCAATAGATCAGGATCTCCTGCTATATTATGTATTGTGTAAATATTTAAAACGTGAACAAAGGTGGCACATGAATAGGCCAATATTTTAGTCTTTAAGATAAAATATAAGAAGTCTTATAAATTCTTCTAAGATAAAATATAAGAAATCTTTAAGATAAAAGATTTATAAAATACTTTTTACATTATTACATCGATCCGCATTTATTTCACAGATTAAAAAAATATTATTAAATAAGTTTACAGTAACGTTATTTTCTCGAACATCATAACGTTATTTTAAAACAAAACGATTATCTAAGACTGATATTAATCTTGTTAAAATGTTTAAACTTTACTGATATATTGTTAACATAACGTATGACATACTGCTATTATAATTTGTCTTAATACTGTTATATTTGAATGGCATCTGGAAACGTGATATAAACTTAGCGCCAGACAGCAGCTGCTAGGTTTGACCCTTAAATATCAATATAACAATATTATTCTGGAGCTATCATTATCTGACATTACTCGAATAATTATATTTGAAAGGTCAAAAAATTGTTAAAATTGTAACACTAATAACATTTTAATCATGTTCTTTCGCCTGGTTAGGTTACAGGTCATCGATTACTTATAAAAAAGAGTAGTCTGGGGTGGATGTGTATGTTGATTTTTGCATCCAACATACCGCCTCTCTACAGTAAATACAGTAGCTTTACAACTGTAAGTGTTTCGACTAGTACACCTCCATCGAATCTTCTCCGACTTGCTGGGTTCTGAGGAATATGTAAATCCATTCACCACAATTAACGGAAACCCTTTTTTCGATAATATATACGTAACTGCAAAATAAATTTTATTATTTCTGATCTAAATTTTTATTCAAAGACATTAAATAGTTTAGGGAATCCAAAAATACACGACTTATAATGCTCAATCGATCGAATAAAAAAATATTCAGACTGAAATAAGTTTTGTGCAATATGAAAAAGATTTTTTGATTGTACAGCACTCTTTGATGATTCGCAAAATGAGCCGTGTAATAATCATAAATATCATTATGTCAGACCTATGCTAATAAAAACTAAATTAAAATTAGTTAACTCGTTTAGAAGAAAAGATGTGACACGGTAAGCTTTTAAAGAACAAAATCATAAAAAAAATCGCAATCAAATCGGGCCATCCGCCAAGGCTCCAGAATGCAATGGACAGACACACAGATACATACATACACAGATACACAGATACACAGATACACAGATACACAGATACACAGATACACAGATACACAGATACACAGATACACAGATACACAGATACACAGATCCACAGATACACACCTGAAACTTATAACACCCCTCGTTTTGCATCGGGGGTTAAAAAATCAGTTGACCCGTTTGGGAGCTATGCTTTTTTGACATGTTTTAGACAAACGTTACACTTATACAAAAAGGGTGTTACAATATTTTTTGCGTCGGGGATAAAAAAATAATATAAAAATGTAAGGAATAAAAGTATTTTCTACATAACTATTAGAGTGACCAAATCAACTCATTCATTAAACGCAAGTCTTTACGGCCGCGGCCCAAAACATTAGCGGGACCAAACCCCGGAGTACACGGTTATTCAGTCTGAAGAAGCAATTGGAGACATTTTTGTTTTAAATGTATCGAAACATAGTTACCGCCATAATCATTATCGAATTTATTGATTACTCAAAGGCGATTGAATGTATTTGGAAAGTTCTTCTTTTGTTTGTAGGAATATCTGATCCAGTGATTCAGGATACAGGAGATGGAAAGTCGGTTGCTGCAGTTTTACTCCGTTTAAATTGATATCTTCCCGTAATATTGTTATACATTTATAAATATTCAAAATAATCGGTACAGAAATCGAGGAAAATAAACGTGAAAAACGGTTTTAATAAACAATAAAATTTTATATTAAGAAATAATTGTAACACAATAAAGTGAAAAATAATTTTACATTTAATGCATTGGCCAGATATAACATGTGTTATAACTTTTATTGCATATATTATTTATCATATTATAGATTAAATAAACACAAGAAGTAACTTATCTTAAAAACAAAAAAAAAACATAATTATTGCAAATTTTTAAAATATATTAGAATTTGAAAAATGAATAGATGATAAAAGTTAGCTATACCATTTAGTTGACTCTTTTATTTAAAAAAATGGTAAAGTGCATGTCGGATATGCGCAAGTTAGGGTTTCGAAGTTGCCCATCACAATAATACGGACTAAGAAGAGAGCTTCTTGTGTTTTCATTTTAGTCAAAAATTTTTGTTGTTGTTTTACTTTGTAACCACGTTTCTATAGAAAATGCAGATTATACCAAATTTCTTGGAATAATTGACAAATATTGCAATTGGAAAGCACACATTAATTCTATGTGTAATAAAATTGATAGATTTGCATATGTTTTAAGACGAAGTTTTACGAGTTTTTGTTTTACGAGAAATTACAAACATAAGTGCTAGTTTATTGGCTTATCATGTATTTTACAGTATGGAATCACTATTTGGGGAAATGCAGTAAAATTAATTAAAATTTTTAGACTAAAAAAAAACTGTATTAGAGATATATACAATGTCAGCTACATTCTTGTAAACCACAATTTAAAGATGTCAATGTCCTAGCATGACGCAACGTTGTATCTTGTTTATGTGTGTAAGAGCTCTAAGCGCTTTGACTCAATAAGCCTTTTGTTACGCGAATTGGAGTGCTGTACATCTTAGCGGTATGCGTACTTGTAAAAAACACCAACATTTGTTTAAAACAAATGCTGAATATTAGGGAACACACACTTTAGAAATACGAGCAAGCTACGTGTGCCCTGTAAAAAACTCAATGTTTATACAAAAAATGCATATTGTATGGCAATTTATATATGCAATCATATTCCTGATAACCTTTAAATAATTTTAGCAAAAAGTTATTTAATTTACTAACAGAACAAATATACTATAATATGAATAATTTTTTTGTTGATAATCTCTTAATACGTAATTTAAAAAAAATTAAATGTAAACATTTCAATTGAGCAACAAATTCAATTTGTAAATTATAAGAAGACCAAGACAAGCCCGCTGAGTTTCTTCCGCCAGATTTTCTCAGTGTGCGGCCACGTTCCGATCCGGTTGTAATTCTAAAAAAATCGACTGTCAAAAGTGCATGTAAAAAAATAAAATATTTCTCGGTTTGGTTAATAAAAGGTATCTCAATTTTTTAATGTAAATAAAAATAATTGAATAAAATTTCAATACAATACTGTAAATAATATCTATAAATGTGTAAACAAGTTATGTAAAAATTCTTAAAACCTAAACCCTAAAATAGCATGAGATAATTCTTAAATATTTGCACACCATACTATGGTAGAATATGCTGGTAACTTTTGATTATTTTAGTAACTTGTGAAACTTTTAACACCCCGTGTTGGTCCCGGGCTCTTTTGAAGAATAGAACAACTGCCGTTCTGCCAGGCAGGTCGTAAAAGACTACCGATTGGCTATACGAGTCTCTACCATCGTGGCTACTAGGTGGTAAAGTTCTGCATTGTCTCGCTCGGGTCTGTTACCACCGCCTTACCTATTCCTGCCGCAATATCGTCAGTGCTTGTCACTGTCGTGTTCCGGTTTAGAGGGTAAGGTAGAAGATAAACTTATGCATATGGTATTAGACCTCGCCACAAGATAGCAACGCACCATTAATACTTTTGGTGTCTATAGGCGATGGTTGACTCTCCATCAGGAGACCCATCTGCTTGTTTGCTATGTTATGATCTAAAAAAAACTTCTTGCAAATATATATATTTTTTTCATTTCAATTTCAAAATTTGTAAAGCCTTCTTAGTCCTTATAGTTTTCTGTCCCCCAAAACCAACCGTTTAGCTGACAGAGGGGGGGATACTTGACTCTAACAAAAATTAGCATTTTATGTAATGTTTCGCAATTGCTGTTGGTTTGTTTACTGTCAAATAAATGAGGGATAAGTACTGACTATTAGTGTTGAGGTGCTCCAAGCCTCAATAAATACTGAGTCCCATTGACCCAGTCAGTGTCTCAAAACCGTCCTCCAAAAATAAGCACAAAGTTTTGATTTGTGCGCTCATTTCAAATAGAATCGCGTCGGTCATGTTACTGTCAATTTTATTGCTTTTTGTACATTGCTTTGTAAAAATAACTATAAATTATGCACCTAAGGTTGGATATGCAAATTGTCATATCTATAACTACTTATGTGCAATCAGCGACAGTTTTGACAAAAACATATGTTTATTGCCATATATATAACTACTTATGTCAAATTAGCGACACTTTTGAGTGTCTGTTTTGTTCGGGACAGTGCATCTTAGGTTTTTTTTATATCATAAGATAGCAAATAAGCAGATGGGTCTCTTGATGGAAAGAGTCAACCATCGCCTATAGACACCAAAGATGTTAATTCAGGGTTAATGGTGCGTCGCTATCTTGTGGCGAGGTCTAATGCCACGTGCATAAGTTTACCGGCTACCTTACCCTCCAAACCAACCTCCAAAAAACAAAAACATATGTTTATTGCCATATATATAACTACTTATGTCAAATTAGCGACACTTTTGAGTGTCTGTTTTATTCGGGACAGTGCATCTTAGGTTTTTTTTATATTATAAGATAGCAAATAAGCAGATGGGTCTCCTGATGGAAAGAGTCAACCATCGCCTATAGACACCAAAGATGTTAATTCAGTGTTAATGGTGCGTCGCTATCTTGTGGCGAGGTCTAATGCCACGTGCATAAGTTTACCGGCTACCTTACCCTCCAAACCGGAACACGACAGCGACAAGCACTGACGAATTGCGGCAGGAATAGGTAAGGCGGTGGTACCAGACCCGGGTGAGACAATGCAGAACTCTACCACCTAGTAGCCACGATGGTAGTGACTCGCATAACCAATCGGTCGCCTATTACGACCGGCCTGGCAGAACGGCAGTGGGTCTATTCTTCGAAGGAGCCCGGAACCAACACGGGGAAAGGTTTTTATATCAATGGTTATTTTGTTTTTTTTTTAATTGATTTAAGTTACCATGCACTATCTCTATGACGTTTTGTTTTCTTTTTCTTTTAGATATAAGTCTACTAGCAAAAGCTTTGATTTTTTTTTTAAATTAGCATATATTTGTTTTGTATGGTAAGTGTCAAACCATTAATAAATAATTCCTTATTCTTATTATTATTTACTGTAGAGGAAAATAATAACAGGTTAGCTTTACATCATGTGTTTATTTATCTCTTTTTATATGTTTAAATTTATTGTATATGCTACTTTACATATTTCATTAAATATTTTTACATAAACCTTTGACAGTAACTAACAACAGACTAACTTGATGACAAATTAGTTTTTCGTTATGAAAAAAGAACATTGGATTGCTCCATGTATTTTTGTGATATCATAAGACAGCAAACAAGACAAGACACAAAAGATAACCATCGGCCATAGACTCAAAAGATTTTGTGCGTTGCTATTCGTCTGGCGGGATGATGCCACGTATATAATTTTACTGGCTAAATTCTTTGGTTTTCAAACCAAAACATGAGAGTAACATACATTGATGTCTGTTAAGACAACAGATGAATTGATAAGGCGTTGGTAACAAACGTTGCGGACCACTCATTGTCTACCATCTTGTCACAGTATACTGGAAACTAACAGTTGTAAATCTACATACATGTGATATTCGAGCAACGCACACATAAACACCTCTCACGGACGCGATATCTCGGAATGGTTCGGGACAGTTTGCTCCGCACCAGTCCGAGAAAGGTGTCTATGTGTGCTACGATCGAATATTACTTGTATATAACATTGACTTCTGTTAGTCTCTAAGTATTCTGTGATCTAGTGGTCACGATGATGACGATGATGATGGTAATACGTATTTAATCAATTGTTCGCCTTTTACGAACTGCCTCGTATAATGGTAGATGGTTTATTTTGTAGGTGCCAGCCGGGATGATGTAGTAAAATGAGAAACCGGTAAAATAATAACAAATAAATAATGTTTCTTCACGCCCGTATCGCCGAAGAGGTAGGCAGAGGTACAACAAATGCAACCACAATTAGCCGAAGATACTTAGTCCCATAATTTGAAAGGTAGCAAGCCTATCGACAACCGGGCATTTATCCATCCCGGGCGACGCTGTTTTTATAAAACTAAAAAAAAATACATTTTTTGAATTGCCTGACTCGGGAATTCAACCCTGTACATCATGTGGTCAACACCGATACTGGAACATTAGACCATAGAGAGGATTACATATATAATGTGAATTGTTTTTTTTTTTTTTATTTATTTATTTCATCAAAAAAATTAACATAAACTTACAAATATTTCAACATCCTTAAACCTCGTTGTAGGTTTGTGTGGATGTTGCACACTTCACGGTTTAAGTATTGATTGATGTTTTAGCGAAGCTACATTACACTACATAAAATTTTAACATTACATCGCTCTTATCAGTTGAAATAAACTAGTACCTATCTTTAATCAACTTGCTACCGGGTGTTCCACTCTGTGTCGTTTGCGTACAGGCCATATTCCATTGCTAACTGTAGCTAAAACCAGTTTTGGTCTGATTCATAAATACTTTTACTGTGCGTTAAAGATAATGCGATCGTCGTTACGTACACAATATACAATGCGTACAGGCTGCTCCTTTTATTATGATAAAATATGTGTGTGTGTGTTCAGGTGTACTTGTGTGTGAACAATGCATGTCAGTATATATTTGTGTGTGGGTGTATGTTTGTGTGTGTACTTGTGTATGTGTGTATGTGTGCGCGTGCGTTTTTATCTGCATATAAATTTAATTTAACCGTGTTAAAATTTATATGTACACATGATTAATTATCCTTGTGAGAGTTCGCTCAAGTAAGCACTTAATTTATGGTACTATAATAGCTTTTAATATATGTTTCAAATTATTTTCATTGATTTTATTTCGCATTTCAATATTTATATTATTATTAATTAATCTAGGTACTAAGTAGTCAGTTGTTCTTTCTCCATAAAAATTCCTAGCACTTACAGTATATAGTTTCTTTGTTGTTATTTGTCTAGTTACTATATAACTTTTTCTTTCATTTTCTATATATTTAAAATAATTCTCTTTAATAAGTGAGAGTTTTATTTTCTCGCTTACAGGCAACACTTTACAATATTTGAATAAGTATTCGGGATCTTTTTTATACTTTATTTTAATTGCACTTGGAACGATAGTTTTTAGGAGTCGTAACTGTAGCGTCATTATTTGCTCAATGTATGTTCTGAAGGTGCGACCGTAGCTACTTAGTCCGTACGATATAAGTGCTTAAGATACAGTACAAGTGTTTAAATTTCAAATAAACAGTGCGATGGAGTCTCTCTAACCGCCGACGATAGAGAAATATAAATAATTTACAATAAACAATCTAAATGCCTTAACTATTTGTGGGTCGGCGTATAAGATGTGCTGGTCTGTGGTGGATGTGAATGTTCATTTTTGGATCCAACATAGTGTTCATCAACGGTGAAGACGGTCGCTTTACAATTGTGTGTGCTGTGACTGGTGCATCTCCATCTGGTCTTCCCTGTTTTGCTTGGTACTGAAGAATACGTGAAACCATTTATCACGAGCAATGGAAATCCTTTTCTCGACATTACATATTTAAGTATCACTGCAAAATATGTTTAATTATTTTAGTTCATCAAGTTTTTTATATTCATTAAAAAAACGTTTCTAAAAACAAGCTTTTGATTATATATTGTATTGTCATACGAACTAAAGGTGTATTTTAAATTTCAGCTTGACCGGGAAGTGGATGAGTGGGTTTGACCTAACTAAGGCAAGTTAAAAAAAAGCTGTAACAATAAAAAAATAAAGTATGTCATTTTCTTAAGGATTTTCTAATGAAACTAAAAATGCATAAGTTTAATTAGGAATGTACGAGGGATTTTTTATAGTATAAGATAGCAAACAAGCAGATGGGTCTCCTGATGGAAAAAGTAAACCATCGCCTATAGACACCAAAGGTGTTAATGATGCGATGCTATGTTGTGGCGACGTCTTATGCCACATGCATAAGTTTACCGGCTGCCTTACCCTCCAAACCGGAACACGACAGTGACAAGCACTGACGCTATTGCGGCAGGAATAGGTGAGGCGGTGGTACCAGACCCGGGCGAGACAATGCAGAACTCTACTACCTAGTAGCCACAATGTTAGTGACTCGCATAGCCATCGGTCGCCTTTTACGATCTGCCTGGCAGAACGGCATTTGGCCTATTCTTCAAAGAAGCCCGGGACCAACACGGGTGAATCAAAAAGTTCTTTTGTATAGCGGCGTAATGGGGTCGTCGAGTAAGAAGCATTCAAACCTACTTCATGTGTATGTCGTGACCAGATCTTAGAATTGATTACTTCCGCCGCCGACCATTTCGTGAAATGGCCGGCTAAAGATTTCAATCGACGCTTGACCATATCATTTGTGTAGGATTTCCGTTACTCATATCTTGTATCGTAGCGATAATTTACTTCAATTTTAATTACAGTAGGTACCAGTGGCGTAGCGTGGACTAATCGTGGGCAATGTCGCATCGGCGAGGCCCCTTTTCATTCGTTCCCAAAAGCTACGTGAATAAAATGAAATAAGCGAAAAGCTATCGTGTCTATATCACGTTCACTGGATCTAGTTAAGATGTTTTGTTTGTATTTCAGGTACAGAAGGTGAGGCCAATATTTTTCAGGCTTTTATTTAATTTAAAAATAAACAAAGATTTTAAATCAGGTAGTGCTAGGCCCACTTCGCCCACGGCCTCGCACCTAAAGGGGCCTAGCTACGCCACTGGTAGGTACCGTATTATTAGGTTTTTCATCAGAATAACTGTCCGCGATCATGATGTGTCAAAAAAGAACAAAACGATATCAGCGCCTTTTAGGATGGATATATTGTCACTATTTTACGATATGATCACTAATGCTTGAACACATCATAAAATAGTCGGGAGTTTAGCTCTTCATATCGTCAAACTCCGATTAATCACTAATATGGCAAAACCAGTTCATGATATGAACAGTAGATATTTTCCACTACGTGAAATACAACCATTTCATAAAATCATCGACCACGTCATGAAATGATGATCAATTTCTACAATTTGGCCACGACATTTATAACTTTGGTAACGCAAGCTTGAACCATACTTTGTTACCCAAATTTTTCTAAAGACTTTATTTTTAGATCACTGTTGGCATATATGTAAAACAATAAAAAATTATGTTACTATATTTACAAGAAATTAACAACAAAGAATTATATACATGATACAAAAAGGCTTTATTTAATACTAGTCCTTGTGTATTCTTAGAAACACACAATATTTTCTGTATCAAAATAAACAACAAAATTACAAATGTAAATTTTATTACCCATCAATAAAATTTGTTTAATATATTTTTAAACAGTGCGTTTACTGTTATAATCATAGCGTTTCATCGTACTTACAGTAGAGATAAGCGACCAATGCGAATGCATTCGATTTACGATTTAATGATTGATTATTCGAATTGCTTATCCCACTATGATTATTCTAATATTTATCGACAAACTAGTAACTGCACGCACGATGTACCGCACGCACGACGTTAGTCGATAATAGTCGAACAACATCGATTGCTATTGACTAAACTGGACAATCGACTTGTTCAATTTGATGTACAAACCATACAAATAATATTAGACTGTTATGCGGGGAACATGCAGCCGCTCGTATAATCAAATGCTTGTAAGTGTCAAATGGTAGCATATATATCGCGAAAAATAGAAATATACCACCTTGTGCAATTTTATAATGCCGAATAATAAGCCAAGGATTAAAATATACCTCGGGAGTGATTTTATTTCATCAGTAAGCACTATAACTAGGTATTTCTGGGTGTAAATGCAAGCTATATTGACACTCCAAAAAATTTCCTTAAAGGTATATCCAATTTAATCTGTGGTTGTAGTAAAAATCGTCGCTAACTTACAGCCACGCACTTTCAGCAGATTCACCAGACAAGCGTCGCATAACGCGTTCGCATTACGTGTACGTTCGCGCTAGTAAATTGTTGGACGTGCGCAAAACCAACCAACGTTAGTGAGATAACGATCTTAGAGAAATCTTCAGGTGTCTCTATATAGCCTCTTTTTACGTTCTTTTATCTAATACATTGGATAAGATGCGTGATTATGTTCATTCCTAGTAAGGACTACCTGATTGTCAATGGTATAAACAGTAGCCAGACATCCTCGGGAGTAATGCGATGAACAGAACCATTTCCTCTTCAAGTGCGCTTTATTGTGTCCTGTTCTTGTGGAATATTTTATGCCCTTGTAGATCAGTTGTAGGTTACCCAGCCGAGATGTAACAAAACGAAGACCTGCTAAGTAAGTTGATGTTATTAAAGTGTCCTACATTTTTGTCGTTGGCATTTGGCTATTTCCCATTATGTCGGAATGACGGAAAGTCGCCCATTTTGTGTTTGATATGTGTTACAAACATTTAATGGACGTTACACGTCACGAAGATATAGTTCTCGGCGCGGTGTTTGAGCGCTCAGCTATGGAGTGGGGATCGCTTTGCGCACGGCAAAATAAACTGTATTACTGACATTTTACGTTATACTATTTATTACACTTCTGCGCAAGTCAAGTCCAGCGCAGCAGCTTAATAGTCCAGGAGATTATGAAACCGTGACAAAATTTTGTTTACAGCACAACTCGGAACACAAGTTGAGGGTCACCACTGTGGTGCCGCAGGTCGATGCCACTTAGTGACGGAACCAGCGGGCCAACTATTGCCAAGGTGACTCACAACTGTGGAGGTTAATGACGTCACAGTCGTGACAAGGATCTGGAAAAGAAAGATCTTCCCAGCCAGGCATATGTACTGCCCCGGGACCGAAGTCCTGTTGAGAAGCGTTGAGACTTGTATAATGTGTACAAGAAAAATAATTATTATATCGTGATTTAGGATTTTATTTTGAATTTTATTATTTTCTATTTTTTATTATTTTTTTCTTGTGACGTTTGTAGATTGATTAAATCGCTACAATAACATGGATGGTGCAAAGGCTTCTTCTAAGACAGAACTCTTTGGTAAAAATCAAATTTGATTTTATGTTTTAAATTCAGACTTTAGTAGTTCTACTTTTTCAAGACTTTATTCAGATTTTATAAATAAGAAACAAAATTAATTCTCAAATAAATTTTTATTAAATTTTAACATATAATAAAGCCGCTGTGTAAATTACAAAAAATCTCATAAATACTATAGATGCTTAAACTTGTATGTATGTCTGTAACAAATATACGTCCCAACGGCTGAAAGGATTTGGATGAGAATGAGCATACTGATAGTATACATATAATTAATGTTTTCCCGACTCGGCTGCTGGCGAAATTCCATTATCAAGATTACTAAAAATTAATCCACCTATACTGTTCTATAAATTACATACATTTTATATCATTTGATAGCAATCAAGCAGATGGCTCTCATGATAGGAAGAGAAACCATCGCCTTTGGACACCAAAGATGTCAATGGTGCGTTGCTATACATGTGGCAGGGTGGCAATGCCACATTCATCAACGATCGGCTACCTTACCCTCCAAACCAGAAAATTGCTCTATATATAAAGTTTTTATGGAGAAACGGCCTTAGTGTTCCCTCTTAACACAAAACTTAATTAATAGGTTGAGGAGGATGAGTCTGGTGATTAGGAGGTTCATGATTATGTATATTCTTGACACGAATAACTTCATTATCATAAGTGAATACAGCAGCTTGACAGCCTTTCGAGTGATGTGAAGAACAAAACCATCTCTGCCTGCCCTTCTGGAGATGAACCGGTACAATTCTTCTAGAATAAGTGTAGCCTGCGTGAATTATTTGGAGATTTCCTCTTCGTGACACTATGAATTTGTAACCTGTGGATAAAATTGATGCGTAAAGCAAACAACAAATTTACTAAAGAAGGTGTTCTTAATAAACCTATTTGAGCATCCGTGTAAATTTGCGTTCATTCTATCGCGTCGACTGCGACGTAGCAGTATCTGACAATGGACGACACAGAATGAGCGCTGACTTACGCACATGATCAAACTTTTTTATTAAAAATACCGATAGTTGGCAGTTTTCTATGAATAATGAATATTTTTAATTTATTTTTAATTTATTTATTGATTTTATGAATTTATTTATTTTTTGTTTTTTCTTGGGTTTTATTGTTGCTCCTGCTCATAAAAGTTATACACTTGTTTATATGTGTCTCACTGATCCGCTGAATAAATTTATATATTTTTTTCTTTTTTTCTTTCAATTTTCCCTGAGAATACTTTAGTTGCAAAAAAAAATGCGTTGGTTTCGTGTTTCCTGAATGAAGTTTGGAAACATTGAAGTAGACGTAACGACGCCTCGAGCCGTTACGGTGTTTTTACTAGATTTGTTTTTGTTTTACCTTTACATGTATACTAAACCCACTTTCCGAAAGGATGCTACAGTTACAAAAGAAACATTATTTATTACCCATGGATTAAATGGATACGCCTTTCAACACAATTTCTCAGTTTGTTAGCGTAGCTTGCAGTTACACAGAAATACAGAATTATACTACTTACCGATGACACAAAATTGCTCCGAGGGTAATTTTTAAACCTTGCAATCTCTTTCGTTACGATGAAACATTGCAACATCGTTTAGATATTTCAATTTTTTACGATATAGTATATATACAATTGTATGACATTTTTGAATCTGATAGGAGCGTTTGCTCATATCCGCGGCGACACTTTTCCTTCCCAATGGCGTGTCTATTAGTATTTATGTCATCTGTAATGTTACGGAACTTACATAAAATGTGTCTTGAAGAAAATAATCAAAAAGAGTTATTTGCTATTTTTAAAAAACAGTAAAAAGAAAAAAAGTTTTAAATAAAATTTTCGAGGATTTTCGAAGAACCTAACCCTCTGGAAGAATAAATCAATTAGATAGATGGTATGCATGTCAGACGTATTCCGATTTAGGAGGTTATGTAGCGGATAAACTTAAGTAATCGGTATTCCATCTTAGCCACACCGATAGCATCGCACCATTAACATTTCTGATGTTTATAGGTAGGTATATCGTAAGCTTGAAAAACTAAGAGTTATATTTAACCATGATCCACCGGCTTTTACTAGTAGCTCATAACTTTGCTGTTTATCCACATCATAACTTCAATCATCGCAATGTCTGCTTATTAAAAGCGTTAGCAGAGACCAAAAGCATTAACTACTCTCGGGCCTCGAGGCACGGAGGTATCAAGGCATCCTCATCTGCATTAAAGCTGCTACTTAGATTCTTAAATTTTAAAAAAAAAAAACAAACAATGATTATTGTTGAGTGTAAACGCTGATAATTCGTATTACTCTTTTTATGAGGTGTCTGACAGTACTGTGGTTGGCATTCTGTAAAATCACATTCGTCAACTTTTACAACGATTTTATGTTAATAGCGATCAACGGATCAACAGGATGGCTCATGACAATATCGACAAACATCTTAAGGATGGCAACGTACCATTAACATCTTTGGTGTTAGGCGATGGTGTTCTCTTTTCACCAAGAGAGCCATCAGTTTGTTTGCTATCTAATGATATAAAAATACATCATTATATTTTTAGCAGCTACTAGGATTCTTAAAGTAGAATACCTACTCCAAATTCTTTTTTTGACAGACTCGATTGGTTTTCAATTGATTTAGAACACGATCTTGTGATAAAAAACTATATGTATTGATGACCATTAAGGACCGAATTATATGCCACAAAAGAAGCTTGTTATATGCATGCAAATATGCACGAAAAATGCTTGAAATATGCATAAAAATAGGTAAAATATGTAAAAATAAATGATAAGTATAAGGAACCCCAAAAAGAAAAATGTAATTTTATTTATTTTTACTTTAAAATCAGCATACAATAAATAGATTATCAATTTATAGACGATAATAAGTGAAGTAACATAGCATTAAATTACATAACAATTTTTTAAATTTTTTTAAACGTAAACAATCAAGTGTTGTTTCAAATGTTCAGTAGTGAGACAGTGCCTTCGATCATTCAAAATATATTTATAAGTGGAAAGAAATCGAGAAATTCCATTTTCTAAGTCCGTTGAAATCGAATTACGATCAAATCTAAGGTATCGGTAATAAATTTCAACTTAAATGAAGAGACCGGCTACATTAAGTCATAACAAAGTATTGCTTTCGTGAATATTCTTGCTTATCCGTAAGTGATTTGGGGTTGAAATATGTCCTAAAAATCTTTTACAGACATATTTTACATGTAAAATGATAATTATAGACGTGAGTTTGCAGATGTCTATCAAAAAGATGCTTACGAATATATGTTTTATTAACATATTTACACAAAAATTCCGAGACACTCGTTTTTTTCGTACAATTTCTGTCAGTTTTATGCAATAGGGAATGATTTGTTAGATCTTTTTCATTATAAGATGTAAACCAACACACACCACAATAATATTTATTGATTGTGCTATTAGACAGACAACATTACACACACACATTTAGAATTTTTCTCACTATTATCATAGGCGCACATATCACATACAATTTTTTTTATTATTTGTAGTATCATTATAATCAAGATTTTTATTTTCCTCATCTGGTTTTGTTCACGGGGATTTTTCTACTTCCCCAATTGCTCCTTCTAGGATATCCTTAACATCGAACTCTTTGAGCTTAGATCCAAACGACTGACCTAAAATACTGACTATTATTACCACAATATATTTTTTAAAATTACTTTAATATTTATAATTTAATGGTAACTAAATTAAAAATTGAGAAATATTGTATACAATATTTTTTTAATTGTGAAACAATTACCTTCGGAAAATCTGCAGACAACTTGACGTAATGATTTGAATGTATACAAAAAATACTACAACCCACAACAGTAATTTGTAGATTGTGGCAGTTTTTGAAGTGCATAGTATAGGAGATAAATTTTACAACAACACAACGAGACGATGTTTCTTTCTTCTTTTTTTTTAAAGTGTTCCACCACTCATTGATAGCATGCAAGGAACATTATCAAGTGTTTTAAGGTTCTGGGAAAGGAAAAATTGGAAAAGATTGCCCGAAAACTGATACAATCTTGATAGAATAACGTGTGTCAGAAATAATTACGTGGGTTTGGTCAACAGTTTATTTATAGTTATAATTTTCTTATTTCCTAATGATTATGTATCATATTAGCGGACACAACCTTGTCATTGAGCGTAAAAATAGAAGATTTACAATAAGTTCTACCGTTTTTAACGCAGCGCCATCTTATTTTTTCTTCGCCATCCGACACCCGTTTGTAATGAACGCTATAGTGATGTTTACCTACGTATAATCGACGATTGCCATTGCTGTCCTCTACGTACTCAAAATCTAAAAGTGAAAGTCATTAATTTAAAAAATGTTTGTTTTTTAATATAACTAGATAGAAAATAGCAGATGGTTCTCCTACTGGAAAGAGATAACCATCACCTATAAACACCAAAGATGTTAATGGTACACTGATATCCGCGTGGCTGGGTATTAATGCCTCATGCATAAGTGTACCGGCTACTCTGGCCATCAAACCGGAAAATGACAGTCACAGGTATTGACGCTATTGCAGCAAGAATAGGTAAGGCGGTGGTACCAGATCCAAGCGAGACAATGCAGAACTCTACCACCTAGTAATCAGTTCAGAAGGGACTTGTATAGCCAATCGTTCGCCTTCTACGGATTTTTTTCTTTTTTTTATGAGGGACTTATGTCGCTATGGCGACTACGTCAGTCCCACTTTTACGAATTATCTGGTAGAATGGCAGGCAGTTCGTACTGAAATGAACACGATGAAAACTTACTACAATTATTTATATTTTAATTGACTTTCGGTTTTGCAGACATCCTAGTTACTTATTCCGGGGGATAGTAAACAAGATGTCTCTCTTGAAAGAAAAATATAGCCCCCGCTAAATTCACTTAAGATGGTAATGGTGTGTTGCCATCCACGTGGCGAGGGTGTAATAACACATGAATATGTATATTTACTGGGTACCTTACCTTTTAAACCGTGAACGATAGTGACAAATACTAACGATATTACAAAAGGAAAGACCAAGCGGTACCGGTAAACTTATATTTCATTCCCTTTTTTAAGCCCCTAAGAGGTTGACTTTTGACTGTCTGATGGCGCCTTTGTCCGCACAAAGCCAATCGCTTCTCAAAAGGCCTTACTTTCAAGCAAAATTTTCTTATTATATTATTATTATTTTCTCGCTCTACCCCAGGATCGGCACTGCCAAATTCACATGTAGAAGACTGAGTAATTGTCAGATACCATTTAGGTATCATCACAAAAACGTCCTGTCCTTTTTGCCTAATTACTTATGTATGTTTAACAGTAAAATAAATTTATTATTTTATATTGTGTCATATACATTTGAAGCCGTTTGTACTTCATAAATCACATATTGCGTGTGAATCCTTTCAAGCTTTTTCGAAGTTTTATGATTATTTTTAAAAGATACGCCTACTGGTAAAGTTAGAGATAATTAAATTACATTTCATAAAATACATACAATATATTTCATTCCCTTTTTTAAGCCCCTAAGAGGTTGACTTTTGAAAAAACAGTAGATCTGTTATAGATTGACCCCGGGTCTTTAACTATTTCCTTGCAAAATTGCGGTTTAGGTGTGAAAACATATATATAACAGATAGACTTTCACATTTATAATTTTAGTACGAATTTAATCTATAATTCTTAATTAAATTAATCTAAGGACATGTAGTTTATTGGGCTTGAATAAATAACACAAACATAAACAATAAACTGTTTATTTTTCAACATTTTTAATATTAAAACTAGAAATCTATAATTTAAAGAAGAAATTGAAAAAAAAATTGTATTTCACGGTATTACGTCACACGATTAGTTTAGACTCTACACCTACTTAAAAACTTATTTGAAACTGTGAAATCAATTTATAATTTTCTGTGTCAACAGTTTTCTTTTTTCTTTATTTTTTTCTTTTTTATTGATACGGTAGCACAGACATAAACAATTTAACGGTGTAAGATACAAGGCTAAGTTGACTTTTAATCCGTTTCGAGACTTCAGTGGTTGTATAAAACTAGAAAATATTACTAGATTTATACGAGCCAGTTCTGTTATAATTCTTCAACTTTTCACATCACTTGATAGAAGGTGAAGTGAATAGGTAATTTGGATATACGTGGAACAAACACTATACTGCTGAGGGCTTTCTCGATTACCAGATCATCATTCAGTTGATTCGATTAGTCACGTTGCCTTTTTAGTACGTCACTAAAATACTGACACATATAATACCTATTATGTTCGCAAAAATTTGCTAATAATTCAATTTCTTCTTTAAGTAATGACACAAGCATATCTGCAATTTATTATTATTTATTGATTGTTGTATCACATATTTGCTTTATTTTATTACTACCAAATAAAAATAATCGATTTATATCCTGTCGAAATAATTAACAAGTTGTAGATATATCGATTAATTTTATTTGATCAAGTCTTGAAATAATCGACACAAATCGTCACGCTAAGATTTAAAAGACAAAATCAAAAAATGTTTAACTCAAATAAACCTTAATAGGCACTTAAGAGGAGTCGACGAAAAAAGAATCAAAATAAATATAATAAAAATTCATACGAAATTAACAGTAACTTTAGTTTTTAAACAGTTTTTCGTTTTTAAACTTACATGAATTACACGAATTGATCTAAAAAGTAAAAAAAATATTTGGTTCTCATAAGGGTGTAAGTCTACGATATTGATACATTAATACATAAGTACTGAAAACATATTCAATAAACACTCAAACATGGCGACGCCACATTTTTCCCCGCGTTGGTACGGGCTCCATTAAGAATAAACTGACTGCCGTTCTGTAAGGCATGTCGCAAAAGGCGACCAATTGGCTACACGTGTCACTACTATCGTCATTACTAGGTGATAGAGTTCCGTAACGTTTCGCCCGGGTCTGGTGCCATCGCATACTCCTGCCGCAATAGCATTAGTACTTGTCACTGTCGTGTTGCGATTTAGAGGGCAAGGTAGCCGGTAAACTTATGCATGTGGCGTTAGACCTCGCCACAAGATAGCAACGCACCATTAACATATTTGTTGTCTGTAGGCGATGGCTGACTCTTTCCATCAGGAGACCCATCTGCTTGTTTGCTATCTTATTATATAAAAAAATCCATCACTTTACTATCTAACCTTTCGAACCAGAATGCGATAATGTCAGTGTCATAGACTGTACAATAGATAAGACAGTGGTACCAAACACGTGCGAGATGTTGCAGAAGGCCTTCAACCTAGCAGGCCCGATTATAGAGACACGTTTAGCTTAATTTTACGAATTGCATAAAAGAATAAAAAAAAAACAAAAAAAAAATAGGTGACTTATGTAATGCAGCACGGAAATGCACACGTTTTTCGCTGCTTACACATGAATAACAAAGGCGTGAAGCTCTAGTCAATGGTTGTGTTCTAAATTTTTCGACACGACAACATCATTTACCGTAAAAATGGATGCTTTACAATAATATCTGCTATTTTTTAAGCAACGCCATCTTACTTTAAATTGTCCGTCAGTAACACGTTGATAATGCATGCTGTACAGATGACCTTTCACGCATAGTCTTCGTATACCGTTATGATCCTCGACGAACTCTAATTCTATAAAGAAAGAAGAAAGGAATTAATATAAGTTGAAACTAGTTTATAACACAATTGTACTTTTATTTCACTACAGGGATAGACTAATTTATTTAAATCAATCGACTAGTTTTGTTTTAAAGCATCCTCAGGACGTAATTTTCTTAGTTTTTTAAAGGTATTAGTGTCACGTGAGTGACCGTGGAGAATGCTGCCGGTTTATTGCGTTATAAACATGGTGCCACGTTGGACAGGTCCTTTTCGAAGAAAATACAATCTTTCATTCTACAAGGCAGTTCGTAGGCAAATGAACGAATGTTGAAAGATTGACACAAATTTAATTATTACTAGTAACGCCGCAATGACGCCAGTGGCTGTCACTGACATGTTTCTGTTTGGAGGGTAAGGTAAGACGGTTTACTCTTTAAAATACTCTTTATCGTCGGCGCTTGGCTCATCATCATGTAGGAGTTTCACTCCATCTTCATGATTATTTTAAATTTAGATACCTGGGGCCTAATTCACGTAATTAAGCGGTGATCGAGTCGAAGCATTTAAGACACTTTTACATTTTCTTACATATTACGCCGCGTCGTAGCACGTCTCGACGTTCTATCGTGTTTAGGTGTGTGAAAGCTCTAAGCGCATTGATTCAATTACGTGAATTAGGGTTATTTAGTTATTTAGGGTTACACAAATAACACACTATGTTTTGTTTTAACCAAAATAGCCTAACTTAAATTTTAGTCCTGTAGATGTAAAAAAATTAAAACCGCTAGGCTATTTAACTAACATCGATTTGTAAATTGTGAACCGGTACAAGTGTCTAAATTTAAAATAATCATTATAAGTAACAGATTTTGCTTTTATACTTTAATAAAGTGTGAAAGGTTGATCCTGGCTCTTACCGAAACTACTGCCAATATGAGAAAGATATATAAGAAATTTCTTAGAAATTTGGATCATAACAAAGAATTCGTAACTTTTTTTATGTTACAAATAACAATATATATAAAAAAGGCATAATGATTTATCTTCAAAATGTGTAAATAGCCCTTAACTTTAAAACACAAGTAATAAGCTACATTTAAGATATAATTTAAAATAAAACAATTTTTCTTTATTATAAAATATATTTTAAGCATTATTCTGCTTTTCGTTAATATGTGTACATGCATTTATACAAATATATGCTTGCAAATTATCACCTAATATAAATAATATTAATATAAATTAAAAATGACGTAAAGTATGCGTAAACTGTTTACGCAAAAAACAATACCACTAAACTAAAGATTTACGAATTAATACTACTATAATTTCTTATAATGATATATAAATTTCATACTATGGTATATCTTCTATTACAGCTCCCCAGGGGTTAATTTTGTAAAAAGTAACCCCTGGGATCTTTTTGAGAAATTTTATCAAAATCGGTTCAGCCATGAAAGCGTAACAGACAGATAGAGAGATTATAATATTACTAGCTCTCACACGCAGCTTCGCCCGCGAGAGCGCCTGCTATGTGGACGACATGTTAATTAAGCATAATTTTCGTACAAATTATCATCCCCTCTTTGAACTTCTTATGAGGATTATCAAAAAGTATTTTGCCTATTTTTGACCGCGAATCTTCAACAATATTCTTACCAAATTTCATTAAAATCGGTACAACGGTTTGGACGTGAAAGGTTAATAGACAGGCAGACTTTCGCATTTATAATATTACTATGGCTATACTGCTATGCTATGCTATGCTACGCTGGGTTAATTTCATCTTACCGTTCAAAGCGTAAAAAAACCCTACCCGATCGAGGTGCTCGTATATACTTGGTCAATGACTTAAAAAAAAACTTGTTACTAAAATAAAAAATGTGTAACCAGTTGTCCCTGCAGGCCATCCCTGAAAATTCCCTATTATTTTAAGTTCAAAGGAGTAAAAACTATAAGCATTGATTTTTTCAATTCAAACATCTATTTTGTTAAAAATTGCAATATACTGATTTTTAAAAAGCTGTATATTTTGGAACCGATGATCGATGTTGAGCTTTCGAATGGCATTCAATGTAATTTATAAGATTTAAATATTGCTGCAGCTATATTAATCAATATGTTCAAAAATTTCGAAGCTATGTCAAAAAAATTAATTTTCGTCATTGATAAATCCCAAACAAATTGACCAATTTTGATTTAATTAACGGTTTTTGACGCAGTTTTTAAGGAAAGAAGTTGATAAGATTTTTAATTCGATCAGTGTATTAGCCTGAAATAAATATATTAAGTACGTTTGCTAAAACAACGTAATTTTAATATTTTGAAAAGATGTAACTTTTGGAAATTAGATTCAATTTTGATTTTTGAAATGGCATTCGACGTAATTTTTTAGTACTAAAATATAGTAGAATACAAAAAATGATTGGTTAATTTTTTTTTTTAAAGTTATGTCGAAAAAAACGCTTTTTTCTCAAAATTTTTCGTCAAACATTACTCCCAAATTTATAAACCGATATTGATGTAATTTATGCGTTAGACGTAGTTTTTTAATGAATAGAGCTAATTAGATTTTGTACTCAATCGGCAAATTAATCTGGAAGTTATAGTAAAAAAATCCTGTTTCGCCAAAAAATTTTTGAGGCTTTTTCAGAATTTCTCAAAATCTCCTGGGCCAACTTAGTTCTAATTTTCAGAAAGTCTAGTTAAGCAGAATTCAATCGAATGCCGTCAATCGCGTTTCGATCGGTCAAGCCGTTCAAAAGTTATGAGATGCTGACACACACACACATACATACATATAGACATACTGACGTCATCGTGAAAATAGTCGCAAAGGTTCCAGGACCTCAAAACGTGGAGATCTGGTGAAAGTTCGATTTTCGAAAATCGGGGCATAATAAGTAACTTCCTTATCTACATACGTAGCAGAAAGTTAAAAAGTGCTAAATAAAGACTGTTTTAAATTGCTTAGTTATAGTACTAAACTTGAGGAACTTCCCCTTAAATCAAGCAAATATTTTGAAAATTTATCTATACATATCCATAAATAAGGACTAAGATATTATGATTATATTAAGCTACCAAATAATATCTGACGATCGGACAGGGTTTTGTTTACACACTGTATATCTAGGGCTAATCATCACCTAATCATGTATGTGTGAATGTAGTACCTACTTCTAGTACTTAAAGTACTTGTGTTAAGTATATAAATATTGTCATTTTTTATTTCTTCATCACTAGATTAAAGTTACTGATATTCGTTTACCATCCAGCATAATCATGATTGTGTATCAGATTACCGTTGATAAGTCTATCATCTACAGTATAAGCATTGGCTTTACAGTAGTACTTGCTGTGTTGATAGCAGCGCCATCTTACTTTAAATGTGTTTGCGAAAGCGCGTTTATAGTGGAGACAATATGGCCGCCCCTGAATTATAAGACGACGTCCTCCAATGTGATTGTCAACGAAATGATACTCTGAAAAAGAAAATGCAATATTTGTAAAATACATAATAACACAAATCTTAGAATCTAAATTAAACTCTGATTTTATACAGAACAGTAATTGTATTATTCAAAATAATAATCGTATTATATAGCATAATTATTGTATTATACAGAATATTAATTTGTTTTATACAGTATAATTACTGTTATATACAGAATAATAATTTTAGTTAACAGTCTAAACAATTGTAAATCAGAAAAAAAATGCATACCATCATGTGACAATACGCATATCTTGTAGAATTGTAAGATCTCATCCCTATACAAAATATTAGTTCTCTCACACAACAATTACAAAAAACTTAAGCTATGTCTACACTGGATTAATATTATATTTAGTCTATGAGAGAACCTGGTGGAGCAGTAGGTACAAACAAAATAACGTTGTTTTTTTTCTTGTATACCATAAAAACACGGTAAACAAGGGGCTCCGTATTCATTATTAAATTAATTATGAAAATACGAAATTATTAAACACGTACATCTATTCCAAATAAAACTTATATAATGTCCTTCCAAAATAGGTCAACACATTTTAACACAGCGTTCTGAAGGTCTAACCAAAGATATTCAGCCAAAGAAGAATGTGATTCAAGAGACTAAAAGTTTTTGATTTTTACAAAGAAAATTTTTTTTTTCTCCTAACGATTTACGCCTTTTTGCATAAATTAATTCAACTTTAATGCAGAAGCGCAGAATGTGGATTATATTATTATGCAAAAACGCGTAAATCGTTATGAGAAAAAAATATTTTGCTCGTAACAATCAAAAAGTTTTAGTCTCCTAAATGATGTTTTTTTTCGGTTAGTTAGATGTACTGGGACCTAATTCACATAATTAAACGTCAAGAGAGTTGAAGCATGTAAGACTCTTGTACACATTTTCTTACATATTAGCAGCGTCGTAGCACATAACGGCGTTTTATCGTGTTTATATGTGTAAGAGCCCTAAGCGCATTGACTCAATTAAGTGAATTGGGGGGCTGAACGCTGTGTTAAATTTTGGAAGGACCTTATACAAAGACATCGTATCCCGTGTAGAATTGTTTTATTCCATCCAAATAAAGACTTTGTTTTTTTCTTTCCTTCAATAAAACTTTATTACTGAAACCTCCTATTAGAACAAAAAAAAAAAAAAATAATATGTACATATACCTCATCATGTTGACTTCCTTGCAGAGTTGACAGTGATTTACCGATTGTCTCTTCTTACTCGTGATAACCGAATCGTTATAATACACCACTACCAAATTCCTTTAGAACCAAACGGGATAACCACTAGCTCCACGAGGCAGTTACATCTAGATGGTACAGTTCTTAATATCTCACCCGGATTCTGTACAAATGATTTATCATACCTGCTGCAATCATTCTGATACTCGGTAACCGGTTTGTTTATTGTTGCAGCATTAATTTATCCCTATACGAAGGACAACGTACCAATGACATTTATATTGTCAATCAGCGATGGTTATCTCTACCAATAGAACTATTTGCGTGTTTGCTTTCTTACGATGTGTGTAAATAATTCATTATTATTATTAATTTAAAATTGAAAAAATAATCTAAACTATTAAAATACGTAGTAGCGGTCTTGTACCCATTTTACGTAACAAAACGTCAATTCAGTCGAAGCGTTTAGGACTTTTGCATATTTATGTGTGTAACATTTACGTGTTTATGTCTGTAAGAGACACAAGCGCTTAGACTCGATCCATGTTTTTTTATGTAAATAAGAGGGCTAATTATTACCAATATCTTCCAGACAAACTTAAACGTGCTCCCACACCGATACTGTATATTTCAGTAAGAGTATAAGTTAACTTTAAGTAAGAAAAACTAGCGATGACAAATTAACATTATGGCTACGTACACACAGGCAGGCGGCATGCTTAGCGCCTAGAGACTAGTGAACCACCTAGCGAGTTGCTTAGTAAAACGAACGCTCTAATATTATGTTAGCGCGCAATGCGGCCGATTGGGAACATTAAGTATTACCCATTTGTTAAAAATATATTATTAATATTAGACAAAATTAACAATTTCACTTCACAACATATATATTTTTTTTATTACTCAACGGATTTCAATTTTTAAGCATCTCCAGGATGTATACTTAACCTTTTAAGTTACATTTTAAGGTAATATGCTTAAAGCAACCTTTTTTTTATTTTCTTTATGTTATAAGATAGCAACCAAGCAGATGGGTCTCCTGATAGAAAGAGTCAACCATCGCCTATAGACACCAAAGGTGTTAATGGTGCGTTGCTATCTTGTGGCGAGGTCTAATGCCACATGCATAAGTTTACCGGGTACCTTACCCTCGAAACCGGAACACGACACCGACAAGCACTGACGCTATTGCGGCAGGAATATGTAAGGCATGGTACCAAACCCGGGCGAGACAATGCAGAACTCTATCACCTAATAACCACGATGGAAGTGACTCGTACAGCCAATCGGTCGCCTTTTACGACCTGCTTGGCAGAACGACAGTTGGTCTATTCTTCAAAGGAGCCCGGAACCAACATGGGGAAAAAAGTATATTACATCCTGAAGATGCTTGAAAAGTGAAACCGTTTGAGTAATATACAAAAATATATATGTTGTGAAGTGAAATTAATGTACAAGTCCATTGTTAATTGTGTTTAACAGTAATGGAATTTCACCAAGTGCCGACGATGGAAAGTATAAAATATGTATTATTAGGACACAATGTGATCCGAATATTCCCACTCAGGTAATAATATTATACATTAAAATTATTATAACTTTCGTAAGACATTATAAACTAAGTAATTAAAATCGGCTACACTCACGATTAATCGGTGTAGGTTCCGACTAGTTTCAAACCTATATGAGGTCCTTCCTCAGGGTGAGTCCGACTTTCGCTCGGTAGCGTCTCGTCTCGAACTGATCCTGAGGAAGGACCTCATATAGTTGGGTCTGAAACTAATCGGAACGTACTAGGCATGGATCATTTAACAGTTAACGTATTAAATTTCGTACTAAATTTTTGTAACAATTAACAACTGTTATTTATATTAGCAAATACTGTCAAAAATTACCAATAACTTCATATAGGATAATAATGTTATTAAAAATAGTTGAGCTACCTTGATTTATGATAAAAATAACTGTTAAAAATTGTAAAATTACTCCAGTGGACCTATTTTTTATTTTTTTGCTGCTAACTCGACAGCTTTGCATTTTTGCTGCTACGTTGATTTATGATAAGAATAACTGTTAAACTACTCCAGAGGACCTTTTTTTGGTCGCTAACTCGATATATCATCACCAAGAGCATCGTCTTCCATTTTATCTGTGCATATTGCACCTCTCAGCATATTTTTTTCTGTGCACGTTGAAGTATCCACATTTGTTTTTTTGTTTTGTTCCCAGTTTTCTAAGTGTTCCCAGTGTTGTATATAATATAACATAAATAAATAACTGTTAAATAATAATTAATTTTAACAACATACCAGTTAACCTAATTTAACAATAATTTCCATGCCTAGAACGTACACCGATTAATCGTGTGAGTGTAGCCGTTTTTAATTATTTAATACTAGCTGCAGCGTGCAGCCCGCTACATTACAAAAGTTTTTGGCGAATCCAGCGAAATCACTTAATTTTTCTGGGATAAGAAGTAACATAATGAGTTATATATATAATACACAGTGTATATGTCGCAGTGAAATTGTCAATACCGTAAAATTATAATCTACCTAAGTGATATTATAATTTAACTGCTAACCTAACCTAACCAAATTATAAAATCCGTAGGTAGATTATAATCTAACGGCTATTGACAATTTCACTGCGACATATATAACAGTTGTATAGTAGTATTTTTTAGTTACTCGACAATGCTATACTTACCCATGTCCATAAATTTTGTTTAAAGCACTATCTATAAAATAGATTTTAATATGTTTTAATAGACTTTGAATAAATGGCACAGACATTTAATTCAACTACTTGAAATGTTAAGCAAACAAAAAAATGTTAATGCTACTATTCTTCTCTTCATAATTAATACGCTACATTAATCTAAAGTCTGGTCTCTCAGGAGAGAGCCCTTATCGTGGGTGTTAGTTGCCAAAATTGAAACAAACTCTGGCTTAGCATTCTGCTCGCTCTCTATTACGAAGCTATTCCAGGTCATCATCTACCTCTGTACCATATTTTATTCAAATCCGTTCAGTAGTTTTGTCGTGATTAACAAACATACATCCATCCAAACATCCAAATTTTCGCATTTATAATATTAATATAGATTTTACACATTTATTGATATTAACCGATTCGTTGAGATGTCTAATTTCGCTAACTACTAACTGTAGCGTCGAACAAAAATAACGTTACACTGTTCCGTACCCAACGCCATACGATTAGATGACACGCATCTGCGTATTCAGCCATGTCGGAAAGAAAACAGAATTTTGAACATTTTTCACATGTTCAAAGTTTGAAAACTTTTAGTTTACATTCGAAATCTAATGTGAACGGACAGACAAATTGGCCAGGTGATCAGAAGTGGAAAAATAAGTGTATTTCTGGAAATGGATGGTAAGTGACTTTTTCAATACAGTTGTGCTAAACCTTTTTAACTTATTTTGTATTTTAGATATTCACAAAAAATATCAAAATTATTATTGTCAGTAATATTAACACTTTGCTAAATACTGCTATTATATTATGGTTATTTAATGTCTTTAGGACGAAAAAGAAAGTATATTCCGGATACTGAAAAAGAAACTCAATGCGGCGACGAAGACGTGATAGAACAGTATTTACAAAATTGAGAACACTTAGAAAACTGGGAACAAAACAAAAAAACAAATGTGGATACTACAACGTACACAGAAAAAAATATGGTGGGAGGTGCAACATGCACAGATAAAATGGAAGACGATGCTGTTGGTGATGATAATGCAACTGTATTGGACATCCATAGATGTAAATATTTTGGCCAGTTGGTTTTAAATTAATTATTGCGATTCAAACCAAATTACAGAAATATAAAGATGCGGAAAATATGAGATTTAATAAAAAATAATTTTAATACCAAATAAATACAAATGAAGTAGTAGAGTGAGTAGAGAAGACAAGAGTTAAATAAAACCAGGTTTTAAATTAGATAATAACATTTATTGTTGATTTGCTGTGCTGATAACCACGGCATAATAATTAAAAAAACATTACAAAAGCGGGTCCGAATCCTACTGACATTGTTATTAAGTAATAGGATGATTTTTATAACTTTGTAAGACTGATCTTAGTATAGTTATGTAAGTTAGGAGACTGATTTTTAAAATAATGTATAAGATTGATTTTTACGATTATGTAAGAGGTTAATTAACCTTGCTTAAACTCGCGATCGTCTTTTTAGGCGAATGACGCCTTGATCAACAATAGTAAGTACTAGATACAGAAATGCTGAACTGGCAATATTTCAATATTTGTGAAATTCTCCGAAACAATTAAGGCACATGCCTGGGAATCCAGGGCAATCGGGACAGCCAGTTATAACTGAAACCCTTCTTTTATATTTTGCGTAGCAACTTTTACATCTTTTTCTTAGGGTATTATTATCTCTCTTTGGCAAGTTGGCGGGTAAATGTATTTTTCCCCTTGATGGAGGCTGAGAGTGTTCTGTAATATTTAAGATTTTTTTTTATAGTTTTTATAGTGTTTAGTATGAGTGCTGCTCAAAAATTATTTTCAAGTAAGTAATCTATCTATTAATACTTTTTACTTGTTAAGATTAGTGTATTTTAATAAAAAATAATAATCAGAAACGTAATTAACTGTACTCGCAAACCGCGCTCTGCGACCTTTCAAAACATGATATTTTTACAATATTTCATTAAAGATGACTGTGTAATGTATGTATTTTGAGCAAATTATCATGATATACGATTTTACATTTGCCAGTTGAAATTGGTTTCTTTATTTTTTGCGCGGGCGACTGGGACCGAAATTGTGCCCCTTATTTGTGTAGACGTAGTGGTGTGAAAATGTTTAACTGTATGTTTTTTTTTATAGTGGTAGTTGTACTAAATACATTTTAGATAAAATAAAATGACAAGTATGTGATTATATTATTTTATTTTAAAAATATGCCTGATATAACACAATTTAACCTCATATTTCATTGTCCTCTAAGTTAATACTTAATAGGCTAATGCCACATACATAAGTTTACCGGCTACCTTACACTCCAAACCGTAACACGACAGTGACTAGCACTGACGTTATTGCGGCAGGAATAGTTAAGGTGGTGGTACCAGACCCGGGCGGGACAATGCAAAACTCTACCTCCTAGTAGCCACGATATTAGTGACTGGCATAGCTAATCGGTCGCCTTTTACGACCTGCCTGGCAGAACGGCAGTTGGTCTATTCTACAAAGGAGTCCGGGACCAACACGGGGAAAATTGTAGGTACTTCAACTCGCCAACTCTTCGACCGGGACCGTCCGTTGTTTGAAACGAGCGACAGAGATTTTAGCAAATGCAACTCTCTGCCGTAGAATTATGACTCATATTAGCCATATTGACCCGCGTAGTTGGAAACAGCGTGGTAAATTTCCATAATTTATAAATGTATAATTTTATGGATCTGTAATTCTGAATCATGTTTGTGTTAAAAAAACGATTCTAGATCTATTTCTTCCAGAAATATTTTACGTACGTATGATGTCTCAGTATTTTAAGTACCTATTTGTATTTTTTTAAAGAGGTTGGTTACCCCTACTTGTAAAAAATCTTACAATATCCAGAGACGAAGGGTACGATCGATATACGTGAAAAATGAAAATAGTTTGGTTTTGGGTAAAAACTTCCCTAAAACTAATTGAAGGTCTTACTATCGATTTTAAAATGACACACATCCATGTCTAATACACTATGGCACTAATAAGTGCCATCCTCAACGAATCGGTTAATTGCTCTGAACTCTTATTGCGGATTAGAATTGCAAAAAATTGTAGGTTTGCAAAAAAAAACATATATATTGTAATCAAAATTTAATATATTTGTTATGTATATTCAGGGATTATTTCACTTAATTCATAACTTAAAGAAAAATATGAGGCAATTAATTCTAAATATAATAAAAAACATTCGACGGACATCATTCATTACATAAAGCGGTTTGTATTTTAATTTAAAATTACACAAAAATAAATACAGCCTTTGTTTTTCAACTTTTTAATACGTGTTGGTTTTGGAGAAATGACCATTTGTTTTTCTGCTAGGCAGCACGTAATAGGCAAGCAAAGCGTCGTGTTTTAATTAGTAGATTAGAAGATTCCTCAACATGTCGCCTGGGTTCGTACCACCGCCTTACTATTCCTACCGCAATATGTCAATGCTTGTTGCCATTGCATACTGCCACACGGAGAAAAACGCCTCTTTAACATATTTAATATCTATTGACGAAGGTATTATTTTCAAGAAGAGAGCTATTCTCATTTACGACTTTATGACACAACGTTAAAAATAATGTGCACATATTTAAAATGTATTTCTTGTATTTTGAAGTAACACAGAATTACAAACTTGCATACATATTTGTAATTTAAAACAAACAAACATACGGTTCACTAAAATCATGTAATACGACTTATAGGCTCCAAATTTATTCTTTTTGCAAGTTTATGGATTAGTCTATGCCTTTAAAACAAATAGCCCTATAGTGACATACACATTATAGCGACAAAAATATGCAGGGCGTTAGTTAGAAACTTGCCGTACTGACTACTAAGTTGTCGCAGAACTCTATAGCCTCTTATTCACGATGGCAGTGATTTGATAGAAAAAAACAGGCTTAATTTCCTGTCGTCTCTAACGAGCTGTATGTTAGGACGACAGGTTATCAAGTTTCATTAGTAGCCCGATCTAACAATAAAAAATAAAGCCATACGTAACTACCTATATTTTTATATAGTTGTAATATTAAGTTACAGTACATTAAAAAAATCAACTACAATACATTATAAAAGAAGTAGGATATAAAATTAATTGATCTGCATCTTTCTGTAAGTTTAAATAATAAATTAAGAGTAATTAAGCTGTTTAGGAGTTAAGTATTATTGTTATATGGGTTATCCTTAAAATTAACTCACTTGCTGAAAAGTTATCTTGATTTCAGACGAATGAGCTAACACTCTGTATAATCATGATTATGGACAAGGTTACCATTAACAATTTTGTCATTTATAGTATAAACATTAGCTTTACAGTAGTACTTGCTGTGCTTCAAGCACCTCCATCTTAATTTGAATGTGTCGGCAAAAGCTCGTTTTAGGTGAAGACAAAATGGCCGACCTTGGACAATGAGACGACGGCTGCCGAAGTTGCTATCGATGTAATGGTAAGCTAAAAAACAAAATTATATGTTAGTCGTTATAAATTTGAAATAAAAACGTTTGTGAATATTATTTATAAATTATAAATCGATGACTGTCATTTTTAAAAATAAAACCTAATGGTTCGACTTGTAATGAGTGATATAATGCGTATACGTACAAACTTACGTGTGAAGCACGACGTTTCGACTATGAAGTGTTGAGCGTGATCACGAGCGGATGAGACGTCCGCTTGTGGCTAATGCAATTTAGCAGAGTTGTCAAGCTTTTGGTTATAGCATTTTTAATGTATATTTCAATATTCCAAACTCGGTCCTAAATAAAATTTCGTCCAAACGCCTCCAGCATTTTTGGCGTAAAGAAGTAACAAACATACATTCTCATATTTATGTGTAAGATTAATCACTGTTGTCTAAAAACGGCGTTGATATGTATCCACCTGAAGAAATATTTATTATTACCCTATGCCATAAAAAATCTCCAGTGCCTAAAACTTTTTCATTTAAAGAGGCAAAATATATTTATCAGTATTTAGGCCTCAATTGTGTTTGAGGTCTGCGTATAAGACTTGACCTCCCAGCGTCAATTGTAACAATACTTATCAGGTTTTAGCTTCTGTCGCCTTATATAAACTACCTGGCAGGAAGACAGGATAATTTTCCAAATGTTCTTAATATAATAATGATCATGTACTCGTATTTGTGATAGTAAACTATGAAAGCTAATAAACAGTGTTTTGCTGAAAGTGGGTTGATATTGTTTTCATTTTGACGAAAAGGAAGTTCACGGCGTTTCTGTCGATGATAGTTGGTGATCATGATTGTAGATCTAAAAATAGGTATACGTATAGCAAGCAATTTTGCCAACTAAATGAAAATAGGAGTTCAATCATTTTTATTTTCTATTACGCTTATTACACACAAGATCATAACATATTAACTAAATTACAAGAAAGATACACGGTTGTGCCAGGTCGCAAAATCCAAAATTTAGTTATACATCGTAAAAGTATTGTTTTAAATAAATATCATCACGACGTTTCTCTTGCGGGATAGGAAGCGAGTACTAAATGACAATAGATGTATCGATTCACAACAAATCATCGGTTTGTCAATTGTCATCCGATCGCCAAATTTTATCAACCTGGAAATCTGTTTTTGCGATAAATGGGTCCTAAAGTTTTACGGGCTCATCTTAAATACGCGCGTGGTTACAACCTACCACCAAAATTTAAGCTTATTCGGACATTTCTATTTTCGGAAACCTCTATATATACACGGTGTAAAGAAAAGCTTTTCCGATTCGAAAGAAGCATATAGATAGGTCAATGATATTATAAAAAAAATATTAAAATAAGAAAAATATCGTAGTTTAGTGCCTCACTTTAGTATTAAATTCGAGCAACTTCCCCTGAAATCAAGCAAATATTTTGAAAATTTATGTATCAATGTCCATAAAATAATGACACAAATCTATGTTAGTATTAAGCTACCAAATAATGCCTTTAACGATCGGACAGAATTTTTTACACACTGTATAGTATTTACACATAATTAGTAAAGATATGAAAACAATGGGATGAATTTTGTGGTCCTTTTTATGACGTAGTGTAGTAGCTAGCCCATTCGACTTTGGTGATATACATTAGGTGAGATATATGAGGGCTGACTTGGGGCTATCCGCGATAGTTCAAATCACAGTAACAGCTAGGAGTCTGTTGGTGGTATGTAAGCATCTCGGTGAGCAGCCTTGGATGAGCAATAAAGCTCTTGACCCGTTTATCTCAAGAAAAAAGCGATTTCATTATCAGGTCGATAAAATATACCGATGGGGGTCAACAATCATCTAATCAACCGTCAAACCGGTGGGTCGTTGTAACCCGGAACGTGTAATAATGTTTGGTTCGCTCTGCCTACTTTGCAAATAAACTGGTTGTGATGATATATATTTAAAATTATTTTTTAGTAATCTAAAATGATACCCATACTTATATTACTAATTTGACACTTAAATACATTTTCTACTTCTATACGACACATTCTTAATTTTAAAACAACTAATCGTTATGTTTTGATCTAAATTTTATAAAAACTACCTTATTATAAAAATCCTAACAAACAATGTAAATTAAAAAAGTCACAAAAATAAGAATAAAGCAGAAAAAACATAAGATTACATAATAATAAAACTCAATTGGAGAGGTTAGAAAACCGACAATGAAAAAGCAAACGATAAATTTAATCTTAAAAATACGTTTTGTAATGCATTACAAATTCAGTTTAAATCATTGATATAAAAAACCCAAGATGCACAGTTCCGAACAAAATTGACACTCAAAAGTGTCCCTAATGTCATTGATATAGTTATAGATATGACAAAAACATACGTCTTTGCATATCCAACCTTAAGCGGAAGATTTAAAGTTGTTTTTACAAAACAATGTACAAAAAGAAATAAAATTGACAGCGTCGCGACCGACGCGATTCTATTTAAAATGAGCGTACAATTTGAAATTGTGCGCTCATTTTTGGAAAAAGTTTTTGAGACACTGATTGTGTATCTTGGGTTTTTCATATCAATGGTTTAAATAAAATAAATCCATCAAAATCCATCGCATTGTTTTTCTGTTATACAGACTAAGACTTATACCTATGCTGCCTCAACTGCTGAAAATTTTAGAACTTGTTTCTGCAAATTAGCAAAAAAATTTTTCGTTGTGCTTTTATTAAACAATCATGTTATGCACGTTATAAGTTTTGACCGCACATTACAGACTAACATCAATGGCTACAGCGTTTACACGTGACAACTTTTTGTTTTGTAAACAGTTGTCCAAACAAAAAGTATATGATTATAAAGCCCTTGTTTTAACTTTACTTACGTCAGATTAGAATGTAGAATAGAGCTAATTTAATCTGTTGTAGTTAAAATTTCACGTTTAATGATTATGAATTAAATTGGCAGATACAATTCTATCATTTATAGTATAAAGGCACGATTTGCACTGTTTATTATATTTGGAACATCGCCATCTTAATTTGAAAGTGTCAACACCAACAGGACGTTTGTAATGGACGCAGAATTTTCTTCCACCAATAATCAAACGCCGGCTGCCATTACTTGTTACTACGTACCGGCATACTGAAATCAATGAGATATATTATAAAATACAGAGTTAAAAGCCCTTCTGTGTCTTAATAATAAGTATCTTAATTATGTACTATGAGTATAAACTAAAATAAAAGAGATGTCAGCAGGAAATCCTACCATATTAAGTTGAACTGTAAAAAAGTTTTATTTTTATTAGAATTTTCATTTTTAAATCCAAATTTGTTTTTTGTCCAAGCTGACGTTGATATGTTACATAGTTAAATTATACAAAAAGAAAGATATAAAACCAGACCAATTTTTAACAAGGTTATATTTAAGCAGAAGTCTTAATTAAAATGGCACACAAAGGAGAAGAAAAAAACTATTTCCTATAACAAAGAATTTTACGTTTATATCATAACAAAAAGTTTATGTTTTTATGATTAAACTCAATTAAAAATGTATTACCGATACCCTTGTAGAGTAAGGTAAGTTTAAATCGAGTCTGTTGATGCTCAGTTGCGCCAGTTTTAGGCAGGCAGGTTAAACTCAAATATTTTTGAAATTATTTCTGGCGGAATCTGGAGCGTGATTATGAACAGTGTTGCCACAAACAACAGTGTCATCGATTGTATAAAATGCAGCCTTGCAACCTTTTGAGTTGTTAGTAGAGCACCTCCATCTCATTTTCGGCCCATGACTTGATTCTCGTACAATGTGTGTACAGTAGGTGTAGCCGTCCATTTTTATTAAGCGATTTCCTTTACAACCTCTGATAAATTCAAATTGACCTGTAATTTAAAAAAAGATAGATTTAAATTGAATGATGTGCATTAAATTGTAAAAAGTTCATGAAAGCTTTTTCACGTGTACCACAGCTTCGAACAGTGTAAAATTTTATTGTATGTATACTATATAAGCAAAATTTTTTAATACGTGAAACAAAAACTTTGTACCCCTTTTACGACAATCACGCGACCGGTGGAATGTAAAAGTTAGCACAGTTAAAGTTTAGTTGCGGAGCAGTGTAGAAACCAAATATTTTTATATAACATGCATTAGATTTTAGAAATACATTAAATTAATAAAAATAAACATTACACACAATACATTCATTTCACATACATCATAATATACACAAATATATACCCACTATTTTCTTTAAGGCTAGAGTCTGCTGTCTATGAGAGATTTTATTGTTTAGTAGTGTATAGTCGAATTTCAACCAGAGAGCGATCACCCGCTAGTTCTATTAAATATTTGCGCACCATATTAAGGCAGAAATCAAAATATGAATATATGAAATGAAAGGTATTTGTTTATTTAATACTTTCCATCGTCTGCACTTGGTGACTCTCTGTCTCTCTCTCTCTCTCTCTTCTCTTTTCTTCTCGCTCGGGTTACTTACAATATGATAAAAAAAACTGAAGTAATTAAATCTGACCACTACTATTTTCTCATATGCTTATACCTGTTACATATCTAATACCTTTAAACGAGCAATTCTTGTATATATATATATATACAAGAATTGCTCGTTTAAAGGTATTAGATATGTAACAGGTATATATATATATATATATATATACAGAAAATTACATTTCATGTCACATTGCAATAATCTGTACGCGCCTTAACTTTAAACTCTGGCTGAGCTAATTTTGTTCGCTCTAAAAGTCCATTATACGCTGTAAGCGACCCATAAAGTTAACTGTAAAACAGTCGTTTCGAAAAAAAAGCTAGCATTAACTAGGTATTAGAAAAATTCACCCATTTCTGCTTTTATACTAAATTTCAAAATTAACCACCAAATTCAATAATCATACAACCTTTTAGGGTAATATACTTAAAGTAACCTTTTTTATGCTTAAAAAGTTTTCCGGTTTCACTTTTAAGCATCTTCAGGTCACACATCCGGTTTCACTTTTTAATCATCTTCAGGATGTATCCTGAAGATGCTTAAAACGTGAAACCGGTCGAGTGATTTACAAAAATAAAGTTTTGATGTGAAATTAAAGTACAAGTGACTAGCCAATTGTGTTACAATGGTTACTTCTTTTCATTAAAATAGCTAACACTTTTTATCCGAGTATCATATGATAGCAAACAAGTAAATGTCTTTCCTGGTGGAAAGATGTAATCAACACTTATATACACCCTCCAAGCCGGAACATGACAGTGACACTCGTTATCGCTACTGCAGAAGGATTTGGTAAGCGGTGGTACCGAACCCGACGTTCTACCACCCGAAACTCTACCACCTAGTAGTCGCGATAATAGTGACACGTATAGCCAATCTGTCTGGCAGCATGGCAAATGGATATTTTGCAAAGGGAATATATATATATAAATAGGGGATGGATAATTTGCAAAGGGAACCCAGACTTAAGCCCCGTTTTCACTTTGATTATTGCGAGTGTGAGTGTTTAATACAGGTGCTTAGTATTAAGCCAAAAATATGTGAAGATAGCCGTGGATAAGTGCGAGTGATTCGTAATCAGCGTAGTAAAAGGGAATAGATGCTGATTACTAATCACTCGCACTGATCAACGGCTGTTTTCATGTATTTTTATCTTAATACTAAGCACCTGCATTAAACACTCACACTCGTACAAATCAAAGTGAAAACGGGGCTTAATGCAGAGTAAATTTTCTACTTAATAATATAAAAAAACTATGTCCTATTTATTTTAATAAATATTTTAATTTTGATAATGATTGTGACAAAGAAACGATCTAACGATTTGATTATCAAATGTATGGACGACAGCTTTGCAGTTTCTGTACGAAGAGCAACGCCATCTTATCTTCTCGCACTTTCCAATCATAAAAGTTCTGTGAATACAAAATAAACTTCCATTCACTCTTAACATTCTACTGCCTTTTCTGCTTATTATCAACGAGACATCTGAAAAAACAGTAAAAATTGAGAACAATGTTAGATTATATAATTTGTGCCAGAACTAAATTCCCAATATTGAATTATTTTATTAATTTTGAATTATTTTTATTTTATAAGAAAGCAAACAAGGTTTTCATAATGGAAGGAGATTACCATCGCCTATAGCAGGGTTTCTTTAAAATGGGTTCCATGATATAATAACCAGGAATTCACAGCTACACTTTCAATATATTTATTATAATTTAATGTTTATTTACATCACTATACTGTTATTTGTTCATGATACAAAATCCAAACAAACATCGGCATCCTTCTAATTACCTCATATTAGATAAAATTTAATTTAGTAAAAAATGGAATAGTAAATATGACAATTATTTTTTGAATATATTGTTTAATTTTTCTCCAATATTTTTTCAAAAGGGTTCTATGATTTTTAAATAGTTCTGAAAGTGGTCCATGTTTATCAAAAGTTAAAGAAACACCGGCCTATAGGCATCAAAGATGTAAATGGTGCGTTGCTATCCATGTAGCAGGGTCGAAATAAAATTATTATTACCTTACACTCGAAATACACAAGCATAAATTTATTAGCTACCTTACACTCGAAACCGGAATACGGCAGTGACAAGACAAACACCGACGGTGTTGCGGCAGGAACGGGTAATGCAGTGGGACCAAACCAGACCGAGCCGATGCAAAATTCTTTACCCCTAGTAAGTGAGCTAGTTGACTAAATTTGAAAAAATCTTTAAAATTAAAATTCATTGCGAAAACGCTTTGGACTATCATGGCGTCCAAATAAGGTTTTATATATATATATATATATATATATATATATATATATATATATATATAATAACTTTGTGGTTTCTATGAAAATTACAACACAAGATGACGGATACACCTTGGCGAGTGCGTTGCGGAATTGCACGACTTAATTCCGCCATCTCCGTTTTTCTACCGATCGTCGAGGCACAAAGATTCCAGGCATCGCCATATGGTGGACGTTCCACGTACCCGGAAAAAAGAGGTTCGACTCGACATCTTTCATTCAAACCGCAAAGGACAAGAACATGATTCCTGGGTCTGTGTTCCCCGATGAGTACAATCTAGGGATCTTCAAGAGAAGAGTGAACATGTACCTTTTAGGGAAGCGCGTTCCATCTTAGGCCGTATCTTAGCTTACCATCAGGCGAGATCGTGATCAAGCGCTTCCCTATCGAAAAAAAAACGTATTACGACGGCGTGACGTAACGCGTCTAGTTTTGCGTTCACTTGTTTACCATTTGTCACTTTTGATTCTCGGTCTTTTTCTAGTAATACCTTTTCTACATTCATCTTATACCACATAAAATTTAAAATACCCTCTGCATTGTTAGTCTGCGGCCGCGTTCCTATCCACAAGTAATTATAAAAATGCTGACTCGCCAAAAGTGCCTATAAAGATTTATTTTAATAAAACACGTTTGACTTTGACTTTGGTTCATTCAACTTAGCATGTCAGCGTTCGCGATACGACATCATTGATTAAGCTATGATTGAGCGTAGTACTAAGTTTTGGGCGAATGAAATAAAATCTCACTGACTGAGTATTTATAGTGCGACTAATGGGCTAATAAATCATATTTCAGTACAAACCAAATAAAATAAGAATAGATACATATAAATATATTTTCACATAATTGAACTGTAACGCCTAGTTTTATAAATAATTATTCATAAATAAAAAACGATCACTATAATTACTGGTACATACCATCACAAAGGATGATAATGTTTACAAAATATTACATCATAGGATAATGATTATGTTCGCCTCTGAGAGCAACAACTTTATTATCAATGGTTGTAAGTATGACGTGGCAACCACGGCTGGCGTGTGTAGAACACCTCCAAAGCTTTTTTGGTGTTGACGATGCGTTCTTGTATATCTTTTGGGAGTACCTGTAACCCTCCATTAGGATGAGCATGTTGCCACGTTGCGATTCTATGTACTCCACATTTAAACCTTAAAAAATGAGGAAAATCTTTACTTCCGATAGGTGTTACCTTACCTCACTTGAACCAAATGAAAAACACACACACACAGTAACACAAACAGTCACACACTGAAGTTTACATGCGAGTAACCAAAACCCTGTCCAGTCATCAAATGCACTATTTACTAGCAGCTTAATATATATATTTGTGTCAATATTTTTTGTAATTTTTTGGATACTGTGAGTTAAATTTTTCCGTTCAAATAATTAATCTTAATATTTTCAAATCATATATGTGGCATCACCCAGAGTCACATATAGCCTTAGAGAAGATGCTGCGAGCGCGACGTGGTGATGTCCACTTTACATTATTTGCTAAACTTTAGGGAAATTGAAGGATAATCCAAGAATTTTAAAATACCATAGTATGCTTAAAAATATAATATTTTTTTATTACACAACCGACCTATGTATGCCCCATTTGGGTCGGACAGGGTTTTGTTAATCACTGTATACCTACATAATATTCACACATTTATACATACATAGCTGTAGCTTTTTTATCAAAAGTATTAGTGGGACAATTTATACTCCACCAAAGGCACGATTAGGAGCTTTTCCAATACATATTTTGCAATTTACTTTAACTCTCATGTCATTTGTATTTTAAGATACCAGGAGATACTAATATTATATATTTTATTAGAATTTAGTTGCTTCCCGAAATCCGCTGCTAGATTTATGTGTTTAGGTTAGATATATTAACAATGGATTTGAATAAAAAATTTTAATATATAAGATATTGAGTCTAGATATTATATATTTTGCGATTTTTTTCAGCTGATTTTGCATGATTGAGCACTAATTATCCGAATATCATGGGGAGTGTTCCGAAGAGTTATTCCGACTAATTCCTGCCGCTAAATTCCATAATCGGACATCGCGTCAAAATTTAAAGTTCCATTCTCACCACCTCGATGTCTGGAAATCCACAACCGTGCGCTTTTGTCGGTACTTTTTGCCTCGCACAACTCCTTTGTGGAATCAATTACCCTCGGGGGTGTTTCCGAACGGATACGACTTGGGGACCTTCAAGAAGCGAGCTTATTCATTCTTAAAAGGCTGGCGACGGTCCATGGGCGGCGGTGATCACTCGTTTGCCTCCTCTGCTATAAAAAATAAAATAAAAAAGGTAAATAAATATTTATTAAAAAACTTAACAAATTGTTTAGTATCGTTTATTAATTTGTTTTATTACTTGCTTTATGTGAACCCCACGGCATTAAAGCGTTTCCCTTGATGTCAAGTAACGGTGTGTTAAGTTGTTCGGTATAACATAAATTAATAAGATGTGTGTTTGTTTTATAAGATAGCAAACAAGCCGACGCCTCTCCTGATGGAAAGAGTAACCATCACCTAAAGACACCAAAGATATTAATAGTGTGTTGCTATCCGAGCGGCGCGATGGCAATGCCACAAGCATAAGTCTATAGATTACCTTACCCTCCAAATCGGAAGACGACAGTGATAAGCATTGACGCTATTGCGGCAGGATTAAGTAAGGTCCAATCCAAATACTTTGTTCGACTGGGAAATTTTCAAAAATAAAAAACGCTTGAGTTATAAATAATAAATAAATAAATATTCACGGGACAAATTACACTTATTGATCTAACCCCAAAGTAAGCAAATTATTTGCTAATGTTATGGGTGTTAGTCAACGCTACTAATACATAGAAATACATATATAAATACTAGAATATATTTAATAAACACCCAAACCCGGAAATACAAACAATTATGCTCATCACATAAATGCTTGTCCCCATCGGGGATCGAATCCGAGCCCGTCGATTGCGTAGTCAGGGTCGCTAACCACTCGATCAACGAGGCGGTCAGGGTCAGTTACTCCTTATCACATCAGCTATCTGCCAGTAAAAGTCCCGTCTAAACCGGTCAAGCCTTTTCAGAGTTTAGGCGGAACAAACAGACGACAAAAATTGTAATTTTGACAAATATACCGTGTTTACATCCATATGCATTTAGTAGAAAGCGGTTATTCTAATATTACAAACAGACACTCCAATTTTATTTATTTGTATGTATGTATGTATGTAAAGATTATTGATTACTACAATAATGTTAAATCAAAAAATTGGCTGAACTTATAATTTGAACAAATAAATGGACGGCTTAATAGCCGAACGGTGCCAGCCTCAGCCACTAACGGCCGGTTTCTGAAACGCAAATTAATTTTAGCAAGTAATTAATCTGCGTTTAACAGATAATTTGCTTGTAAAAATTACGTTAAACACATGTTAATTGCTTGTTAAAATTGATTTGCGTTTCAGAAACCGGCTGTTAATAACCTAAAAAACAAGAAGTTATTAAAATTTTTGATCTAAAAATAGTACTAATATTTTTTGCCCTGACTGGCGATAAAAAAATGGAAAAAGCAAGGCTTTATGGACAATCAGTACTCGATTTTTTTCACAAACATAAGTTTATTGGCGTGAAAATATATGTCAAAATGATGTCAAATAAAAAACGTTATTAGTAAATATATCCAGTTTATTTAAAATGAGTTTTGAAGGATTTGAACTTTATTTATAATACTCTTCTCTCGCGTATAGTATTTGGTTATTCTGTAATCCGCATGAATAAGATATTTAGCGTTAAGATATATTATGTAAAAAAATACGGTACTAGTACATACTTATTTGAAATAAGTTTTTAAGGATTTCAACTTCACTAGTTCATGATTATGCACGCCTCTTAAGCATATTTGTATCGGTGTTCATCCAAATCGTACGTATAGTACTCGGTCACAAAACAAATACGGGCAGAAGTCAAACTCATGTTTGTACTTCACTTTTCATACATACGATCGGCGGCGGTCGCGCTAGCGTTATCAAATTTGGCTTATGCACAAAAAACTAGTATCTAGGTGTTTGATTTATTGTTGAAAATGAAACAGGAAGAAGGGTAATGTAAAACAATAATAACTTAAATATTTTAATGTTATTGTTATACCTATTACAAATTTTCTGCAAAAAAGTTCACTGTTCTTGTCTCAAGCGGGTGGCTCACGTGCTTGCACTATATCCAACCAGTCCGAGATATCGCGTCTGTGAGGGGCATTGATATAAAAAACCCAAGATACACAATGTGTGTCTCAAAGCCACTAAAAATGAGCGCACAGTTTTAAATTGAGCGCTTATTTCAAATAAATCGCGTCGATTGCGACACCGTCAATTTTAATCGCGTCGATCGCGACACTGTCAATTATATACTTTCCATCGTCGGTACTTGGTGAAACTGCATTTTGAAATAGATATGACAAACTCACTTGTACTTCCAGTTCAAATGAATTTTATATAATCAGGGATGTTTTACTGTCAATTGTAAAAACAATTATAAATCTTGTACTTAAGGTTGACTATGCAAAAACATATGTTTAATGCCATATCTATAACTACTTATGTAAAATTAGCTACACTTTTGTATGTCAGTTTTGTTCGGAACTGTGCATCTTGGGTTTTTTATATCAATGGTGAGAAGTGTCTATGTGTGCATTGCTCGAGTGCCATTTGAATGTAGAATGACTTCTGTACCCATTTGTTTTATGACTTATTTGTGCCCACATAAGACATTTGGTGTACAGATATATGTATGAAAAACATGTATTTAATAATTTATCCCAATTTATTTTAAAGGAGTTTTGACAGACTTCAACTTCGCTGGTTCGTGATTATGCACGCCTTTCACACTTATAATGGTATTCTCCCACGTGGTCAAGATTGCATTGCATCGTCTGCTAGTATGAGAAACGCACCTCCATATTATCTTCGGATTATTTCCCTGGGGTTGTTTTTTGATAGAGTATTTATAGCCGTCTAATACTATTAGCGGGTTACCACGTTGTGATGATGTGTACTCATATTTGAAGTCTGAAATAAAATGGTTACTTTTAGAGTAAAAAAAAGGTTTAACACAGATTAAGGTAAACATAGGTTAAGATTCGCTTGAAGCAAACTATTTAAAAACTTTTTAATTGACTTGTATGTAATATGGTAAAATCATGAAGTACTTAGTAAATCTGGAGGTAACATTCTTAATAGTCATTTGAAACATTTGCCGAAGCATTTAACGATTCTGCGTCTCACTCTCTGAGGTCTCATCTTCTCATTCTTACTAAAATAAAAGAAAGAGAGGGTGAGGCCTCAGATGATGATAGCAATTTAGCGTTTTGTGTTACAAGTAGGCATTAGAAGTATATCCAGATTTAATATAGGTTTTTAATTGATTTTGAATGGTCGCCTCTGTGGTCTAGTGGTCCGGTGTCGGTGTTGACTGCATGATGTCTCGGATTCGATTCCCGAGTCGGGCAATTCAAAAATGTGTTTTTATTTAGTATTCCGATAAAAACAACGTTGCCCGGAATTGTATAAGTGCCCGGTTGGCAATCGGCTTGCCACCTATCACATCACGGGACTAAATATCTTCGGCTAATCGTGAGTACACTTGTTGTAGCTTTACCTACCACTACGAGGATACGGGCGTGAAGATACTTGAAATGATAATTTGAAGCAAGTGAGCCTAAATATTTACTGTACTGCAACAGAATTAGTATTCACTGTCCTGTATAAAAAAAAATTGATTTTTATATCAGACTAGCTGCCAGCCCCGGTTGCGGACGGGTTCGATTTTAAAAACTGTCCCGAACTATAATTAACAGTTTTTTTTATATAAACTTTGTTCTAGCAATAAGAACTCAACATTACTTTAAAGGCAGTAATACTGTAGCAACTTCCCATTTTCAGTATCTCCAGGACTATTAGAACGAAAGATCGGATCTTCACTAAATTACAATGGGATTACACGGGAGATATACCCTCCCAAACAATAACAGAATTTTTTAAAATCGGTTTATAAATAACCGAGTTCTGAGGTAATACACATAAAGAAACACAGTCGAATTGATAACCTCCTCCTTTTTGGATATCGGTTAAAAAAATCCAATTCGGTGTATTTATTTCGAAGTTATGCACGAACAGCATTTTGGCGATTCATTTTTATTGATATAGAGTGTTTGAAGTGTTAATTAATGTTTTTTTGTGTTTGCCATGTCATTATATTACATATTTTAAAGTTGTACCTTGTCGTAGTTGTCTTCTTTTATATATATTTTTTATAGAAGAGGGGGAAGCCAGCAGGAGATGCACCTGATGGTAAGTGATCACCGCTAGCACCTAATGATAAGTGATCACCGCACCGCACCGTAGAGCTAACCGGGCAGCCGCTATTTTCTTTAGCGCTATCACTGCATCTATTGGTAGACCACGCGTCTCGCCGTTAGTAAAATCAGTCCCCTGCTAAGTCCTATTTTTACTGTTTTAATAGTTTTGATAACGATATTTTGTTTAAAAGAATTGATGATCTTGTGTGTAGCTACATCTGAGTGCTAAGTGTGAGTTTTTCTTTTCGCATTCGATCGTGAGCGCGTTTCGAGTTTACTAGGAATTTGTATGTGATTTGTACAGCGCCACCTAGTGGTAAACGTGAGAAACCAGTTACCACTAGGTGGCGCTGTACAAATCACATACAAATTCCTAGTAAACTCGAAACGCGCTCACGATCGAATGCGAAAAGAAAAACTCACACTTAGCACTCTGTTTCGTTAATCTGATATGTTTCAACGACTTTGTTTTATTAAGCATTCATGTCAAAATAACAGTCCCCTGTTAATTCATACTTAATTACCAGTAGCAATGGTTATATTTTTAAGACTTATTATTATAAAGAGAAAGTTTACTGTCTTAATTATAATTTCAAAAAAAAAACTGTTACAACTAAGAGGTTGATTTTTTTTGTTTAAAATTATTTTTAAGCCATAAAAAGTCACTACAATAAGTAAAATTTGCTTTCATACTGTTAAATCATTCTAAAAACTTACATATTTTAAGAATAACAAAGAAAAATTAATACTCTGATGTTACTTAAATATAAATGCTTGTTTTTGTTCATAAAAAACAGTCCCCTGACACGGTTTTGCATAAAATCGTCCATAATTCAAAAACCAAGAAGAAAATGTGTGGCTTTTTTATAAATGTATGATTAGTTTACTATTGCCTTTAATTTTATCTACATAATATTCTCAAGATTTAATCATATTTGCTTAGGACAGTTGTATGGACGAATTTCCAAATAGCAGATAATCACACAGATATGATATCGGGTTCTAAATTTACAGGCAATGGGAAGACGGATATTGCACTTTTACTGCGTTTAAACCACGGATTAAATGGATATGCCTTTCAAGACAATTTCTAAGTTTGTCAGTGTAGCATTTTTTATATCATAAAATAGCAAACAAGCTGATGGGTGTCCTGATGGAAAGAGTCAACCATCGCCTATAGACACCAAAGGTGTTAATGGTGCGTTGCTATCTCATGGCGAGGTCTAATGCCACATGCATAAGTTTACCGGCTACCTTACCCTCCAAACCGGAACACGACAGTGACAAGCATAGACGCTATTGCGGCAGGAATAGGTAAGGCGGTGGTACCTGACCGGGCGAGACAATGCAGAACTCTACCACCTAGTGCCACGATGGTAGTGACTCGATAGCCAATCTTGCTCTGAACAAGCTTAGGCCTCCATTGAAGCTAAGTAGATACGAGTATAACATAATATAGTCATCGACGCAGAAGTATATTTTAAAATAAAAAATGAAAAAGATTTGTCATAAATTCGTGTATAATATGCTTACTATAATTATGTGAATTAACTTGTTTAACATTATATTTAAAACAATAATAAACACTTTTAGTTATTTATATTTTCACAAGGCAATTTGAAACCACTCGACTTAAAACAAAACCTTATTCAGTGCAAAACAAAAATTACACATAGCAATTTTTAATTGTAACAAGGAAACTTAAAACAACTTGACTATGAAAATTAAAAAAAAATGTTTAAAGTAAAACCTTGTGTTACACAAAAAAAAAACAAATAACTAAATATCTACTCAAATTCTTACAATAAAATATAAAACTAATTAACTTTGTTCATTGAAAAGTATTTAAAGTAAAAATAAAATTTCTAATTAAACATATACCTATTTAAATTCTTACAAAGAAATATAAAACTAATTGACTTTGTTCATTGAAAGTGTTTAAAGCTAAACCTTGTTTAATATAAAACAAATATTAATTTTATTTAAATTTTTCAATCGGCTTCACGATCTTTTCAAATTTCAACTTTGACTTTGAACATTATAAATATTTAAAGTAAAACTAACACGTGTTTTAACAATAAAATAATCTTTACATGGACTGCATAGGGGGTGTATGGTTATGTGATCCCCTGATATTAATAATGGAATTTTCCACAGTAGTTAAAATTACATGACATCGGCGACTTGCATGGGATACACACCACCATTTTGTTTTTGGGTTGTTTATATGAGATTGTCTTTTGACAAAATACTTATATCCATTTAATAAAATCAAAGGGTTTCCTCGTCGCGATGATAAATACCTAAACTCCAACGCTGAAAGAAAATACATAACTTTTGTTAATTAAGGCTGTTAAATGATAAGCACCCATTAAATTATACAATAACTAAAACGTTTGTATAAAATAACTTAAAACAAAAAATACACAGCTCACAGCCAGTGTCATATTCAGGCCAGCCAAGGCCAATTGAGCTACGTGTCTCCAACTATACATATATGTGTTTTAGCCTTATCCCGTGTTTGGGAGAACTTTTTTAAGAAATCTGTAAACGGTTGACCCTGCAGGCTATCCCTGAAATTTCCTGTTTAATTAGGTATTTTAAGCTCAAAAGATTAAAAACTATAATCATAGATTTTTTCAGTTCAAACATCTATTTTGTAAAAATTCGCAGTAAGTATATTGATTTTTGAAAAGCTATATATTTTGGAAACGAATTCAACTCAATTTTTGAGATCTAAAATATAACGTCTTTAGCTAAATAGTCGACGAGTTGAAAAATTTCGAAGCAATGTTAAAAAATATATATATTTTTTAATTTTCGTCATTGATTAATCCCAAACAATTGATGTCAAACAATTGTTGAACAATTTTTAAAAGAGAAAAGCTAATAAGATTTTGGTCAATCGATGTATTAGCGTGAAAGTGATTTCAAAAATATTAAGAATGTTTGCTAAAAACCACGTAATTTAAATGTGTGAAACTGTTACTTTTAAAAATTAGATTTGATTTTGATTTTTGAAACGGCATTCGACGTAGTTTTTTAGTACTAACATATAGTAGAATACAAAAAAAATATTGGTTGAAAAATTTCAAAATTATGTCGAAAAGACACTTTTCAAAAATTTTCTTGAACGATTTCTCCCAAACGGATAAACCGATTTTGATGCAAATTGCATCAAAATTGATTTATCCGTTTGGGAGAAATCGTTTTCGACGACGGTTGCATTCATCGTAGTTTTTGAGGCATAGAGCTGATTAGTTTTTGTACTCAATTGATACATTAATCTAGAAGTATGTTAAAAAAATACTGATTTGCCAAAAATTTTTATTGGTTTTTTCAAATTTTGTCAAAATCTCCTGGGCCGACAATGTTCAAATTTACAGGATGTAAGTTGAAAAAAATCCAATCGAATGTTATCAACCGCGTGTCGACCGGTCCAGCTATTCAAAAGTTATGAGACGTTTACATACACACACACACACACCACACACACACACACACACACACACACACACACACACACACACACACACACACATACAGACATATTGACGTCATCGCGAAAATACTCGGAAAAGGCTCCTAGGACCTCAAAACGTGGAGATCTGGTGAAAACTCAATTTTCGAAATTCAGGGCAAAATCAGTAACTTCCTTATCTACATATTATGTAGCGGATAGTTAAAAATTCAACACGACAGGACTTGAATTTGCAACCTTATCACCGACCGGGACGCTCTAACTAAATGAGCCACTGTCATCTGGTTTAACGTGGCGAAATTCTGTTTTGCTTTTTGATCAAATATGTTGATTGTATATATCGCTAAACTAAACATATAATAAAATCGTAGGAAAGTCAAAACTGTACATTGAATATTTTTTTAAAAGAATACTTGGGGTGTGATCTACAATCGATGTCGAAGCCGAAAATATAGGTTTTAGAATTTTTGTCTGTTTGTCTGCACGTATGTCCGAGGTAAACACAAAAAGTACTGCATGGGTTTACTTCAAATTTTGCATGAATATTACTAACAGATTGGATCAACATATAACATAGGCTACATATTATCACGCTATCACCTACGAGGGAGTAGCAGTGCGGAATAAACGAAGTCCGCGCGGACGAAGTCGCTGGCAACAGCTAGTCTATAATAATTGTGTGCTTTAGCACTTACCCCGTGCTTGGTTCCTGTACATGTCCCTGATTCAGTGTGGCAAATTTTCCTTTGCTTTTTGATCATGTTTTATTGTGTATACACATATGTATAATAAGCCAGATAACAGTGACAGAATTTCAAAAGCAAAAGGTATAAGATTTACATGCTTAAGAATGAGCTACATTTGTCTCCTTTTCCGGCGAAATCCTCGAGGCGATAGCATTCCTGCTACGTTTCTTGTTAGTTCTGAGCGAAAGAAAATGAAGGGCGATGGTAAAAGTGATTCCGAGCTGATTGATGGATTTAATTCAACCCTTATGATGCAAATGATCAAAAGGCAGTGGCTTCAATAAACATCAGTTTATCAACTTGTTTACCATCTATTATAAATTTGAATTTAAACCCATTTTATATCTAAAATATGCATGAAGTATAATGGCATGATTAAAAACAAAATATTTATTCCATGTTTGAAATTATTCTTTATTTAAAAATATATAAATAAAGTGGCTATATAATCTGTGACGGAATAATATACATAGTATTATGCAATTTAGCGTCAATGGCTTGGCAAAAAAAGGCTTTAAATAAACAAACTATTAGGAAGGGGTGTTCATCCATTCATACAATCTTGATATTATTATATGTGCATTTTTTTTGAATTTTTATTATTTTTATCTATTGCTCTCTCGTGACTTCGCTCAGGTTATATATATATATATATATATATATATATATATATATATATATATATATATATATATGAGCTATTCCGTTGTAATAAAACATTTTCGATCTTATTAATAAATTAACTGTTCAAACTTGTGCATAAGTTAGCGCTCGTTCTGAGTGCCAAGTGTGAGTTTTTCTTTTCGCATTCGATCGTGAGCGCGTTTTGAGTTTACTAGGAATTTGTATGTGATTTGTACAGCGCCACCTAGTGGTAAACTGGTTTCTCACGTTTACCACTAGGTGGCGCTGTACAAATCACATACAAATTCCTAGTAAACCCCAAACGCGCTGACGATCGAATGCGAAAAGAAAAACTCACACTTAGCACTCGGTTGCTACGTTTCGTCTTAGTCGATGCAACAGAATGAGCCTTATTTTACACACATGCTTAAATAGGTTTATTATTAGAACCAGTACAACTTTAAAAACAGTATACTTATTATATTCCTTATAACTAATTGACTAGGTCTTTAGTTTTAAAATATTAAAAAAATACTAAAGGATCAAAAATTGAATAGATAATATACATGTTGACTGATAAAAAATTGTACACACTGAAGGAGGGCGTTCAGCACACAATTCTGATACGGAAAATTTATAAAAAATAAGTAATTAAATTTACACGTGTGCCTGGCGCATAGAAGCTCATTGTTTACAAACAACGATTTACCGGACTCGCGACTAGACTAATTAGTACAAGGTGTGGTGGCCATACTTTTTGAATATTACTACACTAATTTCGTTGATGTTCACTGCGTATTTAACAATATTCTGTTTTTATTATATTTTTACTGTTTACTTATGACCATTTACTATGAATGATGTCCTGTCAAACCTGTATAGAAAATTATACGCTCTAGTAGGCTCGCTCTCAGTAAGGCCGCGCTTTTGAATTAAGCGTTGAGCGGACGGTGAAGATGACAGCAGTATTGATGTGAAGAGTTAAAATACAAAGTTGTTTACGGGACCGCAACTTTTATAAGCAATGGCGCAGCGTGTAGCGACTTCAAGCCGATGCGTCGAGTACTTTTGTTTAAAAATAAACGAGTTACCGCCGCAACGCTACCTTCTTACTTACTAACCGCGGCCCTAGGCTAGGACACTACCAAGGCTGAAACGATGCGAGCTAAGGGGAAATATATTTTTAACAATAAATAATAAATCCTTATTGTCACATGTCGTCTCGACTTAGCGTCATGAATTATATCCCGATGTTGATACGGACACTTTCAAGAATATACCACCTGTCTTGCTGCCAGGCAAGTCGTAAATCAGAAGGATTGCCCATATACTATTCATTACCATCGGAACAAGGAAGCGGAACCGAAAAAGTGACGCTTACCGTTTGCCGTCGCTGCATACGCTGAATGGGTAAAGCTGACATTTTAACAAAGCTCTGGGCGCTTAAAGTAAACAGCGTGTGATATGCCGCGCGCGAAAGAAGAGAGATTTGACAAGTAAGAAGAACAATAATAATCAAATCCACCATCGTTTCAAAGTAGTACTCTTTCTTAAAAAGTCGGCAACGCATTTGCAAGACCTCTGGTAATGCGGATGTCTATGGGCGGCGGCGATTACTTATCATCAGGTGCACCTCCCACTCGTTTGTCCCCTCTTCAATAAAAAAGAACTAAAATGTCGTTCGTTGCATAATAAGATTTTTTTTAGGTCATAAGATAGCAAACAAGCATCTGGGTCTCCTGATGGAAAGAGTCAACCATCGACTATAGACACCAAAGATGTTAATGGTATCTTGTGGCGAGGTCTAATGTCATGCATAAGTTTATCGGCTACCTTAACCTCCAAACCGGAATACGACAGCGACAAGTACTGACGCTATTGCGGCAGGAATAGTCGTCTTTTACGACCTGCCTGGCAGAACGGCAGTTGGTCTATTCTTCAAAGGAGCCCGGGACCAACGCGAAGAGAAGAATGAAAATTCATTCGATTTAACACTATAATAATCGAGTTTACTTGTCAGTAGTCGCATTATTTAGTAACCATAACATGTGGTTGTTATTATATCGAACCAGCTGACGCACGTAGCTTCGATTTATACAAAAAATAATAGCATATACTTTACACATATAACAGACACGTTTTTGGACCCTTTAGTATTTAAAAAATATTAACAATGAAACGAATTTCTTTCAAAATTCATTCTAATAGTTTATAAAAAAATATTACGGGAATTTATTCCACTCAAAAGCAAATGTTCGTCAATCATCAAAGTATTTTTGAACATATCTTTACATACTTTTCTAACCACAATAATACCACTGGGCAATGGAACTGGTAAATAATAATTGTTATTTTGAGTGGGATCACTTGTCTTTAGTTTCTTAATGATATTTGGTCTTGTATGATGGGCAATGAACTGTTGCTGTTTGATTGTGTCTTCCAAACTCCAGAATTGCTCAAAAATACGCTGTTGTGCAGCTATGTTAACCTTTTCTGGACATTTATCTTTGCATAAGCACGGTGTATATTTTCTGTCTAAAGGTATTTGAACTGGCGTGATTGGTACAACAGTATTTAAGTATTGTTTATCATCTGCTGAAGTTGAAGCAATGACATTGTTTTCCGTGCGATTTATTCCTATTGGAACATAAGCACTGTGGATAGCAGGGTCATACTCCACTGATTCCTCATGGGTTTTTTCTTCTTTGATAGTGCATACTGGTTGAATTTCAGCACTTGAGATGTATTCGTATTTTCCCTGAGCACACCTTGACAAAATTTCTGAAAAGACACTTAAGTTAGTTCTAAAATTATCAGAAAATGTTCTGTATGGATAAGTCTAAATCCACTTTTTGCAAATACATAACTCAAAGAAGATATTTTACTTATTTAATTTAAAAATCTCGCCTTCTTTTGTTTCATTGCCGTTATGCCACTGAAAGAAGCAAAACACCGTAAAAAATGAAAAAAAGGCTGAAAATTACAGAAGACCTCACTGCATTCGACTAAGTTGCAAACTTGTCTGATTTTTTGAGGATGCTTTAAGTTTGTGTGATAGATGCGAGAGAATCATTTTGCCTCTGAAGTATAATCAATTTAACAAAAACCTTCAACAAGTTTGTTCCATTTATTGCGTTGTATTGTTACAGTGACACCATAGTAATTACACATAAGAATACAAGAAGGGCTCTTGAATAATATTAAAATATATAAAAGAATTCTCACGGATCTACAAAAAAACCTAAGTTTATGGCAATGTCATGATATCTTACCCTTGTTCTTAATCTCCTGGCATACAAATACAAGTTTTCGAAGGACAGCAATTTACAATTCTATGTGACCATTATATATAAAAAAGAGTTTATACCATCAATGGGGAAAATATTTAACATATTCAAAGTATTGAATAAATATTAATAGAAGAATGAAGAAATTAAAAGAGCTAAAGTTAGAATTCAAGTAACCTTTTTCCTACTCCTCCTATATACTTCTGATTAATTTCGTTGCGGGATCCAAGACAGCCCAGCTTTTCCCCAGGGCACCCTGAGCTCGCAACTCAGAGGTTATCAGGACGGTTGCCGCTGTTGATTCTGGTTTACAGAAGTTACAGTGGTGGGAACGAGAGGTGAGCTCATTGCCCTTTAACCTTTTTTCCTCATTATATAACGAGTATACGTGAAAGATTCCATCCTTACCGTGTATCTTATTAATTTAGAACTTTTATTTTTAAGTACCTTTTCATTCTTATGGTAAATTTCCTTAAGATATGCAAGACTGTACGACACGGTTCACTTGTTTCCAAAGAACTTTGGCATGGAGATTTTAATAGGAGAATGAACAGAAAAATAACTAAAGAGTTGATATAGATCTGCACAAGCAAATAGAGAAATAATCGCTTGATCATTCGTACAAAATGTAGAAAAAATATAGTTTTGTGATTTCACATTATATACATATAAAAATTACCGTCTCATCTCTGCAATTGAGAATCATTTACCAATCACTGTAAAATTGACTTTGGTAAAAAATTAGGCCAGGTAGCAATTAAGAAACATAAATTAATAAATGATTATATTAAAAAACAGACTTCCACCTTTTTAGATTGCTTAAAATGTATTAAGATCATCTAAATAAAATAAAGAATTGAAACTTATATTAATTACATATTTTACGGGAATGTTAAGCATATCATCAGATTTCAGTCTGCCGCTGAGACTTTTTATTTAGAGCTTAAACAACTAATTTTTTTCCAACATCGACATGAAATCATGGAGCTCATGAAATGTGGCAAAAAAGTTAACCACTTTATCATACAGAAAAGCAACAAAAACAAAACAATAAATATTTAAAATTTGTGTGAAAATAAATATATAACCGAGGAAAGGAATTTTTAACGTCTGAAATCCTAATATTTTGCCTTCCTCTAAATGAAATACGAGTGATGATATTTATTTTTCCATCTCATTGTATAGTAATTAGTCTAATTGGCTCAGGTCGTAGGATTGCATGTTCGTACCCCAAGTCAGGCCAAAAATGTTGTTGGTCTCTTTTAAACAAATTTCTCAGTAGCAGCTCAGTTTAATGGTTATGTGTTAACACCCCTATGTACTAATATATTATAATTGGAAGTTATAACAAGTCGGCGACATATGGCGATGTGCTTCCCAACCCATTTCGGCATTTTTAACCCAGTGAATCATAATAAAGCAATAAACCGAAATGTTTATTAACATTGGGACAATTTGCCCACTCCTCAAGGGTATCGATGTGATGCCGTTTATTTATGTGTCTTAATAATTCTATTTAAAGTTGTTCATTTATATTTTATAGATTAAATCTTTGTGTTAAAACCCTGAACACCGAAAAAAAGCTTATTACAATGATTATTAGCAAAAAATCAATCCATATCCCGCTAACTTACATTATTCAAAAACGATACCATCTAATCTCCTCCAAATGCTGATGCGCTGGAAGAATGTCTGATTTACGCCTGCATAACGTCATTTTTACATCACGTTTTTATTTTATAGTGTAGAACGGCTGACGTGACAATAATAGCGGCTGCACGCTTAATGTTTTAATTAAAATACGAACTAAAAACAAAAAAGAAGTTTATCTCGGAACCCTGATACAACTCAATAGTATACACTCAAGCTATGTAGGTTTTTCTCATTGAAATATTAAAAAACAAAGGCCATCACGCAAAATGCAAGAGCGTGATGGTATAGTGCTAGTACGGCATTGCCTTAAAGTACGATAAACGCATCGTCCGTGAACTGTAATCTTGCAGTCCGTGCTTTAGGCGCAAGCAGCCAGCGTAATTGATTTGGATTTGGCTAACAATCAGCGCATAAACGTGCTAAAAGCCTGCTATTGGCTGCTTTGTTTATATTTTATTTATATTGAGTTAAATGTTCCTTTCTACAGTGCCATGACCCTATTATATACCTAACCTTACTATTTATTATAACATACACATAGATTAATCTTGTTTGTATGTTCTATCTTCATCATTTATACGAAACCTATTATAAGAAATATAGATATAGACCATATCGGTATTTACAACATTTTTAAAACTTATTTTTAATAAGGCCACTAAAGTGCTTTGTTTGAAAATTTAATTTTCTGCAGTCTTAGACTCATTGTGAAAATTAAGTCCACTCATAAGAAATCCTTCATCTATTCTTAATGTGTTTTTGAACATAGCCTTACAAACTTTTCGGACAATTATAGAACCCAAATGAACGGGTAAATAATAATTATGTCGATTAAAATCATTAATGCCAGTTGGTTGTTTGATATATCGTCTTGTATATTGAGCTATAAATTGCAGCTGATTGTTGAAGTCTAGACCCCAAAATTGTTCATAAATACGTTTTTGAGCTGCGCTGTTTACTTTTTCTGTACATTTCTTTTTGCATTTGCAAGGTTTTTTTCTCTCCCTGTCATCATATTTCTGTGTTAGCATCGACACACCTATCTTAGGTTGCATTTTGACCGTTGAAGTCGAAGCATTAAAGTCGAAATTCGTATCTATGCTTACAGGTATCACTTCTACTGGAATAGAACCATGGCTCAGTTGGTTAGAAAGAATTGGAGCATCAATAGCTTTTTCTTCTTGTTTTATCTTTTTTAACTGATAACTTTCACTAGTCACATTAGAGATGTTTCTAATGAATTCTGGAGGAGCACTTGAAGAATTCAGTGTTGACGAATAATCTGAAAAATTACCGTTCAAATTAGTCAGGTGGCAACAGCTGTAAATTTAAAAAAGCATATTTTAATGAGAAACGCATACATCTAAATATACTCTAAACCAGTAATATAACTTGATTGAAATACTCAATCAACCTACACAAATAGGACTATCAACCTATACATAGAATACATTAAGGCTCATTAAACCCCTCTAACTCAGCAAATAGCTACGTTTAAATTTTAGCAATAAATCGTGCGTCTACAATACATACTTATTAAATGCTCAAATGTAGTTCAGAATTGACTGCAGTAAGAGCGACTGTTTCATTTAAATTTTTCATACTTATCACGAAATGCTTAAAACTAAATAACTATACTGGGTTAAAGTGGTGTTGATTTGTGTAGGCCGTCATTTCAAAGTCAGCGGGCTTCGGGGCAGCCTTGGTGGCGATGCGGTGATGAGCATCCCAGACAATTTAAATGTCGCTTGCTACCCCCTATTTTAACACCTTCGCTGCGACTCGGCTTAATATTTTCCTTTGATGCGATACAAGGTTTTATGACCTGACCATAAACTACCTAACGTTGGTTACGGGGTCTATCTTGACTCTTAATTCTTCGCTGATAAATACGATTATTTATCATTTATACATTAATATAACTTTTAAAATACCGCTATGTATTTTTTGATTTTATTATATAAATTAAAACTAAAAATATAATACAGTAAATTCAAACAAATAGTTTATAAAGTGCTAATATAAACATTGTCCAATCACAACTCTTCTCTTCTTTCTCATAGCAGTGGTGATAGTTTCTTGGTGCTATATATGTAGAGTTGCGATCCTCCGGGTTTCCCCGGATTTGTCCTAGTTTAGGAGGCCTCCGGAGAGAGTCCAGGCCGGGTTTTATTTGTAGTCCGGGTTTTAATCACACGCGTTAACTCGTGATAATAATAGGTCCTTAATTTAAGAAGATTCCATTTTGTTTTTTAAGACGTAGTTTGCCTATAAATCAATAAAAATAAATAAAAGTATATTTAAAAGCATTAAAAATATATTTTATTTTACAATACAATACAATACAATAACTCTTTATTGTGCACCAAAATATATGACAACATTATAAGTTACAACATAAAAATAATAATACAAGTAAGATACACAAAGGCGGTCTTATCACTAATAAAGTGATCTCTTCCAGACAACCTTTATAATAAGGATAACAATATACTAGAAAAAGTGGTGCTAACCACAAGATAAATTATAGTTTTTATGCTCTTAAAAAAATAATAATAATAATAAAAGTAACATTCGGTTACAGTTATACAGAAAAGCAAAACAAAACAAACAAATAAAACAGTGGTAATACATAAACCTAAATAAGAAAAATTAAACAAAGTTACTAGGTACATAGAAAGTGACGTTTAACCATACTTTTGAAAGAGTTTAAACTTGGCGCCTTTCTGATATCTACTGGAAGAGAGTTCCAAAGCGTAACAGCTTGTGAGGTAAAGGAATGACTGTAATAAATAGTGTTCTGCGTTGGCACTAACAGGGAACGATTATCAGCCGATCTAAGATATTTGTGCTGGTTGTCACGGAAAATGAATCTTTCTTTCAGATAAGATGGAGATTTCAGATCATAGAGAGTGGAGTATAGTTGTGAGAGAATATGAGTATTCCGACGAAGATGAATAGGCAACCACTTGAGCTTGGCACGAAATTCGGAAACGTGGTCATATTTGCGCAGACCAAATATGAACCTTATACAAAGATTTTGAAGTCGCTCAAGTTTATTGATCTGGTCTAAGGAGAGATTTACATAACTAGCGTCAGCATAATCTAAAATAGAAAGTAGTAAGGAATCTGCCAGCAAAATTTTGGTAGGAATGGGAAGCAAATACCTAAGACGTTTTAATGAACTCCAGGCACAGAAAACTTTTTTACTAAGCTCCTGGATCTGCTTAGTCCACGATAAAGTATTATCAATGTAAATGCCAAGATTTTTGACAAAATCGCTGTAGGGAATAGTGACGCCATCAAGCTCTACTGCGGGCAAATTACTCCAGTTAACTTTTTTAATTAGCCCGGGACTACCAATTATAATAGCCTGCGTTTTAATTGGATTTAGCTTAAGACCAAATGATTTGCACCATGCATCGATATTCGCCAGGTTACTATTAATTGCTAGGACAGCATTTGGCAGTTCAGAAAGCGTTGCTTGAGAATAAATTTGCAAATCATCAGCATAAAGATGGTACGATGTGGACAGAATGGCAGTAATAAAATTAATAAAAATCGTGAATAATAAAGGCGATAAAACGCCACCCTGTGGCACGCCAACTGTTAAATCTGACCAAGCCGATGCGTTTGCTGCAGTTTGAATATATTGTCGACGCCCTCGAAGATAACTGCTAAGCCAGTCCAAAACGGATTGGGATACCTTGAGAGACTTCAAGAGGGCCAACAGTACGTCATGGTCAACAGTATTAAACGCATTACTAAAATCTAACAACGCTAATACTGTAAGTTTTTTGCTGTCCATACCAGAACGAACGTCATCTGTGATCTTTATTAAGGCAGTGGTGGTGCTATGACCGGCACGGAAACCAGATTGAAAGTCACTTAAAATCTTGTTAGCGTTTAAGAAATTGGAGAGTTGATGTTTGACTAAGCGTTCTAATACTTTAGACAGGAAAGGTAAAATTGAAATTGGACGATAGTCAGAAAGAGAAGCTGGATTTGTCTTTTTGGGTAAGGGAATAATTTTAGCATCTTTCCAAATTTTAGGAAAAACTCTTGATGTGATGGAGTGGTTAAGAATATGAGTGAGGATAGGAGAAACAATATCAAGTATGGGAACGATCATATTACGACCTACCTCATCACAACCAACAGCATTCGATGAAACGGACAAGATGTTCTTTTTAACGTCAGCCTCAGTAAACTCGTTAAAAGTGAAAGGAGTGTAGTCATTTAAAGGAAGAGAAGCAAGATGTTGCAATGTTTGTATTTTGGTATTAAAGTCATAGTCAAGAGAAGGTTTGGAAAAATACTGATTTAAAGTATCTACGTCAATACCTGAACCAGGGGTACCTGGGGCTGGCTTACCTACTCCTAAAGATTTTAAAAATTTCCAAACTTTAGTGGCGTCACCATTCTCTACAGATTTGTGAATATAACGTCGTTGAGCGTCCCTGCATAGCAAATTACAACGATTTCTAATTTTAACATACTGTTCACGAGACTCTGGAGATCTATTTTTTTTATATTTTGCCAGTAATTGGTGTTTTTTATTTATAATACTCCGTATGTCGTCTGTAAGCCAGGGAGCAGGCAGGTGCCTTAATTTGACGGGTCTAATGGGAGCATATTTATCATACAGGTTAATAAGAACATTATTGAACCGACTTATTTTGGCATCCACCGTAGCTTCAGCAGCCACAGAAGACCAATCAAAATTACAAGCGTCGTTCTGCAAAGACTCGATGTCCATTCCACCAAAATTGCGGCGAAAAAGAACTTGCGGCTTCAACTTGGAAGGTCGAAGTTTGGCAGAAAGGTAAATCAAATCATGATTTGAAAAGGGTGTTGATCCGCACTGACCGTAATTGGCAACAAGATCTGGAGACGATACAATAATAAGGTCTAAAAGAGAGGGTATACAATTAGGTGCACAGTGAGTAGCTTTGAGGGGTAACAAGTGTAGGTTATGTCCTTCTATCACGGATAGAAGTTTATGGGTTCTACTATCCCTCTTTAGGATACACGTATTGAAATCCCCCATTAATATGACGTGATTATAAGTGGGAAGGTTCGTAAAGATAAACTCATCGAAAGTATCAAAATAGTTTACTAATAAAGAAGGACTATAAAAAACTCCCAATAGCACCTTGGTGTGTGATAACGTGACTTCCACTACCAAGTGCTCAGCAGCATCGGCAGGAGGAGGTTGTGGTGAGGAGCTAATTTTGGAGAACGGTATTTCAGATCGTAAATAAATAGCCACACCACCCCCAACTCTACCAATGCGGTCATTCCTTATAAGGGTGTAGCCAGGAAGAGAGTAACTGGTAGAAGGAAGACAAGGTTTAAGCCAAGTTTCTGAGACAAGAATGGCATGGATCTTATCACAGTTAAAAGACGCTAGCATGTCAGGATAGTGTGCCGGAATACTTTGGGCATTTATATGCACAACATTGAAATGCTTGGAGGAGTTTAGAAAGGACGCCGATACAATATCATTAAAAGAAGAAGATGCAGTACTGTAAACACTACCGTCACTATCTATATCACTATTCGAAGAAAAAGAAAAGAAACTATCACTATCATTACCATCACATTGACTCATATGACCACGTATAAAAGTAATAAAAACTATAAAATTCGAATACCTATACTAAAAAACTTATACTAACAATAACAAACACACTATTATTTAATTATTAATACTCCATAAATACTTGCACCAGCCAGCTTGTGAATTTCTGAACGAAATACTCTATGTCGCATTGACATCTAGTAATGACAATATCATATTGACAACTGACATTAGACAATACCGGAATTCTAAAGAAGTGAAATTGAAAAGTGCTGGATAATTATTAAAATTTAACAGTTTACAGAAAGTTCTAGACACAATAAAATAAGTTTTATGTACACTACCTACAAAAATATAACATAATATTAAAATATACCGTACATTGCAACATTAAAACGTATAATACGAAAACGTACTACGAATTTCCCATGGAAGACAACGAAAACAGATTACAGTGGTGTTAGAGAAGTCTGAACTACTTTATGATTAACTTATCTAAACAAAAAACTATATAACAAAGAAAGAAAGAAATTATTAATACTAAAGTAAGAAAACTGAAAACAAACTTGCTATAATATAACCAAACTACTTGACGACCACTTACAAATAATAGTAAGTGATAAGGGAATACAAAAAGTAAAATTGCTTAATCAAAAAACAAATTGGAAATTTCTTATAAATGAAAGTAGCTACCAAATTATTACTTCTTGCCTACTTTTTTGGCTTTTACTATTGGAACATTTCTTGCTTTCTTCACCTCTGGAAGTGGTGGTGACACAACGCTGGGAGTCTCCTCTGGAGTCTTACTGCTTGGACTACAGACAGCATCTAGCTCCGCCAGGCTAGTAACATGATGAAGCGAGCCATCCTGTCCACGAACAACAATCAGACCATCCTTCGTCCAACAGTTAGTAATGCCAAGTCGTTGTCGTGCTGCCATAAAAGTGGCACGCCTTGCATGTGTAAGGAATTCAGACAATGTAAAGCCAGTTCCTTTAAGCTTATTTTTTGCATACCACACCTTGTTTTTGTCAGCAGAATCTTGAAATTTAATAAGGAGTGCTCTCGGTTTATTAGTTTTTGCCTTGCCCAATCTATGGCATTGTTTGAGAGTAATATTAGATAAACAAAGTTTACTTACAAGTATATCAGAAGCTGTTTTCATAGATTGTTCATTGGAAATCTCCGGAACACCATGAAGAAGCAAAATTTTTTTCCTACTTTGCATCTCAACTTTATCACACACACTAAACATGAGTTCCACTTGTGATTGAAGGATTTTAAGAGAAGACAACACGAAGGAGCGGAAAGCAGCAAAATCTGACATTAATTTAGTATTTGGGCTAGCACCCTGCAAAACAGATGCTTGGTAATCCTGTTGAAAAGCTGCCATCTGTGTGTTGAAGTCCTGTGCCATTTCCAAAACTGTGCGTCTGAGGGTTTCCATAATTTAAGCGGTAGTGAAAAGTGATTTTAGTATTAATATTGGAAAAAATAGAAATATTGGAGAATTGATTGCTGGTAGGTACAAGTACACTTTTTAACACATAGGGACTATTGTTACTTTACTGTAAGTATATTTAATTAGAATTTAAATACAGAGCAAATTACAGTTGCTGTTTAAACTTATTTAGCACCTACCCGAAAAAAAAAGTATATTTTATTTTACTGAATATCATAAAGAAATACTCTGTTCAAATGTCCGGGTTGTAAGCTCCGAAATCCGGGGTTTTTACGTTTCTTGTCCTGGTTGACAGATTTTTTAGATGCGAGTTACGAGTGGGACAATATGCGAAAGAACAATTGAATATATCAACTGCCATACTGCCATGCATTTAGTGAAATATAAAAGAAGGCTTAACTTCACTACCATCGTAACGAATAACTAGGCGTGAGTTCTACAACGATTCGGCCAGGCCGGGCTGATAGTATTGACAAGCAATACTTGTCGCTATCGTGATCCAATTTGGGGGATAAGGTAGTGGTTAACTCATTCATGTGATATTAAATCCCAGCTACATGGATGGCATAGTTTTTTTATGTTATTTGGATAGGCAAACTGGCAGACGTTTCACCTGATGGTAAGTGGTCGACGTCGCCAATGAACATAACAAGTTTACCTGGACCTGGCCCAGGTAACTCGTTTATGTGCTGCCTATCCTGAGACATAAGGTGTTAAATCTCGGTGCCAGTAATTACACTGCCTGTCTTGCCCTTCTCTCCGAAACACAGCAAAGCTGTTTCACGGGAGAAATAAGCATATTGATGGTAAGGCATCATTACCGTTTTCGGTGTGTTAAGACAATTATTTTCGCTTTCCATCAGGAGAGTCATCTGTTAGTGTATTATCCTGCGACATATGCTCTTAAATAAACATATTTCTGATTATTTTAGGAATGCTTTTCTTTATAACAACTTAAACACATCGATTGCGCACAACCAACACATTCCGTTGATGTTTTTTTAACACGTTTGTCGGCTTCCCGACTATTATACGTCACTCTTAGTCTCTCATAACAGCCACGGCACTTTTTCTTTTTTTGAGCCTTCTGAAAAAGGTGCTTAACTACAATTGATATATCTGAAAACAATTAAATGTAATTGATAATTATCATAGCAATACTCTCACAGAAAGAACCGTTGTAAGAAATATAGTGACGGGTATTATGAATGCGGGAGTAACCTTATGTATTACTCTTTTACAGAAAAACTACTGAGCCATTATTGTGAAGTTTGGTAGGGAAGTAGCTTTAGCCTAAACGCACATAAGTAATAATGTGAAGTCTACGAGAGTGAAACCACGGTTGAAAAGCTTGTGTTAATATGACTAAGCGTAATGCGTAATTAAACCAAACCAAACACATATTTGGATTAGATGTATGATTAGGTGTATCTATGCGTAATGCGTAATTTGAGTGTGTGTGCATATGTGTGTGTGTGTGAGTGAGTGTATTTTTTATTTACTTAAGACTGAAAAAGGCTGTTTGTTATTGCTATAAACTAGTTTTTGTTTCTGATGCGCAACTAGATTCAAATATTGAAAAACTTTAAAAACAACAAGGAAATATATCGACACGCGGGATTCGAACCTGTGACCTCCCCTAAAGCCGGGGTGCTCTCCCACTGAGCTAGTGTCGACAGGCTTGACGTGGCGAAATTTTTCTTTGCTATATGAACGATTCCATCGAGTTTTCCCAAGCACGAAGTAAGTGCTATAACACAAAAATAATTAGATTCAAATAGCCACAAATGCATTTAATTCATTTAACGAAGGAAATCTTTGCAATTATCTTTTTCTTACTTTAAAAGATAGCGATGATATCTTTGTCGCACTGAATGAAAAAACAGCATTTTTTCTGTTCGCACGGAGTTAAGATCCCGCTCTAGGTTATTACAACCTCGTATCGCACTGAAGGTGTTTAGTACGGTTTTATCGCCGTCGCTGAACGCTGTTACCTATATTTATCAATATTTGTTACCAATATTTATTATTAGATGTGAGACAACATCTCATACACTAATGCTTAGTATCCGGGATGTAGAGTGGGTACCTATGTTATATGGTATATTAGATCGTTAAAGTAAACGCAAACTAACCAAAAAGAGGCATCAACCCTTGAACCCTTTTTGTAGGTATTGAGTTCATGTTTCTTTTGTTAATGAGATATTTACTAGTACCTATAACTAGTGGACTAATACTCGTTTGGAATGTTTCTTCCCATTTTTTAACAAAGTCATAATTAATCATCAAAATTTTTTAAAGAATAGACCAAGGTAATGAAGGTATAAAAACACACGCAAACACAAATACCGCATACACATTTAATGTTCCTATTAAATTTACATATTATTATGTTGCACACCTATTTACAAAGTTAAAGTATTTTTATATTATAATGTAAATAGTAGTACTTACTAAGACAGTTTACACCAGGGTTTCTCAAAATGCGTACCCCAAGCGTCACTCTTAGCACACATCTCATAAATGGGGTATGTAGAAAAACTTACGTATCTGCGTAATGTGACGCGTGCAAACTACATGAAATTGCAGGCATCGCCAAATAAAATCAAAATTAAATAATGCACTCGCTTGAATAAAGAAATCGACACAACATTAAATCTGAATTAAGATTTCATCATGATAGCTCCTAAACGTTACTCAATCAGCATCTATAAATAGCCCCTACTCTCAATAATAGTTCCTACTCTTTTTAAAAAAATAGTATTCTTTCGCATCTCCATTTCTTTGTCAAATAAATATATATATTTGTTTTACCGACAGGTAATTTTGTTAAAGACGTAGCCATTCTTCTGGAAAGCTATTGCGGGATCGTCATAAATTTGAAACACCCTGGCTTAGACTATTTGTCACTGACATTTGGTAAAATTTCTTTTTAATAACTGTTCTGATTATAAATTAAAAATGTAGGTAACATCAACTAGTTGCCTTTCCTGGGACATTTTAAACTAATTACTTAATTCTTTCATTTATTTACTTGAAAAAAAAATTATGACCATTCATGCCTACAATCAAATATAGGTTAAATATTGTTAAACTTTACCCCATTTTATGTTCAGGAAGATTTTCAAAAAAATCTTTAGTAAAAAATTTTATTAATTCATTTAATATTAGTAGATAGCGTTTGCGTATAAAGGGCAATAAAGTTGGCTTGTACAGACATTAAAGGAATGTATCAAGCATGGCAAGATGAAAGGTCATAAAACATAGATTTTTAGTATTCGTCTGTTAGTTTGTCTGCGCACCTCTATGAAATCATTGAACGGATTTTAATGGTCGAGATCAGTTTGGCATGGCGTATAATATAGGCTTGGAATATTTTGGCATTAAAATCAAATGTCATTTAAATATATTACAATAAAACTAAATTTCACATGGATAAAGTCGCAGTAAAAGCTTATTAATATATTTGTCTAAGTCAGCTTAACCTACATATAAATAATAACGCTACATAAGTTATTTTCTAATACAATACACGTATTACACTCTACATCAAATAAACTTAGTAAAACTCCATTTCAATGCAACATCCATACTTATAAATGCGAAAGTAACTCTGTCTCTCTATCTCTCTTCTTCACGCTTAAACCACTGGGCCGATTTGGATGAAATTTGGTGCAAAAATAGCTTAAGACCGAGAAAGGGATTAAGATAGTTTTTATCTCGAAAACTACACGGTACGGAAACTACACGGTAAAGCCCCGGAACTGTCAATCTTTTAAACCATGGTAATAAGGAATAATCTAAGCACTTTTTTTAATTTTAGATTTTTTTCCACGCGGACGAAGTCGCGGGCACAGCTAGTTTTATATAAAATTATAATCGCATACATTAGCATAAGAGAATTTACAACAAAATTTATTGAATGAAAAACAAAGAATGTTTATAAATGTGCGTAAAATGTTTCCGTATGATATACATTTGAACAGCCAATTCACGTAACTGAGTCAATGCGCTTAGGGCTCTCACACACATAAACACGATAGAACGTCGAGACGTGCTACGACGCGGTATAATATGTAAGAAAATGTAAAAGTGTCTTAAATGCTTCGACTCGATTGCCTCTTGATTACGTGAATTAGGCCCCTGTAATGTGTTTCGATTAAAATATATCATAATGTATTTATGTAAACAAAGCTATTATTATGCTTTAATAAAAACTAGCGATCACCCTGGGATCGAAACTCGATCGTACTTTTGTGTGATATATATATCACACAAAATTAAATAGTTTCCTAATTTTTTAATTTAGATAAAATTACGAAATTAGGAAATTAGGATACCGTAAAATGGGGTGAATAGGCACAATTCGAAATTTCAGACTTGTATTTCTTTATAAGTTTCAAAGACTGCATACCACTATCCCTGTTTCTTTTGATGAGTCTACCAGTCTATTTTTCTATCGACAATTTTATTTAGTAGTTTTTCCATGCATTAAGAAGAAAATAGACAAAATATAGACTGGTTCTATTTACCCAGTATACGGGGTGAATAGAAACGCTATTCACCCCATACTTCGTGTCTATTCAAAACCGTTTTGTGCCTATTAACCTTGCAAAAACATAGTCAACTTTGAGACGTTAATTTCTTTTTGTCTTTTATTGCATAGACAATCAGGTGTTGCCAATTCACAGAGTAAATAATGGTGTGCAGATAAAAAAAAAACACATGGCATTTTTACGCAAATGCCACTTGGATCTGTGGACTTGAAAAATTCACAGAGTAAATAATGGCGTGCAGATAAAAAAAACACATGGCATTTTTACGCAAATGCCACTTGGATCTGTGGACTTGAAAAACTTTTTGGTTATGTTCCTATTCAAACCGTGATTCCTATTCACTCCGTTTTACGGTAATGATTTTATAACTTTCCGCGAAATCCTCTTTCTGTAATGACATAAGTATTTGCTTCAGTGGCCAATAATATAAAAGGCATAGGTATATAATACCTATATAAAATTTCAGGGAAACTTATAAAGTCGCCTCTGTGGTGTAGTCGTACGGTGTCGGAGTTGACCACATGAGGTTCCGTGTTCGATTCCCGGTTCGGGCAATTAATAAAAAAATGTTTTTTCAGTTTTCTGATTAAAAAAGGTCACCCGGGAATAGAAAAAGTGCCTGGTTGGTGACAGGCAGGCACCCTATCACATTGTGGGACTAAGTATTTTCGGCTAATCGTGGGTGCACTTGTTGTACCTCTGCCTACCCTTTCGGGGCGTGAAGATACTTTTTACAAAGTAAATACGTTAATTTCGAAAATTAACGCCTAAACCTATTATAAACTTGTTCAGATAACTTAATCCCCTACGAGGAAGGATTTAAGTCGATATGTTTGCTGTTTTGTGATTGGTTAATTCGTAGTGAATTGACGTTATGGAATATGACATTATGACGTTGGCGCTAATTGGCGAACCAATCACGAAACAGCATGAAACGCGGCGAACCAATTACACAACAGCATGAAACGCGCAAACATATCAATATTATAACGTTTTAAATCCTTGCCAACGAGTGGTTCAAAAGAAAAGATAATGTACTTTCCTGGTAAGCAGTGTTACCACTGCCTTTGAAACAAGCACATGGTTCTCCTGATGGAAATAGTAATCATTCCCTAAAGGTACCAAGTGTACAATGTGGTGGTTTTTTTTCTAAGGATTCTAGTGTTGTATTCTTTTATTTACTTTGAGCAGGAGCATGGTTATGATCGTTCTTGATGCTTATGATTTCATCATTGACCGTGACAATAGCACCGTTACAGCCTCTGTTGGTGTGTGAAGAACATTGCCACCTTCTCCTTATCACGTTACCCACTCTCCTGCAGATTTTCATGGAATACTTGTACCCGGCAAATATTATCATAGGTCTCCCGTTCTTTGACGTAGCGTAAATTGGTTTTCCAACTGAAAAACAATGTAAAGTTAGAAACAGGTTCGGTGTAGGTAAAGATGCTTGTCTAGGTTCCTTTAAAAAAGTGGACTATCTACTTTGAACACTGAATATCGTTGGCACTTGGTAAAACGCCATGTGAACTTGGATTTACATTGCATTAAAAGCACTTGTACTGTTTTACTTGGTTTTTATTAATTATTAACACTGGTTTCGCGTTCTAACGCATCATCAGGGCAAAAATCAACAACATTGTTTTTTTAAACAATATTGTTGGTTTTTACCCTGATAATGCATACAGAATGTTGTTTTTTAAACAATATTGTTTATTTTTTCCCTCATGATGCGTTAGACCGCGAAACCGGTTGGTGTTAATAATTAAAAACCAAGTAAAACAGTACAAGTGCTTTTAATACAATATAAATCCAAGTGGACTATCTGTCTTGATGTGAAGTTGTTTACAAAGGACGAACCATTGGTTAAACATGTTACTCGTATGGTAGGTGGTAGATAGTAGAGTTATGTACGCCCGACTTTGGTTCGACCGCTTTATCTTTTAGTGATGCAATATCGTCAGCGTTTGTGACTATCATGTTTTAGCTGTAAATTCCGTTCATTGATGCTAGAAATGGTAAGACAGTGACAGCGAGAGCGAGACGCTCAAAGATATCTACCACCTAGTTGCAACGATATCTGGCCAATCGTATGCCTTTTGGCAGATAGGCAGACTCAGATGGTATATTGTTCAAAGTGGGCTATGCCCAATGTGGATAAACAATCTTTTCGACTAATTCTTTTAAACATTATCTGTCGATAATGAAAGTGATAGAACGATAACAATTAGAACATTGTTTAAATATGTTAAATAGTTTATTAAATATACGCTAATCTACGTAGACGCACATTAAATTATACGCACTATTATTTATGTACATATTCACAAATATATCCAAACACACGATTTAGAATTTACTTAAAATAATTTTTAAAGCTCTAAAATAATTTCTAGCCAGGGGTGAACAAGTAAACTTTGGCTTTAAAATTTTCGTAAGACACAAATAATTAAAACTTATTTTTGAATGGTGTGGGTTTCGATTAGTTTCGAACCTATATGCGGTCCTTTATCAGGCTAAGTTGAGACGGCTTTGCGGATGTTTTACACTGTCGGAACTTATGGAATCTCATATTTAATCGGTGCAGTCGGAACCTACACCGAGTAAGTGTGAGTTTCACTGTCTTAATTATTAAATGAACTTTGGTTACAGTGTACTGCTCTTAGATTTTTAAAAACATAAACACACACACACATAACACAAACACAGTTTATCAAATTGGTAATGAAGCGCGTTACCACCATTATGGTAAACTCAGCTGTGAATGTTTGCATGGAACGGACATTACGTCAGTGCAGATGCATGACAAAAACAACACGATACAAATTCATTCACGAATTAGATGTATGAAATTCAAGCACTATAGCATTTTCTATTGATATCTACATTAAAGCGCAGCGTTTTATTTCACCTGATTTAGCTTTCTATGTATATGTATATATTCTTTTATAATTCTAAAAAATGCCTTCTTACGCATTAAAATATGTATACGAAGTCAGATATTTATAACCCCGGTGATAAATATCTGTCTTCGTATACTTTCTGTATAATATCTGAATATTTCCCGGAATTATAATTTCTTTAGATGAATACCGAAGAAATAACGGTAAGTATTTAACTTATAAGCAGAATCGGAAGTATACAAGTTATTACAAGAATCGCTAACGGTAAGCGTAACTTTTTTATTCTCCCACAATCCTAGTCATCATATTCAAACACCGTATTCACTTTCTTTACTTCCACTGCTCCGTGGTTATGTTCGCCTCGTATATGGACGATGATGTTATCTACCGTAATCAGAGTAGCTTTACATGAGCGACAGTTGTGTGTGGAGCAGTGCCAAGTCTTCCGCACCGGATTACATCCAGCTTGGATCCTTTTAACTGCGTATTTGTATCCACCATACAAGATTAACTGTTTCCCGCGTTGAGACGTTATGAAAATTGGCTCTTCTGTAAAATGTATGTAAAACACATTTCTTTTTGTTCCCTTAAGTGTAATTTAAGTGTAAAATAAATATATTTAAGTGACAACTATGAAATACACAACATGTTACTATTTTACATTATGACATGATCGCCCCTTTGGTCGAGTGGTTAGCGACCCTGATTGCGCAATCGACGGGCCTCGGGTTCGATCCCCGACGGGGACACACATTTGTGTGATGAGCATAAATGTTTGTATTTCTGGGTTTGGGTGTTTATTAAATATATTCTAGTATTTATATATGTATTTCTATGTATTAGTATCGTTGACTAACACCCATAACACAAGCAAATAATTTGCTTACTTTTTATTTTTTTTATTATAAAGTTTTGTATTGTTTTACAAAACCGCGAGCAAATAAGCGGAAGTCTCCCTTAAAAATAACAGATGACTGTCATCCTCAAGATACCGAATTCGTTATCTTAATGCATGGATATGTATATGATGACTACTTTGCTAAATTATGATGAGAAAGAGCATGCTCCGTTGGTTTGGACGCATTGAAAGAGTGGCAGATAAACGGTTAACAAAACAGACACAATGTAAATGTAGATGGATGTGTTTGCATGAAGAGAGCTATGAATGTGCAAGAAGCTAGGCAAATCTGTCTGGACCTATGGCACTCAATTCTCAGTGAAGATTGTATGTAATGAAATTAACAAAATCAGACAAGTTCTGACGTTAATACGGTGTAAATAGACAAAGCTAATGGTATCGCTACGTTGGCGAAGTTTATTACCACTTACTACTTACGATGGAAGTGATAAGTTTAGTTGATGTTTGTCTTATACAAGCTGCATGGCAGAAAGACGGTCAAGAAATACTCAAAAATAGGCTCCGATCAATACGACGACCCACCAGCAACCCTAGTGCATAGAGTTGAAAAATTTGGATTAAATAAATAAATAATGTTTTCAATAAATGCTGTATTTATTAAATACAACAATTATATTAAGTTCTTATTACATATACATATAGAATTATATTTCAATTCTCACAAACCTTTTTTTACTAAAATATATAAAATTGTATAATAATATTAACATACAAAAAGATTTTAGATTCAGTCTGAAGTGAAGATCAACTGTAAAAGACGTCCCATTTTTAAACTTCGTTTAATTAAGAAAACAGTTAAGTATTATTGTAGCCACTAAATCTATATATATATATATATATATATATATATATATATATATATATATATATATATATATATATATATATATATATATATATATATATATATATATATATATATATATAAGAGTAGTTAAAAAGGCAGAGCAACGTTTGCCGGGTCAGCTAGTTTGAAATAAAATTGTCTTGTACCCGATAGTAAACTAATGAATAATATTTTTTTACTATATTTATTATTTTTAAAAAGTATGGATTGGATGAACTATAAAACCTTTTTACCGTTACCTACTAAAATATGTGTTGCTTTTTACATATTTCAAAATATTGTAATAAATAATTATACATTTAAAGAAATTTTACACTAGATAAATAAAAAAATATTGTCAATTTTGTTTAAAAAATAAAATAGCTTAAATGCATACGCATAATTGTATAACACTTGAAAATAAAATTCGTTAAAGTTTTTATTTTCAAAAAACGATTACAGATTAATTTTTAATAAAATCTCAGACAGTACAAAGTGGTTTCAACATCCATGTATTTATTACAGGGCATCAATATACAGGATATTAGGTTGTGTGGACCACTATACATGTGTAAAAGCACAGAGGCCCGATTCACAGAACAAAACGACAATCAAGTCGAAACGTTTAAGGCACTTACACATTTTCTTACACATCATTTAGCGTCGTAGCACGTGGCGACGTTGTATCATATTAATTTGTGTAAGAACCCTAAACGCTTAATGTCTTGACGTGAATTAAAGGGCTGAACTTATCTGATACAGCGTATTAGGGACGGTGTACCGAAAAATTAAGACAACGTGCCATTTTTACGTTTTAGTAATGATGGCAATTGGCATACTTTTTTTTGTGGTAAATGCAAAATTTGTGTTTTATAATTTTTTTCTTATTTTCACAATACGCAATGGAAAACGTATATTGTTCGGATTTGTCGCGCCCGCAGAACTCTAGAACCATTTGCTTATTTTGTGCGGTATGTGACGTGTTTGTGTATTTCCTAAGGTTTTACTATTTATAAAGGTAAGGAGAGTATTAAAATAAAAAGTTAAGGAAAAAAGTCCTCAAAAAAATCAAAAATTTCCTAGACAAATTTTCACCGGTTTTCATTTCAAAATCATGGTACTATACCATGGATCGATTTTCGGTAAACTGTCCCTTACACCCCGTATATTATGTTGCATTTATGCTTTAGAGAGCAGGAGTCTCATGGTTATGACGAGAATGAGTTCTGACAATCGTATCACCAACAGTGTGGATAGTGGCATGACACCCTCTGCTATGGTGTGTCGAGCAACGCCATAGAGTTTTCGGTGTACTGCTCTGCGATTTCACGTTACTTTTCTTCGGTTTTCTTTTAGAGTACTTGTAGCCTAAATAGAGTATTAGAGGGTTTCCTTGAATTGAATCTACGAATTCTGCCGGTTCACAAATATCTGCAAGAATTAAATTAATTTAGGAGTCTGACAATACCGTACTGTCAGTCTGATAATACAGACAATACCACTAAAAGATTAATACAAAAACGTTATTTGCAACAAAACATTTATTTAAAAAAAATATTAAGTGTTATAAAAATATATCCAATATCCTACGATTTTATTTTTTACATATACGGAAAATTGCATTTCTACATCCTCCCTTTATCTTTATATACAAGTAATATATAAAGTCGAATCTTATCATAGGGTACCAAAAAAGTATGAAATCGTATGTACTTAATCATATAGGTATTGTATGGATTACCATGTACACTTGTCAAAGTAATGTAGATTTTTATAGTGTAGGTACGATGCCATAACATTCATTCAGCCCGCAGCCAAAACTCGCGTAGCAAAAAAAATCAATCGAGTTGAAGCGCATATAGGGCTCTAACCATTGATATAAAAAACCCAAGATGCACAGTCTTGTACAAAACTGATACTCAATAGTGTCCCTAATTTCATTTAAATAGTTATAGATATGGCAAAAACATATGTCTTTGCATATCCAACTTTAAGCGCAAGTTTTATAGTTGTTTTTACAAAGCAATGTATAAAAAGAAATAAAATTGACAGTGTCGCGATCGACGCAGCGAAATCGAGATATTCTATGTCGATGTCTATGTCGATGGATCGACGCGATTCTATTTAAAATGAGTGCACAATTTAAAATTATGCGCTCATTTTTGGAGGACGTTTTTGAGACACTGATTGTGTATCTTGAGTTTTTTATTTCAATGGCTCTAACACATAAACACGCAGAATAATGTAAGAAAATGTGTATGAGCCCTGAATGCTTCCAATCAATTGACGTTTTGTTACATGAATCGGGCCCCAGTATAATTGTAATTTATTTCAATTAATTTCACAATAACAACCAATTCATAAAAAATATAACGAAAATTGTGATATACAAATGATTTTATGATAAAAATAACCATAAACAATTTAAAAAACCACATTCCATATAGACCACATTGCTACAACATAGCTATCATATAGCATTAATAAAATGAGACATATCTAGGTATGACAATACTCGTAACATAATATTATAAAACTTATATAATGCGAAATGTTAATTTCTTATAAAATCAAATTAAAAACAACTTGCGTGTCAGAAAATAGATAATTGACCTTTAGAGAGAGAATGCGTTAACAAATCGTAGTATATCTTTGAAATTTTTCATATTTGTAAACATCTTATAAAACAGGAGTATGATTATGTTTAGAGTGAGTTTTGACAATGACATCTTCAATTGTGTAGATAGTTGCATTACATCCCCTGCTGTGGTGTGTCGAACAACGCCATAGAGATTTTGTTGATATTTTGTGTGCTTCTATCCTAGGTTTTCTCCGAGAATATTTATAACCAGAATAGATTAGTAGAGGTTTCCCGTTCTTTGAATGCACATATTCAGCCGGTTTACATAAAACTGAAAAATATAATTGGTTATAATAAACTTCATATTATAAAGTAAAAAATACTCTTTTACTTTATAATATGAAGTTGATTGACATAATATAATAAGCTTATTTAAGAAGTGTTTCGCGATTTTTTAATAAATTATTGTCTTCTAGAAATTTAATGGACTCAGGCGGTATTTTGCAGAAATCCAAAACTTAAACATGAAATTAAGGTAATTAAATTTACAACTTTTCGCAGCAACACTAATAAAAAGTTACAGAACACAAATTCCAAACACGGTCTGGCACTATTTAAAGCAGAGCTGTTCAATGCGCGGCCCGCGGCCTGTAATTGTGCGACCCACGAAGTGTATTTAATCCACCACAACATACTTAAAAATGGACTGTCTTCTTCGTGTGCGTAAGATTTAGAAATTTCACTACCAGATAAGCTTGCCTTTTCAGTATTATGTTTTATTTAATAATTTTCTTAACTGTATTTTTATTTGTGTGTTTTCCTATCTGAAAAGTGAGTTACTTTTGCAGCCCTCTAATCTTTTTGGTAATTCATATTAGCCCAGGATGGTATCTGGCTTGGACAGCCCTGATGGCTAACCTAGTAACCATAACATCCGCAGACTAGACAATGCTTTAATTGCAATCTTGCAGCAACAACCAGGTTAAAAATATCAACTAAAGAAAACGACATTTAATATAATATAATAATTTATTTTCTCCACTTCCACAGTAGTATGTAATTGCACTAGACTTGTTTAATCTCCTATTAATTCCTTATTTGCCATAGTCACAACCCCGAAAAATATTCCTTTAAATGAAACCATTTTTCGGTTCTTCAGATTGATCTGAAACACATGTAGTATATTTACAATTGTTCTGACCTATTGAAATATGTCATACATACAAATTTCTAACAATCTTACGAGTCTTAATGTTTTATAAACTCGTATTTTAACTAAATTTGAGCGAAATTGTAGTTATGCAATTTAACGGTGAGCCACGTTATACGCAGCCAGGGCTGTTTAAAAGTAAAAGGAAAATATATAAATAAGCTAAAATTAATGTCAGTACATACATAATAAAATCGGATTCCACATAACGTTTGTATAGAACAAGCATACACTTTTGCTCAGCTCCAAACAAACGCGTATTAACATTAATAAATTTAATTTCCGTGCAAAAGTTTGTGCTTTCTTAAAATTTTGCTTCATATTTAATAAGTTTAGTTCAGTTAAATAAAGAATTAAACATACCCTCATTATTATTATTATTTTCCCGCTGTTACCTGTAACAAAACAAAGTTACTATTACTACTAAAATATGAATAACATAAAAAAACCATTATAATAGTGCCATTACCACGTTATAAATATAATTTTATACAACATTCAGTTTCTATATACATAATAGTGTTAATATTTTCTGAATTAATATCCATATTGATGGATTTATGGATGAAATATAATCCCACAATAATATCAAATATTACGCGTGGTCGGTGAGAGTAATTAGCTGGTAAAATAATATTTTTTACTAGTTTACCATCATCATCTTAATGTTAGTCCCGGTTATTCTTCACATGTTGGGACGAGACAACCCAGGGTCCGCTTTCCTGCATTTGATTTGTACTGATTAATTTGATATTATTTTATTACTTAATTTAACAAAAAATAAACAAATAACTATGCTAGTTTATATAAAAGACGCGTGGTCGCTGTTTTTCTGGAGTATTATTGTTTCCACACCTTAGGCCATTAATTTACCACTTCAAAATAAACTAGCTCACATTAAAATTACCTAATGAGTCGCAGAAATAACACAAGAAGAAGTCGACAGGGTCCCTAAATTTTAGCTTGCAACTGCCAGGCCACAAAACGCAGCTATTGATCTACGAAATACATTTTTTAAATTTTATATGAATTGCACCTAAATCTGACGACGGTGGTGGACTAAACATTTCAAAGCGAGAATTAAGGCTAATGTGTAGATGCCACCAAAAACGCCAAACCAAAAACTTACAGTGAGTATAACTCGCGTAAACTTGCGTAAACTCCGATTTTTTAATATGACGAACCGATAAATCCTGAGGAGGCTGAGGATCTAACGATGTTTGTTTCACAATGTCTACTTACCCTACAAGGTAACCGACTTGATGATATTTATATATTTTTAAGACCTATTGTGAAAATAACACAAGACCTTAAAGTAAATACTTTTTTCATAATTGATATTAGAATATTAAATTCTAATAAACACAACTTTATTAGAAAAAAAATCCGTTATAAGCCTTGTCTAAACCCACCATTACCAAGCGGTACCATGCGCCCGCTCTAGTAAATCGACGCTAGCCTAGAGTGTGTTGTTTTAATACGACATAGTTTTACGAATTAGCCAGAACAGTAAATAAAAAAAATAGTATAATTAACAAACAGTTTTAAAATTAAATAATAAACAATAATTAACATGTCATTATTTAAAAAATATAATTTATTCTTCTCTTCATCACAGATTACTTTAACTTTTCAGTGGATATCTGTGGTCATCGAATACATCCTACTAATATTACAAAATGCGAAAGTTTGTGAGTATGTATGTATGGATGTTTGTTACTCTTTCACGCAAATACTACTGAACCGATTACGATGAAATTTGGTATATAGGTAGCTGAAGACCCAGAATAACACATAGGCTTATCCCGAAAAAATTACATGATCTCGCGGGATTTGCAAAAAACTTTTCGATGCAGCGGGCTGCACGCTGCAGATAGTCCATACTAATATTATAAATGCGAAAGTAACTCTGTCTGTCTGTCTGTCTGTCTGTCTGTTACGCTTTCACGGCCAAACCACTGAACCGATTTGGATGAAATTTGGTACAAATATAGTTTGAGACCCAAGAAAGGACATAGGATAGTTCTTATCCCGGAAATCCCACGGGAACGGGAACTATGCGGGTTTTTATTTTAGAATTTTTTCCACGCGAACGAAGTCGCGGGCACAGCTAGTATTATATAATATCGCTTGCCCACCTTGCATTTATAGTATTCCGTTTTCTTTTGAATAACGATAACCGTTCAAAATCATAATAAAATTATCACGAGATGACCTCATGATCTGACATTCTGAAACTAAGTATAAAAAGTTATGCGAATAGTTGGCGATCCTGAATCCGCAATCGAGATTCTCAATTCTTTCTATGTCTGCAGTGTAACTCCTAAAGAAATGCCATTTATTGTGAAGAGAGCTATATATATCGAAAAGCCGCACATTCTAACAAAAAACTCTCATGTGAGATTTATTTAATTCTTAATGAGAATAAAGTTTCTTAAGCAATAAAAATCGAATATTTATCTACTAATATATAAAGAAAATGCTTGTTGATAACCTAAAATATTTGATGCAAATACGATTTCAATTTATTTGATTTAATCAAGATGAAGCTTAAACACTTCTTCCAATACTAAATTATCAACCATGACCATTACACTCTTTCTAAAACAGTTTTTTTTTCTTCTAGTTGGGTTGTAAACTTACAACCCAACTAGAAGAAAACAAAAATGGTGCGTTGCTATTTTGTGGCGAGGTCTAATGCCACATGCATAAGTTTACCGGCTACCTTACCCTCCAAACCGGAATACGACAATGACAAGCACTGACGCTATTGCGGCAGGAATAGGTAAGGCGGTGGTACCAGACCAGGGCGAGACAATGCAGAACTCTACTACTTAGTAGCCACGATGGTAGTGACTCGCATAGACAATCGGTCGCCTTTTACCTGGCAAAACGGCAGTTGGCCTATTCTTCAAAAGAGCCCGGGACCAACACGGGGAAAATTTGTTTGACAGTGTTTGACAGAGAGTTTAACTAAACTGGCAAGCTGACAACGCAATCTTGTACGAAACCTATATTCAACCAATTCAAGGGTGATCACGTCCAACAGCTAAGGCCCATCAATCTAAGAATATCTGCTGACACTGCTGACATCCCACCCTACTATGTTTTACAATCTATACGAATGGACTGGAAAGTGCAAATTATGCATATATCGTATTATCTTTTTATATCATAAGATAGCAAACAAGCAGATGGATCTCCTGATGGAAAGAGTCACCCATCGCCTATAGACATCAAAGGTGTTAATGGTGCGTTGCTATCTTGTGACGAGGTCTAATGCTACACGCGTTTGTTCACCGGCTACCTCACCCTCCAAACCGAAACACGACAGTGACAAGCATTAACGCTTTGCAGCAGGAATAGGTAAGGCAGTGGTACCAGAGCCGGGCGAGACAATGCAGAACTCTACCACCTAGTAGCCACGATGGTAGTGACTCGAATAGCCAATCAGTCGCCTTTTACGACCTGCCCGGCAAACCGATAGTAGGCCTATTCTTCAAGAGTCCGGGACCAACACGGGGTGAATTTAATTTCCTTTTTTTAAATCCATTAAACTGCAGTAAATCTTCTCGCCAACATTTAGATGTTTCTTTACAATGTTGTGGTAGAAGAAAAGTTTATCCCTATATCTGTAACACCTGAAGACACTTGTGCTTTCCATAACATTCTTACGAACTTCGCTTAAATTTCCTTGTAATATTTTTTGATACTAAGCTGATAAAATTACGAATTTTAAGGTGAAATAGTATTAATTGTCTGTGCGTGAAAACTTGCCTTTATACAACGGCACGACATCAACACACTAATGACGGAATTCTCCTGGCTCGAGGACTTAAAAGTTCTCAACTCAGACGTTACTCTCTTACATTTTTATATTTCTCATCACCCACACAACCTCATGGAAATTAATATCTTCTCATGTTTTACGCCTGTGTTGGCACAGTCGATGAATAACTTACCGACTCAGAGAGAAAGAGAGAGAGAGAGAATTGGTATCCTAAATATATTATGGTCATACGAAGCTATGAATTTATTGTGAAATCTATCTATACATATAATAAAATCGTAGGAAAGTCAATGTATGTCCGGGGTAAACTCAAAAAGTACTGCATGGATTTACTTCAAATTTTGTATGAATATTACTAATAGGTCAGGTCAACATATAGGCTACATATTACCACGCTATCACCTACGGGAGAGGAGCTGTGCGGAGTAAACCTAGTCCGCGCGAACGAAGTCGCAGGCAACAGCTAGTCCCTAATAAAATTATTTAATATGATTTATTTATGAAAAAATTTTTAATTATAAAATATCTATATTACAATAGAATATAGCAAAACAATTAATAAGTTTTAAATCTGTGTTTTTTAATTTGACTACAAATTCTACAATTATGTACACGTTGAACTTTGAACGACACTAATACATAGAAATACATATATAAATACTGTTACATACATAATAAACACCCAAACCCAGAAATACAAACATCTATGCTCATTACACAAATGCTTGTCCCTATCGGGAATCTAACCCGAATATAAATATGAATACATTATATCATACATTTCCTCTGTGACTTCGAGCGTCGCGTGCTTTAATACATTCTGATTACTTATCACTTGCACTGATCAACGGCTGTCTTCACGTATTTTTGCTTAATACTAAGCGCCTGTATTAAACACTCGCACTAATCGAAGTGTAATCGGGGCCATACTAATACATATAAATACACATGCCCAAAGGCGGAGTTGCGACCAACGGCTCCTTGAAAAGAAAGTGACAAAGCTCTTTTAATTAAAAGAGCTAGTATTGTCTAGGATTAGAGAGCCCCCGAAAAAGAAGTGACAAAAACATATATAAATACTGTTACATACATGATAAACATTCAAACCCAGAAATACAAACATCTATGCTCTTCACACAAATGTTTGTCCCTATTGGGAATTCCCCGTGTCGGTCCCGGTCTCCTTTGAAGAATAAGTCAATTGCCGTTCTGCGAGTCACTACCATCGTGGATACTAGGTGGTAGAGTTCTACATTGTCTCGCCCGGGTCTGGTACCACCGCCTTACTTATTCCTACTGCAATAGCGTCAGTGCTAGTCACTGTCATGTTCCGATTTGAAGAGTAAGGTAGCCGGTAAACTTGTGTATGTGGCATTAGACCTCGCCAAAAGATAGCAACGCATTATTAACATCTTTGATGTCTATAGACGATGGTTGACTCTTTCCATCAGAAAACCCATCTGATTGTTTGCTATCTTATGATGTAAAAAAAAAACCACGCCCCATCGATTCATAGGATCAATCAATAAAGCGGTCATACGTTTCAGACGTGTATTGAGTTGTATATAGAAAAAATTATCAGATTGATCAGGTATCAGGTGCTGTCCGAAGTTTCCAGTCTCCCTAATTTTGCGACTTTTTAGGACGAGTCACGAAACAAAGCTTATCTGCAGGGATCGCAATGTATTAACTCGGTTATCCCTGCATAGTGCCTACCCCGTAAAGGATCTGGCGTGAAGATACTAAAGTATCAGCTAGTTAACAAGTGTTTAATACAATACTACTCCGACTAGATTAGCAACACTGCCGATTTAAAATATTCTACTTTGATTCATATTTCGGTGGATGGTTATGAATATTCTTACACACAACAAGGACGTTATCGATGGTATATAACTTCGCTGTACACTTGTATATATGTCGTGATGCACATATCCATCGCACTTTGACTGACCGCCTCTTGTTGTTCCTGTGGATGCTAAATCTATATCCTCCCAGACGGATTATTTTGTTTCCCATTTTTGATGTTTCAAATTTCATAGTAGCTGAAAAAATAATCAATGTAATGAACTGAATATATTAAGGAATTTAGAAAGAAAGAAATATCATTCTTAAATACAATCGACGGATAGTTTAAAAAGACTCGGAGAACTTCTTTCCCTGTGTTGGTCCGGGCTCCTTTGAAAAATAGAATAACTGCCGTTCTGCCAGGCAGGTCGTGAATGGCGACCGATTGGCTTTGGTGGTCGAGTTCCGCAACGTCTCATCCGAATCTTTGGTACCACCGCCTTACTTATTCCTGCCTGCCCTGCAATAGTGACAATCTTTGTCATTGTCGTGTTCCGGTTTGGAGAGTAGGGTAACTGGTAGACTTATCACGTGGCAATATTATAAAATTGTAGAGTTTGTTAGTTTGTTTGGTTGTACGCGCTAATCTCGAAAACTGCTGAACCGATTTGATTTGAATATTTTTTTTTACCACCAGTACCAGTACCAGACCAGTAGGCGCGGAGTGAACAAAGTCCGCGCGGCGCGAAATCGCGGAAAACAGCTAGTCTAATGATATAAAAACAATTCGCGCGCTCGTTTAATTAGTCATTGCAGATGAATATAGACATAAGCGGCATTAAAAAATAATTGCTGTAAAATAACGGTCTATCGGTCTTTTATCGGATACACTTTCCCGATCCCCGGATCCTCGTTTTCTACCGATCTTCAAGGCTCACAGATTCTAGGCATCGCCATATGGTGGACGTTCCACGTACCCGGACAAAGCGGTTCGACTCAGACATTCTTCATTCGAACCGCAAGCGACTGGATTATGCTTCCTGAGTGTGTTCCCCGACGGGTACAATCTGGGGATCTTCAAGAGAAGAGTGTACAAGTACCTTCTAGGGAAGCGTGTTCCATCTTAAGCCGCATCTTAGCTTACCATCAGGCGAGATCGTGGTCAAGGGCTTCCCTATCGATACTAAAAAAATAAGGATTAAAACTTTGCTTAGTTTTTCATTTAAGTATTGGTCGAAGGTTATATTGTATATAAGGAGCGTCTGATCATTATTTACATTATAAGGATCGGACGCTCGCAAACCAACGTTGAAACAATGCAAACGCAGCATGCTGGGAATACGCACGCTCCTCCAATGCTTGTTTTATCACGGTCATAAGTGCGCATGAATGTTTTTATGTATCATAGATTTTATTTGAAAAATATGACGACATTGCGAAAAATTTCGCTGAGATTAAGGATGTATTAAAAACGTTTTTAATTACGATCTCAAAAAGTTTTATCACTTCTTATTGTTCAGTTACACAAAAACAATAACAATCTGTAAACAAAAAGTAACAAGAAAAATAGTTACACTATGTATTATAATATTACACGAATTGATCCAATCCAGGTGTTCCCAAAGTGTTTGCCCTGACGTCCTGGGTCGCAAAATCAAAATAGACCAAAAAATGACAATCGACCAATCGATCGTCTACATAAATCTTTATTTATTTATGCAGGGGTGGAAAGCGTGTGGACGTGGGAGGGGTAATTATGCCACTGGGATCTGCTGTATTTTCCGAACCTACGCTATTATGAAAGCAATAGGTATAGCGTTGTGGGTTCTATGGCTGTTTGGCTGGTATTTATGCTACTAATATTATAAATGCGAACATATGTTTGGATGAATGGATGTTTATTGCTCTTTTAAGTAAAAACATCTGAACCTGTTACATGAAATTATATTTTATGAAATTTGGCCCACATATAGATGATGACCTGGAATAGTAAATAGACTATTATATATTTTTATCCCGGAAAAATAAGTTGTTCCCGTGGGATTCACCAATCCAATCCACACGGGCTGCAGGGTTTTTTTTTTTTAATAGAAGAGGGGGCAAACGAGTAAGAGGTGCACCTGATGGTAAGTGATCCCCGCCGCCCATGGACATCTGCAATACCAGAGGTCTTGCAGTTGCGTTGACGGCCTTTTAAGAATGAGTAAGCTCTTTTGTATATATATTTCCCGGTCCTATATATTTATACTCATCGGACAGCTGCCACCGCGGTTCTCTACACATCTTTCATCCATGCACGTCTACGATTTTAAGTTTTATAGGCCTAGAAGACAATGTAAGAAAAAAACAAGTTATTTATTTATAAACTATTTTATAATCAAAGCAAAATTTTCCTAGGATATACTAAATCATAGGACTCAAAGGTCGAGTTGGAGGATGATAATGAGTATTCTGCATATATACAATATGGTCATCAACTGTGTATAAATACGCCTTGCACTTCATGCTCTGGTGGGAAGAACAACGCCATCTTGCTTTATTGTATTTCTTCCTACTTTTGGTACCACCTTCTTTGGAAAATCGGTAACCGTTGATGTCTAAAAGGCGATGCCCACGATGTGACATTAATACTTTAACTGCTGGTGGAACATCTGAAAATAGGAAATTCTTGAAATATCCGTAAAATATCAATTTCACGATAAATCCTAAATAATATTTATAAATGCGAAAGTAAGGTTCTTTGTTTGTTACAATTTCACGTCTTAACTATCATGAAATTTCGAATACACTTTTGCAGAGACACCGAAAAGAACATAAATTACCTCTCCTCCTGAAAAGTAACTTTTAATCGGACTAAGTCGCGGACTAATGTTAGCTAACTATACCAATGTTGATAAATATTAACAAGGAGATAGGTGAAGATCTGGGGTCAAACATAGCCAATTTTTTGAAAAATTAACCCCTTTATGGATCTTAAACAGGGTTGCCACCCGTTCTTCATAGTATTGTAATTAGATAAATCCACTTTATACTTTTTGAATGCAATAATGTACATAAAAATATTTTATCATTGCACTTAAAAATATGTTTATTTTAAGGAACAACAAACTTAGTTTTTTTTTATATACAATAGAAATAGAAGTATTTTTTATATCATTTCAGTCAACTTGAACTTTTGTAGTATCAAAACATTAATGACATTAAATATATGTATACAAAATTGTCATTTATAGCGTTTCTTCTTTGAGATATATCTAGTAAAGGGACGAATGAATCGTAAAGTCTCGAAACTTAACTAATGAAAATTATTGTTAGTTATTGTTAGACCGAGCAAAAAATATGAAAGGAAAATCAAATAGCACACTTTTTATTATTTTTCCATCTTGCACTTTATTTTTCTACCTAAGAAATGAAAATGTACCCTATTTTTTTTAAAAAAAGTTGGCAACGCTTGTCTGAAATAGAGTTTTTTTTTATCATGAGATAGCAAATAAGCAGATGGCTCTCCTGATGGAAAAAGACAACCATCGCTTATTTATGTATTTTAAAGACTAACTGACCCGACAAACGTTGTTCTGCGTTTTTAACTACTCTTATTCTTTTTCTATATTTTCTCACCTTTTAAATCTTCCCTGGATTTCAACAATTAATTTAAAACCAAAATTAGCCAAATCGGTTCAGCCGTTCTGGAGTTTTAGCGAGACTAACGAACAGCCATTGATTTTTATAATATAGAATATGTTAATGGTGTGTTGCTAAATGTGGCGGGGTCTAAATGCCACTTGCATAAGTTTACCAGTAACCTTATTCTGCAAACCGGAAGACGACAGTGAAAAGCACTGACGCTACTGCGGCGGGACTAGCTAAGGCGGTGGTACCAGACTCGGGCTAGACGATGCAGAACTCTACCAACTAGTAATCGCGTTGGTCGCTGGCATAGCCAATCGTTCGCTTTTACGAACTGCCTGGTAGAACGGCAGATGGCCTATTATTCAAATGGAGCCCGGACAAACACAGAAAGTGTAAAAGATAGTACGAATTTATATTGATGACCTGTTACTTTACTCGCGAACAAAACTGCGCGGATCGACTTGTTAAAATATATTACAGTGTTCTAATATCAGACATTCAGTAAACAGACTATACTATATCATAACAGACCAATTATGCTGTTAACATATCAGACTAATAGATTTTACAATAATCCGAAAAAAATATTATCGATTAATCCAATGAGCTGTAAAGACGTGAATCAAAATATCGGTTTTGAAATACTCTTCGGTCGCACCTGCGTGTATCGTTCCGAAGATATTAGCGCGTTAGAACCCTGTCGTTCCGCCAAACACGCGACAAGGCACACTCAGTCCGAATGTTTGCGACGATAATAGCCGGTCACATCTGCATGTATCGCGTCATTGCTCGAAACTGTGACGTTACGCAGTACGGACGCAGATAAGCTAATCGGATTTATTGACAGAATTTATTTGACGCAAGAAATCAAATATTGTTAGTCTAGCGTAGGTTGTCAGCGGTATGAGAACATCGACGTACAGAGTTCATTAAAAAGCAACATAAATAAATATTTTTTTATTCAATTCTAATAACTATTTTCTTAAATAGTTTTTTTATATTAACAAAATTATTTATACATATGTAATAGTTCATTTATTTAAAAAGAAATCCAACGACTTCTCAATATTGAGCAAGTCCTCAATTCGGCTGCTTTTTTTATATTTGTTACCTTAGAACTAGGCCGTATATTAACAGATTAATTTTTTTTGTTTTTGTATAATTCATATTTGACCCCATATAAATTTAGTGAAGATCTGATCCATGGTTTCAGAGATGCAGGGGTTTGGACGTCGGTTGTTGCAGTTTTACAGTGTTTTAATTATATTTTCAGATTTCTTTATTATTTGATCGTTATTAAATGGGAATTACATGAAATTCAAACAGATTATTACATTTTCAATTCAAAATACCAACTATTTAATAAAAGTGTATTAACTTTTTAAGAACAAAGAAAGGAAATTGTTGGAAAAACAAAAAGAGAAATACACTATGTACAAATAAGAAGCTATGCTTCATTAACGTAATAAAGCAGTAATTAGTTTTTTTTGTCGATATAATACACATGACCCTTTTCGCCATGTTGGTCCCGGCCTCCTTTGTAGAATAGGCCAACTGCCGTTCTGCCAGGCAGGTCGTAAAAGGCGACCGATTGGCTATCAAGTCACTACTATCGTGGCTACTAGGTGGTAGAGTTCTGCATTGTCTCGCCCGGGTCTGGTACCACCGCCTTACCTATTCTTGCCGCAATAGCGTCAGTGCTTGTCGCTGTCGTGTTCCGGTTTGGAGGGTAAGGTAGCCGGTAAACTTATGCATGTGACATTAGACCTCGCCACCAGATAGCAACGCACCATTAACATCTTTGGTGTCTATAGGCGATGGTTGACTCTTTCCATGAGGAGACCCATCTGCTTGTTTGCTATCTTATGACATAAAAAAAAATGACGTGTATATAGAAATAATGAAATAAATATCTTGAATATAGATATTTCTTTATTAAATCGATATGTCCTGTCGCTGTGTACAAGCATAATTATCACTCTATTTTAGAAAAATTTAACGCTCTTCACATTAAGGGGAAATTTATGACTAATTCTTTTGCTTTGCTTTGCCTAGTAGGCAGCAGTGTCTTGCAGTTTTTCGCTCGGCTTAGTTACAATATGATAAAAAAACTAAAGTAATTAAATTTGGCCACTATTATTTTCTCATATGCTTATACCTGTTACATATCTAATACCTTTCCCAAGATATATGGATATGTGAAAAACCGAGCAAAGCTCGGTCAACCAGATATTTTTTTGTTTTAAAATGTGCTAATAGTAAAGCACAAAATAAATTATAAACTTAGTAGTAGTAGTATCTTCACGCCTATATCCCCGAACGGGTAGGCAGAGGTACAACAAGTGCACCCACGATTAGCCGAAGATACTTGGTCCCACAAATGTGATAGGTGGCAAGGCTATCGCCAACCAGGCACTTTCCAATCCCGGGCAACTTTGTGTTTCTCAGAAAACTGAAAAATACTTTTTTTTTTAATTTGCCCGACCCGGGAATTGAACCCCGGATCTCATGTGGTCAACGCCAATACTGGACCACTAGACCACAAAGCCGACTTGCTTCATATCATCTTAAATTATAAACTTACTTCAGTCATAATATTGTTTAAAGCGTTTAAATTTAATTAGGCTTGTAAATTTCTCTTCTTTTTCGGTGTAGGTAAGTTCGGTTCATTCTAAACTGAACTTCAATACACTTGTAGGGTAATGAATCGATTATCAGACGAAACAAGAAGTTGTTGTTATGAGAACTAGCGATAGTTGTTTCTTATGATAACTGGGACCGACAGCAATAGTGTTAACTCGCTACCACTAAACACAAACTGCTACTAAATCTTGGATTTTCCAAGAAAACTCCAATATCTTTATAACTCCCGTGTATGACACGAGCATCGGACCCTGGAGCTCATAATCGGATTTCAATTGACTAACCATTAGACCATGAGGCATAAAAGATTAGTTACTGCTATGTTGTAACCTCTGTAACTGCATAAAAATATACTTTTTTACAGTTTCAATTTATTGTTCCAAAAATTTAACATCGCTTACTACGTATATATGTATTTTATATATGTAACTAATAATAATATAATAAATAATAAGTAAACATTTAATGGCATATAACAACATGTATGTCGCAAAGAAGTGCGTTTCCCATTTAATCTCATGTTTAAGGGGTTAAATACTTAGAGGGCACTACGATCTGCTTTTCCTGCTTACTATGGTGTCATCGTTGTCCAATAAAAGGAATTTATCAAGTCATCGTGGGCCAATCGCGTGGCTGCGATGAACCTATTGAGTTTTTCCTTTAATTTGCCAACTCACGCACTTCTTGTACCACCAATACGCACGCATACTGTACATTTGAAAATATAATATAATTTTTTTTTTATGGAAGATTGCTTTCTTTAAAAATCAAGATACGCAACACCTCATTTGTTGGAAGGATCACACTAATGTGGTTAAAAGGAGGAATTGAGGTGGCAATACGTACCTACGTATAATTTTATCACTTGAAACTCTGTTACAACTCCTACCCTTTTTAACTGCGGCTACTAAATCTTAAGTCCAGTCTCTTAATGTCTTAACATTAAAAAAATAATACTATTTTATTTTTTCCGACTCCTCGACGTGTTGAGAGGGCAAAATGCAGATAACGCAGTATGGGACCGCTAGTAGGAAAAAACATTTTTTTTATATCATAAGATAGCAAACAAGTATGAACAATAAGATAGCAAACAAGGTCTCTGGATGGAAAGAGTCAACCGTCGCCTATAGACACCAAAGATGGTAATGGAGCGTTGCTATCTTGTGGCGAGGTCTAATGCCACATGCATAAGTTTACCGGCTACCTTACCCTCCAAACCGGAACACGACAGCGACAAGCACTGACGCTATTGCGGCAGGAGTAGGTAAGGCGGTGGTACCAGACCCGGGCGAGACAATGCAGAACGCTACCACCTAGTAAACAAACATACAGAACGTTCAATAAAATAAGCAAATTACTTAAAGTAGATCCATACATTACAAGCATTTTCAAAGTAAAACAGTGTTCGAGTAAAACCCCTATTACACTACCCAATTTCTCAGACCCTGTTGACAAGGGCAGGACATTGTATTAAGAAATAGGAAGTTAGCGTCTTTAGAAAAGGTAATCGAGTAATGGTAGGAGTTATAGCTACTTTTATTTCACTATCATGTCGTGAGTTATTTATTTTTTGTCACTGTTATATCACTGTTATGAATGATCATGCCGTTATATTTTATTAGTAGCGATTATTGTTGCGTGCAATTTATTCCGTTTAATTCGATTTACACCGCGCAGTGATCATAATTTATAAGTGATTACCATCAACACATGGTGATCCACAACTGTGCGCTTTTGTCGGCACTTCTTGCCTCGCACTACACCTTTGTGGAATCAATTACCCGCGGGGGTGTTTCCGAACGGATACGACTGGGGACCTTCAAGAAACGAGCTTATTCATTCTTAAAAGGCCGGCAACGCAGCTGCAAGACCCCCGGTATTGCAGATATTCAGGGCGGTGGTGATCATTTACCACCAGGTGCACCCCCTGTGCCCCCTCTATTATAAAAAAATGCGTAAGTAGGCTTTTCCAGGATCTCACAAATAAATAAAAATCACACAAAGGTGATATTAAGGTACCTAATTAATTTTGTCTTTGAATTATGAATTTCCGCAAAGTGACACCTGAATCTATAAAAATCAACCACTGACTTGAGAAATGACTGAAGAAAGTCATTTGTAAAACTTAACTAAACAAATCGTGTGGAATCCTCAGAAGTTTTCCAAACACGTTCTCGAAAATTAGAGGCTCGTGATTGTGTACATTATCCAAAAGGACTATTTCATCCTCAATCGTGCGTATCCTTGCGGGGCATCTGCATCTTTTGTACATAACACACTCCCATCGGATCCTATTTGACAGCTTGGCTATGTATGATCTCCTGATGAACTTGAATCCATTATAATACAGTAATGTGAAGCCCTCCATGGTAGTGCTTATAACCGCTGAAAACAATATTTATTTGTCACTTTACTAGGCAGAAAGTAATACAAATAATAGAAAATAATAAGTTATTTGATAAAAATAACTAGTGATCTCCCTCTAGTCGAAACTTCACTGTAATTCTATGAATTTTAAAATAAAACATCATTCCGCGCAATTTTCGTTAAATGTGGTATTGATTTGATTTATATATAAAAAATCGTGTTACAGTGTTTTTGGTCGTAATCTTCCAAAAATCTTCGATCGATTTTAATGTTTTTTTTTTTGTATATTTGGTAGATATAAGAATAGGCTGTGATTAGGGTCCCTTACTTACTTAGAAGAACTTACTTAGAAAAAAATCTACATTTTTGATGGTTTTTTGATTTTTAATTGGCGCCACGACTTATCTATAGCAACAAAATTTCATCCTCCTACCCCTACCTACCTCCCTCATTAACCCACACCCAACCAAAATATTCACTACAAATAATTTATTCGGCAGGACAACGTTTTTCCAGATCAATAATGATAATTGTAGTGATATGTCAGATTTTTTATATATCATAAAATATCAAACAAGCAGATAGGTCTTCTAATGGAAAAAGTCAACCATCACCTATAGACACCAAAGATGTTAATGGTGCATTGCTATCTTGTGACGAGGTCTAAAGCCACATGCATAAGTTTACCAGCTACCTTACCCTCCAAACCGGAACACGACAGTGACAAGCACTTCCGCTATTGCGGTAGGAATAGATAAGGCGGTGGTACCAGATCCGGGCGAAACAATGCAGAAATCTACTACCTACTAATATAGGTTTTAAGATGTCGTGAAACAGTTGCCATCTGTCATTTTTTGAAAATCGATTAAATACGACTGCGATCTGGACCCGAGACAATACAAATCTAGAAAACTCAGGCCAAAATCGGGATATCACTTTTCGCAATATTGTTGATCCGAATAAGTGGAAACACTAATCTACAAATATTAAGCAAATCCATTTCATTTATACGCAGAGTAACGAAAGAGTATTTAAATAATTTATTATGTACTAGCTGCACATATTTCATCCGCGCGTAAATCCCTAAAAAATTACTCCCTAAAACATCGGCTATCTAGCAGTAAAAGTTTCGTCAAAAATAGAATCTGGGGATCTTTAAGAGAAGAGTGAACAGGTACCTTCTAGGGAAGCGCGTTCCATCTTAGGCCTCATCTCAGCTTACCATCGGGCAAGATCCGCTTACCTATCGATAATAAAAAAAAGCAAGTTCCGACGGACAAAAATTGTAAAAAATGTAATGGTATATGTACCGTGTATACATCCATATGCATTTTGTAAAAAACGGTAATTTTAATATTACAAACAGACACTTAAATTTCATTTATTTGTATAAATTTACTAATTGACCTCAATTTTTAGCTCTTATGTTGTACCTACACATTTTATTACTATGCTACTTCATTCCGTTCCGAATTGGAGACTCACAAATGGCGGATGACGGACTTAAAAAATATAATTTGTAACGCGCTTTTAATTGTGACACTATTGTGACTGGAAAAAGTAAGGTAGTGGCACCAAACTTTGCATAAATTGAATACCTAGTAATCACGACGATAATAACATACTCGGCCAATCGTTAGCATTGTACGAACTGCCTGGCCGGAAGGCGAAAGAAGCCCGGACTTACACTGAAAAGACGAAACTATTTTTATTTTCAATAACGTTTATTAATCCGAGTATAAATTATCACGTCTTAAACTGCAAAGCTGGTGAAAGCTTCAAAGATGTTCCCCGAACGTTTTTGAATATTATTGGTTCGTGGCTGTGAACATTCTCCAATAATACCACTTCATCATCAATCGTGTGTATCCGAGCTGGACATCTTTGGCGATTGTACATGCTGCACTCCCATCGAATCCTGTTCGTCAACTTAGCAATATATGATCTTTTTATAAATTTATAACCGGAATGATATATTATCGTGAATCCTTGCGACGTAGTGCTTCGGATAACTGAAAAACACATCCATAACATAAACTTGTATATAATGGCGTAAGACTATAGACTAAGCTTTTTTAGATTGTCAAATACTATATCGATGCGTTATCGACACGATACTAGCGTTAATCTATACATATAATAAAATCGTAGGAAATTCAAAACTGTACATTGAATATTTTTTTTAAAGAATACTTGGGCGTGATCTATAATCGATATCGAAGCCAAAAATATAGTTTTTAGAATTTTTGTCTGATTGTCTGTTTGTCTGTTCGTCCGTTTGTCCGTTTGTCCGTTTGTCCGTTTGTCCGTTTGTCTGTTTGTCTGTTTGTCTGTTTGTCTGCTTGTCTGTTTGTCTGTTTGTCTGTTTGTCTGTTTGTCTGTTTGTCTGTTTGTCTGTTTGTCTGTTTGTCTGTTTGTCTGTTTGTCTGTTTGTCTGTTTGTCTGTTTGTCTGTTTGTCTGTTTGTCTGTTTGTCTGTTTGTCTGTTTGTCTGTTTGTCTGTTTGTCTGTTTGTCTGTTTGTCTGTTTGTCTGTTTGTCTGTTTGTCTGTTTGTCTGTTTGTCTGTTTGTCTGTTTGTCTGTTTGTCTGTTTGTCTGTTTGTCTGTTTGTCTGTTTGTCTGTTTGTCTGTTTGTCTGTTTGTCTGTTTGTCTGTTTGTCTGTTTGTCTGTTTGTCTGTTTGTCTGTTTGTCTGTTTGTCTGTTTGTCTGTTTGTCTATTTGTCTGTTTGTCTGTTTGTCTGTTTGTCTGTTTGTCTGTATGTATGTCCGGAATAAACTCAAAAAGTACTGCATGGATTTACTTCAAATTTTGCATGAATATTACTAATAGGTCAGGTCAACATATAGGCTACATATTACCACGCTATCACTTACAGGGGAGGAGCAATGCGGAGTAAACGAAGTTCGCGCGGACGAAGTCGCAGGCAACAGCTACTATAAATATAATTTATTAATTGCCTTTCAGATTCACCGCTCAATCAATCATACATTCATCAACGTCGCAATATAAGATTTCTTCTAAACTTGTAACCAGTGTTGTATATCATTGTGAATCCTTGTGACGTATATATGATTGTTTAGAACAGAAGTATAAAAGCGTTCCCAGATTGCTTGAGGATATCGTTGTTTGATACCTATACAAAGCTAGAGTAACTAAAATTAATCACATACTTTCCTTTCAAATTTTCCGATTGAGCGTTAGAAACAGATAAGGCGGTGGTACAAAACCCGGGCGAGACCTTGCGGAACACATTGCCAACTTGACAGCTATGTGGTAGAATAATGTAGTATTCACGATGTTGGCGACACGTTTAGCCAATCGCTTGCGTTTTACGAACTGCCTAGCGAAATGGGAGATGATCTATTCTTTTAAGTTGTTAGAGTTAATAACATTTTTATTATCTCTTCATAATGTTAATGTGCTGGAATCATGTTAAATTAACGCCTGTTTTTATGTCACGTATGGCAACGTCATTACAGTGTTGACTTTAACAATTTACGGAGATAATAATATGATGTATGACTAGCTGACCCGCGCAGCTTCGCCTGCGAATAGATTAACATGTCGATATAGTTTTTCACATAAATTTATTATTTATGTGAAAAACTATATCGTCCCTAATTCATCCCTTTAAGAGTTGATTTAAAAAAAATTTTTCACCCCGCATCTTCTATCTCCAAGCCAAAATTCAACAAAATCGGTGAGTGGTTTCGCCGTAAAAGCGTAACAAACAAACAAATTCATTTCTGCATTTATTATGTTATTAGCTGCGTCCTACAGCCTGCTACGTCATAAAAGTTTTTGGTGAATCCCACCGGAACAACAAATTTTTCTGGGATAAAAATTAGTTTTCTGGGATAATAAATTTGACCGCCCCGTTGGTCGGTTGGTAAGCGTCCCTGACTACGCAAAACCACGGGGCTCGGGTTCGATCTCCAACGGGGACAAGCATTTGTGTAATGAGCATAAATGTTTGTATTTCCGGGTTTGGGTGTTTGTGTCGTGTAGTAAGTGTAATTTGTGTCGTGAATATTTTTTTATTTATATAAAAAGTAAAAAAATCTATGTGCTATTCTATTCTATATCTAGGTTATCACCTATATGTGTGGCAAATTTCATGTAAATCATTTTTGCACGAAAGAATAACAAACATCCAACCATTCTCACAAACTTTCGAATTTATAATATTAGTAGTGTATACATATATATGGAATTATATTGTCAGATAAATAATTAAGCCGTATCCCGTCCTCATTTCTTTTAATAAATATCACAGTTAACGAAAATATCTATTGTTATTATAGTTGCAATGCCGTGTACAAATAATCCGTCGTTGAATCCTTCCTACCAATTTTTATTTCTGACAGTGTTAAAAATTGTTGTTTCTGATTGACTTTCTTTTTCGTTTTACCTTTTTATGTCTTGTTTTTATTGATGAGTTCCTCCTCGAATTTTCTTATGTAAACTAGGAACTATTGTACCCGTGTTTACTCACTAGTTCTTCTATCTATAGTGTTCTTAAACGGGGTTTAATTTTTAAAACTGTTTTTAGAAAATACCTTAGATTTAATTTCTATTTGCACGAAAAGATTCAGACTCATATTATATCTAGTGCTTTGAGTTGTTATATCATTCAGCAATTCAGTCGTTTATTTTTCTTTGTAATTTTCTTCTTTCTCTTAATTTAATTAAAATATAAATAATTCAATTTTCTACTTTTTTTCATGGTTATGTTCATTATTTATTGCAATTATTTTATTATCAACGATATGTAAGCATGCTTTGCAATACTTATTTTGGGTGCAACACCATCTTTTTTTGTTGGATCTGTTGTTGCCGGGCTTATAATAAAATGTATGTTCTCCGACTTTTATATGCGTTGTTCCTTTTTTTGTCTTAACCATTGAAACTGTAAAATACCAAAACATTTGCATAAGGTTTTAAAAATTATTTAAGTTAATATCATCACGCCTTTACCACCAAAGGGGTAAGCGAAGGTGCAATAAGAACATTCGCACTTATCGTTATTAAATCCCATTTGGTGACAAGTGGAAAATTTATTCTAAGCCTAGCTGATCCCGGCAAACGTTGTTTTGCCATACATATTAGGGATTAATATAAGTATACGGGATTGTCCTTCCAGGCAGCCGAACTGGGCACTGAACTTTATATGGTGGTTAAGTATTCTTAAATTTTCTAATTTTCCGCGCAATTTTACTATTTTCTTTTATAAGAACCTTCTCCTGACAACTACAAACACAACAAAAAAATAATAAGCGAAACCGGCACAGCCATTTACGCGTGATGTCGTGACCATGGAAAATGGAAAATAGGGATTGATTTTTATACATATAGATAAGACATATATTCAGTGTCGGGCAAGTCATTACAATATATATATATATATATATATATATATATATATATATATATATATATATATATATATATATATATCTTTATATATCTATATATAAAACTATCAATATTTTCAGTGTTTGTAAAATTCCGCTTGTACATAAATCATCTGCCTCTCTGCTAAGCAGTTCGTAGAAGGCGAAGGATCAGCTAAACGCAACAAGGCAAGAACGGAAGTTTAAAACTATTTGTGAAAATAAGCCACATGTCGTGTAGTTAAATAAATATATCTAATAAATACTGAGATGTCAAAGGTTAGTATTTATTTGACAGCAGTGTAAGAAGCAACGCACCATTAACATCTGTGGTGTCTATAGGCGATGGTTTCTCCTTCCATCAGGAAACCTATCTGCTTGTTTGTTATTTTATGATAGAAAAAAAATTAACACCTCTAATGTCCAGTGCGATTATGCCAACGCGCGCAACTACGAAGCAATAATAACACCCTAACGTTAAGGCACAATTTCGAGAGCAGCGATCGATACTTTCAAAATGTTGATAATTATTACAGTAGGTATATCACAAAGGGATCGTGAAATTTTGAAATAAAACAAAGCAGATATTTTCGACATTTAACTTTGATGCCTTAAACAGAAACAGATGTATTTACATTTAACGCCTACGTGACTAATTATTTACAATTTACATAGTTAATATAATACATATTTCTCCGTAGCGTATTTGAGGTAATAAAGAAAGATTAAACAATATAAAATTTGCAAACATGGTAGCTGCAGCGTACAGCCCGCGGCATTTTAAAAGTTTTTGACGAATCCCGCGGAATCACCTAATTTTTCCGGGATAAAAAGTAGCCTACGTGCTATTCCAGGTAATCATCTACCTGTATGACAAAATTTTATTCAAATCCGTTCAGTGGTTTTCGCGTGATTGAGTAACAAAAATTCATCCATCCAAACATACAAACTTTCGCATTTATAATATTAATATACTCTTAGATTATATATTATACGGAAAATCAGTTTTTTAAGTATGATGATTAAAAAAGCATCAAAATATATTCCAACTTTTAGTTATTATCTTTATTTTTCAGAGGGAAAAAATAATGTAAACATCGCTTTTGCATAAAATAAGCTGTTCATTTTATTGATTAAAAATCTATATTATGTCCCAATTAGACGAATCGGACATTTAAAAAATGTCCAATTGGTCCTAAAAAAGTTTAATTCAGTGGGACTTAGAATAACTAGCACGCAGCAGTTATATATCATTTGATAGCAAACAAGCAAATGGTTCTCCTGATGGAAAGAGAAACCATTGCCTATAGATACCAAAGATGTTAATGGTGCGTTGCTACCTGTGTAGCGGGTTGGCAATGTCAAATGGATAAGTCTACCGGCCACCTTACTCTTTAAACTGGAACACAATGACAAGCTTTGACGCTATTGCGGCAGGAATAGTTAAGGCGGTGGTACCAAATATCTGGGCGAGACGTTGCGGAACTACCACCTAGTAGTCGCGGTGGTAGTGACACATACAACCAATCGTTCGCCTTTTATGACCTGCCTGGCAGAATGTTCTTCAAAGGAGCCCGGACCAACAGCCCCCCTGTTAATGAAGTGAATAACTTTCGAACTTTTTGTTTTTCATATTATAGCAAATAAGCAGATGGGTGTCTTGATAAAGAAATATAACCATCGTCAGGCACCAAAGTTGTTAGTAGTACGTTGCTATCGCTGTGGCGATTGGAATGCTACGTGCATTAGTTTACTGGTCACCTTACTATCCAAACCGAAACACAACAATGGCATGTCCAAACGCATTCGTGGCAGGAATACAAGTTGCGAAACTCTGTCACATAATTAATAGCCACGATTTTAGTGGCATTTTATTAGCCTTTTTCGCCGTTTACGACATGCCTAGCCGTAATGCAGTTAATCTATTCTTCACAAACAAAGCACAGATCAACAAAGGGGATTTAACGAAGGACAACGTATCGCATTTTACTGTTTACAACATATAGTGGTAAGATATGTATTATTTACAATTTTACAACATTTGCTACATCAATATTTTTGCAAATAAACATATTTTACATTTTCTATCGATGGCATTTGTTGGAGCTACATAAACTTGATTTCCTTAAATCAAACTCTTACACTGTTTTACAATTCGTTTTGATTCCAGAAAGGGACAAATATTTGTGTGCAGGGTGACAGCATAAATGTTTGTAATTCTGGGTTTGGGTGTTTATTATATTTTAGTATCTAATTAGTATGTATTTTTATGTATTAGTGTCGTTGACTTACAACCATATAATAAGCAAGTAATTTACTTATCTAGGGATTATATCGATTCGTGTGTTTACACCTAGGATATTTTATTGATTCAGGCATTACTTTGCGGAAATCTATTATTAAAAAGGTAAAGTTAAATAAATTTGCTATTATCCGCGAACAGTTTTATGTATCTTCCGCGATAGCACCGAAAGAAAAGACGTCGGTTTAATAAATGGAGAAGACTCACAAATGGTCCGGACAAAAAGAAGACCCCAGTGGCACAATTATCTAAACACAGGCCACATCCACCATAGTTTTACACCCACGTCCACACCGGCACCAATCACAAAAGCACACAATTTCTGTACTCAACGCACGTTGCACTTGGAAATCGAAACATCTTCAGAGGAAACGAATACTACTTCACTCTACGCGAGCGTAAGTAACGTATTACTTAATAATGGATTTCCGCAAAGTAACGCCTGAATCAATAAACTAGCTGCAGCATGTAGCATGATTAATATTAACTTACAATTCAAGTTTATAGACTGTTCGAACAGCTTGACAAACTTTTCCTCCGTGTTGGTCAGGGTTCATTTGAAGAATAGACTAACTGCCGTTATGTCAGGCAGGTCGCAAAAGGCGACCGATACGTGTCATTATTGTAGTGACTATAAGGTGGTAGAATTTCGCAGCATCTCGCCCGGGTATTTGGTACCATCGCCTTATCTATTTCTGCTGTAATAGCGTCAATGCTCGCATTGACGGGTTCCGGTTTGAAAGGTAAGCTGGCCGGTAGATTTTTTCATGGGGCATTGCCATCCCGTCACACAGCAACGAATCATTAACATCTTTGGTGTCTATAGGCGATGGTTTCTCTTTCCATCAGGAGAGCCATTTGGTTGTTTGCTATCTAATAATCTAATACCTTTAAATGAGCAATTCTTGTATATATATATATATATATATATATATATATATATATATATATATATATATATATATATATATATATATATATATATATATATATATATATATATATATATATATATATATATATATATATATATATATACATATATATATAATTGGAATCTCGGAATCGGCTCCAACGATTTTCATGAAATTTAGTACATAGGGGGTTTCGGGGGCGATAAATTGATCTAGCTAGAAATCATTTTTAGAAAATGTCTTTTGTTCGTGTTTTATCTATAATAAAAGTCCCTATTAAAACTGAAAAATATGACTCTTCCTGACATCTATTGGCGAATAATAATACTGTTTTTTGTATTGTAAGTTATTGCAGCAGATGGCGTTGTTAAGTAACACGAAGTCAATGAGTGTTTGCTTTGAGGTTAGACTAAGAAAATCAATTGTTTATCTAATGTGAAAAACCGAGCAAAGCTCGGTCAACCAGATATTATACATAAACTCTTAAACTTTCATCATCATTATTTTTTGGTTTCTTGAAATATATACACAATAAACTGTACAATAAGAAGACTTTTGAAAGGTACATACAAATATGACACAGTAAACTATATATTTACAATTTATTCTAAACTTAATTAAGTTTTGGTCAATGGTTGTGCTTATTTCTGAACTGAATGATTTCATCCCCAAGTGTATAAATGCTTGCTTTACACCCCCTGAAGACGTGGGTAGAACAAACCCATCTCGTTTTATCACTGTTGTGATTGGCTGTTCGTTGGCAAAATACATAATTGTCTACTTTTATCATCATTTTCCCCGATTTCTTAGACTCCACGAATTCAACTATAACTGTAAACGAATATCATATTAACAACATAGGTACTTAATACTGTATACCTAAAACCACATAATAATACAACGTATTTCTTTCAGGAGAACCATCTATGGCAAGCTGGCTTGGGAGGGGGGAGATACCTTACTTTAACAAAAGATAGCACTTTTAAGCTTAATATTTGACAAAGCCCCTAATCCAAACAAAATCCTTTAATCAAATATTGTTTTCACAAGCCCGCCATATTTAAAAAAAGTCATGCAATGATATCTCACATCATGGGGTTTGCGAGAGGTAAGGAGGCTTCTTAAATCTATGAGTACAGAAGTTTTAATATTTTATTTTACCACTTTGTCGGCATGATTAATATATGTATATTTAAGTCGTCTTATAGCCTTTTATTACTGTCTTTGAGCTAACAGACAGCGGCTGCGGTCAGACGGCCGGATATGGCGAAACTATGAGGATTCATTATAGATTATGGAACCCTAAAAATATTTAAAAACTCAAATACTTAAGTATCTTTATTAAAATACTTTGCAGGAACAGTATCGTGAACATGATTGTTATTGAGCTTTAGTATTTGGTCATCGTAAGTGTGTACTACGGCCCGGCACTGTCTGTGGTTATGGGTGGAGCAAATCCAACGAGTTTTTAAGCCTGACACGCTTTGAGCACAAAACGTGTATCCGTCGATGCTCAGAAGAGTCTTTCCACGGCGAGATACTACATATTTCACTGAAAAAGAACAAGTTTCTCATTAAAAGTGCATGTAGAGCAGAGGCGCTACCATAATACCTTGTGGAAGTATATTAATATTTAAAATGTTGACAACATTATTTATACAATATCTCACACAAATGCGTCTCATTCAGGGCAATATTACAAAAATATTTTTTCGAGGTGTCATGAAAGCATATATTTGAAAGTAGAAATAAGAATCAGCACAAAAACAGGAAACATTTACAAAATAAAACCTCAATTTTGGAACGACATACATAGGACTAAATAAAACTATTAGGAAGTATAATAATATCTTTTTAATAATTATTTTAACAACTTTTATAAATTAGTAATTTATAAATTTAGCTTTCATCACCGCCGCAGGAGTTTCAGCACAGATTCAACTTGAATCATTCAAGCATTCCAACTCAGCATTAAGATTAGCGACTTAATTTCTGAACAGCGTACAAATCATAAAGATTTGTCCCTAAACTGTCAGGGTTAATGGTTATGGAAATTTCTTATTTTCACAATTTCCATATCGATCGTGTGAATATTGGCACCGCATCCTTTATGGTTGTGGGTCGAACAGACCCATCGCGTCTTACTGTTATAAGTAATTTTCTTACAAAATGTATAAGCTCCAACTTTTAACAAAGTTCTTCCTCTTTGCGATGTCGTCAATGATACTTCTGTAAAGTAGGTAGTATTATCAAATTTTAGATGTGTTAAAAGTAGTAAAGTCAGATTTGTTTTGCCAAAAATCTCTCTTAAAATGACCCCTGATTGGAAATTAGAAGATATTTAAAATAAATTTATAGAAATTAAAGTTATTTTTAATTAGTACGGTAAATAACAATAAATAAATATTGCTGGACGAAATATACAACTCTAACTCCAACTTAAGTAAATTATTTGCTGATTATGAGTGTTAATCAATGACATTTACTCATAAAAACACGTAATTTATAATAAAATTTGTATAATAACTCAAATCAGGACACAAATATTTGTGTTCATCATACAAAAACTCATCGCTGTCGGTATCGAACCCGAGACCCATTTATCGCCTCTAAAAACTCCACACATAATTTGCGTATGTTGTTAGTTATTAACGCTAAATCGACTAAACAGATGCTAATCTGATTTAGTTATGGTTGCCACATGTCAGATGGTGGAGCATTTGTTTAAACTTGTACTTATTGCTGTCACGTGTATGTCAACGAACCCATTAAATTTCTGACGAATATGACATTCGCCAAAAATATAATATAGTTGATTCTTATCGTTTGTAATGGTAATAACTTATCTTTTCTTTTTCGTAGATTTTCTGGAGAAAATAGCTATAAATTCTTAAAAACTGACAGCGTAACAGTAATATTTGTTGCAGACGTCCATAATTTAGGTATATAATTTAAACACGTTTCTTTATTAAAATGCCTAATAGCCAGTTCCTTATCAGCAAAACCATTTATTTTAGTTTCAAATAATTAATTTTCTTTTACGAGTGTAAGCAAAATATTCTGTTCCTATATGTGAAATCATTATATTATGTCTAAACAATATTTAGAACGCCTCGTTATTAAGAAGTTGGTTGGTAATGGTTACTGCTACATATCATTAATTATAGGAACTCAGCATAAATCTTATTTTACAAGGAATTTTAGTAGTTTTTTTAAAGTATTTTAATTTTCGATTTTTTCATTGTGATCCTGAACTTGTAACTGTAGAATAAATATTAGTATCACATCAACTACTGAATTTAAAAAAAAAACTACAGAAATAAAATCTTGTCAGCAGTTTTTTTTTCCAGAGTAAGTAAAAAAACATATTTTGTTTTTTGTTTTTGTTTTTTGAATCGTGTCTATAAGCGATGGTCATATCTGTTTATCAAAAGAACCATCTGTTAGTTTGCTATTCTATGAAATAAAAACAAATCACGCCAGTCCAATAATAAGGTAGACAGAGCGAACCGAACGTCAATATATACTTTTTCATTACAACTTACTGGTCCGCCTCTTGCCGAGGTGCTCTCCATTACCTCATTCCACCGACCTAATAACTTTTTAAATTTAATGTTATGCAAACATTTTTTTCTTTTGTGAGAAATCTCTACCCTTCATAAGCATTCGGGGCCCCAAACAAATTTTTATACGGGTCCCCGCCAAGGCACGCTACGCCACTGAATCTAGCGTTAGAATGGTTATTACTTTTCATCAAACTGCTTGTTTCCTCTAACATATGAAACAAAAGAAAACAGTTTGAAATAAAATTTTAATATGTTGTTTATTATTACGGGCTTCCGACTGTATGCTCTTGGAACATGTAGACTATGAGAGTACCAACGGAATGCATGGTCGCCTTGCACCTGAACTTCTCATGACTAGCGCACCTCCACCTGGTTTTGTCTCCTTTAGACCCGCTCACTCTGAATTTATATCCATTGACGTATAGATATTGTCTGTCGTGTAAAGTTTCGAAGTAAATTTGGGGATATACTGTAAAGATTAACCACATATCTTTATTGATAAATAATTAAACAACTTAACAACAAAATATTAAAATATAATTAAAATATAATAAAATATAATATGGGTCTATTCCCACTTAACCACAACCTGACAACCATGACTTCATTTGTGAATGGTTAGCGACCCTGACTGCGAATTCGACGGGGCTCGGGTTCGATCCCCGACGGGGACAAGCATTTGTGTGATGAGCATAAATGTTTGTATTTCCGGGTTTGGGTGTGTATTAAACATATTCCAGTATTTATATATGTATTGCTATGCATAAGTATCGTTGACTAACACCCATAACACAAGCAAATATTTTGCTTACTTTGGGGTTAGATGGGGATGTGTGGGATAGGGGGAAGTGTAATTTGTCCCGTGAATATTATTATTGTATATAATCCAGATATATTTAAAGAATAGATGACTTTGTATCCGAAAACAATATTACGAGTATTCCCGCAAAATTCACAAAAAAAAAAACTATAATCAGATAGCTAATTGCGTGGATTAGATACGCAAAAATAGTAAAACTATAAAAATAAAATACTTTTTTAAATCCGAACTAATCTTTGATAAAAAATTGTACAACTCAAATCAATATAAAGATCGGCCAGAGATATGGCATACAGATAAATATTACGACTTCATTTTATCCCCTATATAAAGGGTCTGTAAAATTCCAAGCCTAAAAGAGGCAAAATCGACGCATAGATATAGAAAGATAATGAATAAATAAAACACTATATAAAAATAGAAAATTTACTATTATAAATAAAATAACTCCATCTGCAAACATTTTGTCATAAAGTCTATGTAAATATTAAAAAATGCTCCTAACTTAAAGTCCATGTAATTAAATGCAAGCAAGCTACATGATTATATTTAACTTTTTTGTTATATTTTTTAAATCATACAATAATAAACAATCAGAAGGCTCACCTGATAGAAAGAGAAATTATGACCTATATATAACAAATATGTTAATGGTGCGTTGCTGCTCATTTGGCGGAATGGTAATACACATGAATAAATTTACCGGCTACCTTACCCTATCCTGCCAGATCGAAACGTAACAGTTATTTATTAATTTATTTCAGTAATCAAACGGCGATACAATTAACATTGACACCAAGAATTAATTAAAAAATATCCCCGACAAGCATTTGTGTGATGAGCAAAAATGTTTGTATTTCCGGGTTTGGGTGTTTATTAAATATATTCCAGTATTTATATATGTATTTCTACGTATTAGCATCGTTGACTAACACCCATAACACAAGCAAATAATTTGCTTACTTTAGGGTTATATCAGAAAGTGTAATTTGTCCCGTGAATATTTAATTTATTTCTTTTATTTAATAAGCTGAACACTCATTACAATGTCGAAAAATTACCTTTTTTAAGTGTAACCTAAACCCTATTTTTTGAGCCAAATAAGTTATTGCCTCCAGACCGCATTTTCCCCATGTTAATTCGCGCCCCCTTTTTTACAAATAGAACATCTACCATTCAGTCAAGCATTTCGTAAAAGGCAAACGATTGTTCAAACGTGTGACTAACATTGTGACTACTAGCTGATAGAATTCCGCAACGCCTCGCCCATGTTTGGTATCACCGACTTATCTATGGCTTTCGCAATATCGTCAGTGCTTATCATTGCTGTGTTCCTGTTTTGATGGTAAGGTAGCTTTTAGCCAGCCAACTAGCTAGTAGTTATATTTTTTATATTATGATATAAAAAATATAACTACTAGCTAGCTGGCTGGCTAATAGCAAACAAGCAGATGGCTCTCCTGGTGGAAAGAGAAACCATCGCCTATACTTACCAAATATGTTAATGGTGCGTTGCTTTCTGTGTGGCGGAATGTTAATGTTTTGTAGCTAAACAAAATTGACAGACAGACAGCTAAACAAAATTGAGTTACATATAACTGTCAACAGTTAACTGTAGATTTTGTTTAGTAATTAGTCCTAATGATGCGTTAATACGCGAAATAACTACCCTTTATATATTATAAAATATTTGACTATATTTTAAACTAAAAATTTAGAATATAGTCAAATGTTTTATACAGTATAAGAGTAATGCAGTTTCACTAACTGCGACGATTAACGGTATAAAAGTTTTTGACTTTTTCGGGAACTGAAATAAACTATCGTTTTAATTTGGATATTAGTGACTTAACATTAGCTCTAGGCCTATGATTGTGTTTCTCAATAGCCAAAACAATTCTGCCTCGAACAGTGTGAACTCTGGCTGAGCACTTTCGTGTTGAACACCGCCATCTTACTTTTGCTTCCGTAACACAATTTCTTACATACGTGTAATCGTTGAGAAGGAGCGTTATAAATCCTCTTTTAGTCCGCAAAATATTGGCTGAAAAAAGTTTTGTGTTTTATTAGGCATGAACCCCACAGACTTGCAAAATCTTAAAATTAAACAAATAAAACCTTACACACAACAAATAGACAGAGTTATCCAAATCGCGTTAAAAAATTCTGTAGATCACTATTTACCGGTTCGTCAGTTGGCGAGATGAGTAGTGATCCCCTAAGACAGAGCTGTCCAACGCACGGCTTGTAATTGTGCGGCTCGCGAAGTATTTTTAATCCACCTCAACATACTTAAAAATTTACAGTATTCTTTGAGTCCGTATAATGTAAGAAATCTCACTATAGGATAAGCTCGTCTTTTACAGTATAAGTTTTATTTTTTAATATTTTTTTAATAATAGTCCTCAACTATATTTGTCATTGCTTGTTTTTATTTGAAAAGTGAGTTGCCTATGCGGCCCTCCAATCTCTTTGCTAATTCATATTAGCCCAGGATGATATTTGGCTTGGACAGCCCTGCCCAAAGACAAATTTTCCTTCGATCCATCACTTGATATTATATTACAGGATAGCAAATATATAATATTATAGGATAAGAAACATGCAAATGAATCTTCATATGAAAAAGTTATACATCGCTTATAGAAACCATAAACGCGTTGCTAACCGTGCCACGTTTCTGCCATATGCATGGGTTTATCGGCTACCTTACCTTTCAAACCGGAACACGCCGACAAGCATTAACGCTGTTTTATCTTGAACCACCAATTGAAAACGAGATTTCTTACCCACAGTGAAGGTAGTAGAATAACTTGCCTCAAGAAATAATCTCTTTCCACCAAAGGTCCATCTGTTTATTTGCTATCATATGATTTAAAAACAATTCCACAATTATGCGATTCTCGAGGCATTTTTTGCCCCGCACTACTCCTATGTGGAACCAGCTGTCGGCAGATTTTTTAGAATGGATACGACTTAGGGACCTTCAAGAAGAGCCAACTCATTCTTAAAAGGCCGACAACGCAACTACAAAACCCCTGGTAATGTAATTGTCTATGGGCGACGGTAATCACTTACCATCAGGTAAGCCTCCTGTCCGTTTGCCCCTCTTCTATAAAAAAAGAATAAGACCTTTACTAATATAACATAATTATTGTCATATCACCTACTATGCTGCAAAAATCATTACGTAGTCGAAACACACATTTTGTTAAATCTGCTATTGTCACAAACATTTCGTAAAAGGCGAACGTTTGGCTATGCGGGTCAATACCGTTATTGGCGTAGTAAAAAAAAGGGCTGTCTGTAAACCAGAATCAATAGCGGCAGCCGTCCTGATACCCTCTGAGTTGCGAGCTGAGGATGCCCTGGGGAAAAGCTAAGCTGTCTTGGAATCCGCATCGAAATTAAACAGAAGTGTATAGAAAGAGTAGAAAAATACATCCAGTGGCGTAGTAGCCTAAAAGGTGGTAGAGTTCTGCGTTTTCTCGCCCGGATCTCATATTCTTGCCGCAATAGCTTCAGTGCTGGTCACTGTCGTGTTCCGGTTTGGAGGGCAAGGTAGCCGGTAAACTTATGCATTTTGCATTAAGACTTCGTCATAACGTAGCAATAAATCATACTGTCAACAATAAATCGTCAACTACTAATATTTGAAATAACTAATACTTTAACATACACGCGCACACACTATCTCTCTCACACACACATAAACACACACACACACACACACACACACACACACACACACACACACACACACTGACATACACTTGAACGCACCACATGCTTCATAAAACATGTATTTTTAATTATAAGGCCAATATGTGAAAAGGAAGAGCAGGACCACCTGCTACAAACATATTTGAGTCTTTAATAGGTGGTCTCAGCCACTGCTTAATATTTTTATAAATTTATGTAGTCAAATGAAGATTTTTGTATTTCTGTATTTTTTGTAAATCATTAACATCTCTGGTATCTTTAGGCGATGGTTGTCTCTTTCTATCAGCAAAGCTATTTGCTTATCTTATGATATGAAAAAAAGAAACAGTTGATGGTGGTATCGAATTAAAGAAAATACGTTGGGAAACTTTACTTTCTATTTTATATATATTCTTAGTCCGCCCCCCTTAGAAAAATATACCATCTGCCGTTCTGTCAGCTAGTTCGTAAAAGGGTAACGTAAAATTGGTTATATCTGTCACTAACACCGTGATAACTTGGCGGTAGAGTTATGCAATGTCACGTCCTGGTCTTGGTACCATCGTCTCACATAATCCCGTCGCGATAGCGTCAATGTTTGTCACTGTCGTGTTCCGGTTTGAAGAGTAATGTAGCCGATAAACTTACGCATGTGGCGTTATAACCCCACCATACGGATAACAACGTATCATTAACATCTTTGATGTCTGTAGGCGATGATTTTCTCATTCCACCAGGAGAGCTATGTGCTTGTTTGCTATCTTATGATATAAAAAAATCATCTTATTAAATGAATTAACAGAATTCTTTGCCTGTGCTAAATTAAAAACTAGTATCGAGTTTTGTACCCCTTTTTAGGAAAATTGCTCGAACGGTGGAGCCTGAAATTTGGCACTGTTAAAGTTTATATTGCGAAAGACGGCAGAAAACTAATATATTTAATTGAAATTCTAAGAAATACATAAAATAATAATAATAAACATTACACACACTAAGTTCATGTGACATACATATTATTATACACACATGTAAACTGTTTTATTTACGGCTAAAATTTGTTGCCAAACTCAAAATAGATTTCATTGTTTACTCTATGGTCGAATTTCGGTCACAGGTGATCGCTAGTAAAGATAATTTAATGTACAACATTTAGAGGTAAATAACTTAATCAATTCACTTGTTCTTTTATTTTACTTCATAAAAAGTGTAAAACTTAATTTACAACACTTAAAGGGACTTCAGCAGTTCCACCGGAATACTCAGTACAACAAACCAACACACTGTAAGTCTAAAAAATATAGATATCCCTGCGGCAAAGCTATTCTCCACGTCCCCACATATGATGCATACGATTCCTTCATTGAATAGTTCGTATCTTTCTGACAGCCGCGTCAAAAATATTTCCACTTGTTGCGTCTTTGTCGTGTTTTCTATTTTGATTCTTGAGTCGTCCATATCACTCATGGTTGTGATGTTCCTGAGCTCTTAACAATTCATTCTTGTAAAAGCAGTAAAAGGCGTTGCAACGACGCTTAGTGCACCTCCAACGGACTCTATCAATTCCCTCTGGTTGTTTGTAAAATTTGTGATTGTTGTATATCATTTGCATTTTTCCGTTCGTTGTTTTAAAAAAGTAAGCTGAAAAGTGACAAAAATATTATAATAAGTAGTATTAGGTTTCTAAGATTATGACTATAATACTAAAACAAATATATTTGGTTTGATTTACATTAAATAGACGAGAGAATGAAAATTAGGTAAGACGCTAGGAAAGGTATGTTCGTGAAATCTTATTCTAGATATTGAAGAGACACTCGAGCTCGTGAGTCCTCGGCTCTTTTCAGCCGTCACCAACTAAAAATATAAAGCCCTACTGGAATTTAACATAGATGAGGTACCTTTTAAGCCTGTATTTAATACCACCGCTTTACCTATTCCTGTTGCTATAACATCAGTGCTCTTCACTGTCTTTCTGATTTGCAGCGGGTAAAAATAGATGTGGAAATACATATTTACTGATTTGTCTGTTGCCCTTATGGGTATCGATTCGAATCGCTGCAATTTACAAACTTACGACGATGATCGTTTGTTTCTTGCGACATTTCACCGCAGACTCAGCTACTCCTCAGATTTTCCTTAAAAAAGGCTTTTACTTTTATACCCAACCTTAGATCAAGTCCAGGACTTCATATTCTAAATGGAGCAAATTTTTCACAAGATCACGATGCAGCCTATTAACAAATAACTCTAAGTAAAATAAAATAGCTTTTATTTTACAGGACGTATGCATTTCAATGAATATTGCCATGCCAGAAGGGCTAAGACAATGTTGATGAACTGTTGTATGTATGTATGAAAGGGAATTTTAGATAGTTTAGAACTTTAGATTCACAATAGGACCCGGTTCGGGCTTAAATAAAGCCATATACACAGATCATGTAACCACATATTTATTAAATAAAAACATTCAATAAATAAATAATTTAGACTAAAATACACATTTGTACAATATAATTACTATATGTACACCAATACTTTACGTTAATAATATTTCTTCACGTTAATAATTTACATATTTAACATGATAGTAAACTATTATTATATAATAATTTTCAAATTTACAGTATGCCCCTAAATTCTAAGTTTAGCCAGTTTACCTTAGACTGGTGGATATAACAGTCTGGTGAACAGGTGAACTGGCTAATTTATACAATTTTTATATCTGTATTCGTTATTTTTTTTTAATTTACCAAAAGGCTGAAAATCATTTATAGTAGTTGAGGACTTTTGATGAATAAAACCGATTCAAATAATGATTAGAAACACAGTACTGGTTTCATTATTCTTATTTATTAAACCCAATTGGTTTTGCGTATTAACGTAACATCACAAGCATCACAACCTCTAATTAAATACTACTGGTTTCAATTAATTAAAATAGTGAAATCAGTACAAAGATATTTTTAATAGAAATTAAAGTGCCGATTCACATTTATGAATAAAATCACGATTAAACGTTAGGTTAAATAGAAAGGTTGTTTAATTTTGAGTAGAAGGTAAAGCCAAAAGAATTAATAATCGTTAATTCATAATATGTTTTGGCATGTCTTGGACCACGTAGAATAGACAAGTCTTTCACAGATGACCCGATCATCTGGTCAATGTAGTTTGAAGTCGATGAATACATTGGTGGAGGACGTACTTCAAACGAATATTGAGACAGGGTTAGATCCAAATAATATGTGCTAGATCCACATCACTGGCTTAAATCTATGAAAATATTTGGTTTAACGTTGTTTAAAATTAAAAAATACCGTCACGCTCATACCTATTGTCTATTGAGACGTAGGACGTAGTACTGATGCACCCGCGATAGCAAATATTATTAAGATTGTATGTAGAAGTAGAAATTTTAATTGTTCTTATCCTAAGGCATCGTCATGCCTTTGGATAACATCAATCGCATGAACAATACATTTTTTATTGTCCGCGTTGTCAGGTCTCGAACTAAAGAGCGCAGCGTTAGACCAACGAGACGATATATGACTAGTTTTATTTTCTTTATTTCCTTTTTTTACCCAGCTTAGCTAGAATGAGGGTTATGTTTATCAAGTGTACGTATGTACATTTCTTTGGCACTTAATGTAGCCTAAACGGCTAATGTATTTTAACTTTACAGGTGTCGTAAGATCTTTCTTGATTGTTTATTTAAAGAAGTTAAAGTTATTTAATTTGCAACTTTCCGAAGATTTCTAAATGCGCTGTATGCAACAAAACCTCACTAAAATATCGGGAAAGAACTGTCCTCTTTCGTCTACCACACTTTCCACCACATCAACAGCACAAACAAAATACAGGATACTTTCTATCGAACGTTTTACTTTGCCACCGAAGCATCCTCAGATAATTCTAACAAGGTATACTCAACAAGATTTGAGGTATCGTTACAGCTACTGGATATTTTTTTATATCATAAAATAGCAAACACTAAGCACTGTCTACTTAGTGCTAGCTTCGAGTAGAAATAGAAACCATCGCCTACAGATACTAAAGATTTTAATGGTGCGTTGCTATCCGTGTGCCAGGATGGTAATGCCGCATGCATAAGTCTACCGGCTCTCTAACCCTTCAAACCGAACACGACGATGACAAGTACTGAAGCTACTGCGGCAGAAATAGGTAAGGCGGTGGCACAAAATATCCGGGCGAGATGTTGAGGAACTCTTCCACCTATTAGTCACGGTGGTAGTGACACGTATAGCCAATAGGTCGCCTTTTATGACCTGCATGGCAGAACGTCAATTAGTCTATTCTTCAAAGGAGCCCATACAAACACAGGAAAAAATTAACCTATTCTTGTTTCAATGACACAACAGAAATCAAATTTAAATATACAACGAAATTTGCACGTTAAACTATCTTAATTTTTGCTTAATGTATGGATTTCTGAAGAGCGGCGCAAAGTTTAAAATTTACATTAAAACTCATTTTTATCATTACTGGGATTTAGAAACCCGGATATAACTAAAGTCTGAATTTTTAGTTCAGGACTTTAACCCTAGACACCAAGAACGGCGCCTTGGGTGAATCACCTATTAGGATATTATTATTACGTGATAAATGCCTTATCATGCGATAATAACTACAAAAAAAAAACATTTGGCACAACTGTGATCTGGTGTCCCAGACGACCGCCCATTCTAAAAAGATAAAGCCAGCACTGTTCAGAAATTGCTAGATTGCGTTTAATACCGAAACCAGATACCGTTATTACGAGATCAAAGAACGATTTAAACTTAGTTCGTTCAACAAAAACTATCATGGTTGTGGTACTCCTGAGCCCTTCTCATCACACTATCGGTAACGTAGTAGAATGCCTTGCAGCCGCGTCTGGTGCATCGCCAGCGTATCCTGTTAACGCCTTCTTGTTGTTTATAGAATTTATAGTTCTTGTAGATCATTTGCATTTTTCCATTCGCCTTTTCGAAAATGATCGCTGAAAACATAAAACTAATTATATTCTGAGTAGGTACTCATTTTTTTTATATCATAAGATAGACCATAGCAAAAAGTAGATGTGTCTCACGATGGAAAGAGACAACAATCGCCTGTATTCACCAAAGATATTAATGGTGCGTTGCTATCTTGTGGCGAGTTCTAATGCCACATGCATAAGTTTACCGGCTACCCTACCCTACAAACCGGAACACGACAGCGACAAGCACTGAAGCTATTGCGGCAGGAATAGGTTAGGCGGTTGTACCAGACCCGGGCGAGACGACGCAGAACTCTACTACCTAGTAGCCACGATGGTAGTGTCTCGCATAGCCAATCGGTCGCCTTTTACGACCTGCCTGGTAACGGCAGTTGGTTTTTGGACCAACACGGAGAAAATTTACTTTTAATATTTCTTAACTAGCTATTTAGCTCGCGACTTCGTTCGCGTGATCCAAAATCATTAAACGTTTTGCTTACTCGGATAAAAAGTAGGCTTTGTCCTGCCCTATAAACTCCTGTATCTTTCGTGAAAGTTCATCAAAATCGGTCCAGCCGTTCCAGAGATTATCCCGTACAAACAGAATGACAGACAGACTGAAATTTTAAAAACCGTTAGTTAGGTATTATTATCGTAAAAATAGCACACACACTGCACTTGAAAAAACATAGTTATTTTGAAATCATATACAGACAGTTCAATTTCATTTATATGTATAGATTAACTTCCAATAGGAAAGTAGGAAGTAAAATTCAGAAGAAATATAAATAAATAAATACTATATTGACATGTCTATTTCTTTAATTTTAATGTTAAATTGATACAAAAATACTTTTTTTCAACATTTTAATTCACAATTTTGTCAATAAAACATTTAAGGTAGTGTGGGTACAATACAGTTTTTGACAAAATAGGTCAATAAAATGTTCTACAGTTTTTTGAAACAAAAAAATGTCATAAAATCTGATTTTCTGAAGTGAAAAATTAAAAAAAATCGCAAAAATATCTATCCACAACATTAATTCTTTATGGAAATAGACGAATATTTACTGTTTTATTTAAGTTGTAGAAAATGGACTAATTTTTAGCCACCACATATAACAGAATAGAACAATAAGGTATGGTCGCCAAATAACGTCCCCTTTTGTAAAAATTGAATATTAATAAATTGAATGGGTTGATTTCAGGTTATTTTTAGAATTCACCGAGCTATAAAATTGGTGCAGTCCATGATCTGCACATTAGTGGCCCACAAGAAAAGTCAAGTACGTAAAGTGCCTTTTCAAGTACGTAAATTAAGTACAAAGAGGTTTGTACTAATTAATAACCTTTTAAATTAAAAAAAAACACTATTCCAAATAGATTGCTTTAAATAGCCTTATGTTTAAAATGAAAACATAAAAGTATTTATATTTTTTATAGTTTAAAAACATTAAGTATCCAATAATAAAACTTTAAAACCTCACATTTAAATTCTTTAACAACATTTTTCAACTACAACAATTTTTTTTAAAATGGGGTTTGTCGTGTATGCGTATGTTCTGTAATCCGGACAATCTCCCCACCCACGGTGTAACAAATAGCCTTACACCACCTTTTCGTGCAACACCACCTAGTTTTACCACCAACTTCACCACGTTTGTAAAATTTGTTAGCCCCACATAGTATTTGCTCCTTGCCCTTTGAAGTTATTACAAATTCAGCTGAAAAAGGACATAAAAATTAATGTTGATAGATAACTATATTATTACGCAGGCTTCCTTGTGGAGTATATCGAGAACAGACTATCAATAACCGCTCGATTTGCCTGTGGGTCGACTGGCAAATTTGGTAGTAGTCTCCATTATAGTATTAGCCAGATATTCACGATTAAAGCTTTTTATTACGATGAGCAGGACGCACAGCTTTAAGTGCATCACGGGGTTGTTTATGCATCACGAAATTCCGATCTCTTGGCTCCAGACAGGTGCCCTAAAATCTTCCGTATCATCATGTCAGTTCCCTTGCAGAATAAACATCCTGAACCGAACGTAATACTGCCTGATCTGAAACTTCATGGACAAGGCAGTAATTATATCAATGTCACAAATATTTGAAAAACACATTGATAAAAGTCGGTTAAAATAACACTATTATATGTGTCAAATAGAAATACCGTTCATAAACATTCAATTTTATGCCATTCTTGTCCAAATTTGTTTAATTGGAAGATTTTTTATGTCATAAGATAGCAAACAAGCAAATGGCTCTCCTGATGGAAAGAGACGGAAAGAGATAGAAAGTTGAGTTGCTACCCGTGTGGCGAGGTGTTGATGCTATATACATAATTTTGCAATTTTTTGTAAAAATTGTTTACACCATCATAGTAATTACCGCTGTCTGTCTGTCTGTCTGTTTGTCTGTCACCAGGCTGTATCTAACCGTGATAGCTAAAAAGCTGAAATTTTCACAAATTATGTAATATCGTTGCCGTTAATGTATTTATATTATAATTTGATTGTATTAGTAATAACCGTAATTGGCCTTTTTCCTATTATTATTTTTGCTTATCGATCTGTTTAGCTTAAAGTTGTCCTTTGATATTAAAATAAATAAATAAGTTTACCTGTTAACTTACCCTCCAAAAGAGACAGTGACAAGCACTAACGTTATGTTCCCCGTATTGGTCCCGGGCTCCTTTGAAGAATAGGCCAACTGCCGTTCTGCCAGGCAGGTCGTAAAGGATGACCGATTGGCTATACGAGTCACTACCATCGTGGCAACTAGGTGGTAGAGTTCTGCATTGTCTCGCCTGGGTGTGGTACCACCGCCTTACCTATTCCTGCCGCAATAGCGTCAGTGCTTGTCACTGTCGTGTTCCGATTTGAAGGGTAACGTAGCCGGTAAACTTATGCATCTGGCATTAGACCTCGTCACAAGATAGCAACACACCAATAACACCTTTGGTGTCCATAGGCGATGATTGACTCTTTTTTTTTAATTCTCTCTTTTTTTTGTTTGCTATCTTATGATATAAAAAAAGAAATAGATAAGGCGATACCAGACCCAGGCGAGACAATGCAGAACTCTACCATCTAGTAAATCGCTATTATGAATGTGTATTTTTTCAGCTGGTAGTTGTAACGAGGATTAACTTTCAATTTAGAAAAATTGAAATATTGTATAAAATAGTAGGTACTAACTGACCCACCCAGCTTAGCCCGCGAGTAGATTAAACATGTCGTCGATATAGTTTTGCATACAAATTTCATCCCCTATTTCAGCCCCTTAGGAGTTGTTTTTTTTTAAATCAGTCTATTGATGAACCCAGATCGTCTACTATTTCCATACTAAATTTCATGAAAATCGCTTCAGCGGTTTAGCAGTGAAAGCGTAACAGACAGACAGACTTTCGCATTTATAATATTAGTATGGATATGGATAGTATGGATAAGTATGGATATAAGAAAACTTGGAACAGATGCGTAATTTCGAGCAAGGGTTGAATGTGTCACTTCCATCGGATGTAATAATCTTCTACAAGGTCCCCTAGGCCCACCTAGGCCTGGCGCAATAGCGTCAGTGTTAGTTTCAGCCGAGTATCAGTTTGGGTGGTATTTTGTTAAACTTATACACATGATATACGCCGTGTTGGTCCCAGCCTACTTTGAAGAATAGGCCAACTGCCGTTCTGCCAGGCAGGTCGTAAAAGGCCACCGATTGGCTATCGAGTCACTACCATCGTGGCTACTAGGTGGTAGAGTTCTGCATTGTCTCGCCCGGGTCTGGTACCACCGCCTTACATATTCCTGCCGCAATAGCGTCAGTGCTTGTCGCTGTCGTGTTCCGGTTTGGAAGGTAAGGTAGCCGGTAAACTCATGCATGTGGCATTAGACCTCGCCACAAGATAGCAACGCACCATTAACATCTTTGGTGTCTATAGGCGATGGTTGACTCTTTCCATCAGGAGACCCATATGCTTGTTTGCTATCTTATGATATAAAAAAAATAATTATATTACTTCCATGCCGAGTCTCATCGCACTTCTGTAGGCGATGGTTATCTAAATCAATCAGTAGAACCATCTCGTTTGCTATTCAGTTATATAAAATGACATCTGTCGGAAAACCGGAAAAACTAAAATATAACGAAAAATCTTGCAAGTTCCTTAATATTTATTTATATTGTTCATACCGTGTACATTTTCCTAAATTTTAATGAAGGGAGATCAAATGTATGTAAAAATAATATATTTTTAGCCAAAAATAATAAAATCGATTACAATTCAATTTCAAATTATTTATAGCCAAAGAGCTCGTGGTGCATACTTCAATTTGTACTTGATTACAATTTAAATATTGCACAAGGGTAACAGCTCGGAATTTGTTGGTGTTTTATTAGCACCCCTATGCATAGGAGTACTTAATCTATCCATCTAGGTTATCACAATTGAATAAACAGAATTAATATCATAATGCTGGTTTCATGCCTAGTAAGCAGGATAAACAAATTGTCAAACACACTCAAGTTCACCAAGATTCACCGATTTTGTTGTTTGACTAAAAAGGCGGTGAATTACAATCACTTATAAACCATGAGGTTGTAGCAAGCAATAAGAATATTCGATAAAATTCGGAAATGCAGCATTGGGGATTGTCACCTATCTCACTAGGCGACTAACCGGTGAATACCAGTCCAACGTTCGTTTTACTATGCCCATTACATAAGAGAACTGATGTGATGATATTTATTTAAGTAGATTAACAATAGACATCTTAATAACAACAAGATATTCCATTGAAAGTTTTAGGTGCTTTAATTTTTGAAACATCGATTAAAATCTTAATATTGTTTTCAAAGAGACTACTATTTAGAAAAGGTTTTTAATCTTTTTAAGCTCAATTATGCTGCATATTTGGCCGTTTCGTTGTTTAAGTGGTTAACGACCCGGAGTAAGGTGATGGGTTTGACTTCAGACAGAGTTGACGTTTGATTGACAATTTTCGCATTTATTGCTTTAAGTGTTTATTAATTTTCAAAATTTAGATACGTATTTCTATATATTAGTATAATTTCCTAATATCCATATCACAAGCTAATAACTTGCTTATCTTTGGATTAGATCAACTCGTATAATTAGTCTATTGATAATATATAATATAATTGCTATTATATTCTGACTTTTTTGCAATTGTACATCATTTTTAAATCAAATCAATAATTACTGAAAAATATAACGTGAGCTTTAGAGCTTTAAAAATTTTTAAGCTACTTATACATAATATTTCTATTATTATGTACATTCCATTTCATTCATTCATTCAATTGATTTATTGGTTTTCTTGATTTTTCTATCTACATTCAATATTTCAAACGACTCCCTTCTATACATGAGTATGTGATGAATAGGCAGCTAGAACTTCCTGACCCAAAGTTTTTACCGAAGCTGGACATTTTTTGCTTTTCTTCTTAGAGCAATACCATAAACATATTTTCGTATTCAAACTGCCTTTCCAACCACACCAAAAAGTATGCCCTTCGTATAATAACTTAAAACTTCCTTTGCCTGATGGGAGAAATATGGCTGAAACAAAAAAAAGAAATTAAGATACAATATTGTACTAAAAGTGTAATAATAGAATATAATCAGATGACTATGCCATTCTCAATATGAGGTGTTATCCTGTTCACAAATGGTATTACTTTAACCACACAATTAAAAAACTAAGGCCTTAAACAAACAGACCCGATTGCGCTTTTGCAAAGTGCAAGCAGCGGGCATTGTGAAATATCCAGCAAGTCCAATGCACAGTTAATTTTACAGACGTATTTAGCGGTGGATTTGCATCTATTTGGCTGCACACTTATATTGAATACTATACAGTGATTTAGTAATTATCTGAATCTTACCAACGAAATAATACGTATAATAATAAATTGATAGTATCTCTTAATTACAGTATAACTTTAGCAAACAAGCAGGCTAGTGAATAGTAAGAGTCAATTACAGCCTATAAACCGGTACACGGTACCAAAACACGGTAATAACAAGATCGACATTACAATGGTAGAACTAAGTTAGAAGCTAGAGATCATACCTGGAGTATTTATATCGCTAGAATCATGTCTTAACGCAGTTGCATTACGTCATTCTTATGCTACGTACTCGCTTTTAAAATTTAAGTCTAATCAAAGCATCTATGCTCGGCTGACGTCATAAAAATGGCGATCGCGCGCATAAGCAATTACTTTATTGTCATTTGTGGAGGCAAAATCAATTTGTTAGAAAAATAGAGGAATATATGACAACACAAAAATGGCTTTTCGATTCCTGGCTTTATCTATTAACTGTTTACGCTAAGCGAAACACTGCAATTTTAAAAGAAAACCCAAATACAATAAAACTCTGAAAATATGTTGTTATCTAATTTAATATTTACAGATTATTTTAAAAATAATAATTTAATGTTTTATTTCTTCATATTTTAACAACTTTTGAGTGATCTTAATGACACAATTTTAAAACTTGACAAGGCCAGAGGTGACAAGGTTTCATTTTCATCAAGGGCTAGGTTTTGAATGTTGTAGTTTAGTCCAAGTAAAATTGTTTGACTGGTGACTAGGGATCATCCATTAATTACGGCACACGTTAATAGGAGTGGGCAATGAAATGTGACAATGTGTCACAAGGGTCTGCGGAGGAAAGTGTCAAAGTAAATCACTGACGTTACATGTTAAAACCTAAATACAAAAACGCGAATTTTATAACTAACTCGATCTACATTTATATGTCTTTTGAATTGAAATTTTATTAAAAATTATTATGGAGTTCTAAATAAGAAAAATAAGCGAAGTTAACACCCCCCTTCCGCCTTCGGGGTGACCACATGTGACTCGGCTGGGGGAGGTCAAAAAACTATAAAACTTACGTCACGTAATTGATTGATGGCACCCTAGCATAACATTGTCCCGATTGAAACTCACAACACACACAAAAACAAATGCAAATTCAATGATTATGTGTTGAATAAAATGTCAAAATATCTTGATCCAAAGTTTGCACTGAAGCTGTACATTTTCTGCTCTTCTTCTTGGAACAGTACCATCGACAGATCTTTTTATTTCTAGCGTCTTTGCTTCCACACCAAAAGGTATGTCCTTGGTAGAGTAACTTATAGCTGCCTCTACCCGAAGGTAGATACGTCGCTGTAATAAAGTATAATTAAACATTAAAGCAAATAGAAAACAATATAATCTATTCTGTTAATCCTCGTCACTTGGTGAAACTCCATTTTAGTTTTTGTTATAAAAACACGTATACCAATTTCACTGTATTTTTAATTGTAGCTAAACTACGAGTCCTGAAGTCCCCCCAATTCACGTAACTGAATCAACGCGCTTAGGGCTCTCACACACTCAAACACGATGCAACGTCGAGACGTGCTATAACGCGGCATAATATGTAAGAAAACGTGTAAGAGTTTTAAACGTGTCGACTCAATTGCCGCTTAGTTACGTGACTTAGACCCTGATAATGCGTTAAAATACGCGAAATCGGTAGGTTTTATACAATTAAGAATATAGCGAAACTAATAAAGTGTTTTACAATAATAACTTATAATCTAAAGAATTTCATCCTATAGAATTTCCCTTAATACCTTATAATTAATTTTCAATTTGGGAAGTAGTATTTTTTATATCATAAGATAACAAACAACAGATGGCTCTTCTGATAGAAAGATACATCCATCGCCTACAGACATCAAAGATGTTAATGGTGCGTTTGTATCCTTGCAGCGGGGTGTTAATGTCACATGCATAAGTCTACCGGCTGCCTAACCCTCCAAACAGGAACATAAAAGCGTTGACGCTATTGCGGCAGGAATAGGAAAGGCGGTGGTGGCAGACTCGAACGGGATATTGCAGAACTCTACCACCTATTAGTAATGATGGTAGTGATTCGTATAGTCAAACGTTTACCTTTTACGAACTGCTTGGCAGAATGTCCGATGGTCTATTCTCCAAGGGGGCCGGGCAAGCACGAGGTAAAAGCAAAGAATATAGAATAGTTGCTATGTATGGATGGTTATACAGAAAAACTTCCTCTGTGGACCCTTTTGAAGAATGGTCATCTGCATTTTTGACAGGAAATTCGTTAGTTGCGAACAATTGGCCATGTTGAACAATTGGATATGTTACTACCATCGTAACTACTATATGATCGGATTTTGTAATGTCTTGTTAGGGCTCAGTATCACCGCCATCCATCTCTTGTCTTACCGAGTCATACGAGTACCACACAGTAGTGTAAAGACTCATATCGCTTTCACGTTTTGGTTCGTTGTCATAAATTTATGTATGTGACATTACATACCCACCACACGGAAACGCATCACTAATTTTTTTCTAGGTAAATAGGCGATAATTATCTGTTTTCATCTGCTCGTTTGCTATCCTATAACATACACAGGATAGGTGTGGACTAACAATTTTTATTCTAAAGTGTGGACATCAAAGACATTATATTAAAAAATGTCTTTAATGCTTGATCATTATTTTAGTCCGGATTTGTTGTGTCACACTCTGAGAAAATAGTATCAGTAAGTTAGCATGAACTGGAAAAATAAAACGACGCAGTATAAATATAAATCATCCTATAATAAATAATCTAAACTCCTATTAAATGTATACTGATCTAAGATTTGTAAAAAAATTAAATTTATGATTTACTTTGCTTGTTAGAAAAACACTTAAAAGTGTAAATGTTTTATTTTAAAACTATTAATTCTAGTAGAAATATAAAGACGTTTTAAAAATTAAGTATTAAAAAATGTTCACTTTCTGTACATAACGTAATAATAATAAATAATATTAAAAATTAATTAAATATGTACATTGTTCATGTTTTACATAATATATCTTTAAGAATACAGAATGCAGATACACTTGTACGTATATACAATACTAGCTGTTGCCCGCGACTTCGTCCGCGCCGACTTCGTTTACTCCGCACTGCTCCTCCCCCGTAGATGATAGCATGATAATATGTAGGTATTATGTTGACCCGACCTGTTAGTAATATTCATGCAAAATTTGAAGTAAATTCAGGCAGTACTTTTTGAGTTTACCCCGGACATACATACAGACAAACAGACAAACAGACATACAGACAAAAATTCTAAAAACTATATTTTTGGCTTCGATATCGATTGTAGATCACGCCCCAAGTATTCTTTTAAAAAAATAATCAATGTACAGTTTCGACTTTTCTACGATTTTATTATATGTATATAGATGTTTGTATAAGACAAGATTTATACTCCGGCCAAATCGCAGCGATACGTTTTTACGGAACGAATTCTTCTATTCGTTACTCACGTTAAAAATATAGGATATGTAAGTCGCTTTCAATTCGCACACGCCAAGTCGCGTCAAATTGACTGGAACCTTAAACGGGCCCATTTCAACCAAACGGCTTAAGTTGCAAGGGTAATACCAAAACAATAGGTAACCAATGCAAGTTAAAATAATGTATCTAAAGTCATATATTTAGAGTTGCTGATAACTTGTTGTCAAATTCGACATTCAATCATAATCCAAAGAATAATTTATATACAATATACAATTTAAATTCCTTCTTTTTTCGATCTTACAGGGACGTACATCCACATACTGTCAATGATGCTATGTAACTTCTTGTAAACAATAATTTAAAAAACAATAACTATGATATATTTATTAACCGTTACTTATTTTCATTTGATCATTTTATGCCACATTTGTCTGCTTCATAACTTTCAATCGTGGGCATGTGTGCCTCGTATTTCTATAACTCTTTCTTGTATGGTCTTCACTAAAACTTTACACTGGGCAGTACTTCGTTTTGAACAGTACCAGCTTCGTAACAGTGATTGTCTTGACCAATTCGTCCAATAAGTATCATTGCCTAACTTCAGAAGGTAGTTACCGTTTTTCGTAGGAATAAGCACCGGATCTGTAATTTTGAAAGATTCATGAATATTCATAATTACTAGGTTACATGTAGTAAAAGAACAAAAGTGGCGATAAAAGTATATATAAAAGTAAAGTATGGGCTGATGTGCTAATGAGAGAGAATATGGCAGTGAGATGGCGATATAACCAAAAGAATCGATGTTCATTACGACCATGGAATTTCATTACGACCATTCAACAGTAGATAGTAGAGGTAAACAAATTCCTGGGGAGGGGGCAGGTGCCCCTCCCTGCCCTCTCAGTACGCCCATGATTACGGCGCAAATTGTGGAAAGGTCATCACATGTAGTATACGTAGGTTTACGTAGCCCAGGTATACCATCATACATCTATGATCTAGCTATTTGTTAGGGTTAAAAAATTGTTTTAGAAATAATTACGATTAACCTGCAAAGTAATAGCTAAGTGCAGTATTTTCCAACAACTTCATCTACGTAGCTCGTTAATATTTTATCTCAAAAACCGTCGCCGTCAGTTAAAAAAAAACAAAAATATTTTTAGTGTTTTATTTTCTTTTTCAATTGCTACAGGATTACTCGATATTAACCAGTCTTATTTAAAGATTATTCTAGCAAAACCTTTAGAACATACATTTATTCTTCTATTAATTAAATTCTGTGATAATAGTTAAAAAAACGCTTGTTTTGAAAAGAGTTACTTCAAAGTATACGTATTTTAGGTCAATTACTTTCCTTACTTAAATGCTTCTAGGTCACATTGGGCCTAATTCATACATGACAGCAATCATAAATAATTAAATAATGCATTGAAGTTTTAAAAATTTAGCGATGTTAGGAATATTTATTTATAATTTATTTTATTAATATTATATGTGGGTTAACATTAAGTACACCAATAAAATATTATAATATTTATAAAAAACAAAAACAGAACTTTAGTAACTACGCGTCAGGAAATAAACTAAAATTCAGCAATATTTTGTTTCATTTATATACGATGATACCTAAGGAAATTTTTTACGGAGAGAAAAAATGAATAACATTGTAGTAGGGGAGCCCAAGAGGGGATTTTGGTATTTTCTCGAGCGTGTCAGATTAACATAGGGGAGATACCTCGCATACTTTTGAGGCTCTCCACCAAATATAAGCCATTTCTATAGAGGGGGTAACTAGAGCAGGAAAAAAAACAAGATTAAGATAACTTCGGCTTGTGCAAATTGTCAGATTATATTTTTTTCGTTATTCTTACATCGTTTCCTATATAATAAAACAGAATTCAGACGCGCTCGAGAATGTCAAAACAACGTTTTCTTTACAACTTTGTAATCCTCCCACTCCCTTACGTTACACTTGAATTGGCAGATTTTCTAAATTTTAGGTGGAAATTAATCCGCCATACCTTAATCTGACGCGATTTAGTGTTACTATGGCACAGATTTTTTTCAAACATTTTTTTTATCTGTAGTTTTTTCACAACCATTAAAATGAAAAACTTTATATAACCTTTTATTTTTCCTATAATTCAATCTACAAAATCCAACAGGTCTTAACGACGCTCGAGTAACTACCCATTTAGCATCGTGGGCTCCCCTACTATTGCGAGATAACAACAACAACACTTATTTTCCTACAGAAATAATTCCTCGCTATCAAACATTTAACACGTTTAATCTGTTCTAACGCGGTATGAAATAGTACAGCTAGTAAACTGTAAAAGTAAGAAATATCTAAAAAATTAAATATTAATAAATATAATTCAAAATGTTTAACTTTAAATAATAATAAATACAACTATGTACCTATACATAATTAATTTTCTAAATATGCGTCAATGGTAAAATTCAAAAATACATAATATTTGGCTCTAAAAGGCTTTTAAAGCTTGCTAACTCAATACGGCAATATTTGCGATTGACGTATGCTTAATGAGGAGCGTGCGTTCATGGCTTTCGGCATATATGAATAATATTCATAGAATGCAATTAGAACAGTAATGTAAAAGCTACAAAACAAATCCGTACAAGGTGTGAATAATGAATTCGTTGACACGTACAATATTTATGCTTTTCACGGCAGTTATTTTCAACTATTATTGGTAAAAAAAACTTTAAAAACAAGAAAGAAAAATGTCAATACGCGAAAATCGAACCCGCGACCATCTCCTCATGTCGGGACGCTCTGCCACTGAACTAGTATCGACGGGCTCGACGTGGCGAAATACTTCTTCGTTATATGATCGGTAAATCCTAACGACTATTATTTAAGAAGAATAAGAGTATGTAGTATACTTTAACTAAATATAAAGAAATTTATATTTAGTTATTATAAATCGCAATTATAAATAATGTAAAAATATCATTGAATTGTCATATTAATAAACAAAATGAAATATACACAAAGCTGTGCAGTAAATTGACTATCCAATTGAGATATTTAGAAATTCTGTTTATGCTTTGTACGGAAATAGTGAATAGTTACCAGCGTAAATGACTACATAATTCAAACTTACTTCTTGACTATGACTTGATATTGATTTATCAATAAATTATTACTTTATTAATTATTGTTTTACTTAAAATTAACAACATCTATATTTAATACTGACTGACTAGTTATTTTTAGCTGTGTAGCTTAGTAGTAAACATTATTACGAGTTCGTTAGTTTTGAATATAATAATTATTATTATTTCGGTGCATACTTGATGGAGTTTAATTAAGCTACACACATAGGACACTATTATTACATATTTATATATTTTATCTACAATAATCTTAAATATGTATACGATTATTTTATATAAAACTAAATCCATACCACATTCACACTATATAGTATAACTAGCTGTGCTCGCGACTTTGTTCGCATGGAAAAAATTCTAAAATAAAAACCCGCATAGTTCCCGTTCCCGTGAGATTTCCGGGATAAGAACTATCCTATGCCCTTTCTTGGGTCTCAAACTATATTTGTACCAAATTTTATCCAAATCGGTTCAGTGGTTTGGCCGTGAAAGCGTAACAGACAGACAGAGTTACTTTCGCATTTATAATATTAGTATTAGTATGGAAGTATGGATAACCGTCCTGTCAGTTGAGTGTCTTGCAGACCCAATCATGAATCGATGGGGCTCGGTTTAGATTCCCGATAGGGACAAACATTTGTGTGATGGGCCCAGATGTGTTTGTATTTCAGAGTTTGGGTGTTTTTAATGTTTGTTACAGTATTATGTATTTCTATGTATTAGTACATATCATTGGCTAACACCTACAACACAAGCAAGAAATTTGTTTTCTTAGGGGTAGGATCAATTCGTATAATTTGTCCATCGATATTATTCTTACTAATATTACAAATACGAAAGTCTGTCTGTCAAGTTTTCACGACTAAACCACTGAATCGAGTTTGATGAAATTTGGCATGGGTATAGCTTAAGATCCGGGGTCGAATGGCTTCATTCGATACGTTAAAAAAAATCAACTCCCAAGGAATGAAAATTTGTGTTTAAAAGTATATCGACGACATGACAATCCACTCGTGAGCGAGGCTGCGCGGGTCAGTTATAATCTATACATATAATAAAATCGTAGGAAAGTCAAAACTGATTTTTTTAAAAGAATACTTGGGGCGTGATCAACAATCGGTATCGAAGCCAAAAATATAGTTTTTAGAATTTTTGTCTGTTTGTCTGTTTATCTGTTTGTCTGTATGTATGTCCGGGGTAAACTCAAAAAGTACTGCATGGATTTACTTCAAATTTTGCATGAGTATTACCAACAGGTCGGGTCAACATATAGGCTACATATTATCACGCTATCACCTACGGGGGAGGAGCTGTGCGGAGTAAACGAATTCCGCGCGGACGAAGTCGCTGGCAACAGCTAGTAATATAATAAGTACATTCCCCGTATTGGTGCTAACTCCACATGAAGAATTATATCTGCCAGGCATTTCGTAAAAGACAATAAAGACTAAAAATAACTCTACCGCACAACAGTGAAGGATAGCCTACACGGTCACTAACACAAGATACCGTATTTTATAAAAGTAAGTAAATAAACCCATTTTTCCAAATTTCGGACCATGGTCTAAGACGAATAGGCTAATCCGAAGACCACGAGGCAGTCAAACTCATAAAATCTACACATCAAATTTTTTCTCAGTCAATTAAGCTAATTCAGGACATCATTATTCATGTGTATGTTCTCCAATCTGAGCGATAATAGTTCGATCCAACATTTTTACAGACGCTCGACATTGCTTCCTTTTCCTTTTAGAACAATACCAAACGCTTCTTCCAGTAAATCCTTTGTAATTGCTTGAAAAAGTGTTTCTGCCGATGCGAAGAAGATATTTCTCTTTACTTATCGGTATTAATTCGTACACTACAATAAAAATATAGAATTAGTGATGAATAATCAACGATATGCACCTTAAGAAGAGATTAAAAGAATAATAAATAACTAAGAGAATATTATAAGAACCTTCCCCAGGGATCTTTAACATAAAAATTTAAAGCCCACCACTGACGTAGCTACAATGTATATCAATATATCAACTATAGCAAGCTACTACCCACGAGACCTATACTATAATATATATTTTCCCCTCACTCGGTCTGCTGCGGCCAAAATATATATTAATGTCCAAAATACACCGACATATATTTTGGTAACGAGTGACAACATAGAAATATATATTATAGATGCGTGTGCGGTCACTCGAAAATATGTATAGAAAATATATCGTAACATGCCATGCTATGATTCATATTAATATATATTATAGCTACGTCTGTGGCGGGCTTTAATCTTTGGATTTTTATTTCATACTACGAGTAGCTATATCAGGTATAACGCTACATTATAAGTTTTTGGTGAATCCCGGGACAACTTATTTCTCCGGGACAAAAAGTATCCTATGTGCTATTCTAGATCACCAACTACGTGTTTGTCAATTTCATCTGCACTGTTTAATAGTTTTGTCGTGATTTAGTAACAAAATATTCAAACTTTCGCATTATTAATATTAATATAGACTAGCGGGACTGAAATGGAGAAGTTGTTTTTCCGTCTATTCATTTGTTATCTAGATAAATGTGCCATTCAGATTCAACATCAACTTGAAACCATCTAGTTAAAACATACAGGAACCAAAATAAAATTTCAACCCATTGTGAGAAGAATGACACATATGCACACTGAAATGTGATGCTAATTATACTTTTCCCGAGCTCCTTTAAAGAATAAACTGACTTCCGTTCTACCACGTAGATCGTAAAAGGCGACCGATTCACGTGTCACTACCATTGTAGCTACTAGGTTCAGCAACATCTCGCCCGGGTATTTGGTACCATCGCCTTACCTGCCGTAATAGCGTCAATGATTGTCACTGTCGTGTTCCGGTTTGGAGGGTTAGAGAGCCGGTAGATTTATGCGTGCGGCATATACTACAATTATAGCAACGCACCATTAACATCTTCATTGTCTATACGCGATGGTTTCTCTTTCTATTAGGAGAGCCATCTGCTTGTTTGCTATCTTATGGTATAAACAAAAGGAAAAACTCCAATTTAAACATTGAACCTTAAGATTTGAATATTATACTAGCGTAAAGGTATATAAATATTGTCATTTCTGCTTGTTTATATGTACCGATAAAAGCGCTGTTTATTAGATTAAATCTCAGCTAGAAGCCGTCCAACTAAAACCTATAAGAAAAGAAAAATTCCTCAGACAACTGTAAACTGTAAAATGAATATCGTACATACAACGCAATTTGATACTGTCTAATTTTTAATCAAATTTATTGATTTCAAAATGCTTAACTTAAACAATTAAATTTTTTGTCGGCAGTAGTTTGTGTGGTAATATATGTTCATAATTAATTTTTATACCTAATCACATTTTTATCAATTGCTTTTTTTTAGATTTTACACTTTCAATCGTCGGCAGTTGGTGAAATTCCATTACTTTTAGTTGAAACTAGTTTATCACTCACTTGTACTTTTATTTCACTATTATTATACACTAAATTATTTAATTTTATCGACCGGTTTCGCTTTTTAAAGCATCTTCAGGACGTAATATTACGTCCTAGTGTATAATAATAATATATTAGTGTATAATAATAGTGAAATAAAAGTACAAGTGAATGATAAACTAGTTTCAACTAAAAATTTATCAATTGCTTTGACTGTAATGCCTGACAATTTACATATAATATGTATACAAATTTAATCATTTTTTCAAATCACTTATTTAATATAATAATAATAATAAATAAATATTCACGGCACAAATTACACTTACTGATCTAACCCCAAAGTAAGCAAATTATTTGCTTGTGTTATGGGCGTTAGTCAACGATACTAATACATAGAAATACATGTATAAATACTAGAATATATATAATAAACACCCAAACCCGGAAATACCAACATTTATGCTCATCACACAAATGCCTGTCCCCGTCGGGGATCGTGCCCGAGCCCCGTTGATTGCGTAGTCAGGGTCGCTAACCACTCGACCAACGGGGCGGTCAAAACTTTTGCATCAATTGCTTGTATTGTATTGCGCGATAATAACACATATGAACTCGTATATCCTTGTGAATGTTCCTAATCACCATGCGTATGTTCGCCGATCTGTGCTATAATCATTTGGTCCAACATTTTCACCGAGGCGCGACAATTTCTTCTTTTCCTCTTCGAACAGTACCAAACACTTCTTCCATTGAGCCCCTTATAGTTACTTGAAAAAGTGTAATTGTCGATGCGAAGTAAAAAGTTATCCTTGCCTATGGGAATCAACTCGTAAGCTAAAATAAAAAAACTGTAGTGTAGTAGATGTTAATCAACCATACATGAAAATAAGACATTAAGTAAATAATGATTATTGTTAATGGTAACAATGTTAAATAATCTTTTAATATTTAGTAGTATGTTCTTGTTAAAGCTGTGCTATCAGAAGATTTATAATTAGACAAATATTTTAAAGAATGAACGAACCTTCCCTTTAATTAATTCTTTCTCTTTAACTTTCATACTAAATACTAAATAATTTCATTTCAAACTTACCAAAAGTTATACGTGAAAAAATCATTTAATAGCCTTAAAAAAATAACGAATTACGCAAATTGTACTAAAAATTTTAAAATAATCCAAGTAAGACTTTAATCCAAGTAAAACTTATGCATGTGGCGTTAGACCTCGCCACAAGATAGCAACGTACCATTAACATCTTTGGTGTCTATAGGCGATATATGGTTGACTCTTTCCATCAGGAGACCCATCATATGATATAAAAAAAAATCTTTGAAATAGTAATCTATACAATAAAAATAAATAAAATTGGAGTGTCTGTTTGTAATATTAAAATAACCGCTTTTTACTAAATGCATATGGATGTATACACGGTACATATACCTAAATAATATTTTTTACAATTTTTGTCTGTCTGTCTGTTCCGGCTAATCTCTGGAACGGCTGGACCAATTTTGACGAGACTTTCACTGGCAGATAGCTGATGTGAAAGGGAGTAACTTAGGCTACTTTTTTCGAAAATTTTTCCACGCGGACGAAGTCGCGGGCTCAGCTCAGCTCATCAGTAATATAATATAACCGCAGTAAAGCAAGTAACCGACTCCCCATTTTCTGTATCTCCGGAATCTTGCATCAGATCTTCACCAAATTAAAATGGACCACCCGGGAAATAAACACTTTGAAACAAAAAAGAAATTTCCAAATCAGTTCAATTGTTTTCGAGTAATCAGTGAATAAAGATAAAAAAAGGATTCCGACGAATTGGTAACCTGCTACTTTTTAAAAAGTCGGTCGGAAATGCAGATGGTTAGTACAACTTTCATACTTGTGAACATCGTTCATAAAGGAATAATAAAAATCGAACGCCAACTACATTATACGTATTTAACGATTTTCAAATTGCAATTAAGGCAGCCCGTAAATACTTTGTCAATGTATACTAATTAGTATACATTGATAAACGTATACTAATTAGTAATATTTTAAAATATTTAAATATTACTAATTAGTATATTTATATATTAAACGTATTTGTATTTGTATTATTTTACTACTAACAATACTATACTATCACTAGGCAATTATAAAAAAATATTCAGTATCCTGCATGCTTTGACTAGTTTTAAAAGTTGTGGAAACTTCTTAGTCAAAAAAAGTCTTACCAAACTTGGACAGTTTTATGTATTATTATTAATAGGTACATTACACATATGTTAATTGAAATATCATAAGATAAATATCGACCGCGTCGTGCTTCTGTATTGTGTACACGTCGGATAGCTTTCACTACGTCTATACATCTCTCCTCGGTTCAAACTAAAGATCCTTTTAATCTACAGATTTAAGGTTCAATGGGTATGTTCATCAGCCATTGCTATGATCATACTATCCAACATTTTCACAGAAGCCTTACACTTTTTACCTATTCTCTTCGAGCAGTACCAAACAGTTCTTCCCATAAAACATTTATTGTTATTCGAGAAAGTATAGTTTCCAATGCGGAGCAAATATTTTCCTTTGGCGATTGGGATAAGCTCGTAATCTGAAATACAATGTTTTGTTATCAAATTGAAATATTTAATGCTGGATTGACTGAGGTATTATTTCTGAATAAATTAAGTAACTTATTTATAGATACTGTTGTGTTGAAATTACGGTGCTCAAAAAATAATGGTCTTTCATATTTTTCTCTAAAATTATAAAGAATATTTTAATAATTATTTTTTTCTAATTATATAAATTATATCATACCGAAGTTATGTTTTTAGATTTACCTTTCAGATTTTTCTCTGATATCATTAAGAATGTTCTAACTTCTTAAGAAATTACTTGCAACTTTGACTAGCGATTTGCCACACTGTCCACTATATCAGAGGTCGGCAACCTTTTGGCAGGCAAGGACCACAAGGTGGCAAAATAAAATAAAGGGGGCCGCACTTGTTATATTAACACTAGAAGCCCAATATACCTACGAGTAACTGTTGTTGATACGGCCACGTGTTGCCGACCGCTGCACTGCATGATTAAAGTTTTCTATGAATCCCGAGGGAAAATTTCATTGCCCTGGATTAAACGTAGTAGTCTTCGTATTAAACCTGGGTATAGACTACATGTATATCAAATTTTATTCAAATACATCTGGTCTTAAAGAACTAATACATACACGCGCAAATTCACATTTACAATATTAGTGGGATACACTTACGTGAAGATAACTTTTATCGGTTATCAGATGTAATCTAAATAAAACCAACATTCTACCCCCAAGTCAAGCTTATCAAAACCACATTAAAACTCGCTTAGTAATTTTAGAGATGTGTACGAAAAAATATTTCAGGTTTCTTATAACATTGATTTGAATGTATCGCATTATGTTATGACAAGAAAACTTTTACTACAAGAGGTTCCCTGAAGCCCGCAGTGAGATTAAAATTGTATATCTCCAGTGGGATTAACATACAATTTTAATTGCATTGCATTTTTTCTAAAAATGCCTTTGTGTTTATTTTCTAACATTTATTTACGGGATTCAGTCACACACGGGGGAAGAGGCATTTGTCGATGTCGACAATAGGTCGTTGTAATAACGTCGACAAATGCCATTATTTTGACTTTTAACGTATAAAGTCAAATATTGTGCGCAATCATGTGACTCGTACCTGCGGCAGACAAGTAGAGATGATTTTGAGGACATCGTCTCTATTTGTCTGACGTCATCAATATATGTTTTACTTGAATGCGGTATATTCAAGCATATGTTATAAGAAAACTGAAATATTTTTTATTACAAGGCGTTCTCGGAAGCTCGCAATGAGATTAAAAAATTGTATGTAAATCCTACGAGAACAATGCATTTTTCCTGTAAAAACCAGCCTATGTGTTTATTTTGGAACATATTGTAACGGCGCCCGACGACCTTTCAGCCGGACGTGTTACTTTGGGGACGATATCCCTTTTTTATTCAGGGAATCTTTCTTTACACTCGCTTGGCAGCTAGAGGTACTAATGAGAAGCAGGATTTTCCAGGATTCTCTAATAAATAGACTTTCGTAATGTATCTTCTTTTATTTTCGTGGGACGTCTGTCCCTTGTCACATTACAAACTAGACTTACAATTCTATTGTCTAAGTTTTTCTAAACAATTCCATTCTACATTCGAAAACAGACAAAGCTGCCAGTACGTAACACCATAAAGGTGTTACATCAGCTACCCCCCAAGGTGGGAGCAGTTGAAACTGGTGGGGCATTTGTCTCCCTTCATATGGCCTACCTATCCCTAACCTGATGGCCCTACCTACGAGGGGAAGGTACATTTTGGTGGGACTGTCTTTTCCTAAAAGATAGTTTGCCCCATGTGTGGTTCTGTTCATCATCACCACACCATGGCACAAACTTTGGTCTCCCAAAACCCCTGTAAAAGACAGACCACAGTCCCCTCACCTAACCTATCCTACCGCAAACATTTTTTATTTTATTACATTTTAGCCTGAAGGGCTCTAGCTGTATAAGAGATAATAAGAGATGGAAAGGCATAACAATTCAAACTTCTTTTCTCTGGTGGACCAAAAGAAAAAAGATTGAAGTATTACTTCCTCTCAACATCGAGCTCGCCCCAATATATAGACCACGATCATAAATATTCCTTACTCTGAACCATATTAATACCATCATTATATTGTCTCCCATGACTATCTGAGTTCATGTATATCCTATACAGATATCCTTTGTGTCGACTATGTCGTACTACAAAGTTGAACTCCCCTTCAAAAGACTTTCAACTCCTTAACCTATACTGACTCTTTCGACCTCATACTAAGGCGGCTCAGTCCCTAATATACATTATACCCCATAAGACTTCATTATTGAACGGAAGAACTTGAGAGGAATACATTGCTATTGGAAATAGGACATTTCTTCATTTAATATTCTTTTGGTCATCTTTTTTCTTTTTGGCTTCGGTCCATCATCACAGCATTGGTTGAGCCCCCTCATATTACATGAAACAAATACAAGTATTAGTATTCTCATATCTAAGCCCAAACAAAAGTAATGGTCTAACATGTAACAATTATTTATTACAATGAATGACTATAAGTACACTATATATTTTTTTACATACGTACATGAAATGCTTTCAACCTATTTATATGTACAATATCTCTATATCTCCTATTGCTTAATTTCGTAATTACATAATTTACATTAGATATTCTTTCCACTATTCTGAACGGCCCTTTATATAACCTACATAATTTCAAACTCCTATTGTCCACCCGTCTTGGTGTATAAACTAATACTAATTGTCCCGGTGAAAAGTCCTTTACTTTAGCCCTTTTGTCAAAATATCTCTTTTGCCTAACTTGTGCCCTCCTAATGTTTTGTATTGCCTTCCGGACTAACGCACCTTGTAAATTATGTCTCTCGGCAAAGTTTACTTCTCGGTTTTGACTATCCCTATTTACCCCCATGTCGCTTTGGAATATCGGTTCCCTAGCGTACATCATCATATATGGTGAAACTTTAGTGGTTGATTGTTTGCTAGTGTTATATGCATGACATACTAGTGGCACAAATCTACACCAGTCTCGTTGGTCCCTGGCAACATACATCGATAACATTTGGACCAGCGTTTTATTGAACCGCTCTACTAACCCGTTCGTTTCTGGTCTAAACGCCGTACTAAATCGCGACTTTGCCCCAAATCGAATCACAGTCTCTTTTACTAGGTGTGACGTGAATACTGCCCCCCTATCAGAAATTACTTCCTTAACACCTCCGTATCTACAAAACACCTCCTCAATCAGAAATTCACTCACTTTCTCTGCCGTAACTCTTTGCACCGCTTTACATATCGCATACTTCGACACATATTCAACACATACTATAATATATTTATTTCCGTTTAAAGATTTTCTAAAAGGCCCTAATATATCGATGCCTACTTTTTGCATCATATGGGTCACAGTTATAGGTTGTAGTTCCGCTACTTGTTTGACCTTTTTTCTTTCTTGACACAACCTACACGTTTTTACATACTTCTCGATCTCCTTCTCAGCATTCTCGCAATAATAACTATCCCTGAATTTACATAACGTTTTTGCCAAACCCAAGTGTCCCCCTGACCATGGGTCATCATGCAGTTCCTGTAAGACCTCACATAACAAACCCTTTGGTATAACTACAAGATCTTTCATAACATGTCCACGCTTTACCCTCTTACACAAAACCCCTTCTTTCAAAATATACCCCTTATATATTCCGGTATTGCTCATCCTTACTCGGGATAACCAATGCCTACATGACTCATCCATCCCTTGCTCTTCTTGGACCTTTATTACCTCTAACTTATATACTTCCAAACCATCTTCTTGTTCTTTCTGAGCGTTCTCGACTCCACTCTCCACATTCAACGGGTTTCTACTTAAAAAATCGGCAACTACATTCTCTCTGCCTGCACAATGCACGATATCGAAATCATATGCTTGTATGCTCAGTGACCATCTCGCCAACCTTCCATTCATGTCTTTCTTATCTCTAAGCCAACATAACGCCTTATGATCGGTTACGATTTGGAACTTCAATCCCCATAGAAAATGCTTAAAATAATTTAACGCCCACACTAGACCTAAACATTCTTTCTCAGTAGTGGAATATTTCTTTTCTGCCTCACTCAACTTCCTCGACGCATACGATATCGGATGCATCTCTATTTTTCCCTGCATTAAACAACATCCCAGAGCTTCTCCACTAGCATCTATATACAACCTAGTTAAAACATCCCTATCACTAGAATAATGACTTAAAATAGGCGGGTTACACATCCGATCTACGATAATTGAACACGCGTTTTGATGTTCCGAGGACCAACAAAACTTCGACCCCTTCTTTAGTAATTTTGTTAAGGGTAGAGCAATTTTGGCAAAATTATTAATGAACTTACGGTAATAGGAGAATACTCCCAGTACCGATTTTACCTGTTTTGCATTAGTCGGTGCAGGCATTTCTTTTATCGCCTTTAATTTCCTGCTATCTGGTCGAATACCGTCCCCCGAAATCTCATGCCCTAACACACTTATCTTTCCATACCCAAAACTACATTTATTTGGTTTAAGCGTAAGGTTCGCTTCCTTAAGGCGCATTAACACCTTTTCTAATGCTTCCTTAAATTCTGTGAAAGTTTTCCCCCATATTAATATATTATCAACATAACAGATGGCATTCTTGTATTTAATATCCCCTAACACCTTATCCATTGTACGCTGAAATACTGCTTGACTTGTTTTTAAGCCAAAAGGTAACACGTTAAACTCATACAATCCTGACGGTGTGATAAATGCCGTTTTATGCCTATCGCTTTCCGAAATCATAAGTTGCCAATAGCCAGAATTTAAATCTAAATCAGCGAAATAGTGGGCACCTGACAGATATATTAAAATGTCCTCTATAATAGGCAAAGGATAGCTATCTGTCACCACCTTTTTATTCAACTTACGATAGTCCACACAGAATCTCCATGTATTATCATTCTTCCGCACCAACACTACCGGGGAAGCATAAGAGCTTTTAGATTCGCGAATGACACCGTTGTCTAACATTTCTCTCACTTGCGTATTGATTATTTCCAGTTGCTTAGGTGAAACACGATATGGCGGGTGGTGTACTGCTACCTGGTCTACCGTTTTTATTTCTACTTCTGTTAGTTTACACCTACCTAATTCTGTGGGCCTGAATGCGAAACATTTCCTATACTTACTAAACAGATTTCGTAACATATTCTTTTGCTTTTTACATAATTCCGGATTAATGTTAATTTCATCTATTTCGCATTCATTGTTAGAATTTACACGCGGATATAAATTATCCTCATTTTTCTCTACATAATTCACATAATACATGTAATCTGATTTTAATAAATTATATGATTTATTTACATCAGTGACATTATTATTTACAACGTTTCTATGGTAGCCGTCCATACTGGAACGATCATCATTGTTTCGTAGCAATGAGGTATTAATGAAATCTACATAGCAACGCTGTTTAAGACATATGAAATTCTTTGAAAAGTCTATTACAGCATCATATTTTTTCAGAAAATCTCGACCTAATATAAGTTTAGTTTTAATATTCTCTATTATTAACATTTCATTTGCAAAAATACTGTTATCTATCATTAAATTTACACACGTCTTTCCTATCACATTTAGTAACGAACCTCCTAGCGATTTTATAAAATGCCTATTGGGTGCATCATCTTTGAATGTTATTTTTAGATGTTCCGCGAGATCATTTGACATGCACGATATATCTGCTCCCGTATCGATTAACGCCGAACACGAATGACCCTTAATTATGACCCGTATAAATGGACTGGACAAACCTTTGCTTTCTGCCGGGAGATCTTCATCTGTTTGGGACGCAGCTCTCAACTCCCATGTTTCATTTCTTTGGCGGCGTCCCTGTACGTTTGGGTGTTTCGGTGACATCGGGCTGCGTCTGAAATCATTACGTGTGTTTGAGGCCGTTCTTTCATAATGTCTCGGCCTTAAATTATACCGGGGCGTGTGAAAAACTTCCGACGGCTGTGGATGTTCTGCCTGTGAGCGTATGGGCGTATTGGGCAGGATGTCTGGTTCCTCCCTGAATTTCACCTTCTGTTGTACCCCCATTGGCGGTTGTAACGGAAGGTTACTCGCTCTCAATTGACCCCCAAAAACCTCGTTGTATTGAATGATTGTGTTTCGTAATTCTTCTCGTGACGAATACACTCTCATCCCCAGTTTTTCTTTTAGCGAGGGTAACATCGTTTTGATGAATTGTTTTACAAAAATTACGTCTGAAATTTCAGCTTTGGTTGCGGTGTCGCTGAGCCTGTAAAAATAGGTTAATAGTTCCTCATCACGGCCTTGCTTAGATACATAAAATCGTTCCACATAATTTATTGAAACGGGGAATTCGTTTTCAATTTTTCTACATAATTCATCGAAATTGGCCGTGTCGGTATATATCATTTTATAAAATGCTAATGCCGGACCGTCGAGATATAGTCCCAGCAGTAACGGTAGGCTCTCCATATCCCATTTGTTTATCGCCGCGACTGTTCTGAAATCTTTAATAAACTCAGCGAACGCCAAGTTTTGCGTTCCGTTGAAGCGCTTGATGGCCTCCATCACACCTCTTACCCTCTGACACCAATACTTAGCCCTCCTGGTTTTTCTAGCGTGGTGATTGCGCGTAGCGCCTGAACGTGGTGACTTCCGTAGCCACTTCACACAGCGACTTCCCGCAGCGACTTCCCGCAGCGACTTCACACAGCCACTGCACACAGCAACTGCACACCGCGACTACCCGGCGCCTCCACCAACTTGTAACGGCGCCCGACGACCTTTCAGCCGGACGTGTTACTTTGGGGACGATATCCCTTTTTTATTCAGGGAATCTTTCTTTACACTCGCTTGGCAGCTAGAGGTACTAATGAGAAGCAGGATTTTCCAGGATTCTCTAATAAATAGACTTTCGTAATGTATCTTCTTTTATTTTCGTGGGACGTCTGTCCCTTGTCACATTACAAACTAGACTTACAATTCTATTGTCTAAGTTTTTCTAAACAATTCCATTCTACATTCGAAAACAGACAAAGCTGCCAGTACGTAACACCATAAAGGTGTTACAATATCGCTCATTTGCTACAAGAGCACCATATCTCACAATTGATGATTTTTGATTTAATGCCACAGTTGTGCAGAAAAAAATGCTAAGTTTACTGTAAAAATATAATTTCTTTAGACTCCGTTGTAAGTGAGGGAAAAAATAATTTCCCAGTTATGCCATCACCATATTGTATATTTCGTTTTGTTGACTAGGGACAGTAATGGCTCTCCTGTTAAATAATGTTTTTTTTAAAAAGTCGATGTCGCAAATGAGCGATATAATAGTTTACGGGATTCAGCAATGAACAAAAATACTATACTTTAATTATATTTTAATTAGCTAACTACACATTACATATGACACGCACGGGGGAAGAGGATTTATTGATGTCGACAAATAGTTCGGTGTAATAACGTCAACAAAATCCATATTTTTACTTTTAACGTATACAGTCGAATCTTGTGTGTCACAATGTTACTCGTAACTATAGCAGACAAGTAAAAAATGACGTTGAGGACATCACCTCTACTTGACTGACGTCATGGTGACAAAACGAGTCGTCAACATTTTCTTACGTTACATAAACTAAGCGGACTAAATCCAACTCGCTTCGCATTTGATATTTTAAGATCCAATAAAAAATAAATTATTGGGATTAAAATAATCTTGTGTCTCAATATAGACGTGTGTGTTAAATACATCCAAATTTCTTCGATCATGAACTCGTGTCTTTTATTTTATTTATTATTTCGATCATAATTTTTTTTGTGTTAACCTCCTTCTAATGTTTTTTTTTTATTATTTCGATGGTGAAATTTTACATGCTAAACACCTACTTATACGTTTAATTTTCATTGCGAATCATTTGTGCTCAACTCCTCGACCTTTTATTTCGTTCATAATCTGTTGTGTACTAAACTACATGTACTACTAAAACTTCTTCTCATGTCTTATTTAGATCGTGAACTTTTGTTTTAAACTCCTCCTAATCTCTTTATTTTCGACCATGAACTTTTGTTGTGTGTTACGATCGTACGTTACGATATGATACGTTTTATTTCGATCGAGGACTTTTCTGCATTTAATTCCTCCTATTACCTTTTATTTCGATAAGAATGTTGTGTGTTAAACTTTTCTATCTTTTATTTCGATCATAAATAGCATAATTACATTAGTCATGTGTGTGTTCACCTATTTGAGCCACAATATAATGTCTAACCATTTTAATGGCGGCTTTACAATTCCGTCGTTTTCGTCTAGAACAGTACCATATACTGCATCCTGAGAGACTTCCATAATGAATCGAGAAAGTGTAAGAACCGACGCGAAGTAATTCTCCCGTTCCTTTACTAAGAGGAATCAGTTCATAGTCTGAAAATAAACAAGTTCACGTAAAATAGAGTATACATTGTTATTACCAATAAGCACTTGGTGAAATAACATAGTCATGCCTATTACCAAATTAAAAATTCGAATGTTTTATTTTTATTCTTACAAATTTTTAAACGAAAATACGTTTGTATGTTTTTATGTCATAAGACAATTAATAATCAGAAGGCTATCCTGATGGAAAGAGGCAACCATCGCCAGAAGACACAAAGATGGTAACTGTTACGTGATCGTATGAGTAAAAACAAAGTTTAACTTGATTTATTGAATCAGCCTTAAAGTCTTAAAAATGCGACATATCCTCTTTATCCACTAATATCATCAGAATATATTATTATATAACATTAGACGTAATTAATAAAAAAGTCGAATTCCACCAATTTAAGCAGTAGTAATTTAGTAAGTAGCTTTATGGATAAGATAGTATGCGCTCGTCAAATGTCGTTGATTCAAAACTTCACATATGAAAAACACTGATTTAATAAAACTTCTGTAAGTGATGATACAATAAAATAAATAATAATTTAAGTGTTATTAACATTTATTCATTTAAATACTACTGTCAATTGTTATAACACAAAAATCAACTGTTGCTAGTTTTTTCATTCAATAGCAGATGGATCTCCTGATAGAAAAAGATAAACATCGCTTAAGATGTTAATGGCGCTTGAACTCCGCGTAGCAGGGGTAATAATATGCCACATTTATTCATTTCATATCATTGCACAGCAAATAAACAGATGTTTTCCTTGATCTCTTTCCCTCGTGTTGGTCCTGAGCTCCTTTAAAGAATCGGCCAACTGCCGTTCTACCAGGCAGGTCGTAAAAGGCGACCGATTGACTATACGAGTCATTCCATCGTGGCTATTAGGTGGTAGAGTTTGCATTGTTTCGCGCGGGTCTAGTACCACCGCCTGACCTATTCCTGCCACAATAGCGTCAGCGCTTGTCGCGGTCGTGTTCCGGTTTGAAGGGTAAGGTAGCAATAAAATTTTGCATGTGGCATTAGATCTCGCCACAAGATAGCAACGCACCATTAACGCCTTTGGTGTCTATAGGCGATGGTTGACTCTTTAAATCAGGAGACCCAACTGTTTGTTTGCTATCTTATGATATAAAAAAATTACATTATGTACCTGTTTAGTAGAACTTTCACCTATTTACACCAATTACATATTTATATGTATTTCGTATCTAACACACAGGTGCATGAGTGTGTGTTCCTACAACTACGCTTAATCTTCCATCAAACATTTTTACTTTGGCTGGACACCTCTTGCTGATCCTCTTGGAGCAGTACCACCTCATGCTGCTGGATATTTTTCGGCTATTTGTGGAATACGTGTACGACGCAATTTCCAGCAAACATCGACCGCTCGGTAAAGGAATCAAACGGTATCCTGAAAAATGACGTAATATAGTTAGATATTAGACCGCCCCGTTGATTGCGTGGTTAGCGAAACTAACTACAAATCGATGGGGCTCGGGTTTAATTCGCGACAGGGACAAACATTTGTGTGATGAGCATAGATTATATAGTTTATATTTCTGGGTTTGGGTGTTTATTATGTACGTAACAGTATTTAATTACGTATTTATATTAGTATCGTTTACTAAAACCATAAACGCATAACACAAGCAAATAATTTGCTTACTTTGAGGTTAGGTCGATTTGTGTAATTTGTCAAGGGATATTATTTAATTATTAATATAATTATAATCTATACTTTAATATTTATATTACAAATGCGAAAGTCTATCTGTTTGTCTGTTACACTAAAGCAGTAGACAGATTTTTACGGAAGGAGAGTGATGAGATCGGCCTAAAATCGCTACAAGTATATGGCGTCACCCGAAATTACGTAGGTCACACTATAAGTTTTGCGTAACTTAAAAAAACATGTTATAACCAAAATATTATGTTTATTGCTTTTCAAAATAATCTCTTTTACATTTTAAACATTTTTTCATGCGATCGAACCATTTTTTAAAACAGGAGGACCACAGATCTGGAGGCATGTTTTCTACGTGCTGATTGAACGCTATTACTGCCTCTTCGGAGTTGGTAAAAGTACAACCTCTCATCAAATCTTTGATTTTGGGGAAAATACAGAAATCAAGGGTGCTAGGTCGGGGCTATGCGCAGGATGAGTGATGAGATGTACTTTTACGGAAGCTAAAAATGACTTTATTTTGTTGGCCGTGTGTGAAGAAGTGTTATCATGGTGTAGGAGAATGCGGCTTTTGGGTCGTCTTTCGCGAACTTTTTCTAACACCCTGGGTAAATAAATGGTAGAATACAACTCGGCATTAACACTCTTTTGATCTTCAAGTGGAATTGTACAAATAGGACTCGTAGCTGAGAAAAAAAACACGATCATTTTTTTACCAACGTTTCTCGCCTGTCCCACTTTTGTTGGCCTGTTCTTATTTTCAAACACCCATTTACAAGACTGCTGTTTTTTTTTTCTGGTTCGAAACAATAAATCCACGTTCCGTCTCCTGTGACAATGTCATAAACAGCATTAGAATGTCTGTGGTCGTACTTTAGTAGCATCTGTGAGCACCACTCCACGCGAGCCCGTTTCTGCTCCGCTGTCAATTCATGAGGGATCCAACGACAACAAAGTTTCCGAACTTTCAATTCTTCGTGTACATTTTCTGAATTTGGCTCATACCAATCCCCAATAGTCCTCCAATTGTTTCATACGTAATCCGGGGGTTTTCTTCAATTAACCGCTTAACAGTAGCCACATTATTTTCGTTGACGGCAGTTGAAGGCCGCCCTTCACGAAATTCGTCATGTAAAGAAACTCGACCTCTCTCAAATTCAACAAACCATCGCCTCACCGTGCTCAAACAAGGTGCTTCTCTACCAAAAGCATTTTGAAGATGAGCGACACAGTCTTGCGGAGAAAGAGAACTTTTAAAATCATAAAAAATCATCGCTCTAAAATCTTTTCGACTTAATTTCATTTTCGTTGCATACGTAGAACTTTGATGTATGATAAAAAAGACAATTAACAAATCATTTCCCGCCAGTTGTTTTTTTTATTACTAAGAAGGTTGCAACGTTTTAAAAATATAACATTCGAAATTCAAATAGTTCCGATTAGCTAGAAGCGCAAAACTTTTAGTGTGCCCCATGCATTAAATTGATTTAATTTACAATAAGCCAATATTAGAATTGAACGGACACTTTTTAATAACAAGTTAATTTTAAAAGGATTTTAGTTGGAAAGTCATAAAGCTTGTACGCTTTTTTCTACTTCTAAATCAAAAAAGATTTTTGTTTTCTGCCTTAAAATTAACACTTTCTTTTATTTCTGACTAACCAAAATAAATTATAAACATGTCGGATAGGTAAGACGCAAAACTTTAAATAAACTATTGTATAAAATGCAACAAAAATTAAAATATTTATTATTATAGTTGAAACTTACAACACAGAAGGCTGTGTATAAAAGTACTCTTAGTATCATTCGAAAGAAACAAAAAAAAAAACAAGTGTCATCTATTTACACTGTGAACGAGTGATAAATATTTTAATGTAAACAAAAAATTATATCGTTTTTTAACTTTTAAATGGTTAAAGTTAAATAATCTTCATGATGAGTGACACAAAAATGAATTATATTTATGTTGACGATATATTGCGATGTGGGTGGCTTAAAATGGAATATAACAATTGTAAATTCAAGTATTAAGAATTAACTTTGAAGGTGTTTCGTGAATTTTAGTATTATATACAATTTACATTTTTTTATAGTATAAGATAGCAAACAAGCAGATGGGTCTCCTGATGGAAAGAGTCAACCATCGCCTATAGACACCAAAGGTGTTAATGGTGCGTTGCAACTTGTGGCGAGGTCTTATGCCACATGCATAAGTTTACCGGCTACCTTACCCTCCAAACCGGAACACAACAGCGACAAGCACTGACGCTATTGCGGAAGGAATAGGTAAGACGGTGGTACCAGACCCAGGCGAGACAATGCAGAACTCTACCACCTAGTAGCCACGATGTTAGTGACTCGTATAGCCAATCAGTCGCCTTTTACGACCTGCCTGGCAGAACGGCAGTTGGCCTATTCTTCAAAGGAGCCCGGGACCTACACGGGGGTTGGTCCCGGGCTGAAGAAATTAATAATGTATTACAATAAGGTAAGCAGCTATCATCATGTGTTGCGTTTTAGGTCAAACTTGTATGGAGCCTCATCATTCTCCTTTCGCAAGAAGAAAGTCTGTGACCTGTGTGCCTACTATGTGGTAGAGTCCTGTTATGATTCACTTGGGTTTGGTACAATCGTCTTACCTTCTCTCGTCACTAAAGTGACGGTGCTTGTCACTGTTGTGTTTTTTTATATCATAAGATAGCAAACAAGCAGATGGCTTTCTTGATGAAAAGACAAATCATCACCAATAGACACCTAAGATGTTAATGGTGGGTTGCTATTAATGCGGCGAGGCCTTAATGCCTGATGCACAAGTTTACCGGATATCTTACTTTCCAAACTGGAACACGACAGTGACAAGTACTGACGCTACTGCTGCAGGACCAGACCTGGGCGAGACAATGCAGAACTCTACCACCTAGTAGCCACAATGGTAGTGACTCGAACAACCAATCAGTCGCCTTTTACGACCTGCCTGGCAGACCGGCAGTTGGCATATTCTTCAAAAGAGCCCAGACCATCACGGGGTAACAATACATTTAAATACAGAATGAACAATAATATATATTGTTCATTCAAACTTCAATTTGGAAATCAATCACCAACGAAACAATAGTTTTAACAAAAGTTTATTTCAAGTTTATTTCAGTATTCAACTGATTTTATAAAAGGTGCAAAACCCTCCATGGGAACCTTATTTTACGTAAATATGCTAAAAAATATGCCATAAATTAATTGAACTAAAAATTAATGTTTTTTTTTTGATGAAGTGGTGCAAATTTCCGATAAAATTTGTGACGATGTTACGAAGAACTACGATGTCAACAATAGTTTGTCTTGATTCAACTTGCGATGCTCACCAATACAAAAACGAGATGGACTTAGTCGTGATTAGGCATGGAAATTATTGTTTAATTAGGTTGTTATGTTGTTAAAATTAATTAATATTTAACAGTTATTATACAGTTATATAGTTATGTTATATCAGTAGCCTATATATAATAAGTATTAGAAGCAGCAAAAAAAAACCGCAAAGCTGTCGAGTTTGCAACCAAAACAAAAAGGTCCTATGGAGTAGTTTTATAACTTTTAACATTTATTATTATCATAAATCAAGGTAACGAGCAAAAAAAAAACGATCCCTCAAATATTTTTAATAGCATTATTATCCTACATGAAGTTATTGATAATTTTAGTGATGCATAAAATTATACAAATACTGTTATTTGCTAATATAAATAAAAGTTGTTAATTGTTAAAAAAATTTAGTGCGAATTTTAATATGTTAACTGTTAAATGATCCATGCCTAGTCATGACAGAAAAATGACAGAAGCCCGAAGCTTGTGTTATGCTGGGGCTGCACTTGCGTCTATCGTCACAAAGCTTCGTGCAATGACACGATTAATGCAGATGTGATCGGCTATTTTCGCATACATTCCGGACTGCGTCTGCCTTAGATCGCATATAACTTCGGGACGATAGACCGAGACGCAAGTGCGGCCCCAGCATTAGCCCGAATAATACACAATTCAGCTAATTTGTTGGCGGCACATACCACAACTACCACAACCCGAATCTTCGTCGTTTCAAGATATTATGGCGGTTTCAAGATATTATAAACCCGCAAACTGCTTCTGTTCTCTCTTTCATCCATCAATCTAATCTATAATTCGGTTTTTTTACACCCGCTTCCTTCTTCTCCTACTGGGTACAGGCAATGATAAATCGCATTGCTTTGAATGACTTAGATCAGTATTAATAATCACATCGCCCATACTATCTATAAATGCTTTACAATCATATTTAATCCTCTGTTTACAATACCACCTAACTTTCTTCCGATTGCGTCGTTTTGTATAGAATATTTTGCCATTCCAATCGATTTTGCTTCGTCCTATCACAATTTCATCTGAAAGGCAAAATTAAATTAAACAAATTACATACCTAGTAATCGCAATTGGAAGATATATTGGATCCTGATATCAACGCCAGCTATTGAGTCAATCTTGGAGACATATGCTGGATCTTAATGGGTGTGTTCAGGTTACTAGGTGGTAGAGTTCTGCATTGTCTCGCCCGAGTCTGATACCACCTATTCCTGCCGCAATAGTGTGAGTGAGCCTTACCTATTCCTGCCGCAATAGTGTGAGTGGTTGTTACTGTCGTGTACCGGTTTGGAGGGTAAGGTATTACTTGTTACTAGTATTGACAAGTACATACTTGAACCGGTTAATTTTCGAACCATTCAGGTTCGAAAATTAAGCGGTTTACAAGCCTAGGTTAAGGGATTTTTAAGTGATTACTTAACGTTAATACGTAAAGTACTTACTGGTGTTCTTTTAATATTTGTATCTTAAGCAACCCGTTTTGGTAGTTTTGATAAATACACAGCCGGTTTTATTAACGAATTTTTAAGTTTTTAAGTGATGTCGTCAAAAAGTAGCCGAAAATCCTGCGTCTTTACTTTAAAAAAATACATTAAATGTTACAAGCATTTACTTAATGCCTCATTTGTGATACCTGTTTTCTGTACCTCTCAAAAAGATTAAACTATTCAGAATACTTAAATAAAGAAATAACAACATAGTACTGTTAATTTAGCATAACTTTAATATAATTATGAGATAAAAATAGAAATAAAATAAAGGAAGGTGAAAAATGTGATAAAAAAAAATTAAACAATGCTCAACAATCAAGATACAGAAGCCTTTTTATTATTATTTTTGGTTGCACCCAAAACCCCCACTAAAATAATTTGGCTATTACTACGCGTATTTGTATGGTGGAAAACCATTTCACCTCCGTGTTGGTCCGGGCTCCTCTGAAGAATAAGGCCAACTACCTTTCTGCCAGGCAGGTCGTATAATGCGACCGATTGGCTAAACGTGGCATTGCCAACGTGATTATTGAGTGATAGAGCTCTACAACGTCTCTCCCGGGTATTTGATACCACTGCCTTACCTATTCCTGCCGCAATAGCGTCAGAGCCTGTCACTGTTGTGTTCCGGTTTGGAGGGTAATTTTACCTTCCAAGCCGGTGAACTTATATATGTGGCATTGCCATCCCGCCACACAGATAGCAACGCTCCATTAACATCTTTGGTGTCTATGGGCAATGTTTCTCTTTTCATCAAAAGATCCATCTGCTTATGTTCTATGCTATTAATCGTCGGCACTTGGTGAAACTGCATTTTGATTTTAATTACAAAACACTTGTACTGGTTTCACTACATATATATTCTTCCAAATTATTTAAAGTCTCAAATGACAATGAAGAATGTATATGTAGTGAAACCAGTACAAGTGTTCTATAATTAAAATCCATCTGCTTGTTTGCTATCTAATTATTTTAAAAAATTTAGTGAATTTTTTGGGTGCGCTATAAAGTAAAAATAATCATATGTAGAAAAGGCTGCTACATCACTCCCTTATTATGTCCCTATTATATTGAATTGCTATGATGCAGTGATTAATGTTTCATAGAAAATCACCACTTTGTGTTATGGAACTGTAAACTTTGTATGTGTGTAGTTTATCATCAACATCTACGTGTGTATGCTCCGTATCCGACGCAACAATAGCATCGTCAATGGTGATGATAAACGCTTTGCAGTTTAATCTACTCCTGAAGCGGCAGTACCACCTTTTCCTGGTACGTTCGATATGCCGACAGTAATAAATATAACCATCACACCGTAGCGCCGATTTACTGATCTGAAGACCTAAAAATATAAAATCCTTTTAAAGTACAACTTCTAATGTTTTAAGTTCTCCCGTAACCTAGGCTTGTAAACCGGTTAATTTTCAAACCTGAATGGTTTGAAAATTAACCGGTTCTAGTATGTATTTGTATTGTACCTTACCCTCCAAACCGGAACACGACAGTGACAAGCACTCACTCTATTGCGGCAGGAATAGGTAAGGCTTAACTTCTAACGTTTTAAGTTCTCCGTATTCGATTTTTTAATATATTTCTGGAATTGTATACTTTCTACGTATTTTTTTAACAGTAATAGATTTTGATTACGCGTTGCTATAGCTAAGTTATTCATTCGGAATCTTAACACAGCGCCATCTATTGCAAATTTGCTCAACCCGGATACTAAAGAGTTCAACCGCTATGTCGACACTTATACACCATCTTTCAGAAATGTTAGGAATTCAAAAATAATAATAACTTGTGTCATATCAGTATACCCCACGTTCATAGTCAATATGATTCACGGTTTTATTTGTAAACGAAAAGGGATAAACTGATAGCTTTTTGACCGGATACCAAAAACGGACATTCGGCCAATCTTCAGGTTCGATTGCCAGATATTCGGCTGCCAGATGACCGGTGCCTAAACTGATGTTCGGTGTGTTAAAATAAGCGCAAAAGTATGAGCGATCAGGCGTACTCAGTCGACTTTGACCTTATTCGTCACCATGTTTCAATCTTTCTGCGATTTCACTGATTATGCACGCACGCGCTGTGAACTATTTATTCTTCCTTTCGCCTTTAGACTGTAACATGACAGTGACACGTAACACTCACAGACACATATAGTAAAAGAAGAAGAAGGTTTTAATAAAATTTTACAGCCTCACACCTGCTTCATCTTTTAATTACGCAGTGGTGTCATATAATTGTCATGTTCCGAGTTGGAGTCTAAGGCCAGTAAACTTAGGGACCACCCATGTTACTTCACCCGTTATGAGGTTGAGGGATAGTGGGTAGTTCAACAAAATATGATATTGTGTAACAAGGGACAGGGAATAGTCATAAACTTTGTGATCTCTTATTTTAAAATCTAAAATACAAAAACATGAAATTTCCTATATGTTAATTGTTAATCAATAACTTAAATATGTCATAAAATCAAAAAATATCACCACCATAATCACAATGTGATCACCTGTGACTTAGAGCGAAGGGTCAAGTTACCCCAAAAAATTCTGTATTCATGAATGGCCCCTTGTACGTGGCATTATTTCCCAACACACGAATATAGCAATGGTTATTTGTGTAGTTAGAAAGATCTTCCCTTGCTATGTTATGATATACAAAATACAAAAAATATAAAAATATAATTTATTTATAAAATTTCATAAAAATTAACCAATTGTCACGCGAGACATATATGAGCAATATGTTGGAAATATATTATGAGACCCTGCCGTTATCATGCCTCTAATGCCACCAAAACTTTTCTTTACCCATAATGATGGTAGTGCTTCGGAAAGTATGTCGGTGGACACTGGTCTATCAAGGTCATTACATTACATCACCGTGAAACGTAAAAGATTTAATGATCTAGTCAAGTTTAGTTGCCTAGTTCATGAAATGTGACCATCATGAAACGTTCGATCACATCAACGACGTGGCATACTACAAGAGCAATTCTACGATGTGGCCACGACATATGCACCCTCCTATGCAGATAAAAACAAAAAAAAAACAAATCAACTATGGCATATTTGAGTAGTCGGAGAACATACATTAAAGGAGGATTTATGCCTCGTTGGCCCACTGATCTTTGTCCTACTAAAAAAAAATCTGACTTCGTCCCAATGTGTATGTTCCGTTTGTCCCAAAACATTTTTTGTATTTATCTATATCACGATTTGTCCCCTTGTTTATGCTTTCTTCGATCTACTTTTTTAACTTCCCGCTACATATGTAGATAAGGAAGTTATTGATTTTAACCCGATTTTGAAAACTCGAGTTTTCACCAGATCTCCACGTTTGGAGTTCCTACGAAGGTTTTTCAACTATTTTCGCGATGACATCAGTATGCCTGTATGTACGTATGTACGTATGTATGTATGTATGTATGTATGTATGTATGTATGTATGTATGTATGTATGTATGTATGTATGTATGTATGTATGTATGTATGTATGTATGTATGTATGTATGTGTGCATATGTGTATGTGTGTGTGTATGCGTGAGTGTTTATGTCACAATATAAATCGAATCAAGTTTTCAAAAGTTACGGATTTTTTAATAATATTTTGTTGTTTTAATAGCAGACTTACTTAATATTTTTAATTTGTTTTTTTAATTTGTTGATATTATATTGATAGGATGATTAATACAAACTGTGACTTTGTGTTGATTGTGATGCTTAAATATTATGGTACTTAATCGTTGGTTTTCTTTTGAGTTTTTTAAATATTATCATTTCGTGATAAAAGTTCTCTTGATATTTATTTTGGTAATAATTTGTTGAAATTATAAAGAAAGGTTAATTAATAAAAACTATAATTTTGAGTTGATTGTAATTCCTCAATAATAACAATATCATTTAAATACTTGGTTGTTTTCTTTTCAGTTTTTATGTAACCGTAACATTTTGTGTTAAATGTTCACTTATTGAGCTTTTGTAAAATATATCATTTTATAATAAATATATTCTTAATATATACTTGGTTAAAGTTTGTTGAAATTGTAATGATTAGCTGAATAAACAGCGATTTTGACTCGATTGTAGTACTAGATAATAAAGATTTTATTCAACTGCATAGAAATGTTTAAATTCTTGTTATCTTAATTTTGAAATATTTGTATGTAAATTTTTAATAAATTTTCATAAATTCAGTGAAAAATAACAGCTGTATCTAGGAAAACAAAATATATAAATGATTTAGTTTTGTTTACTGTTCTTTAAATTAACTAAGTTTTCGGGCCGAATTAGGATTACAATATAAGCATGGGACGAACGGGGAATTTTTTGGAATGTGGGATAAAACATCGAGGTGAACAAGGAATAAATCTAAAAAAGATTCCGTTTAACTGAGAATCTCCTTTTTCAGTATTTTATAAGTCATTTAAAAAAGGCATAACAATTTTACGGAACACTAACGGCCGGGTCCCGTCACGCAAATTAATTTTAACAAGCAATTTTATACAAGCAAATAATCTGTTAAACAAACATTAATTACTCGGTGAAATTAATTTGCGTTTCGAAAACCGGCCTAGAAGGAAAAAAGACCATTTAGTGAGCGTTATCATTCTCGGTATGCGTGTGAACAATTTGCGAAGCAACAATGGTGTCATTGATGGTGCTGATATATGCCTTGCAGTTCAGCATGTTTCTGAATCGGCAGTACCACCGTTTCCTGATCCTGTCGCTCCGTCGACAATTGTAAACATATCCATCACATCGAAGCACCGTCTTACTAATTATTAATCCTGAAAATTAAAATCGTCTTTAAAGAAAATATTTTAATGTAATAGTAGATTTTTAAAATTATTTTAGGAAGTTCGTCTTTGTGAACAGTATTACGAAACATGGATTGAAGCAAACAAACTCTCAAGCCAGAGTTTGGGTTTAGAACCCGCCCTAAGAGTCTTCTGTGTGGCCGAACCTCTGCTTAGGGCAGTGGTTGGGATAGTAGTTAAGCTCTTAGTGATAAGTGTTTTTTTTACATTATAAGATAGCAAACAAGGAGATGGGTCTCCTGATAGAAAGAGGTAACCATCGCATACAGACACTAAATATAATAATGATGCGTTTTTATGCTTACGGCAGAGTCTTAATGCCTCGTACATAAGCTTACCGCCTACTTTTCCCTCCAAACCGGAACACGACAATGATAAGTATTGACGCTATTGATGAAGGAATAGGTGACGTGGTGGTACCAAACCCGGGGGAAACAATGCAGAACTCTACCACTTAGTAGCCACGGTGGTAGTGATTCGTATAGCCAATTGTTCGCTTCTTTCAAACTGCCTAGCAGAACGGCAGATGGTTTATTCTCCAAAAGCAACTCTGATCAACACGGGGTAAATGGGTCAAAATGGCATTATTCACTCTTATGATATGTCGTACGCGAGATAAGACATATTTGTCAACGCTGACTAATATCTTGGCTATGCATTGTTTTGAATTAGTTCGCTTGTGAAGGTTTGGGTGAGCAGCGTAAGGCATTATAAAAGTTTTCAGTTCTGACGCTCAGAGAAGGCCATAAAGATTGAGCACTGCCATGTGTTTTTTTTATATAATAAGATAGCAAACAAGCAGATAGGTCCCCTGATGGAAAGAGTCAACCATCGCCTATAGACACCAAAGATGTTAATGGTGCGTTGCTATCTCGTGGCGAGGTCTAATGCCACACGCATAAGTTTACCGGCTACCTTACCCTCCAAACCGGAACACGACAGCGACAAGCACTGACGTTATTGCGGCAGGAGTAGGTAAGGCAGTGGTACCAGACCCGGGCGAGACAATGCAGTACTCTACCACCTAGTAGCCACGATGGTAGTGATTCGATAGCCAATCGGTCGCCTTTTACGACCTGCCTGGCAGAACGGCAGTTGGCCTATTCTTCAAAGGAGGCCGGGACCAACACGGCCAATACTGACGTCACTTTGATATAGGGGTTAAATTTATGACGCGTCGATATACACTCACAGGCAGTAGACACACAATGGCGGATTTAATTAGTAGCAAAAACATTTACATACACTTCACACTTAATCCCTTTTGAGGTAGGCAGAAAGAATTGAGTGCTTATACAATACGATCCAGACCGACTTGCTTTGCTTCCTCCACAAGTGTAGCAGAAAGATCTATTCATGCTTAAATCAATACGAAAAAAGCTTAATTATAATTGAAATTAAACTACAGAAATTTAATCATTATTTATTTATACTTAAAAAGGTATATACACGTTATGTTTAAAAACAAATTTATAAAAGTTGAATAAAATTATGCTCCATTGTGATTGATTTTCTTTTAAGTCGTGTAATCGTTTATTACAAAGTTATTCGTAGACCCCGCTTTGTGATTAAAAGACTAAAATTTACCATATTTTTACATTATATTTATCATACTAGGAAATAGTTTTGAGAAGTTAAATATTAGTATGGACAGAGAAGTTTAAATAATCACAGCATTAAGTGGTGTTTATATGTATTATGATCACGCAATTTGTTATTAATTACCCTTTCACAACGTCCGATTAAAGTTTTGAAAAAAGTGATAAATATAACCGTACAAAAACTTTGGAAATAGAAATATCTTGAATCTAGAAGTTTTTAACTAGATATTCATGGCAATAGGAGATATATTCGATTTTTGAGTTAGCGTTTTATTCAACAATGATTTTCAATTAATTTCATCATATTATATGTTTAGAAATTCATGGAGTTATTTAGTTTTTCTAAATTATTGTCCATTTTATAAAAATATTGATTTGATTACTGTAGAATGTAATGAAAAAATATTTATTAACTATAATCGTAAACTAAATAAAAAGATTGCATATCTTAAAGATGGCCTAGAGCATCACTTTGTATTATGTCAGTGCTTTTAATAATATGTCATATAATATACCATATCAAAAAATTTATGAATCCGTACAGATAAATATATTTTAATCGAGATCAAATAAGTATCACGCTCCTATCCCTGAAGTGATAGGTAGAGATACAACTAGTGCAACCGCGACTGGCCAACAACAGATAGATTATGTGACAGATAGATAGACAATTTCCACAAATTGAGCACACGTCCAGTTTCGGGAAAAATAAGTTTTCCGATAACTGAAAAATATTTTAAAGAACGAATTATCCGACTCGGGGATCAAATCCTGGATTCTAGATTCTGGAGGTTCTTGACCTTCAAATGTATAAACTGAAGTCGGTACCGATAGAACATTGAGGCGACTAACAACATTAACATCTTTGATATTTATAAACGATAGTTATCTATTTCCATTAAGAGAACTATCTGGTTTGCTATCATATAAAATAAAATAAATAAATTTATTAAAGTCATGAAAATGTAGTACAATATTATTATAATACACTTTAACACTCAATCAGTCAATTTAAATACTGTTAAGTATGGTGTAGAAAATTAGCATCAAGCATCTATCTGAAAGTAAATACTTTACCGACTGTGAAGCAAACACAATCTGTAAATGTATTATGTATAAGAGGTCTTATAATTTTTCTTTAGAATTAATATCTTCTTTACTCGACTTCTAAATTAATAAAATTAAGCTAAATAATATATGTAAAGGATACATATAGCTACTTGATGCATCAATTACATAATATTCCTTATTTGAACTATCAATTCTGGAATAACAGTCGCACTGCCATGAATTCCGTCGACAGGCCCCGAATTTTGTTTATTTTTTATAAACTTCAAGAGGGAATCGGAGGTACGTACTTACCATTTTCTCTCATAGTAGGCCAAAAAATGGTCTAAGCACATTAAATGGCGAGGTGCTTGTATTTTTCGGGGTTAATGATGTATCTAAATGCCTGCTGTTTCGCCTGATGTTTATTTTTAATTATAGTGTCTTATTAAGAATACATGGATCAATCATTTACATCTTGTGAAACACTTTCAATCTTGTGTTCACGACAAAATTACATGTCAATTGTTAGTACAACATACTTGAGATAATTTAAATTATATATTTAACAATATAATATGTGTTTTTTGAAGTTGCAACAAATAAAGTATAATTTTAGATAATAAGTCAACACAGACGATTCGCCTAACGGTAAGATTCTAATTACTTTCTATTTATTAATACATTCAACTAATTAAGAAAAGAAGAGATTCTTGTTATATGGATAACATCAATTACCGAATCAGTAAGACTATAAACTATATAGTTTGTGCTGAGAGAATTTAGACCAGTAATATTAATGTTAAAATTTATATATTCGCCTAATGCTGTACACTATTCCTTCCCCGTTTCTTCATCAAATATTTTTTTAAAAAGAGGATTGCGAAACGTACTCGTATTATAATAATAAAAACCCTTCAGAGAGTATGGTTATTTGTTTCAATAGTTTAACAGTTAAATATGTAAATATTTTATAAAGTACTACGTTTCATCTATGCTATCCTCTATAACATATTTTACAGTGGTATTGGAGTCATTTATAAAACATTTGTGGAATTAGGGTAGATCGTTATGTACTACTAAGTACCGTTATTTATTTTTATATACCAAAAATACTATATGATTGAATAAATCGTATTCATAATAAAAACAGTTATTTACACAGAATCATCATGTCCATTAAATAAAAAAATAAAAAAAGAATCCAATAGGAATTGACTCTATTCTATAGTTAATTACCTACACTTTAATTAAGCCTACTTAAGCGTCATTATTTTTTTAATTATTATAAATATACAAAGTAAAGCATCGTTTCATCACTGCTTGATAAAATAAATAAACAAGATATTATTAAATCTAATTTTATAAGTACTTGAATATTTGTGATTCATTATTATAATGAATCACAAATATTCAAGTGACTTAAACTTCAATTTTATACATTTTTACTAACATAATTAATGCAAATTTATGTTATACCATAGATTCAGCAACAACTGATCTTATTATTGAATTAATTTGCATCTTGGGTTTGAAGTCGCACTCATTGTTTATTTAAACATAATATTTACATGCGAGAGACATGAATGGATATGACAAAATGAGCTATAGTTTGAACAGGGTCACAGGGTCTTTAAAATCACTAGGTAATATTGTCTAGTGCCTCAAAAAAGTTTTTGGCTGTGTTTAAATGTATTTAATATTTAAATATGACATCTTAGGGTAATATACTTTAGCACATACTATTCGACAGACAAGTTTTAGAAAAGAATATCAGGAAGCGATAAAACGAAAGTCGTTTTAATACGACTAACAGCGTAATCATTGTAAATATGATTTTACAGACGAAAGAAAATCCCGTCTTGGATGAAGAACTTTGGAGGTCCATGGTTATGTTGTAAATGTGCGCGAGTGATGATTCTTCTCTCATCATTAGTCATTGTTAATCTTGCTCTGCAATTGGACCCGTAAGTACAACTCCATACATTTGTCTTTGTTAGTTTCTTATGATGGTAGAAAGTATAGCCATGGGCGATCGCCAACATTTTCCCTGATGGTTTCATTGCCCACGCGACTGAAAAGAAAACATTGGCATTTAAAAATATTCTAAGTTGTCATGTCTGCTGTTTCCTGTTATATGTCATGCATACTCATGCTCGTGCGAGAAATAAATAAAAATGATCAATTTTGGCAAAATTAAATCATTATAATTACATATATATTGTCCTGGGTTAGCCAGCGCATCGTTTAAATTAATTTTATAAATTTAATCTATTGCTATATTTTTCCAAATTAATTGAAAAGAAACAAACGGGAAAAGTGTGTTCATGTCTAATTAGTGTATAGGTTAAATATTTTCAACAGACAAATTAACTTAGTCTACACATTCGAATAACAAGAGGTCTGGGTACGACCCATTAAATCCCTGAGTTGTTATGTGCTCAAAAAAAGAAATAAAATGTTTCCCGTCTACTTATTTTCATAGTATTATGAGCAAAATAGCAATAAGTAAAAATTAATTAAGACAACGCATTTTTTATGCTGTGCACAGATGCACGCGTTCGACTATTTCCGTTTATTTTTGAAATATTAATTTAATAATTTGTTTAAATTAATATTTATCATTTTATTACAAATTCTGTTACATTAAATCGTCTCAGAACAAATGTCAAAGCTACTTCAAATTATCTAAACCAATATTATAAAGAGGAAAGATTTGATTTTTTGTCCGTTTGTTTGTTAAGGTTTAACTTAAAAAGTACAACCGATTTTAAAAATACTGTCATTTTTAGAAAGCTATTTTATCCAGGAATGACATAAGCTACTATTAGACGAGAAAAGGGAAGTAATGATTTTAGATCACGCGAACAAAGTTGCGAGTAATTGCTAGTTGATAATAACCCTCTAGTAATTTCCCCGTGTTGATCCAGACTCCTTTCGAAGAAAAGATCAGCTCCCTACTGCTAGACATCTGCTAAAAAAAGAAAAGGCAAGAGCAGGTCGTTTGTGTCGCAGCGTCGTGACTACTCACTCGGTAGTAGAGTTCTGTAATGTCTCGACCGGTTTTCGATACCACCGTCTTACGCTATTACAATAGCGTCGGTGCTTGTCGCTGCGGTGTACCGGTTTAGAGGGTAAGGTAGCCGGAAAATTTATGCATTTGGCATTCCATCTCTGCCCCACCAATAGCAACGTGACATTAACATCTCTGTTGTCTTTAGGCAATGGTCGTCTCTTTTCTTCAGGAAAACCATCAGCTTGTTTGTTATTCTATGCCATAAAAGCGGCAAATAAAAGGTAAAGTGCTGATGATAAGACTTAGACTTCTATCACCGCCTATACACTTACAGTCGTCCAACGAACACGTCTAGACAGGGCAATCGTGAGGGGTTTGCGGGGAGCGAGGGAGCCCGAACTGCCATACACTCGTTCGGGATATGTCAGGCAGGGTTAACGCTTTTTAATTTAATAGTTTGAAGTGTTTCATTTTTGTTGTTCTATAATGATATCTACACAAATAAATAAAATTGGAGTGCCTGTTTGTAATAACAAAATAATAATAAAATACCCGCTCTTTACTAAATGCATATGGATGTATACACGGTACATACACAAAAATAACATTTTTGTCAATTTTTGTCTGTCTGTCGGTCTGTCTGTCTGTTTCTGGCTACTCTCTGGAACGGCTGGACTAATTTTGACGGGACTTTCACTGGCAGATAGCTGGTGTGATAAGGCTTACTTTTATTTTCGAAATTTTTCCACGCGGACGAAGTCACCGGCTCAGCTAGTAACCAATATATTAATTTTATTGTGTAATTAGGTAGGTATTATTTAAATTTTTTTTTCGAGATGCTTTTGATTAAAGAGTAGGTATGCTTTGTATATTCTTTTAGATGAAACCAATAATAGTAGCCCAGCGGTATTAAGTTAAATTATCTAATAATAATAAACAATAATATTCATAATTATGCATATTATTGTTTATTATTATTATATATTTTTTCTTTTCTTAGAATGGTTTTCGGTGGTGCCGATTACGAATCTATACAAATAAAAATAATTGAAGTGTATGTTTGTAATATTAAAATAACCGCTTTTTACCTTAATTAAGGTGCTTTCAGATATTTCAGTTAATAAAGGGGCTTTCAGGGGCAGACAGCTAATGCGGTAAAGATTAACTTAGGCTACTTTTAGAAATTCCACGAGCACAGCTAGTATGGCAATATATTTCGAAGTTCAAGATGGCGGACGCAAACTTTCGGGGGTGACGATTACGAATATGACAATATATTTCGAGGTTCAAGGATATACATACACATACTACGAACACACAAATTTATACATGTTGACAACCCTGCAGTAATGAGGAATACCTACAAAAAAATGGCATTTCACCTAACATAAAACGCGATGTCCCACTGTTCTTTTTTACATTGTGCTTCTATGAAACTCTCTTAGTCGCCCTATAATATGTTCCACGTGGTGCTTCAATTCAAAAATCTAGTTTTCCAGTTTTCTGATAAAAACAAAAAAGTCGCCTCTATGGTCTAGTGGTCCAGCGTTGGCGTTGACCACATGAGGTCCCGGGTTCGATTCCCGGGTCGGGCACATAAAAAAGTGTTTTTTCAGTTTTCTGAGAAACACAAAGTTGCCCGGGATTGGAAAGTGCCCGGTTGGCGATAGGTTTGCCACCTATCACATTTGTGAGACCAAGTATCTTCGGCTAATCGTGGGTGCACTTGTTGTACCTCTGCCTACCCCTTCGGGGATATCGTTATTTCTGATAAAAACAACGTTGCTCAGGATTGTATAGGTGCCCGGTTGGCGTTAGGCTTGCCACCCCGTGTTGATTCGGACTCTTTTGAAGAATAAACCAACTGCCGTTTTGCCAGGCAGGTCGTAAAAGGCGACCGACTGGCTATACGCGTCACTATCATCGTGACTACTAAGTGGTAGAGTTCCGCAACGACTCGGCCGTGTATTTGGTACCACCGCCTTACCTACTCCTGTTGCAATTCTGGCATTGCTGTGTTCCGGTTTACAGGGTAAGGTAGCCGCTAGAATTATGCATGTGGCATTGCCATCCATATAGTTATTCAACATTTTGATATTTTCATTAATAATTTGTTGTTTATAATTTTGAATTTACATATAGCAATAACTTAGTAATATTGATCGCCCCGTCGAGTAATTAGTGATATTAGGGTCACGTAGCTACGGAATCGACGGGGCTCGGGTTCGATTTCCGACATAGAAACTCATTTATGTAATAAGCACAGACCTTTATATATCTAGCTTGAATGTTGTATAATAAGGTGTTTTGGTATATCATAACATATAATAAAATATCGATCAATTTTGTATTATCTGCCCATCGACATTTATTTGCTTATCACTATAATAACGAAGTAAATTTTTACAAAAATCTTATTATATCACAATCACATAACTCGTAAGTACATAATACACTAGTATTCTAGCTGTCGACGGAGATTTCGGTTGATTCTTAAAACACCACTAAACCCGAAAGTGTTTTAAAGTAAGCTTTGGTCAGTTTGAGTCCGTGTGTTTTCAATTAACCATTGACATTATAATTTAACATTACCAATAGATTAAAATCGTAAATAAAAGAATGCGTACTAAATTAATTCTACTTCTAAGAGCGCTCAGAGTACTTTATAACACTTGCAATGATTTTTTTCTAGGGTATACAGAGGTGCTGAATAAATATTATTTAGGCTGTACTCTTGCAGGGAAGGCAGGAACCCTCACCAAGGTACACCTGTTTCAGTTGAGTGATTTGAATAGTCTCATTTTGCCTGAACCGACAGCTTCACGTGCTTATTCGAAGGACAGGGACAATCTTACTGCATCACCAAAGATAGAAGAATAAACCTCAATAACTGTTTGGCCGACTAGAGAATCAAACCCGGTTTGAGTTGAATGGACTACTCGGTAGACCAGGAAGCAGTAAGATAAGAAATTATTTATAATTCTCTCCTTTGCTGGCTCTCGATTGACCTAGGCTCGCCTAAATTTCGGACTTTAAAGTTTCATACATATCCCATTTCGTATTATAAAACTTGGCGGTGGATGATCATGACATAACTCCGCACGTAGAATCCTCCTCTCCTCGTTTTGTAAAGTAAACCTCGCTTTACATAAACCACCTTTGGTACATCTCCATGAACTAGATTTTACATTTCTGACACCACAGTAGAATGTAAAACCTTTTATAATCGCCAACTGCTTGCCGGTTTTACTGAACACCCATTGTAAATCGTCTGTAAGAACACAGTAAACTGGTATTTCATTATGTCTCTTCTTAGTTCTGTGTCGAATGGTGACAAGAGATGAAAAGAGATAGATAGTAACACTTGTGTAGATCCGGGCCCTTAATACAGAATAAAATATTTATTGTCATGTATCTCATATAGACAGTGATCCCAGGAACAAACTTTTTTTGATTAATAACAAGCTCAATTTTCGTGAACAGCTTCGTTTTGACGAACCGCCCATCTTTTCTATCTTAGAAAAATCTCGAATCGGGTAACTAATAAATATCCATAAAAAGGAAAACTTTAGAGTGTCGTACTAAGAAAAGTTTCCACTTTACGTGTAGGACAAAGTAACCCTTGCATTATTATGATAATTTATAGACTGTTGTGAGAAAATTATTTTGTTTTTAAATTGATCAATATAAATTAAAAAATGTCGTAATTCTGAAACTTTAGAGTGGAGAACTCGTCAGATTTTTTGATGGTTTTCCATCGAAAATGTAAGGCAAAAAATTGTTCGTATTTTTCATAAAATAATCAAGTGATCATAGTAAAAAAATAAATATTGTTAGAAATCAATGCCTTTTCTACACCGAATTAAAATGTTCAAAGCCCCCTAACTTTATTAGATACCCGATTCGAGATTTTTCGAAGATAAAAACGATGGGTTACAGTGAATAAAAGCTCGTCGTCATCGTAAATTTTGCTGACTTGAATTTTATCTATACTAGCGATCACCTCTGGCCAAAATTCGACCATAGACTAAGCAATAAAATCTCTTTTGATTTTGACAACAGATTTTAAACGTAAAAGAAAATAGTACCTATAGATGTGTGTACATTAGCCTATATGTTACATGAATGTAGAGTGTATAATGTTTATTTTTATTAATTTAATGTACTTCTAATGCATTTGATTAAAAAAAAGACTAGTTTCTGTAGTCCTCCGCAATGTAAACTTTAACTGTGCCAAATTTCATACTCTACCGTTTGCGCAATTGTCTTAAAAAGGGGTCCAAAGCTTTTCCATCACGTATTAACACATAGATTAACATGTTGTCAATGTAATATATCTACCCCTATTAAGGAAAATAATTTCACAAAATCTTGTCTCACTCCTCATCTATAATGTAAGAACAATTCATATGTAAAATGTAAGCTTTCTTAGGTTGGGCGTTAAGATGTCAGCCAGCAAGTCAGGACTTTCTTTTTATATACTTACACGTTTATTTGTACTATCGTAATTCAAGTGGCCGCAACGACTAGACTAACTAAAGAAAATATGAACGTCGCACACTTGGTCGCAACGCCCACCTGGCCGCACACCGGGACGGCATGACTGGTCGTTGCGACTAACTTACGTGTAGTTTGCTATGAGCGCCGCAAACTTGGCCGCAGCCCAATCGTAGCTTCTACGACCAAGGCCAAGACCACGACCAGTCGTGGTCATGGCCTTCTAGTGTGCGAGGCGTCTTACGTCGCACGCGAATGGCTTCCACGGAAAGCATACCGCTTCAGCGACATGCGTGCGGTTTCCACGGCACGCGTTCTTTCGCATCCGTTTCAGCGCGGGTCGATGCGAGCCGGTCGGTGAGAATCATACCAAAGACAGACGATGATTTCAAATAAAAGAGTCACTCAAAAGCCATTTCATACATTACAAAATATAATTGCATAAATTTACAAAGATGTTTTTAATTATTATATTACTGATTTGCATTATTCAAATTTTTTACACGGTATTGTTTGAATTCCAATTGAGAAGTTTTTTTTTTCAAAAGGGCGAATAAAACTATGAATAGAATGCGACTGCTTCCTGGTCTAGTGGTCAGCCTATTCGGCTAAGATCGTGAGGCTTGGTTTGGAGAAAATCGTCACTAAGTTTTTTTGGAATTTATCCTCACAAAATTAAATTGCCAGTTGCAGCTCGGAGACTGCGAGTAGGGTGTTGTTAACATTTTGCTCTTTGATAAGCAAGTTAAACCGTCAGCCCCGGCTATCGCCAGAAACAAGCGATAGTCGTTAATCAGGTCCATAAATCCGACAGTGGGTAACATCCCCTCTAGGCAACCGACAATATTATGGACCCTCTTTTGCAATTTATATATCTAGGTAGCACCTCGGCTAATTTAGGTCATCCTCAAACTTCAATTTTAAGTTGAAACATGATTGAAATCGGCCTTTTGTTTCATTAATTTGCTTACCAAATCTCACTAACGTTCTATCCTAATAACAATACGGTAGTCATCACCAAAAATTTATACATACATACACAAAAGGCTGGATTAATCTAAGAGACTCAGAGAATTTCGCTCGCTCGTTAAAAAATAAATAAATATGATGACGTTGGTTCCTTCACGGGATAGGATAAGTAAAGAGAACGTTTGATAGACGCCCTTTTTTATTAGTTGTCCACTACGCTGCGCTGGCGATTTTGATAAAAACTTTTTTATCTATATTTATAATTACATTCTTGTGAGTTATAATTTCCTCAATGTAATGATGAACTTTCATCCAAAGTTAAAAATGAAAGTCGAAAAAATAAATGGTATTAATAATTTTCTTTACATATTTTTGACAATATATTTCAATTGGCCCGACACGGACTAAATCAACCTAAAATCAAGAAACCTCTATTACAATGTTTTTATACAGTGTGTAAAAAAAACTTTTCTGATCATCAAAGGGATTGTTTGGTAGCTTTACACTATCATATATTATATGTAATTCTTTTTTTGTTATAGATAGATGAATTTTTCCCGATCAAAATAATTAATCTTAAATGATATTTCAAATAATACTTATGGCAACACAAAATTTCGACTAAAAATGTTGGAAGGCGGCTATGACATCAAAGAGTAACCTCGTTGATGTTGTAACCGCTTGGCAGTGACGATACTGCCGACTTGACTTGATTTTATCCAGTTTAAAATATTTCCTAAATTTTATGGAAATTGAAGGATAAATACGAGCATTTTTTATTTTTTTAAACTTTTTTAATAAATAGAATAATTTTTATACACTGATGGCGTCGACCTTCCTATATGCTTTTTTTGGATCAGACCAGTTTTTTGTTACATACTGTTTACAGATCATGTATTTTATATTGATAAATATTAAAAAACATATATTGGTGTCACGTTAAGGTTGTATACGAGTAGCTTGTTACGTGTGTACATAAGTACTCAAATATATTTTTTATTAAATTTTCATTAATATGCCATTACGGACTATAAATCTAGGTGGTGCATGGTCGTGATATAAGTCCCTACGTAGTATAATCCTCTCTTCATTCCGTAAAGAGAACCTCGCCTTACAATCACCTCCTTTAGTACACCTCCATGAGCTGGTCCTGATGTTATTAATTGCACGGTAGAAGGTGTAACCGTCTATTATTACTAATTGTTTGCCTAATCTATTAGACACCCACTGTAAATCTGAAAATATAGCGAATTTATTATACAGGTTATCGTAAAGGGACTAATCTAAAGTCTTATTATATTGTTATGTAAAATGTAATGTTTCACTGAATTAAAGCCCCGATGATGTAAAACCGAAACCAGTTGGCAAATATAAATTAAACGTATTTTGTGTATTTTGACATATTAAAAAAAGGATTGTTCTGTGATCATACAAACGTTCATTCACCAACAGCTAGGCAGAAGCCTCTCAAACATATCACCATCTCCCATCTCCAGGCCGCGAGCGGAGCGAATCAGTCAGTATTATCTTCTGACCATTAAGGAAGTGGTTCATCCACGGCCTTATATGTTAATAGTGTCCATCATCTGGATATCTTCTTGCTTATTCCCACTTCATATTAAATAAGTATAAATATGTCACTGGATAAATTACAGAAATTGATTTAACACCAAAGTAAGTAAATTATTTACTTGTGATATTGGTTTTAGACAATACTAATACGAGTATATAGAAATACATATATAAATATTGAAATATACTGTTTGTGTGAAAATAAATATATTAATTATTATTTATAATCCACTCTGGTTGTCTCCCAACTAGATATTTTCACACAAATTTCAAGTTCCAATGAAAAATAAACTACTCTCATCCCAGTGATTAGTTCAAATTTATAGAGAACTCCCGACTACATCAGTATCGTTTCGTTTGAGATATTGTCAATATTAATATTCAATTAACATCAACCGAGAGGAAGTGACAGCACATATTGTGTTTAAAGAAAAATATTTCATTTATTTCCTGTAGGATGAGGCGGCGGGCAGAGGCTAGAAAAATTATATACAACTTGTCTCTATCTTCCCCGTAAAGAATTTTTCATTACGCATATGCCTTCACTTATGAAGTTACGTTTATGAGTTTTGTAATTAAAAGAAAATATAATTATTAAGACATTCATATTTGACAGGAGAAGTTAAATAAAACAAAAACTATTTTCTTTCCACAATTCTCTGTGAAAGTCTGTTTTTCCTTGATTCAACAGCTAGTGATTTTATACATAATTCTGTAATCGACTGTATTTTCTTGAGTTACAGAGTAATATATAAAATTGCTAGCTATGTAATCGTCTGTGTTTCTTTGTTTCACGCAGCTAGTGATTTTATGCATTATTCAGTAATCATCTGTTTTTCTTTGTCTCACACGGCTAGTGATTTTATGTATTATTTTGTAATCGTCTGTTTTTCTTTGTTTCACACGGCTAGTGATTTTATGTATTATTCTGTAATCGTCTGATTCTTTGTTTCACACGGCTAGTAATTTTATGCATTATTCTGTAATAATCTGTTTTTCTTTGTCTCACATGGCTAGTGATTTTATGTTTTATTCTGTAATCGTCTGTTTTTCTTTGTTTTACACGGCTAGTGATTTTATGCATTATTCTGTAATCGTCTGGTTTTCTTTGTTTCACACGGCTAGTGATTTTATGCATTATTCTGTAATCATCTGGTTTTCTTTGTTTCCCACGGCTAGAGATTTTATTTATTATTTTGTAATCGTCTTTTTTTCTTTGTTTTACATGGCTAGTGATTTTATGCATTATTCTGTAATCGTCTCTTTTTCTTTGTTTCACACGGTTAGTGATTTTATGCATTATTCTGTAATCCTATGTCCTTCTTTGTTTCACGCGGCTAATGATTTTATGCATTATTCTGTAATCGTCTGGTTTTCTTTGTTTCACATGACTCGTGATTTTATGCACTATTCTGTAATCGTCTCTTTTTCTTTGCTTCACATGGCTAGTGATTTTATGCATTATTCTGTAATCGTCTCTTTTTCTTTGTTTTACACGGCTAGTGATTTTATGCACTATTCTGTAATCGTCTCTTTTTATTTGTTTCACATGGCTAGTGATTTTATGCATTATTCTATAATCGTCTGTTCTTGTTTGTTTCACACGGCTAGTGATTTTATGCATTATTCTGTAATCATCTGTTTTTCTTTGTTTCACATGGCTACTGATTTTATGCATTATTCTGTAATTGTCTGTTTTTCTTTGTTTCACACGGCTAGTGATTTTATACATAACTCTGTGACCGCCTGTCTTTCTTTGTTTCACACAGCTAGTAATTTTATACATTTCCCTAGTCATCTGTTTTTCCTTGTATTACACAGCTAGTGATTTTATACATTTCACTATAGCTATATGTATTTTCTTGATTTACTCAGTTAATAATTCTATATATTTTCTAATTGGCTGTTTTTCTTTTATTTACAGTTAGTGATATTATACAATTCTCTGTAATCCTTTGTATTTCCTTGATAGCAATTTTAAACATTTCTCAGTAGACGTTTGTCTTTCCGTGATTCATGGTCAAGAGGTTCATGGTTGTGTTCAAAATTACCACACTTAATGGTCGTTTGGCTTGAAAGTTTGAACTTCGCTTTACAGTATGACCCACCACGGCGCCGTGCGCTGCATCTATTCGTACAACGCCAAAAACTTACACAGGTTTTGTCTTGATAATATGTATATCCATCTATTAATGCTGTCTTTTTACCATCAGGTCTTTCGAGCCATGTTATTAATACTGTAACACAAAAGAACAAAATAGTTAATAGTTTTGTTGGTACGAGTCCATTTTGACGAATAGACTGTTTGATTTTGTGGCAAGTTGTTCGTGAATAGTGAACTAGACCCAAACGTGACACTAGTATCGTGACTACTAGGTGGAGTCTACATTTGCTTGTTTCCCTGTTGCAGTTGCGTCAATACTTTTAAACAATCTTGTTTCTGTTTGGACGGTAAAGTAGCCGGTAAGCTTTTGTAATTTCATCCACGCCATATGGATAGCAATGCAACATTATCGTCTTAGATTATACAGTGTCTTTAAAACTGATATCGTCTTAGTGATGCTTATATTGTTAAAAACTTGTACAGCTCAAGGTTATACAAGTTTTATACGATGCTTATCTTATTAAAGAATTCAATAGCTTAACACCTTTCATGATGCTGAAATTCTTACACAGCTCGAATAGGGCTGTCAAAATTGATACCAGCTGACTAAATAAAATTGAATTATATGATTAATAGTGTACGTCCTGCAATAATAATAGAGTTTTACAGCGTTTTGGCAATATATATTATAAAATTCGTTGTGTTCTATGTTTCATCAATACTGAACATTTATTACCTCAAACTCATTTTATACCCTTTACATTCTTAATGTAATTTTTACTACAACTTTATTTTTATGAATACTTTTTATTAATTAATACACATTCATAATAAAATATATTTGCATTGAATTTTTCTATTAATATCTAATTGAACGAATTACACATTAGTAAAAATCGTTTATGTAATAAATAAAGTATTATTATTATATATGCTAATATTCATATCAATTTTGTAATTTATTTTATAAAATTAATAAGGCTGCAATTAACTTTTTTACAAGTATATATAGTATAGGATCCTACTATAGAACGACTTTCACCGAACTGGTTATTTGATGAAAAGTATTTTATATCCAATTAAATATGTCAATAAATGTATGGGAAATGAGTTGTCTAAAAACATTCATTAACATATTTGATTGGATATAAATTACTTTTCATCCATTGACCAGTTTGTTTTTTTTAAAAGAGAAAATGGTAAAAGAAATGAGCACATAAAGTTAATAAAGGCTCCCCCACACAGGCACGTTATTATAGGTCGATAATATCGTATGCGTTATTGCGATATCTGTTTTCAGTACATTTTGTATTAAGATGGTCATGGGGTTACACACTGCTGCTTAGCCTTAAGGCGTGTTAAGTTGTTAAACATCCAAACACTTACATACTTCGCAGTTATATTAAAAACTGTTGAATAGACTTTTATTTATACATACATATCTTCACGCTAGATCCCTTACGGGATAGGCAGAGAGAACCGAGTGCCATACATCACGATCCTTGCAGGCTCGCTTCCTCCACATTCATCACTTTCTTTATACACACACGCCGGTTGCGAAGACTCTTGACACCACCTTCGGACAGTACTCGATCAATCTGATCGTGGTATGTCAGTCTTGGTCTTCACCGGTACCTACATCCTTCCACACTCGCATTGTATATCTGATTTGTTAACCTTCCATCTACCATTCTTTCTACATGTCCGAACCAACGGAGCATGCCCTTTCTCATCTTTATACTGACACTTTCTTTCAAACCTAACCTCTCTCTCACTTCGACATTACGAACCCGGTCCGCGAGTGTCACACCACATATTTTCCTTAGCGACTTCATCTCGACCGCGTTGATTCTACATTCATGCCCTTTTTGACATACCCAACTCTCACTTCCATACAATAGCTACATGATTACGCAGAGCTAGACGGGCACCCTGATTTAAAATTTTGCTATTAAGTAATCTCCCTAACGCTCCATTCACTCTGTTCTTTCAACATCACACACTCTTCTTTCAACATTAGCGGTGTACCTTCTATCCCTGCTAAAAGCACATCCAAGATATACAAACTCATCCACTTGTTCCAGCACTACATCATCGACCACAATTATTACATCCGTTCTGGTTGCTTCTCTTTCAAATATTAAAACTTTAGTTTTCTTCGCATTCGAATGTAAGCCCATACTCTTACAATCCTCATTCATAACTGTGACAAATATTTGCAGCTCAGATGGAGTTGAGCCTAGAAGTACAGCGTCATCTGCATAAAGCAGGCAGTTCACCACTAGACCACTTATGCGCATTCCCACATTCAATTGTATTTATTTATTTATTTTATGCTTTCTTGCACACAATTAAAAGAGAAGTAACACATAGAAACTTATTAAAAACAGACTTTTCAATGGGCGAGCTTATCCCCAATAAAAGAGATTTCTTCCAGCTGGCCCGAATAAGAGTAAACACAATTATCGAAATATTAAAATAGTGTACAATAATCATAAAACTAGATACTTATGAATATACCAGTTTTGATGCATTAAATTTAGCTACATAATACTTAAAAATGAACAACAATCGATAGAAATAAAAAAAATACTATGTAGACCCAGTAAGAAGAAGTTCTTTTAGACTCTTTTTGAAAATTGGAAGAGATTGCTCATACGAACCTTGAGCGGTAGTGAGGTCCATAACCTGACAGCTTGAACATGAAAAGAATTTGATAAAAATTTTGAACTGTGTAGAATTTAAAACAAGGTGAGCCAGGTGGATGCAGGAAACAAAACCCATCACGCAGATAGACGTACATTTTTAAAAATTTTATTTCAATTTTAACTCTTACTTTACATTTGAACATACATATATACAAAATAAATATAAACACAGCTACGATTAACTTTAAATCATATTTTACTATTTACAATTTGGGGGTCTTATTCAGAAAAGCAAATTTGAATAAAATAAAAGAGCGGTGGAATTTACCGCCTTTTTTTATAGCAAACAAGCAGATGGCTCTCTTAATGGAAAGAGAAACCATCGCCTATAGACACCAAAGATATTGGTGGTGCGGTGCTATCCGTATGGCGAGATGGTGCATAAGTCTATGGTGGTACTAAGCTACCTTACCCTTCAAACCAAAACAAGACAATGACAAGCATCGACGCTATTGCGCCAGGAATAGCTAAGGCAGTAGTAACAAATTCCTAGACGAGTCGTTGCGGAAATCTACCACTTAGTAGTCACGATAGTAGTGACACCAATAACCAATCAGTCGCCTTTGATGACCTGCATGGCAGAACGGCAGACGGTCTGTTCATCAAAAAGCGATCGGGACCAACACGAGGTAAATCCTTTTGTTACGTGTGCTGTTCTCTTTTACTTTAAAAGATATATTCACTTATCACCAGATATGAAACATAAAATAGATATCATAACTCGTACGACAGCTCCGCTCGCCATGACGTTTCGATAACAAGTGACCGCGTGCGCGGTGCGGCGGTGCGATAGCTATTACTTATTGTTAATTTACACAATTATTATGAACATGGCACATTACGTATTACTACATCGTACACTCACTCTTTCTTTTTCTAATGTATAATAGCTAAATACGCTATAATGCAGAGGCTATAGCAAAAGTTTCGGTCGAACATTTTTCCCGTGCAGTTCCTATCTGTCAAACATGTGACAGGGAACTCCATTCCGAAAACGACAGGCAATTTTAAACACTGGCGCTTAGGATGATGAAAATTTGAGCTAAGTACATAAAATGAGCATTTGGGAATTTGCTAATTTTGTGCAAATCAACTCAAACTGGTGCTATTACCAGAATTTATGCTGTAAATTTCCATTGGGATTCAAGAAACTTATGGCCAATTGAACTAACATTGTCTTAACTTAGGACAATCCTAAATAGTATGCTGTCAATTCTTGTCTTAAATGAAAAGAATGTATCAGCATATTATTTAGAATTGTTCTAAGCTGAGACAATGTTAGTGCAATCGTGTCAACATATTATTTAGGATTGTTCTAAGCTGAGATAATGTTATTGTGTGTGAGTGCAATCAGCCATTAAATCTTTAAGATTCAATTCTGTACAACTCCAAGAATTTTGGGAAACGTGAGTATCCTATATAAGGATGACACTGACAGAACAATAACTTCAAATAAGTTTATGCAACAATTAAAATATCTTTTTAAACATTCATTTCTGTCACAGCCTGTAGTAAACTCCGTCCCTTAATACATAGTCAAGGGGTTGGTGATCATGTTCAAAGTGTCCCGCAATAATTTGCATCTGGTCGGATATTTTAAACTTCGCCCTGCAGTGTTTCCCTCTGGTACACCGCCAAATGTGACCACTTTTGTTCCTTATATCCTGGTAAAAAGTAAATTTATCTACCAAGGCAATTTTCGCTCCCCGAGTATTTCTTACAAATATTGCTGAAAATCAGTGGCAATTTTAAATTATTTTGATCAAAAAATTTAAATTTATTGTTGTACGACTAAAAAAATCTTTTTGCCTATACGTGGGTTTTTCATCGTTGCTAAAATTTATAGTCGAAGCGGGAACCGTCAAAGAGGGTGATGATCCAGAATATGAACAAAAAACAGACTTTAAGTATTGCTTTTTGTACATAAAACAAATAATAATACATCGGTCTGGCGTTCTGTTACATGTCAAATATATTTTTTTAACTTTTTCCTGTTTTGCCTTTCCATATTAATGTGTCTTTTCTTTTGAATTAAAATGGACAACTCCATTCAAAAGAGAAAAGAAATAACACAAATTTTGACGTTTAGTTTTCTTACATCTTATAGAGAAAAGAATATCTTATCAGAATTAAGTATTTAATTTTTGAGGGTAATCTAGTACGTAACAGTTGTGTCAAGAACAGCAGTGCCAAACCTAAATTTTTATGTTTTACTGATCAAAAAAAGGAAGGAAAGAAGATTAATGAGGGTCTCTAGAAAGTTGGCCTCAAAAAGAACGAATGTTGATAGATGCTTATATTTTTGTAATACATTATTAATTTCTTCTAAAATGAAAACTGTATTACAGACACTTTTTATAATGCTAATTTATAATGCTAAAATTGACAAAAATCCTTTAAAGTTTGATATTACTTGAATTCACAATTATTACATTATTATAAACACCAAAAATGTTAATGGTGCGTTGCTATCCGTGTGGCGGGATGGCAATGCCCCATGCATAATTCTGCCAGCTACATTGCCCTCCATAGCTGAACACGACAATGACAAGCACTATCGCTATTGCGGCAGGAATGGGTAAGGTGGTATCAAATACGTCGCGGGCCTCTACCACCTATGCACCTTTTACTAGGTGGTAGAGGTCTGCATTGTCTCGCCCGGGTCTGGTACCACCGCCTTACCTATTCCTGCCGCAATAGCGTCAGTGCTTGTCGCTGTCGTGTTCCGGTTTGGAGGGCAAGGTAGCCGGTTAACTTATGCATGTGGCATTAGACCTCGCCACAAGATAGCTACGCACCATAAACACCTTTGGTGTCTATAGGCGATGGTTGACTCTTTCATCAGGAGACCCATCTGCTTGTTTGCTATCTTATAACATAAAAAAATGTAGAGCCAATCAGTCACCTTTTACGACTTGCCTGGCAGAACGGCAGTCAGGTTATTCATCAAAGGAGCCCGGACCGACACAAGGGAAAGGTTAATAAAAAAGGTTAATAATTTTTTCTTTTCAGTTTTTGTCTTTTTTTTGTTTAAAGTTTTTATAAAAAAAGCTTGTTTAGATCATCACGTTATATACACTGCTAATAATGTTTCTGAAATGCTGTCAGTCAATTTGGGGGAGACTCTTCATTTGCTCAAATTATAAATAAATAAATATTCACGGGACAAATTACACTTATTGATCTAACCCCAAAGTAAGCAAATTATTTGCTTATGTTATGGATGTTAGTCAACGATACTAATACATAGATATACATATAAATACTTTTACATACATAATAAACACCCATTTAATGGGGATGCAGTTAAAAAATGTCCATTTCTAAAGCGCTCAAACATTTAAAACAATCATAAACCTTGAACTACTAAAACCTTTGGTAAACGCCGATTGATTAAATGTGGGCGCGTAATTCATGTCCGCCATTTTTAATGATTTTAATTGATGTATAATTGCACCCCTCTGCTTCGAATTAAAATTTCGATTTAATTTCATTTACATCTATACTGTACCCACGAACAACAAAATGATTATAGTCGTTTTTCATGCATTTACATAGTTAAATTTTACTTCATTCCGCGTCGTGTTAAAATTCCATCAGTAATACCATATACAACTGGTTCGTGGTTATGTTCTAAATTTTCACATTCAATGATTACTTCAGACTCCAAGGCGGTTTTAAATTTCGCTTTACAGCCCTTGCCTCTTGCACATCGCCAAATATCAAATTTCTTCAAATTTCTATGTCTCTTGTCAGGTGCGAAACTGTAGCTATTTATTATGGCTGTCTTACGTCCTTTGATATTTTTACAAAATGTTACTGAAACTGTCAATAAAAGTCATTAATAACACCAATGTCTGATTAATGCTGTCGAAATTATGACAGAGTTATTATACTGTATGCCTCGCAGATGTGCTCGAATTTAGGTTTTTATAGAAAATATTTTTTGTCTGATAACTGTTTCTACCAATTATTTAGTAGCTTGATTTGATCAGTGGTTGACATTAAAGAAAAACTTATTTGTTTTTCTTTTTAATATTCTAAATACATACATTAAGATTGCTTTCCAATTTAGATAATTCTGAAAATAAAAATTATTTTTTTTTATATATGCGAAACTGTAACCATTTACTATGGCTGTCTTACGTCCTTTAATGTTTTTACAAAATATTACTGTAAATGTCCATAAAAGTCAGTAAAAGCACTAATGTTGGATTAACGCTGTCGAGATTTAGGCACAATATAGTGATTACCTATCCATATCACCCCATTTTGGTCCAGGCGAAGAATAGATCAACTGTCGTTCTGCCAGGTAAGTCGTAAAAAGCGACCAATTTGCTATAGGTATGTACGTGTCATTACCATCGTGACTACTGGTGGTAGAGTTCCACAACATCTAGCCCTAGACAGTCAGACAAAAAATTACGATATAAAAATAGACTAAATTTGCCAACTTCCCGTTTAAAACTCTAGACTTCGAGTACTTATGTAATGTCAATAAAAATTTATAATAAATTACCCGAACTAATAAAAAATGAATCGAAATTTAATCAATTTGTAATAAAATTAAAAAATCTATTAATAAATAAATGCTATTATGACATAAATGAATATTTGAGTGATAAATTTATATAAAATTATAAATGTGAATAATAAATCTAATTCAATTCTAATTAAACATTTCTTATAAATAATTACATTTATTATAATGATAATTAAATAAGATATATAAGTATATTCCTCTTTTCTACCTTGCCATTGCTATACCCGATAGGGTCCACGATGATCTAAGCTTTATTTTAATGTAACATCTTGTAAAAATTGTGGAATGCAAATAAATAAATATATTTGTTAATATTAGAAAGAGATAACTCTCATTCTCAGTCGTGTCAATAGCGAAAATAAAAATACCATATTAATGTACATTGAATGTATTAACCTCTACCGTGCATTATAAATTGAGATTGTAGATTTATTAAACCAATTTGACAGTAGTTGAAAACTAGTAATCATGCTGCCTCTTTCGTTTAAACGCAATTATATCAAATGGATATGGCATCATTTAAACACAGTAAAACTGCAAGAACCAATTTTTAATCTCATGTATAAGAATATAGATCAAGGTCCTCAGTCGGTAAAAAATACTGAATCAGATCTTACAAATCGGTTAAAAAATAACCGAGTGCTAAGATACAACCGAGTTGACAACCTCCTCCATTTCGTGAAGTCGGTTAAAAATAAGAACTTTCTTAATTTAAATTTATAATTTATTTAATTAATAGGATCGTTAAAACTTTAACAAAGAAGTTTTATTAAAATAACAATATATTATGTTATATTTAATTTAAATAATAATAAATAATTGTATGTCTTCACGGCGGGATCCTTACGTGTTAGGCAGAGGAAACATAACGGTAACAAAAATATGGATTAACACGAAACAACGTTTAGTTCGCTCTGCCTAGCATGCAAGAGAATCGGCGTAATAATATTAATTATGCTTTTATTAGTTATCTGTCACATTATGACTAAATATCGTTGATCCTAGTGCAGGTCGCTCGGCCTACCGCTTCAAGTATACAGGTGTGATCATATTGAACTATCAATTACATCTTACAATACATGCCGTCATGTATATAATAATTGACCGGCGTATGGTTGTGAACTAAATACTTATATTTCATCTCCATTTCATGAGAAAGGTTGAACTTTGCCTTGCAGTGACCGCCTCTTGTACAACGCCATATCTGCACATGTTTACTTCTTACATCTCGGTAATAGGTATAATTGTCTATTATAGCTATAACTTTACCTTTAACATTCTTTGCAAATGTCACTGAAAAAGAAAATAATATATTTTACTCAACATCATTTCATTGACCTGTTTTGAAATCACTTTGAATGAATATTGAACGAATGAATATTTTATTTGCAAAAATATGTTTGTTTATATTTCGTAAAAAGTTGTTTGATTAGCTGTTATATAAAACTTATATTATGATATTAAAGAAATTTTAGCCGAAAAAGTTAAATATTAATTTATAGAAATATAAGTTACTTGAATTCACCTTATAAAAAAATGTCAATGTAATAAAATTTTGTAAATGGTGAAATAACTTTACAAAAATTTTGTTTACACAAAAATTATACTTTGTAATTATAATAATGACTTTTATGATATGAAAGCATTCCTGTACATTAGTAATAAGTACATAAAATAGAGAAAAAAGCCCGCTGAGTTTCTTCCGCCAGATCTTCTCAGTGTGTGGCCGCGTTTCGATCCGGTAGTAATTATAAAAAATCGATACAAAGTTTTAAATGTAATATTATATATTGATAATTTTTAAATATTTGCACACCATATAATGTTGGTAACTTAATAAACAACTTGTAACAGCCATATTCTTGCAAATTAAGTATTTTTCATTTTATTTTATTTCATGTTGTAAAAAAAAATATTTATTGTTGCCAGCATATCACTACACAGTACAAAACAAAGTTGCTCTCTTTGTCTGTCTCTATGTCCCTATGTATGCTTAAATCTTTAAAAGTACGCACCAGATTTTGATGCGGTTTATTTTAATAGATAGATTGATTCTTGAGGAAGGTTTTAGTGTCTTAACCTTTCCGATATACCTACGGGAACAAAACCTACGCGGGTGAAACGGGAGGCAGGTCGCTAGTTCTACCATAAAATACAGTGCAAGTATATATTTTGAATCAGTTTTATTAATATTTTGAATCAGATTTTGATGCGGTTTATTTTAATAGATAGATTGATTCTTGAGGAAGGTTTTAGTGTCTTAACCTTTCCGATATTCCTACGGAAACAAAACCTACGCGGGTGAAACGGGAGGCAGGTCGCTAGTTCTACTATAAAATACAGTGCAAGTATATATTTTGAATCGGTTTTATTAAATCATGAAATTTTGATTGAACAAAGAATTCAAAATGTTGAAACTCAAATTTACTTGTCATCGGAAATTTTGTTAAACGTAAGGAACAGGTTTCTCGAGGATTACATATTACGGCAAACGAGATATTAGTCGACGTCGACAGTCTCCTTGCTCGGTTGCAATATATCTCACCTTGTATATCCGAAGTGGACAAGGATTGTGTCCGTTCCATTCGTTGCTCTGCTGTCGTATTACATAGTAGTAATATTTCGTATTACACAGTAGTAACGCTATTAAGGTTATTTTTAAATTTAAAATATTAAATAACATATCTTTAAAGTTACCAACGTTATTAAAGTTGAAGATTAAATTAACGTATTTATTTAAACGTTGATTGTTTAGACAGTGGCTAGATTTAAACCATCTGAATGCGTCAGAAGTGCGGGCGAAATCATGCCACTAAATCACAAAGAGACTGATTCAACCTGACGAAGTTACCTTGGATTCGAAATGCGATATACGTTGTGACATCGTATAATAGAGAAAATAATAATATCGCTGGACAAATAGCACGAATTGATTTAACCCATTTTATTTTCTTGTGATGTGGGTGTGATATGGGTTCGCTATCCACTCGATTATCAATTATTCTAATAACTCATGTTTTAAAACAAAATAATTTAGTATCTTGGTTAAATATCACTTTTTTAAATTTTTGTAAATTGTTAAATATTACATTTCTACTATGGCACTTACTGTACCTTGTCCATCAATTTAAAGGTATTTTGATAAATAAGAGATGTCTCAAGATATTGATATTGTTTTGGATTGTGTAAAAGAGGCTAAAGTTTAGGTTTATTAATTATAAATTAGTGATTCACCATATATACGTTACCATATGCACTTCTCCATATACACGTTAAGTTTGTCAAATCTCTGGTTCTTTCGTGAGCGCAATGTTCTTAAAAAGGGACCATAATTAGTTTTCGCCATATAGAAAGTTATAAAGTTATCCCACTTCTGATGTTAGGTTAAGCAAAAATTATCATTTTTATTTTTTATTATTATATTAAGGATATAAATAAATAGGTACAGTAGTACTTTCCCCATACCTTTAGTTTTTAATAATAATTTTGCACTTGGTGATATTCTACTTACAAGATTAATAACACTTAGGTTTGTAGGTAACACTGGTAACACAGAAAATACCACTTAGTTGTGATAACCTATCAATATCTCTATTATCTTTGTGGTCAATGTTTCCTTGTTACGGTTTGGCTAGTAGAAATCTCTATCATTGGAGATAAGTTCGGCTTTATATATATATATATATATATATATATATATATATATATATATATATATATATATATATATATATATATATATATATATATTGTTTTATGTGTTTATTTTAGTGGTTTTCATGTAAACTATGTTTTTTTATTAAAAATTAAAGAAAATTTTTCTAACTTTTAATTCTAACTTTTAATTTTAAGTTATATTGGAAAGGGATTAACTGAGTGAAACAACTTTGTTAAACTGATACATTTTTATTCTTAATAATAAATGTTAAGGCATCGAAATAAACTTATAAAACTAATTGTTAGAAATGTAATAATATAGGTGCCGTTTAATATGAGCGAGTATTGTAGATTCGAAATGAAGTTCGTGAATATCATTTAATTTAGTTTAAATTATTGTAGAATGGCCTTGGTTTAAGCAACGGTATCTTGTTGGAATTGGAATGCTGGGAAAGTTGTGGTCAAATACTGTGTTATTTGAAAGCTACTGTGTGTAATCTAATTGTTTAATTGTAAGCTATTCTGCATGAACTTAAAGCTTTTCGTTAATGCACCAGGAACAAAACGTTATTTCGAAAAAAAATTAGCTCATGGATTAAACCTGAACATGTTCAGCCTCTAAGTAAATATACTAAATTTCTTTCACTCCGTTCATCGTGTTTTTCATTCAGAGTGACAAAATCATAACATAAAAACTGTTTTATTTTGTCTAAAAATATATTATACATGTTAGTAACAATACAAAATAATTGCAATATGTAAGTTGTGCGTAATATTCAGCTGTTATATGTGGCATAGAGTTTGAGAAAACCATCTTCCTACTAATATTATTAATGCTAAAATTTGTGTGTGCGCGTAAGCGCTAAAACGGCGAACGGTTTTTTTTATTAATTTAGTGTACAGGTTCAGATTCAGTTCAGATTCAATACACATTAAAATTTTAACCCCTAAAAATGTATCTTTCCCGTGAAATTCACTAATAACTTTAATTATACAGCGGACTTCTTGGATGAAAAGGCACCTATCGGCTGTACACACCAAATTTGGTGTAAATGTACCAATAATTTAATGTCACATGCATAAGGCATCGAAATAAAAAAAATCATGTATAGTCGCAGTCCATTTGTATATTTCGTGGTTATATAAACGGTGTCGTCATTTTATAAACGTAAACGTTCAACACTAATTGCCGAAAGCAAATAGTTGATGACATAAACTGTGTCAATGTCAGCTATAAACTTCGAAGTCGCCAACGGTTCCTTTTTCTTCGGGGCTCCTTTTTCCATGGGACCTAAATTTAACCTAACAAACCTACTTTACATTTATGTAAGTAGTCGGGTAGGGTTCCAGTTCTTAATAATCTATCCATTTTTATAACAAGTAATTTGAACAATATGCCGCGGCAATTTGTTAACGATAGCAGTAAATGTCATGTATATTGTATAGTGACGACATTTTACATTCGCCATAAGACATTTTCAAAAACATATTAATCTTTGTAATTGACGACGCCATTTGCATACGGACGAATTATTCAAATTGCCTGCGACTACAGACTGCCGCTAGTGGTAGTGTATTTCTAGCAATCAAAGAACCGTAAAGTGTATGCACGGAACTTAGGCGATAAAACCGGCACTATAACTGATAGCTATACAGTGCCACTAACGTCACTCTAAACACTTCCATTAAAATATAGTACCATAAACTAAAATTCTACTGATTACAAACTATTTCAATTGCTTAAAAACGACGAGTAGGTATTAAACGTAAAAGCACTTCGTCAAAAGTACACAAGTTTACATTTTACACGGGGTTAGAGGATGTCCATGAATTAAGTGAGGCGTTAAGGGTGGGAAAGAAGTCAAGCCAAATTTCACAAAATCTCACATGGTCAATCAAAGGCAAACTGTAAACTATAACGTGTCACTACCATCGTAATTACTAGGTGGTAGAGTTCCGCAACGTCTTGCACGTGGATTTGGTTACCATCGCCTTACCTATTCATTCCGCAATAGCATCTATGTTTGAATATTTTGATGTGAAATTTGTATCATTTTGTGTTCTATTTTAAGGCGGGTCAACTAGTCTTAAGTAAAATGTTATAAGCAAAAAAAATTTAGATGAACGTGAGTTTATAAAAACTAAAAGATGAGTGGGGGCCAAAAAGACGCCAAAATCGTCTCACGTAATTCATGAGCATAGAACATTCACACATGGTTCACATAAACTAATCCTGCTTGTTGCACATCCATTACTCTCTTTATACTCGTACTTACCGACGACTAAACTTAACACTAGTTTAAAAACTAAATTCTATAGTAAATACCATTTTTCAGGATATAGTTAGGAGGATAGTGATTGTGCATGAAATATCCTTTATCGATATATGTGCTGAACTCACTGGAAACTCTAAAACACGCCTTACAATCTCTTCCACGTGTGCAGCGATAAGATATCATATGCTTGTATCGCATGTCTCGATAATATGTGTATTTGCCCAATATAGCTATGAATTTTCCTTTTGCGTTCGGGACATATGTCACTGAAACAAAAATACAGTATATTTATATGTGTATTATTCGTGTAAAATATAGTTTAAACTTGTATTATACACGTATAATACACTATGCAGTTTATTTATATATGTATTGTACGTGTAAAATAAAATTTATTTATAATAGACTTGAAAATCAAAATATAAATAGATAAATATCATCACGCCAGTCGCAATGCGGAGTAGGTAGATTAACCGGATCATCAATAGACGCTCCGAGTTACTCCGATTCACTGGTTTCTTTGTTGGCTAGATGAGTGGTGAACTCCATCTTCGCATTTTACCGTCTTTTTTGCGATAATTAAGACTGGATTGAGCTATTCATCCGAGGCCCAAAGAAGATTACCGAAGATTCAAGCTCCTACTGGATTATCCCCCAAAAAACCTTAGTACTTAATTTTTTTTTGTCTGACCCAGGGTTTTATGATCTGAATAGTTCCACTAGATCACGAGACCATGAGACAGAAAAAGTTATTTACTTTGTAACATTTTAAGTCCATACCTTTTGGCTTGGCCAATTTCTTTCTTTGTGATTCCCAATATTGAGAGTAACGTATAAAGTAAGAAATAGTCAAGATACTTTTCTACATATAAGTAAGGAAAAGGACAAAAAGGGTCGATAAGGTGAAAAAACGAAACAAAGAAAAATATATCAGATACATAATATTAAATCACATTAGTATAAAAAAAAGATATCTTTCTAAATAATAATTTAAACTTCATATCTATACATATAATAAAATCGTAGGAAAGTCAAAAGTGTACATTGAATATTTTTTTAAAAGAATACTTTGGGCGTGATCTACAATCGATATCGAAGCCAAAAATAAAGTTTTTAGAATGTTTGTCTGTTTATCTGTTTGTCTGTATGTATGTCCGGGGTAAACTCAAAAAATACTGCATGGATTTACTTAAAATTTTGCATGAATATTACTACTAACAGGTCGGGTCAACATATAGGCTACATATTATCACGCTATAACCTACGGGGGAGGTGCTGTGCGGAGTAAACGAAGTCCGCGCGGACGAAGTCGTGGGTAACAGCTAGTTTTATATAAAACCACGTTTCTTAACACATATTCAGGGAGATTATGGTTATGTTCAAAGTAAACTGCTTTAATATATGGGTTCTCCTCACCGAAGAGCTGACATTCTTTTTTTTATATCGTAAGATAGCAAACAAGCAGATCGCTCCCCTGGTGGAAAAATACACTAGACAACCAAGGGCGGATCCAGCCTTCGGGTCAAGGGGGGTCACATATTTGAGGTTCGGTCAGGACAGGCTGTAATCCTTATTTGTTTGTAATAAATCCATCCTTGCATAGGGGGTGGTCATGACTTCCCTCCCCCCTTCTCCCCACTCCCCCTGGATCCGCCCCAGTAGACAACAAAGATGTTTGTCTGGCGGGATATTATTGTCACGTAGATAAGTTTATCAGCTATCTTATCCTCAAACCGAAACAGTGACAAACATTATGCTATTGCGGCAGGAGTAGTTAAGGTGGTGGTACCAAGTACCCTGCCAAGATGTTGCGAAACTCTGCCACTTAGTATTCACGACGGTAGTGACATGTTATCTATACATATAATGAAATCGTAGGAAAAGAATACACGATATCAGTGACACGTACGTTTGTCACATTTTACGAGATGCCCAGCAGAAATTCTATTCTTCAAGTGACCTATGATATCGCACCCCGAAAAGAGATTATCTATACATATAATAAAATCGTAGGAAGTAAAAACTGTATATTGAATATTTTTTTAAAAGAATACTTGGGGCGTGACCTACAATCGATATCGAAGCCAAAAATATAGTTTTTAGAATTTTTGTCTGTTTGTCTATTTATCTGTTTGTCTGTATGTATGTCCGGGGTAAACTCAAAAAGTACTGCATGGATTTACTTCAAATTTTGCAAGAATATTACTTATAGGTCGGGTCAACATATAGGCTACATATTATCACGCTATAACCTACGGGGGAGGAGCAGTGCGAAGTAAACGAAGTCCCCGCGGACGAAGTCGCTGGCAACAGCTAGTAGGTAATAATTCGCCTTTGATTGACAATACAGTAGCCATGATGGCATAGCCAACCATTCACCTCTTACGAACTGCCTAGCATAACTACAGATGGATGGATTTTTAAAAGCGTGAACGAGGCGTGAAGAAGAGATAGACAGACAAACTGAGTTACTTTCGCATCCATATTAATATTATAAATGCGAAAATAACTCTTTATCAGACTGTCTCTCTCTTCTTCATAAATGTGAAATCATTCTTCTCTATAAATGCAAACTTAGGTTACTTTTATTTTAGAGATTTTTCACGCAACGAAGTTGCGGGCACATTTTTCTAGTTTATAATATTAGTCCATACTAATGACTGGATGGTATAATCAGGGCCCCTTTTGAAGAACAGTCCATTTTTTTTTCATAAAAGGCGAACGATTGTCTTAACGTGTCACTACCATCGTGGCAACTAGATGGTAAGGTTGTGTGTTGTCTCGCCTTGGCCTGGTACCTTACCTGTTTCTGCCGCTAAAGCCTCAATGCTCGTTATTGTCGTGTTCTCGTTTACTGGGTACGGAAGCCGGTAAATTTATGCAAGTGGCATTAACAGCTCGCCATACGGATAGCAATATTAACATCTTTATTGTCTATAGGCGATGGTTATCTACTTTCATCAGGGGAGCTATCTGCTTATTTGCTATCTTACAATATATCTAAAGACTTAATTTTTTGATTGATCGTTGGATAACAATCATACGATTCTCCTGATGGAAAGAGACTACCATCGATTATATCTTAATGTCGGGTGGAAACGTTTGCCACACGAACAAGTTGCCAGTCGGCCGGCCATCTTACTCTCTAAATCAGGACACAGTTGTGACAAGAATTGACGCTATAATGACAGGAATGAGTACCATGGTGGTACCAAACCCAGGCGAAATGCCGTAATCTACTACTCAGTGGTCACGATTGTAGTGACATGTATGGCCAATAGTTAGCCTTTTTAGATTGTCTGTAAAGTAGACAGGCGGTCTATCTTTCATGAGGGGACCGGCATAAATAATTATTCAAAATCAAACTAAATCATAACGCCCGTATCCCCAGAGAGGTACAACATGTGCACCCACGATAGTCGAAGATACTAAAGGCCGCTTTCCCAAACACAAATTAGTTAGGAGTCGAACCCGAGACCTCATGTAGTCAACACCAACACCGAACCACTAGACCAAAGAGGCGACCTAATTATTCAAAATGGCGAAAATCATCTAGGGTTTCAAAAGCGCGAACACCAATATGTCATATTCTAGGTATAAGTGACAAGTATATCTTTATACCATTAAATTTCCTCATATTAAATATTTAAAATAATTATTTATAAAACGAAATAAAATTACAGATATATCTTTAAGGCTACGTCCGCACAGACAAGCGGTTTGTTGAGCGCCTAATGCCCAGTGAACCATCTAGATTCTAGATTCTAGCGAGTAGCTTAGTAAAACGAACATTCCAGAATATTTGCGATCGGCCATACTGCGCATTTGACGCCTAGCTAATTGATTAGCGACCTATCGAAGTGAACAAACGTATTTGTTTTTTGCCACGAGGTGCGAGGCACTAGACGCTAAGCAACCCGCCTGTCTGTGTGGTCACAGCCTAAATAATATATACTTATACAATAGTTGCATTTTAAATGTGAAATGTAACATAATATATTACCTAAATCTATTTTATTTTAAATACTAGTAAAACCCAGCCACGCTTCGCTGTAGCTCAGTTATAAGTTACTCGGGAATGCTTAAAATTTTCCGTTTCCATTGGAACTTCGTTACAAAAAGTGAGTTAAACACTTTTCTATCCAATAACTATGTTGTGAAGAATTATTATGTCAATACGGCCACAAACACACGAACGCTAAATTTATAAAAGGACTGTACATAATGAAGGAGGGTGTTCAGTACTCAATTCTAATACGTTATTACGTAAAAAACTTAAACACTGACCTAATTTTATCCAATAAAAATGTTAAGTACGGACACCCGCGCATAAACATCTAAGTTCATTGTTAACAAACAGCGATTTATCGAACGCGTTACTGCAATCGTTAGCGTAATGTGTGGTGACCATACGTTTTGAATATTACTACACTAATTTCGTTAAGGTTTATTAAGTATCTTCACGCCTGTATTCCCAAAGAAGTAGGCAGAGGTACAACAAATGCACCCACAATTAGCCGAAGCCTATCGCCAATCGGGCACTTTTCCGATTTCGGGCAAAGTTATTTTTATCAGAAAACTGAAAATATATATTTTTGAATTGCCCGACCCAGGAATAGAACCCGGGACCTAATGTGGTCAACACCATCACCGGACCACTACACCACACTGGCGATTTATTAAGTAATTAAACAATATTCTCTTTTTATTATATTTTAATTAATTGGTTACAGATGATCGTTACATTATATCAAATCCTTCAATATGTACAATCTTTTTCCAATAAATTCGTATAAAGAGATTTGCAAAAACTATTTTTGGTTTGGAATATTATTGGGAAGATACCAGATATTTTTTTTAAGATCAGATTCAGGATTACAGAAATGCAGACCCTCCTGCATGGAAGTCGGTAGTTCCAATTTTAATGACGAATATGTTTATACAATACATTTCTTTGTAAATAACGTCGATAAGTGTATTTTTATGCACCTACGTGAAATAAATGAAGTTTGATTGATTTATAACAATACAATGTTTGTTTATGAAATTTTGTACAAAACTCCGTTTCTCACAACATATTCAGGGGGTTTATGGTTATGATGAAAATATCCTCCTCCAAAATATGTATTATCCTCACCGAAGAGCTGAAACCTGGCTCTGCAGGATATGCTTCTAGTGCAACGCCAGGAATTCTCGTTCTTGTACCTCAAATCCCGATAATATGTGTATTGTCCCAAAAGGGCTACATTATTTCCTTTAGTATTTTTGACAAAAGTCACTGAAAAAAGATTAAATGTTATTTTTGTGAGACAGATAAGATTATTCAAAGCGGTGAAAATTTAAAAAAAAAGTTCCTTATAAAGTTTCCGGGACATAGTGATGTTAGCACGCTGTCGCCTACGCACGCTGTTTGACCGCTCCGATGGTCGAGTGGTTAGCGACCCTGACTACGCAATCGACAGGGCTCGGATTCGATCCCCGACAGGGACAAGCATTTGTGTGTTTGTATTTCTGGGTTTGGTATGTATGTAACAGTATTTATATATGTATTTCTATGTATTAGTATCGTTGACTAACACTCATAATACAAGCAAATAATTTGCTTACTTTGGGGTTAAATCAATAAGTGTAATTTGTCCCGTGAATATTTATTTGAGTAAGTATCTTCACGCCCATATCCCCGAAGGGGTAGGCAGAGGTACAACAAGTGCACCCACGATTAGCCGAAGATACTTAGTCCCACAATGTGATAGGTGGCAAGCCTAAGTGTTTCTCAGAAAACTGAAAAAACACTTTTTTTATGTGCCCGACCCGGGAATCGAACCCGGGACCTCACGTGGTCAACGCCAACGCTGGACCACTAGACCACAGAGGCGACTATTTTATTTATTTATTATTTATTAGATTCCCAGCGAATTATAAGAATCCCCAATATAATTATGTATTTTAAATGCAATGCAATGCTTTAAAAACATATTGAACCATACCCAACGGGATTTTTAACCATTCATTTACTAAGTAGTAAAGTTCCGCAACGTCTTGCGCGGGCTTGCTAACACTTTGGTTATTCCTGCCACAATTACGCCAGTGCTTGTCACGGACATGTGCTGGTTTGGAGGATAAGGTAGCCTTTCCAGTTTTCACCTATGCATAGGGCATTACGTCTAGCCACAATAATAACAACGCATCATTCACAACTTTACTATCTATATTATCGTTAACATCTTTGGTGTCTATATGGCGATGTTGTCTTTCCATCAAAAGAGCCATCTGCTGATTTTTTTATCCTTTTATATGAAAAAAATCACGGATATCTGCGTTCATAATTTTTTTTTTTATATTATAGGATATTAAACAAGCATGTTCCCGGTTTTGCCTCTGGCCCCTTTTAAAGAAATGACCACCTGCTTCCCTGTTTGCAGTTTTTAAAAGGCGTAAGTAATAGGTGGCAAACTTCTGCAAATTCTTCTTCGGATTTGGTACTATTCCTGCCGCATTAGCGTATGCGCTTGTCACTTTCGTGTTCCGGTTTAGATGGTAAGGTAGCCAGTGAAGGCCTAGATCACAGGAGATTGCTCTAAAAAATGTTAATTCTTTTAATTAAACTTTATTTGGTATCATCATATAAAATATTGTAGTTCATGAAAATGGATTTAGATTTATTTTAATATTTTTAAGCAACTATCATCAGCAGGAATAGCTAACGTGGTTGTTCCAATCACGGACGAGTATCAATCGTTTATCAGACAAAAGCTCCATTTCTTAATAGACCACACGAAGAAATTATGACTTTTCAGCATTGTACCCTTTTAAGAAAATTATTTTAGTAAAACATACATATTTTAATTTTTATATTATTAAATAATAATGCTACAAACTGTACATATTTGACTTAAAATACCAGATATACAGGACTACTTTTATAGTTCCAGTCAAATTTTAAAATTAAGAACTAACTAAATATTGAATTAAAAATACGTTTTAATTATTATTGTAAAATTATTAACAGATAATATAAAGATATTCGTTTAAAAAGATCCCACTAAATTCATGAATTGTGTGCACCGAGTCTTGTGAATGAACTCTGTAAAACTGGCAGTGTGTCATTTTACGCTTACCTATAATTACGATAGTAAGTATTATTATGTAATCTATAACTCTAAGTACATTTATCTGGATTATTTTAATTTGGTTGAAGGCACTAGAAAGAAAGAAAGAAAGAAAATATTTATTTGCAAGAATATGGGTGTTACAAGTTATTGAAAATTAATTAAGTTAACAACATATTCCACCACTATATGGTGTGCAAATATTTAAAAAAATATCATTATATAATATTACATTTAAAACATTTCCTCGTGTTGGTTCCGGGCTCCTTTGAAGAATAGACCAACTGCCGTTCTGCCAGGCATGTCGTAAAAGGCGACTGATTGGCTATGCAAGTCACTAACATCGTGGCTACTAGGTGGTAGAGTTCTGCATTGTCTCGCCCGGGTCTGGTACCACCGCCTTACCTATTCCTGCCGCAATAGCGTCAGTGCTTGTCACTGTCGTGTTCCGGTTTGGAGGGTAAGGTAGCCGGTAGACTTATGCATGTGGCATTAGACCTCGCCACAAGATAGCAACGCACCATTAACACCTTTGGTGTCTATAGGCGACGGTTGACTCTTTCCATCAGGAGACCCGTCTGCTTGTTTGCTATCTTATGATATATAAAAAAAAAAAAAAAAAAACACTATATCGATTTTTTAGAATTACTACCGGATCGGAACGCGGCCACACACTGAGAAGATCCGGCGGAAGAAACTCAGCGGGCTGATCTTTTTTTTCTACTCTATTTTATGTACTTATTACCGATGTACAAGAATTATTTCATATTACAAAAGGTATTTTTATAATTACAAGTTTCATTTTTTTTGTGTGATTAATATTTTTGTAATTAACAAAGTTTCCACCATTTTATTTCTATCCATTAACATTTAATTTTATTGGATAAAAATTCTTTAATATCATAATAAGTTTTATGTAACAGCAAATCAAATAAATTTTTGCGAAATTTATTTATAGGCAATGATTTAAGACTATCAGGAATATGATTGTATAATATAATAATAGACATACAACACACATTTTTTGTAAAAATATTTAATTTTTGGTTAGGCACATATAATTTCTTACTATTCCTAAAATATAAGTTCTGAAATTCAACTAATTTTGTTTTAGTTACATTAACTTTTAAACTATTATTAATAACTAAACTAAAATATTTTAGTTCGAATTTTGCATAACTGAATTTATATGTATAAGTTTTGTTTTTTGTGTATAATAAAAATGTAATTTTGATTTTTTGAATTATTCTTTATTACACAAATCAAACATATTATCGATTCTGAACAGCCTCTGAAAACCTGACCCTTAAAAGTAACTCTGTATAGAATACCAAATAAATGTACTTATAGCATAAAACTGGCCGTGGCAGTCTGTTTCTTCGCTCACTACTTCTAATTTATGTACACATTATGATTTTTACGCAGTATTTACTGATATTAAAGGTGCGGCTACATTATCGCCCTATGGTGAAGATTTGCGCTGTCGCATGTGAGTGGCCAAACTATTCGCGCAACCGCGAGTCTTCAAACATTTGCCATTTTCTGCCGCGAATAAGTTCATCTCGAGCTTGCATCGATGCGCGTCGCAAGTTAAAGCGAGATAGACAGTAGGCTTGTTTCCATTAAGACTGAATCGGATATATTTTAGTTTGTAATGATTAATTATGATATGGAGATAACAAAAAACTAAAATATTTTTTTAAAAGATAAGGATTAATAAAATTTTTAGGATATAATTTTGACAAAAACAGACAATAAGTCACCTGACAATAAATAGAAATCTTGAAGTATTAAGTCACACCGTGGTAAAATGTCATATTGTTTTGATATTTTCATATAAACGTCACAGTATGTATTGTATACATAACCACGGCGTGATGTCATTTAAGACGCCAAAACAGTCAACACGTTTTCGCAAGACGTTTCCATAAATTTAAATTTTAAAACGCGAAATTTTATTGAAAATGTACGATATTTAAAAATATATAGTTTTTTTTGATAATATACTCAATAAGGTAAAGTATTAAGCAGTTTTTCAAAATTAGCTAACTAGGCTATTCCAACGGTGTATATGGCCACTAAGTTCGCCGTAGCACAACAACGAAGTTTTATCGCGAAATCAGACTACGAATATTTGGACGATAATATGGTACTGACACTTCTAAAACGCTTCAATATTACTTTTGTTACCTCAATGGTATAATTTTAATTGTCATTAAAATTAAACTTTATACAAGACACCATTCCGAATTATAAAATTTGGTGGTTCATGAAAATGGATTAATGTCTTTTTTATTATATTTAAACTACTATCGACAGTGAATCGTCCTTTGCATGGAGTCTTCGAACAGCGATAGTAGGTGTTGTTTCCTTTTGTAGATTCTTTCATGAAGGTGAACCCATTGAGAATTGCTATAACGTTGCCATTTTCACGGCGTACGAACTCGATATTCACTTCTTGATCTAAAAAAATGAGAATTTTAGTAACAAGCATTAGGTACATTTATTTTGTGTATGCGAAATCTTTTTCCGTGATAGATAGTGAGTAAAATTATCCGTGCTAAACGCCGCGATCGAAAAGATTCGCCGTGATTTGTGTACTAGGTAGAACTTTTATTGTATAAAAAGATTACAATCGTTGAGGTTATTGCTGTAGGAATAGATAAATCGGTGGTACCAAACAGTGGCAAGACTTGGAATATGACGATATTCTGACAACCTCGTTGGTCGAGTGGTTAATGACCCTGACTACGCAATCAACGGAGCTCGGGTTCGAACCCCGACGGGGACAAGCATTTGTGTGATGAGCATAAATGTTTATATTTCCGGGTTTGGGTTCTAATTAAATATATTCTGGTATTTATATATGTATTTCTATGTATTAGTATCGTTGACTAACACCCACAACACAAGCAAATAATTTGCTTACTTTGAAGTTAGATTAGTAAGTGTAATTTGTCCGGTGAATATTTATTATTTATTTATTTATTCTACCGCAATAGTAATATGTCATTTAGCATTTTTAACTTCAAGTAATACATACCAATGTGAAACCGGCGTGAACTTATTATTTGCAGTTATCGCAGTAAAAATCAACAAAGGTTTGAAGTTTTTCGTGATTGTCCGAAAGATAGAGAATTCAGCGAATGGTTAACCACATACGTACGTACATCAGGTCAGCATGAATCTTTCCCATATCCCGATAATGTAGGCGCAACGATACAATGTTACTTCGGTTCTTTCTATCTTTAAAAATCATGTTAGGTTTTAAAAGCATGTACTCATTAAAAGTTAAGCTTTAGTAACAATCATTTACTCTATTTACACTCATTTTTAAGTTATACATTTACATTTATAATACAAAAAAATACAACATTATAAACATAAAAATAAAAAAATGACTTTCCGCTACTACAATTTTCAATGATTTTCTTCTCTTTTAATTTTTACCCTACCTACAATTTTCAAAGGTTCTTTGTCACCCTGATAGCTAAGGGTTTACCAGTGATCAGGATGACGAAGAACCTCCACACAATTGTATAGTACTTATACCAGATGTTTTAGGGCATTCGTTTTTTAAGGTAAATAGTCTATGGACTGATGCAACACTGGGGATCTGACACATGCGTTGCGTGCCTTTTACGAACGGCCTGCTGGCTGGCCGGTAAGCTCTTTCTCGCAGGACCTCAAAACGAAACGGTTCGAAAAACCGTCGCTAGCAATTAATTCCTTGGACTGGTTATGCGAGGTAAAAGATACCTTCTGGAGCTGACTTCTTAAAACCCAGATGGTGTGGGTTTATTTCTAAGCATGCGCCTGCTAGAGTCGGTATATCGCAGCGATCCGACAACTTTGCGTCAAACGTTATACATGATTTACGACTGTCATACGTTGAACTAAATGGAAGCGCATTTTGCATTGTAATTTAAAAAATAGATACGTCGCAGGATTAAATTACAAATCCACCTAAACTTGATTTAAGTTGAAAACTATTAACATTTGCTTGCAATTCACAAACGCTAATTAACAAAATCTCGCAACACAATTTGAAATTTAAAAAACAGAGTTATTTTATAAACCAGATGCTGTAATTTCCTTTAGAATATTATAAGAATTATATCAACCAAATAAAAAATAATATTTTGACAAGACCCAATGTGCGGCAGTCAGTGTAAACTGTACATTTATTGAATAAATACATTTTTCATAGCATACGATAGCATACAAGAAGTTGGTTCTCTTAATTGAAAGAGATAACCTCATCTACAGATTCCTAAAATCGAAAAACATAATATAACCATGAACGTAGTACCAGAATCAAGACACAAACCCGGGCTGTACCACTGAAGCAAAAAAAAATAAAAGTTTATAAAAAATACGATTTCGTATTAAAAATTTGGTGGTTCTTGTTTTTGAACGTTCGGACAGTCGTCGCCAATGAAGTGCAGTTTGCACGGGGGTCGTGTACAGCGATATTTGGTACGGTTTATTTTAATTCAGTGGGTGACGTCTTTGTAAAAAGTATTATTATCCAGACATGGCGTATAAACTGCAGATGAAAACTGTCGACAACTCGGGCACATATTTTATCCCGTGTTAGTCCCGAACTCCTTTGAAGAATAGGCTAACTGTCGTTTTGCCAGGCAGGTCGTAAAAGGCGATCGATTAGCTATGCGAGTGGCTACTAGGTGGTAGAGTTCTGCATTATCTTGCCCGGGTCTGGTGCCACGGCCTTACCTATTCCTACCGCAATATCCTCAGTGCGTGTTTTGGTTTGGAGGGTAAGGTAGCCGTTAAACTTATGCATGTGGCATTAGATCTCACCGCAAGATAGCAACGCACCATTAACGTCTTTAGTGTCTATAGGCGATGGTTGACTCTTTCCATAAGGATATCCATCAGCTTGTTTGCTATCTTATGATATAAAAAAATATCTAATCCAGGTAAGATATCTTTCCCAATAAACCGAAAATATCGCCACCGAGGATTGAAACCCAAAACCCATCCTTGCTGAAGTCGGTACAGCTAGAAAACGACAATGTTTAACGACTATAGAGCCCTTGTGCCAACTACAAAAAAATTAAACTTTATAAAAAGTACCATTTCGAATAACAAAATTTGGTGGTTTATGAAAATGACTTAAGAATTGTCTTTTAATGTTTAAGAATTCGTCAACAATAAAGCGCGCTTTGCACGGAGCTCGTGTACAGCGATATTTGGTATGGTTTGTTTTTGTTTTATGGGTGATATCTTTGTAGAAAGTATGACCATCGAAGATTACTAACTCCTTGCCATTCGCACGACGTACAAACTCAAGACGAACTTCTTTATCTGGAAACAAAAATAATAATAAAAGATCTAAATAGATATGATCTCATTAAACGGTTTAATATCTATTTATTTATACCAGTTAGGCTGAGTGTGTCAACTTATAGACTGATAACATGGTTTTTTAAATTAATCTGCGTGACCATCGTTATCGGTCTATTTTTCTTCTAGTGCGTAAAGCGGAGCAAAATTTAAAAAGTACTTCCCCCATAACTAATCAAAATATCGCACTAAGACGAGGCTCGGTATAACAGGAGACAGAGTTTGGTATCCAAACCCGGGCGAGAAAATACAAAATTCTATTATATATAATAAATATATTTGTGCTACATATAATTTATACTCTTCATCGTCGGCACGCGGTAAAATTCCATCATAACGATTTTTTAAAATTCAAACTCTTGTACTGTTTAATTGTAAACACACTATTTATTTGTTATTTTTTGAATTACCACCTAGTAGCCACGATGGTAGTGACTGGCATAGCTAATCGGTCGACTCTTACGACGTGCCTAGCAAAACGGCAGTTGGTCTATTTTCAAAACAGCCCGGACCAACACGAGGGAAAATGTTTCAAATTATAGGGCTTTATAACGTTAGACACGTTGCTGAACTCCACCATCTAGTCATAATGATAGTGTCGGTGTGCGCGCGCATCGCAATATCAGTTAATTTCATCATATTGTCGTTTTCTACGGTCAGCTGTCGTATCGTCCTGTGCGCCTATAGTAAAAATTTTACTGCATTTATTTTTTCAAAACGCTCCAAAGAAGTATAACTCCAAAAATAATTAATAGATATCTAAAGAATGTGAGAATTGAAAAACTTAAAAGTTATTAATTATTTTCTATTAACTAAATAATAACCATATATCATGTGCTTATATTAACTACATCCTTAATTTGACAATCCACCAGTAAACAGTCAGATAAACATTAATATTTTAAACATTAAATAATTAAAATATGTAAGACTAAGAAATAAACTAACCTAAATCAATAATGTTTTTTAAGGAAATAAAAATAATTTGTTTAGGAAATTAAGAAGTAAGTTTCCACCAAGTACCAACGATTAAAAGAGTAAAATACACGATTACTTGTTATAATTTTGGTATTAATCGCGTGATTTATTAATCAAGTACGAAAAAATGCAATAACTTCCTGTTAAATTTACAGTTTATTAATTTTTACAAAAATAACATTTTTCGATTGTCTTTGTTTATAATTTAGCACTTAAGTTATCTTAAAGAATTTTATGAGAAACTGTAATATTTTTTATTAGTAGCTATAAAAAAGTACAAATTTTTAATGGTAACAAAATTTTTATTACATAAATACTATTATAATCCAATAAATCAGGATATTTGGCGAAATATGTGAAACTTAGTTATAGTTACTACTAGAGATGCTTGATCAGATTCAAAATCAGATTCTTGCACATAATATTATAAGATATATTACATCTATTTATCTATATATAAAAAAAATCAATTGCTGTTCGTTAGTCTCGCTAAAACTCGAGAACGGCTGAACCGATTTGGCTAATTTTGGTTTTGAATTAATTGTTGGAGTCCAGGGAAGGTTCAAAAGATAAGACAATATAGAAAAAAAAAATTAGTTAAAAAGGCAGAACAACGTTTGCTAGGTCAGCTAGTCTAAAATATAATCTTTTTTTCTGTAAAATAAATTTAAGTAGGATTTAATATGAATTACGCCCAGAACTTAATCGCAAGTACAATAAAAATAATTTTGCCCCTAAACAAGTCTTAACCAAACTTCTTTATTAAATATTTAATGAAAATAAAGCATTTTTTTCTGTAAAATAAATTTAAGTAGGATTTAATATGAATTACGCCCAGAACTTAAACGCAAGTACAATAAAAATAATTTTGCCCCTAAACAAGTCTTAACCAAACTTCTTTATTAAATATTTAATGAAAATAAAGCATTTAAATGATTTGTAAGAGAAAAAAAGAATTGTTACATTACGATTGTAGACATCCTTTTAGCTTGTCAATAATAATTGATAGGTCATTTATATATAATTTTTTTCTGTTTTGTTGCTGTAAAAGTTTATATAACCGGACATTTCTGTATATAACGTATGATTCTAGTTATGTATATTATAGAATAATAATAATAATAATCACGGGACAAATTACACTTACTGATCTAACCCCAAAGTAAGCAAATTATTTGCTTGCGTTATGGGTGTTAGTCAACGATACTAATACATAGAAATACATATATAAATATAGGAATATATTTAATAAACACCCAAACCTGGAAATACAAACATTTTTGCTCATCACACAAATGCTTGTCCCCGTCGGGGATCGAACCCGAGGCCCGTCGATTGCGTAGTCAGGGTCGCTAACCACTCGACCAACGGGGCGGTCAATGATGATATTTTGTCGATATACTTGACAGACTGTCGTTATCTATATTAATAATGAATTGGCAACGTCAAATAATGTCAGTGTGTGAACCAGGGTTGGATTTTGCACTATAATTATAGTATTTATACTATAATTTCGCCCTTTGTACTATATACTATCCATATCTAAGGATAGTACGCTAAAATACTATAATTTAAAAAAAAATCGACCGTGCGTATATACGACCAAATTCTGATCTTGCGATGTTTTCTCCTAGATTTTTTAGTATTTCCACATGCAAATGCCGACTGCGAACGAATATTCGGTAAAGTGAACCTTACCAAGACTAAAATACGAAACAAACTGGCAATACAATCCATAGACGCCATATTATTGTCTTGTGACGCTATCAAAAGCGGTAGCAAAAGTGGGAATTGTACTGATTTTATTCCTACTGAGGCTATGTTGAGATTAAATGCTAAGGATGAAGATCTAGATAATAGTAATATTCAAAAACTGATAAACTTAGAAGAGGAGTAAACTTTGCCATATCTGGTGTTGATTTTAATGACTACATAATAAGTTAAATTAAAAAAAAATGAAAGTGTACTACAATTTTTTTATAAATACTATCCTTTTCATTTTTTTTGTACTATCTTTTTTAACGTACATAAATCCAACCCTGGTGTGAACGTAAAAGACACAGCTGGCCGCCAGACGGATCGGAGACCTCATTTTTGAAGCGGCGCGGGGGTCCAACGAGTAAGGTTAGTAATATGTATTATTTTTGTGTGATAAAATATATATAGTGAAACTAGTGAAATAAATATGAACTTTGCTATTTCATATAATCTTTTACTTATTTAACTTCCTTCAGTAATAGTAACATTACAATAATAAATAATATTCTCTGTATTGACGTATAATTTTATTTTACATAATTATTAACTAACTGTCCCCACAGACGTAGTTAAATTCAAAATATGACAAATTTGTTGACGGAAAATGCAGTTTCAAATTTACTAGATTTTTCAATTTTCCTGACAATTTTCCTGCCTGTTCTCTTAGTAAAATATTATTTTTTCGTTAGCTTAATCTAAACTTACTTAATTAATAAAAACACTTTAAATGGGTTATAATATAATTATTTTTATCAATGCAAAAATATGCCTAAGTAGACTAAAAAGTTACAAAGCTAGTTCGTTATATTTTTATTTTTTAATTATATTTATCAACATTGAAAACCAAAACAATAATAAACATTATTAACAGCGTGAAATGGCATCAATCTGCATCCCATTCCCCTGTATCTAAACTACATTTCATCTCTATCTAATATGAGACCACTTTTACAGTAAAATGTTAAACATAAATTACACTAATAAGCTCTTTATAAAAACAAAAAAAAAGGCATTGAAAGAAAAAATATACATTGGTTAATGGTTAACCAAAGTATATATTTTTTCCTTCAATGTTTTTTTTTGTTTCTATGGTTTCCTACTTTTCAAAAACAATGACCTTAATTTTTAATTTACTCACAAACGAAGAAACAAGCCTGGGGACCGAAATCCACCTCAAAGCGTTGAAACTTGTATTAAGTATTTAAATAATTGTAATATCGCGATTTAATATTTTGCCATTTGTAGATTGCTTGACTACTTCAAACACTTAAAAGAAATACAATTAAAATTATATTTTCAACTGACGAAAACTCGGAGGAGATTTTCAATTTTGCGTATATTTTTTTATGTTAGACCACGCACAACTTCTTACCGGGTAGTCTAATTTTGATAATTATTTTTTTATTGGAATGGATATATCTCTGAGAGAGTTATATTTATTAAAAAATCCAACTATAAAAGTTTGTAAGGAAGGGATGCTTGCTTGTTTACTCATTGATTAAAATGTATAAACACGCATAACTTTACAGAGTGATCCGATTTTGATAATTCTTTTATTGGTTAGAATATACCACAAAGGTTGTCTTATATAATTTGACAAAAAAATCCACTAAAAGAGTACGAAAAAAGGAGATGATTTATTTTTAACTCACTTATTTTACTGTTTAACGCATAAATTTTAGTTGGTTATTTTTTTTTCGTTAAAAAGATATTATTGCATAACATATCTAAGTATTTGATAAGTGATATGCCTTTGACTTATAATAATATTCAAACTAAGTATTTGATAAGTGATATGCCTTTGACTTATAATAATATTCAAAATAGTTTTAAGTATTATTAATAACCGTACTCATTATTATAGTTAAAAAGTATGTACTAATAAACTTTAATAAATTGATAATATTTTCATTGGATAAATTGTTTAACCGGTCCCATAAACGAGCATTTAATGTTGGAAAAGCGGTGCGTTAATACGTTTCCCAATTACGTTTCAGACAACGTTCTTTTAACAGTGAGCATATAAACTGCTTTTCAAGAAATACTTGATTCTATAAGAGGGCAACAAGTCCATTAGACCAAAGATTATCATACAATTTCTATTTTGAAGCAGGCAGAAAATACCTAACTGCTTCAGACCATAAAAGCAGCAAAATGATTAAGTTCTAATAAAAAGACCATCCCGAATGACAAAAGTCGGTTTTTTGTGGTTATGTTGAAGATTAGATCTAACAATATCCAACTCGTTGCTCAGCACAAAACGTGCCTTACATGATCCTGCAGAGGTACATCTGAAGTACATGTTCTTGGTATTCATCCCATCCCTGTAGAACGTATACCCTTCCAGAATAGCCAGTTCTTGCCCACTTGCTCTGCGTACAAAATGAAGGGAATCTGAAATATTAAAACTTTTAGATTATGTCTATTCGAACTGTATTTATTAGTCGTTAGTAATAACAAGTCAACCCTACCCGTATTTACATCTACCCATAGATATTTATGTGCCAACGTTACCATCCGTGAACTAGGTATCTACTTTTGTAAATTTAAAGGAAATTCATTATGGACACCTAGCCGTCCGAGGTGGAATACGATAAGGATAATTTCAGACTCTCACTGACTAAAACCGTTCTGATGGCTGCCTTCAGTTCCTTACGGGCGACCTCGGGGTCTACTAAGAATGCACCGCAGGAAATCACAAATACACTAGCAAGGAACTACCTTACTCACCAGATACTCAGCCGACTTCTCGATGTTGATTCGTCCCACTCATATCCATACTAATATTACAAACACGAAAGTCTGTCTGTCTGTTACGTTTTCACGTTTAAACCGCTGAACTGATTTTAATAAAATTTGGTATGAAGATTGTTGAAGATCTGGGGGTCAAATATAGGCTAACTTTTTAAAAACCAACCCCTAAACAACTGAAATGGGGTATGAAAGTTGATACGAAAAATGCTAATCTAGCATATTGTTCACACAGCGAACGCTCCCGCGGGCGACGCTGCGTGGGCCAGCTATTATATTTATAAACGGTATAGCACTACACACAAATAAATTTACAAATCTAAATAATAAAACAATTTATTGTGAAATAATTATACAATATATCACAATTTCTAACACATAATTATTATACCTAAATAAGGCGACCGTGATCATGGTTCAAAATCAACAATATATTACAGTACCCGGCGATAAATATTGCACATCGAACTTTGGAAAGAGACAGTCGGATAATTTCGGCTGCGTAGAGCGTTATCTCAGTCCCACACTACCTATGTGACGTTTAGTCAGTGGTTGTTCAAGTACGATAGAGTGCGGTCGCGTCCCGATCAAAAATATATATTTAGAGTTGATAACACCCACAAATTTAAATAATTTAAAGTTGTAATATGGCATCTTTCGGAAAAAGAGGGAAACCTTTACGAGATCAGTCACGTGAAATTATCTACAATGTTTATAAATACTTTGTAACCGAAGCTGATAGATTTAAAAAAAAAGTAGATGAAAATGTAAGTTGTTATTTTAAGAAGATTCAAGAGCGAGTTGCAAATGCCACTGGAATTTCAAGAAGAACTTTGAACAATATATTAAACGAAGTCAGTACTGAAACACATTCGACTGGAATTAAGTTCAGCACTCCAAAAAAAGGGAGACCAAAAAAGCAATTTCGTTTGGATATGGACGATTTTGATTACGATGTTGTTCGAAGAATGGTGTATGATTTTCACTTACGATTTAATGAACTGCCAACAATAAAATCATTAAAAGCTAAATTATCTGAAGCTATTAATTACAATGGGTCTGAAAAAACGTTGAGAAAAATACTTCATGACATGGGATTTCAGTTCACTAAAATGGAAGATAATCGAAAAATTCTAATGGAAAAGCACGACGTTAGTCTCAAACGAATGGAATACCTTGATAAAATACGCAAATTTCGCGAAACAGGAAAAAATATCGTCTACATGGATGAGTCATATATACATCATCCCACACTAAAGGGAAATCTTGGAGTGACGATAAGAAAAAAGGAGTAAAAAAGCCAATTTCAAAAGGTCAACGTTTGATAATAGTTCATGCGGGAAATGAAAAAGCTTTGTACCCGGTGCTTTTTTACGTATAAATCCACGGACACTACAGGTGACTATCACAATGAAATGAATAACGATAACTATGAGAAATGGCTGGTTAACCAATTAATCCCAAATATACCCAGTGATTCTGTTCTAGTTATCGACAACGCACCCTATCACAACAAATATATTGAGAGACCCCCCAACTCAAACACCATTAAACGGGAAATGATCAACTGGTTAAACAGACACGAAATTCCAGTTGATCCAAAATTAACAAAAACCCAGATTTACGCTATTATATGTCAGCACAAGGAGAGGTATACAGAGTTTTCTGTGGACAAAGTACTTGCCGAACATGGGCACACTGTGTTGCGATTGCCACCATATCATCCGGATTTTAATCCAATTGAAAATATATGGTCTCAACTGAAAGGCTATGTAGCCTCTAGAAATGTGGGTATGAACTTAACTACAGTAAAAACATTATTGACTGAAAAAGTAAACATGATCGGCGCTGAAGAGTGGAAAAAGGTTTGCGATCATGCAATCAAATGTGAGAATGAATATAGAAGCATTCAACACAGTTTAGACAATTACACTGATAGATTAGTGATAAATACGGCTGATAGTGGCAGTGATATTGACCTCTTTGAGAGCACAGATAGTGAAATGGAAGTAATTGAGAATTAGAATTATTATTATTTTTATTGCAATGTCTCATTTTAGCAATAGGTATAATGGTGTTTATTATGTACACTAAAGCTGTAATGTTCCAAAATAATTAAATACGTAAATATAATGTGAACATGTTTTTTTAATTTATTTTACCCCAACCTAAAGCCATCACTTAAAGAAAAATTAGTGTATTTTATACAAAGAATAAAAATATTAAAGAAGCAAATCATACTTGTTTTAACAGCTCCTAATAGGTACCGGACTGTTTGTATTTTGTGCGACAGAGATAACGCTCTACGAAGCTGAAATTAGCCGATTGTCTCTTTCCAAAGGTCGATGTGCAATATTTATCGCCGGATACTGTAAAAGAAATTATAGTCCGCGGGATACATGAAACTCCGTGATTGAAAGAGATACCATCGCCTATCGACACCAAAGATGTTAATGGTGAGTTGCTATCCATGTAGCGGTATGGCAATGCCACATTCATAAGTATACCGGCTACCTTACCCTCTAAACTGGAACACGACAACACGACAATGACAAATACGACGAAAAGTTTATTTTGGAAATTTCCACGAACTTTTACCTCTATCCTTGTGACGCCACTGAAAAGGAAATAATAAATAAACAGCGTAAGAAATGGAACAAAGTCATCTTAGGCCTGAAAAATACGGAGACCCCGCGGCATAGCTATACACCCTCGTCCTCCACACTTTACACCACAACAGTAGCGAGCACAAAAGCACACAATTTACGCACTCAATGCACGTTTCACTTCGCAACCGAAGCATCTTCAGGAGACACGAACACTACTTCACTTAGTAGTACTACGGCTCCCATATAGTGTGGTGGATGAGGGCGCAAAATAAAGAGTTTTCTTCGGTGAATAATGAATTCGCAAAATAACGCCTGAATCTATAAAATAACCATTGACGCTATTGTAGAAGGAATAGACAAGGCGATGATACCATATACCCAGGCAAGACGTTGCGGGAATCTACCACCTAGTAGCCACTATGTTAGTGACACGAAGATACATTCCTTTGCCTTTTACGAACTGCCCGGCAGAATGACAGATAATCTTTTCTTCAAAGGGGCTCCGATTAACATAGGGGGAAAAATAAGTGCAATATCCCGCGGACTAGCATAATAACTCATAGTCTAGATGTTTGCCTATTCAGTTCAAACTATATGGTTCCTAGTTAGATCCCCGCGTCGAGCAAAAGAGTTATAACTATGGTTTGGAAGTTGTGTCTTTACACCACGGTGCCTTGAATCAATGCTTCTATCAACGCGCAAATCTGTCAGTCTCGGCTATCACGAGAAACATGTGATAATTTATCATTGGGTGAAATGTGGCAATGGGGATAATCGTTGACATGGAGACATCCCTTTGTTGGATTTGGCCCCTTTTGAACAATAGACCATCTACCATTTTACCAAGCAGTTCGTAAAAGGCAAACTAGTGCGGTCACTACGAATTACTACCATCGTAAATAACAAGTGATAGAATTCCGCAACGTCTCACTCGGGTTCAGTACCACTGCCTTGCTTATTTCCTATCGAAACAGCGTCAGTGCTTATCACTGTTGTGTTCCAGTTTGGAGGGTTGGTAGCCGGTAAACTAATGCATTGTGGCATTAGTTTACCGGCAAACGGTCTTAAATATAGTGTGTTTTTTATATTTCCAACGCATACTTTTGTTAATGTATATAAATTAACTGTACGAACTAAGTTACCAAGATTAGTTACTCAGACCAGCTAAAAGTTGAAGGCAGAATGTAGCAGAACTTTGCCTCTAGTAATTGCAATGCTAGTTACACGTTTAATTTTCGTTTGCAATTTTGCGAGGTGTCTGCTGTAAAGTCAGATTGTTTATTCTGCATTAGAGGCCCGAGCCGGGGTCAGATAATCACGATCAATATTTCTACGTTTTATAGTAAACTCCATCAACAATGGCATATTTAGGTTGGGCGTGTTGATGATGTAGATTCGCTTTGATGACAACCCCCTCTTTGCTGAGCACGAAGCGGGCCTTACAGCGCTTGGTGTTACACCGGAGGTAGGAATTGTGTATATTGTTTCCATCCTCGTAAAAGGTGTAGCCTTCGACGAGAGCTAATTTCAATCCATTTTCCTTACGTACAAATTGTATGTAATCTGAAAAAAGTTAAAATTGTACCTTATTTTATTGAAGCAATCGTATTTCCATAAGGTAAAGTTCTGTGCGTCGCAGTCGTTCATTGCGTGCGGCTGAAACACTTCAAAATGTACAGCCAAAGTTATATTATTAGCATTAGGATACGGACATTGCATTATAAATCAATTATAATTACAATGAGACAACAAACACATCTGGATCGGAGCCGTCGAGTAACTACTTCCGATCGCATTAAGCGTAGTGAGAATCATCGACAGCCAGGCAGTGTCTAACCAGCTTGATTGACGTTTCGTTAAGATATTAGCTTGCACTGCATCATCTATATGATAAAAATGACCCAAGAAATTGTTCGTTTTTAAATTGGCGTCGAATTTGACCATCGCTTTCGAAGTTCTGTCATTATCATTTCAATATCTGGAAGTCTACAATAGTGCGATTCGCGAAGTAATTTTTGCTCCGGAATAAGGAATCGGCACAGATTTCTTTGAAGTAAAACGACTTAGACACTTAGAAGGAGAAAAGTGCTTACACATTCTTGAGAGATCAGCAACGCAACTTCTGTGTCCCTATTCACGTAACAAAACTTCAATCAAATCGAAGCGTTTAGAGCTCTCACACACATAAATACGATACAACGTCATGTTACGATGCGGCATAATGAATAGAAAAGGGATAAGCAACGCAACTTACTGGAGTGCCTAGCAGAGGTTTGGCTCTGCTGTAAGGGCCTTGTAAAGGTTGTAAATTAAATTATTGCCGGTATTAGTTACAACAGAAGATCCTTATGTGGTAAAGTTTAATTAAAGATAACTTAATACTTAAAATTAACTGCACTTCATAACCTGACCCATTATTTAAATGTTCTTTATTCACTCACATCCTGTATAAAGCCGACATGGTAAGTATTAACATAAAGTATAACCCGTGCTCGATAAGTCGGGACCTGAGCTTGGTACCGTCACAGTAAAAAACTGATGCGAATGGTAGTGCGGGGGAAGCGGGCGGGGCGGGGCGGCATTCCAAGCAGGTCCCAACTTATCTCGCACGGGTTGTACCTATATATAGAATTCGATGCAAATCCGTCTAACGCGTAGTTTCTAAAGTCTATCTTATATATATATATATATATATATATATATATATATATATATATATATATATATATATATATATATATATATATATATATATATATATATATATATATATATATATATATATACATATATATAACGCGATGCATATACGCTAATACGATTACGCTAATGCGATTTGGATTTTTTTTTTTATATCATAAGATAGCAAACAAGCAGATAGGTCTCCTGATGGAAAGAGTCAACCATCGCCTATAGACACCAAAGATGTTAATGGTGCGTTGCTATCTTGTGGCGAGGTCTAATGCCACATGCATAAGTTTACCGGCTACCTTACCCTCCAAACCGGAACACGACAGCGACAAGCACTGACGCTATTGCGGCAGGAATAGGTAAGGCGGTGGTACCAGACCCGGGCGAGACAATGCAGAACTCTACCACCTAGTAGCCACGATGGTAGTGACTCAATAGCCAATCGGTCGCCTTTTACGACCTGATTGGCAGAACGGCAGTTGGCCTATTCTACAAAGGAGGCCGGGACCAACACGGCGAATGCTAAAAGTAGCATGTATGCGGTTATAGTGGTAAGAACACGTTAAGAGTTTGCTCGGATTTTTTAAGCTACTTGGTACGATAGCATTTAGATTCGGGTCAGACAACAAAAATAAAACAAATTAAAAAGCAATAAAGTCTTTGTATTACAACAAAAAATAAAAATATTTCAAACATCATTCATAATTATTTTAATTATGAATGATGTTTGAACTTAACATTATATTATAGTAAAAAGTTAGATATCATAGTTTGAGGATTCTTAAAAGGCGAATGATTGGCTATGCAAGTCACTACCATCGTGGCTGTTAGGTTAATTCTGCATTACCTCGTCCGGATCTAGTACCACCCTCTTACCTACCGTCTCCTGGCTCAATAACCTAGTGGTCGTATTCTGGTTTGAAAAGTACGGTAACCGGTAAACTTATGCATGTGGCATTAAGACCACGCCACAAGGATAGCTACGCAACAATAATATCTTTGGTATCTAATATTGGCTTTTTTATCTTATGATATAACAAAAAGGTTGAAAACAGATGTTACAGAACTTCGTTCGAAGTAATCGTGATGGTGAATAATACGTTATATTTCGCCTCCTATAAGCTGCCTTACAGGAAGGCAAATAGTCTATTCTCCATCAAATGCACTGGACACATATCAGGATCAACATGTTTACATTCTATGGAAAATTCCATCAATAATGGCATATTTAGGTTGAACGTGTACATGATGTAGATTCGCTTTGACGATAACCCCCTCTTTGCTGAGCACGAAGCGGGCCTTACAGCGCTTGGTGGTACACCGGAGGTAGGAATTGTGCATGTTGTTTCCATCCTGGTAAAAGGTGTAGCCTTCGACTAAAGCTAATTGTAATCCATTCATCTTTCGCACAAATTGTATGTAATCTGAAAAATTACAAAATATGTATATAGAAGCTTATTTTTTTTTATATCATAAGATAGCAAACAAGCAGATGGGTCTCCTGATGGAAAGAGTCAACCATCGCCTATAGACACCAAAGATGTTAATGGTGCGTTGCTATCTTGTGGCGAGGTCTAATGCCACATGCATAAGTTTACCGGCTACCTTACCCTCCAAACCGGAACGCGACAACGACAAGCACTGACGCTATTGCGGCAGGAATAGGTAAGGCGGTGGTACCTGACCCGGGCGAGACAATGCGGAACTCTACCACCTAGTAGCCACGATGGTAGTGACTCGATAGCCAATCGGTCGCCTTTTACGACCTGCCTGGCAGAACGGCAGTTGGCCTATTCTACAAAGGAGGCCGGGACCAACACCAAAAAAAAACATCATTGGATAGGGGCCCTCGGTAACTACTAATTCCTTTTGATCGCATTTAACGAAGAGCGACTCGAATTATTGACAACTAAGCAGTGTTTTATCATCTTGATTCGTTGATTTTGACAACCATTCATACAGGATGTAAACTGTTCCGAGGAATCATTCTTCATTTTAATTATGGGCATTGAGTTAAAACCATTCCATTTAAATGTCTGGAAGTCTCACAAACGTGGGAATCTCGAGGCAACATTTGATCCGGACCTAGAGAATAATTGTCGTTGCCAATTACTTTGACTGAAATCGACTTATAAACCTTGAAGGCGAAAAGAGCTGACACATTTATTTACACACATTGAATCGAATCGGAGCGTGTAGAGCTCTCACACGTCACTTTGTGTTATGCAAGCATAATGTATAAAAAAATATCTTCTGTTACTGTAGATGATAAAAAGTTAGTTTAAACACCAGTTAGTAGTAACAGCAGTAAACGTTAAGACTTACCACGGATTTGACAAACTTTACATGATAGAAAAGATTAGACTATCAACGTGGTAAAATGGTAAATAAGACCTAGATTAGAACCGCGAAATGAAAACAAATTAAAAAGTAATAAAGTCCTTGTATTACGAAAAACACATTTAAATATTTAGTCACACTCAGAATTAAATGAATTTTATACTGAGTGTGAATTGCCCAAGAGCTCTTTTAGCATGGATCATTTCGGACCGCAATGGTGGAGCGGTGCGAATCGCCTAAGTTATTTTTGGAAATTTGTCGATTCGGACCACGAGGCGAAACGATCACCGCGGTCCACCACACCGCGGTCCGAACCGCTCGTGGTGCGAAACGACTAAGGACCCGACTGAACTGATTGAGAATATTGAAGTTGGTTGAGACATACATTTTCTTTCAACGGATAATAATGCACAGCCGCGCCGCGGCCTGCAATAAAGCGGGATTTATGACTCATTACATGCTGTGAATTTCGAGTCACTTTGTGCGTATGTAAACTTTAAATCAAGATTTATAACTAACTTATATTATAATACTGTAGCTTTCGTGTCACAGTGCGCGCACCGTCATTCACTTCTTTTTTCTAAGGCGGCAAAAGATGTAAACTTTAAAACAAACATGAAGTTTCCATTACATTTTAAAAAAGATTCCGTTATGGATGATAAATCTAGGTTTCTTATGATTATGTATAAGCTGTGACTTCACTATACCCTGTTCGTTATTCATGATAAATCGAGACTTGCATGAGCTCGCTGAGGTACATCGCCAGTACACCTTGTAGGTACTTGATTTTTCCTTGTTAAATGTATAACCATCAAGGATAGCCAGTTCGGTTCCACCACTTTTCGTGACGAACTTAACTAAAAGGAATACATTTTGCTTATTAATAGAAAAAGTACCAACACCCAGTTCTTTTGCGGGGTAGGCCGAGTGAATAACGATTTCAGCTTACCACGATAAACTGATTTTCCGATTGACGAGATGATTGGTAAAGTAATTACTATCGTCATTTCATAGACATGATGATGCGATAAACATAATATTAACGTGTTCATCCGAGTCACTGCGTGTTAAAACACCGTCACCAGATTTTTTATATCATAAGAAAACAAAGAAAGAACCATGCGTATAGACACCATAGATCATGTGCGTATATAAGGATGGAAGGGGATTAGGGGGTATGGACCCCCTCCTTCTAGTGAAAAAATATGTTTTTTATATATCACAAGATAGCAAACAAGCAGATGGATCTCCTGATGGAAAAAGACACCAAAGATGTCCTATAAACACCAAAGATGTAAATGCTAATTAAAAAAATACCTTGTCCTCCAAACTGGAACACGACAGTGCCAAGCGCTGACGCTATTGCGGCAGGAATAGGTAAGTAATAGACAATACAGAACTTTACCACCTAGTAGTATCGATGGTAGTGACTCGCATAGCCAATCGGTCGCCTATTACGACCTGCCTGGCAGAACAGCAGTTAGCCTATTCTTCAAAGGAGCCCGGGTTCATCACGGGGAAAAATATGTAAGCGCGGACTAGATATTAATATTCGTATCCGATATGAGGTATCTGTTTATATGTAAAACTAAATTACCTAAATCATTTACTGCATCATTTAGAAGTTCGGGGTACAACTACTACGGGTTACAAATATATTTGTACATTTTGGAGTCATTGGAAGTCCCCCCCCCCCTTTTCCCGTAACAAAGACAAAGCTTGTGTATTGTAAATAAATATCTCTGGACAAATTACACAAATTGATCTAACCCCACAGTAAGCAAATTATATGCTTGTAGAATGGGTGTCAGTCAACGATACTAATACATAGAAATACATATATAATACTTAAATATATTTAATAAACACCCAAACCCAGAAATACAAACATGTGTGCTTATCACACAAATGCCTGTCCCTGCCGGGAATCGAACCCGGACCCCATTGATTGTGTAGTCAGGGTCTCTAACCACTCGACCAACGGGGATTTTAGAACCTTGAATACCCCACATAACATAGCTATAGCTACGGCCATGCCAAAGATGTTGATAGTGCGTTGCTCTCCGTGTGACAAAATAGAAATGCCACACGCATAACTTTAATTAGCCTCCAAATTGGAACACGACGGAGATAAGCACCGTTGCCATTGCTGTGGAAATAGGTTAGGCAGTGGTCCCAAACCCGAACAAGACGATGAGGAACTCTACTACCTAGTAGTCACGATAGTAGTGACACGTATAGCTCTTTCGGTCGCTTTTTACGACCTGCCTGGTAGAACGACAGTTGATCTATGCTTCAAAGGAGCCCAGACCAACACAGGGGTCATTTAAACACCTTTGGACAAATAATATGTTATATCTTCTAATGCAATAAACTATAAATAAAATATCTACAACCCCAATAATTTTATCCTCCAACCCAACCCCACGAAAATATTCGTTATAAATAATTTAATATTCAATTAATAAAAATTGCAGGCCATTCCTAAAACTTAAGGCTAAGTCGAGGTATTTTAAGCTCAAAACATTCTCACATTTAGGTATGTACAGAAACTACATTAATATTATAAATGTGAAAGTTTGGATATTTGGATGGGTCAGATGGCCAGCTTGGGACTAAACGGATTTGATAGCAATTTGGCACACAGGTAGATGATGACCTGGAATATCACATAAGCTACTTTTTAACCAGAAAACATTAGAAATTCGGCAAAAGCTTTTATAATGCAGCGGTGCAGCCTGCTGCAGCTAGAATATCATATTTTAATATCTTCGAGATTGTTAATACACTAAGCTGTTAGACATTTTTACTATTGCACTTTTACACAAATTTTTTTATGTGTAAAAGTGAAATTTCCCACATCTTTGGGCAAAATTGTTAAGGCTGACAGCACCTTTGAGCGATATTTAAGCTTGCCCTTTTAAAATCAACATTTACGTTTGTTTATATTTCACAAAAGTCAATAATAATCAGTTAAGTATATTACATCCTGAAGATGCTTTAAAAAGTGAAACCGGTCGAGTAATATATTAAAAAATATGTGTAAAAGTGAAATTTGTGTACAAGTGCAATAGTAAAAGTGTCTAGCAACAATGGAATTTTACCAAGTGCCGACGATGGAAAGTATAGAATATAATACACTAAGCGTTTATCAAAAAAGTTTATAATAAAAAATAAGTTCGATAATAAAACAAAATTTTAATTTTGATAACAAAACCTCTAAAACAATTAATACATATTATTACAGAGACACAATATGTTATCATTTGAACAGAATTTCATAGTAAAACTGTATCTGCCTCTTTACAAAAAATATAAGAAAATTTTACCTAATATCGAAAGTTTTAAAACTATTTAAAAACAGATCCATAACCATTTTTTAAACGTTAAACAGCCTTTTAAATTACTTTAAACTGTATAATTAAATATGTTTAAGTCTTTATCATTTCTTCACTTCATCACGATGTAACGCCTACCTTATAGTAATGAAACCCGAGTTGCTAAATGGGTATTTACTCGAGCGTCGTTGGATTTTGTAGATTAAATGATGGAAAAAATAAAATTTTTCGTGATGTTTATTATAGTAATCAAAAAGGAAAAAATCTACAGATAAAAAAGTTAAAAAAAGCTATATAGAAAGCACTGAAGTACGTCAGATTAAGATATAGTGGGTTAATTGCGAACTAAAATTTATAAAACCCGATGATTCGAGTGCTACACTCGAACCGTAAGGGGAGTGGAAGAGTCACAAAATCGCAAGGAAAATATTATCTTGACGTTCTTAAGCTATTCTGAATTTTCTTTTATTTGAGGAAAATTACGTAAAAATAACGAAAAAACTATAATCTGACAATTTCCACAAGCCGGAATTTTTGGAAATTCGTTTTTTTTACTGCCCTAGAAGCCCCGCTCCATATTACGAGCTTATATTTGGTGGACAACCTCAACTGTATGCGAGGGATGTTAATAGCGCGTAGTATGAGGACGTTAATGAGGACAAGTTAAGAGCATAGTAAATAGCGCGTTAACGCGCTCGAATAAATCCCAAAATTCACTCTTGGGGAGAGGATGGGAACTCTTACGTTAAGGTATCGACCAAACTGATGGGAACACGCATTTGCCAAGCGAAATATACATACTTCACTCATACATGTATGCAATGTAGTATTAACTATGTACAATATGACGACTATAAATTCTACCAATATTTCCGAATTTTAATTTTCGTGTCATTCATCACAAATAAGCAACTAACAACAAGTAACGTTTACGTTTTTATAAAAACACCATCACGAATAACAAACTTCGGTTGTTTATGAAGATGGAAGAGGTTAGCTCTGATGACCTCGTAGTTTTTGCTGAGTACAAAGCGCGCTTTGCACGAACCTGCTGAAGTACACCTAAAGTACATGTTCTTTGAGTTCATCCCGTCTCTGTAAAACGTGTACCCCTCAATCACAGCCAGCTCTTGTCCACTTACCCTGCGCACAAATTGTATAGACCCTGAAACATTGTGAGATTTATCTTATTATTCCATACTAATCCAATAAATGTGAAAGTCTGTCTGTCTGTTACTCTTACACGGCCTAACCGCTGAACCTATTTTGATGATATAAATAATAGAGTCAAACATTTTTCATATAATAGGATAACAAGCAGATGACACATTTGTTGGAAAGAGAAACCATCGACCAGAGAAACCCTAGACACCAAAGATGTTAATGGTGCGTTGCTATCCATGTGGCGAGATGGTAGTACCACATGTATAAGTTTGACACTGACGACAGTGACAAGCACTGACGCTATTGCGGCATAAAAGGTGATGGTACCAGACACGGGCAAGACGTTCTGAACTCTACCATCTAGTAATCACGATAGTGGTAACATATTTATCCGATCGTTCGCCTTTTACGTACTGCTTGGTAGAATGGCAGATGGTCAATCCCTAAATTGGCTCCAGACCAAACGTGGAAAAATATGCCTATAAATAGTGATGAATGTCCTTCGGGCAGGGGTTTTTTTACTTACCTTATTTATCTGTAACAACTTCGAAGTTACAGATAAATAACGCAATAGTCATGCAATGAGGATAAGAACAACTCTACTTCTTTACTGTTATGACAAATATATCCAGAGAAAATATCAAGTTTTGGGTAAAACAATCAGTTGTTCAAACATGTTTATTTAAATTATTTATTCTTGTTTAAAAAGAAATAACAAAAGTTTTTCATATTCTGAAAACAATTTTTCACCATTAAATGGAATGCCAGAATTTTATTTATCAGTAAAAAAATATTTCTCTTCCGACTTTAAATATTAACTTAATTATTTTCTTTTTATTTTTGTATTAGAATTGACGTAACAACATTACGTAATAGATACACAACTAGTTTGTGATGTACATCATTGTATCTCTCTGCCCACCCTCTAGCCCTACTAAAAGATTTGACTATATATAATAATAATATTAATAATAATATTAATAATAATAAAAGCGCCAGATAAATCAAATGATTGATCTAACCCCAAAGTAAGCAAATTATTTGCTTGTGTAATGGGTGTAAGTGAACGATACTAATACGCAAAAATACATACATAAATACTGAAACATAATGTAATATGATCTTTGCAAACATTTCAAAATAGGAAATGAAACAACGAATAAAATCTTATGCCTAATCGTTTACGAGGTGCCAGAAGATTTTGTTTTCTTTACATTCATATCACTCATCGCTCAGATTAACAAGGGGACAACCCCTTGTTAATCTGAGACTCATCGATAGAAAATTGCCGATTTCGAAAACCTGCCCTGAAATATATATGTATGTATGTATGTATATATTTATATGTATATGCTGTAAATATTTTTTTTTTCTGTTTATTAAAATAAAAACAACTTTAACTTATTAGAGATAATGGAGGATGAAGGAGAGGATCGATCCCATATCAATTTGATAAAGACCTAATTTAAGTTTCTAAAAATACAGAAGGCTGGAAGTCGGTTTTTATTGCTTTACTGCGTTTAAATTATGCATTACTATACTTTAAAATATATCCCATTTCGAATCATAAAACAGGGTCTTTTATGACTATGAGCAATGTAGGATCGAATAATATTTAGTTCACTGTCCAGGGTAAATCGTGATTTACAAGATTTGGCCTTAGACGACGTACACCGCCAATAAGCGTTGTTACCATGCACTCTTTCTTTGCTAAATGTATATCCATCGACTACAGCCATCTTCTTCCCACACTGTTTATGAATAAATCGCATTTCAACTGAAAAAGATTAAACTTTATTACTAAATTACATACTTTGTTATATTCAACCATGCTAAAAATAAGAAAAAATTAATGAAATGATAGCATTTAAGGTCTCCAATAGATGGTGTAAGTTTTTGGTTCATTATCATTGCAAATGTGTCACTGAATACTAAGTAATAAAAGTTGATGTTTTATCATTTTTAGCTACGTATGCGAAAAATTATAGTCCAAGCAGAAACTGTCAAAAAGGGTGGGGATCCAGAACAAGACTAAAGATGGGCTTTACTGCTTTCTGGACATTACACAAATAATAATCGATCGATTGAGGGTGGTCTAGTAACAGTTTTGTCTAGAATAGCAGCGCCAGACTCAATTGTTTATGTTTAACTGATTAAAACACCTTACTTCAAATAGTAAAACATTTCACTTTTGTCTTACACATGAATTTTACAAAAAGACAACAAACTTTCTAAAGAAATTTTGAGAAATTACATATCGTCAAACTGATGGATTATTATTTGTTTAAAAAAAATGGATTGGATAGGATTATTATTTGTTTGTAAAAAGCAATAAACTTCATTTTTTCAAACATACGCAGAAATAGTGTAATTACGTTTAAATAAACGAGAATTATCGTATTTGGGTGATTCTTCAATGTTGAGGATAATACGGTTCCAGGCAGTTTTCTCTTTACTGTTATAACTACGATGAAGAAAAACAATGTTTTCCTATTCCATTATTACTTTTTTAACTATCAACAAGTAAAAGAAAAACATTCCTTATAATTAATTAACAAAAAAACGCAAAAATCTACTGAAAACGTCATTATTTCGCGTGTCCAGATCACCTGTTCTTGGCTATTTGGTCTTCTAAAATATTCAAATACCACTTAATAAAATTATTTATAGTAAAAATTGTATTTAAAGGTCTATGGTTTCTGTTTCTTAACAATTTAAAGTATTAACTTAATTCTAAAATAGTAAAACACTCTTTCAAAAGTTTGTCACAAAAAAAGCGTCATTGTAAAAACAGGAATAGTTTTCAAATTTTTTCCACGATGATTGCAATTTTGGGGCATATTTCGTGCCTACCGGATGCCCCTCGGTACTCTTCGGTTAGGCCACACACTTTGAACGGATTGGACAGGTCATTTTTCTCTCAAGGTAAGCTTGAATATGGTTCTTCGAAATTTGTCATCTTTATAATCATTCTCCTTATTCACTTTATCGTGGTAAATAATATGTTCATTGATTTTATTCATGGCTTCATTTATGTATCGAACTGCAAATAACTCCCCATAGATATTTATTAGCTGTATCTAATCTTTTAAGACAAATTTCGAGATGTTTTCTGGAATTCGTCATTATTGCTGACATCATTATCCTGAAAATGACTGTTGAGAATAATGATGTATGGGTTAGAATAATGATTTGCGGATTTTGAACAATGACAAACGTTGAGAATAATGACGTCAATACAATTATTAGCATATATAACCATTAAAATAAAGTAAGCTGGTACATCAATTGATTAATTTTTTTCGTAATGTCTCTGCAGTTGTTTTGGGAAAAAAATCAGCATGCCTAGAAGTAAGGAATCCTATGAGAATCGCAAAGTCCAATATAAAATGTGTCAGAAACGGAGGTATCAACAAATGATTATTGATCTAGAACTGCTAGCCTTAGAACAAGTGAGAAGGCGACAGAATATAAAAAAAGAAAGAAAAGCGTAAACTGACGAGTATTGCTGCACCGCGCGATTTTCGATTGCTAGGTTACGTCTAGTTATATAAGAACATATATAAAATAAGACTCGCTCATATCGAACAACGTTCATTTCAGCGGTCATTTGGGAGGAGAGGCTAACTTAGCCCCCAATAAGCTTGGTGTACTCAGCAGAGTAAAGCTTTATCCCAGTCCATCGCCTCCAACTTTACAAGACCCAAATTCGACCTCACATGGAGTACTGCTCCCACCTTTGGGCCGGAGCTCCTCAGTACTAGCTTCTTCCTCTTGATTGCATTCAACGTAGAGCGGTTCGAATCGTCGACGACCAGGCTATTTCTAATTGGCTTGACTCTTTGGCGTTGCGCAGAGATGTAGGTTCGCTCTGCATCTTTTACCGCAATCATAATGGGGAGTGTTCCGACGATTGTTCGGATTAATTCCTGCCGTTAAATTCCACTATCGGACATCGCGTCAAAATTTAAAGTTCCATCCTCACCACCTTGATGCCTGGAAAACCACAACAGTGCGCCTTTGTCGGCACTGTTTGCCTCGCACTACTCCTTTATGGAATCAATTACGACTTGGGGACCTTCAAGAAACGAGCTTACTCATTTTTAAAAAGCCGACAACGCATCTGCAAGACCCCTGGTATTGCAGATGTACAAAGGTACTGCTTTTACCATCAGGTGCAGTACCTTTGCTCATTGGCCCCCTCTACTATAAAATAAAACAATGGAAAGATTAATTAAGAAACTAAAAGACCAGCCGAAGCGAATCTTTCAGAATTGCCAACCCTTTAGGAGTAATTGCCCTTGCCAAACACATTAAATGTATCTCTTCCTATGCCATCGGCAACGACAATATCAGTTAGCGCATGGTGGCTTCACTGTTCCCCGTCCTAACATATATTATCAATTTTTCCTTTTTTTCTGGCACTTTTCCTTAAGCCTAGAAGACAGCTCACGTCATTCCTTTTTCTAAAGTCTCAGCTCCTACTAATTTCTCTAAATATCGCCCTATACCAATTCTTCCATATTTGTCCAAGATTTTGGACACGCAGTTTAGCCTTTACCTGCAGGATAGTAATTTGTTCAATCCGTATCAATCTGGTTTCCGTTCGGGGCACAGTACTGTTACTGCTATTGTTAAAGTCACTGATGACATAAGACATGCTATTGGTAATAAACAACCTACTTTATTGGTTTTCTTTGACTTCAGTAACGATTTTATCTCTGTGGACTTTGATGTGCTGCTTGGTACTCTTCGTTCGCTGAATCTTTCCCCTCAGTCTGTATCCTGGTTTGACTCATATCTCCGAGATCGTTCTCAATGTGTTCATTTCGAGGATTCTTTCTCAGGTTTTAGTAAATTAACAGTTGGTATTTCACAGGGGGGTGTTCTAGCTCCACTCCTATTTTTCGTGTTTATCAACATAACATCCAATGCCATGTCCTCCAGTTTTCATTCGTCATCATCATATGCGGATGCGGACCATATGCGGATGATCTGCAATCGTATCGTCCTTTTTCTGCTCCGGATGTTCTTGAGGCAATCAGCGCTATATATGAGGATCTGTCGCGTATTCACTCATGAGCGGAGTCATCTGGTTTATTAGTAAATCCCAAAAGTTACAGTTTTTAATTATAGGTAGTGCAAATGCTAATGTTCCTGATCTCGTATATAGCAGCAGTGTTATACTGTATAGCAAATCAGCTAAAAATTTAGGTCAAATTATAAGTGAAGATTTCCCTTGGAATGCTTATATATCAGAAGTATGCAAAAAAGTTCATTCCACCTTTCATGCTATCAAACGTTTGCAAAGATTTCTTCCTTTTAAGACTAGAGTTATTTTAGTGCAAACATAAATCTTTCCTTTATTAGATTATGCTGATATTTGCTATCTTGATATCACAGAAGAAGGCCTGAATAAACTCGAGCGTTTACAGAATGTAGGAATTCGCTTTGTTTTTAGTTTTAGAAGATTTAACCAGATTTCCAATTTCAGAACATAACTCACGTAGCTTCCTATTCGGGAGCGCAGAAACGCTCAGCAGGAACGCTCCGCAGGAACGCAGACGAGCTTTTCATCGATATTACAATCAAATCTAGTTGTTTTGATTGTAATATCGATGAAAAGTATATCCATAGGTATAATAGAAACCATATCCCAAATAATAACTGTAAGTACACTGAGAATATTAATCCAAATCCTGTCGTTTCATTATCTAGGACACATAAAGAAGAGAGCCGCGATCCAAATCTCAGAAAAACAAATATCCTTTCTTCCTATTTAACCAGTGTTATACTCTTAACAATGTTAAGTGTTATCTATTTCGATTTTATTTCTTTGAGCTGATAGTTATTAGTTAATATAATGTGATGCAGGATATAACAATTGAAAAATAATAAAAATATTGTTATATTTTAATTATATACAAGAAGTTATATTTCTGTTCATCAATATGTAATTTTTTGATTAACATTATATTGTTAAATTATATTAATTACACAAGAATTTATGTTTGTGTTTATCAATGCGTGATTTTACGACTAAATATAATTATGTTGATTCTTAATATTTTGTTTTATTTCAATGATAAGTGCAATAAAACAGGTGTAAAATCATTATCCTCAACAAAAGTCATTTATCCTAATTAAATCGTCATTATCATCAAAAAGTTGTCATTGTCCTCAGCAAGCATATTTAAAATTTTCGAATATCTCCCTAAATATTAATAATACAAAGGTGCCTCTTACTCCGATATCAAAGATTTGAATCAAGTAACAGTTCTAGTACTGATCACTTGTTGTGCCACGAGATTTTTATTTTTTTCACCAAATCATTGAAAATATATTACGATCGAAGAATGACCCATTTACGTAAGAAGCACCGTACAAAAAAATAATCATTGTCGTGCGTTTTTCGAGTTTGGAACAAGAAACGCGCTGGCAATTGCTGGCATTGTTGTATTAAATGGCGTGCTGAGTTATAATTTGAATTAAGAACTCTTTTATCTTGGTACTAGTTGCGTTCATGTGGCTGTATAGCCATAAATATCTTTCGGCACAGTCGGTGAAAAATAATTTGGTGATAAAGCAAGGAATTCGCCTCGATACTCTTATTTTAATGATAAACATAATTGAAAATCAATTCCAACGGCTCCGAAAGTGAAATGGATATTGACTGGAGTACACCAGATCTAAGATTGGAAGCCAAATTAATAATGGGAAACCTTCTTTCAGTGAAATCAAAACAAAAATAGGTAAATTAAATTTATTAAATGAAAAGTATTTTTATATCCCTTGCATTTTTTTGAGAGTAGCGCTGTATGTGCCTCGGTAGTACTGGCAATTGCCTGTTTCGTATCATTGAAACCCTCGCCTGCAGCTCGGTCGTCAAACTCATATTCAATCTGCAATTGCCTATTTCCCGGCCTTTGCAATAATACACTAATTTGCTCTTATTTTGGATCCCCACCCTTTTTGACGGTCCTCGCTTAGACTATTCTACAGGTTGACTGGTAGAAGACACATACTGAAGGAGGGTGTTTACTGTTCAGCAATTGATTCTTATACTGAATACGTAAAAAATAGTTATTTAAATTTTGACCTAATTATTGAATCCTCGCTTAGACTATTCTACAGGTTCTGGTAGAAGACGCATAAAGAAGGAGGGTGTTTACTGTTCAGCAATTGATTCTTATACCGAATACGTAAAAAATAGGTATTTAAATGTTGACCTAATTTATATACATATAATAAAATCGTAGGAAAGTCATGTTTGTCCGGGGTAAACTCAAAAAGTACTGCATGGATTTACTTCAAATTTTGCTTGAATATTACTAACAGGTAGGGTCAACATATAGGCTACATATTATCACGCTATCACCTACGGGGGAGGAGCTGTGCGGAGTAAACGAAGTCTGCGCGGACTAAGTCGCGGGCAACAGCTAGTTATTGAATAAAAATGTTTTAGTACGAATACCCGCGGTAAAATATTAAAATTGTTACTAACAAAATAATATAATTTATACTTTCTAACGTCGTTACTTGGAAAGACTGCATTATATTAATTTTCTTAATGCTGGAGCCGCATTTGCGTTCATCGTCCCGAAGTTATACGCGCTAAGGCACACTCAGTCCGGAATTTATGCGAAAATAGCCGATAATAGCCGGTTACATCTGCATTTATCGTGTCACTGCGCGAAGCTTTGTGACGATAGACGCAAGTGGGGCTCCAGCAAAACATTAACTCTAGTGCGGTATGACCAAAAATCATTACACTTCTTGCTCACTTGGGTAAAAATGTAGCTTATGTCATGTCTGGGTAATGTAGCTTTCTAAAGGCGAAAGAATTTTTTAATTGGTCGAATTGTTTTTAAATAAATGGTAACAAACGAAAAAAAAATCAAATGTTTCTTGTTAATAATATTAGTCTAGATTTATATCACAACCACTTTAATTTATACATCCTAAGCCAACAAGCCAATAAGACCAACAAGCTGAATTTTTGTGTGAACAGCTTCGTTTTGACGAGACGTAAATCTTTTCTATCGTCGATAAATCTCGAATCGGGTAACTAACAAAATCAGGGAGCTTCGAACATGATTCGGTGAAGGAAAATTATTTTATTAATAACAATAATTATTTTTTTGCTTTAATCGCTTGGTTGTTTTATGAAAACATGAAAAACTTATATTATTCGATGGTTTTTCTGACCAGTCCTCCACTCTAAAGATTAGGAATTATGAGATTCTTAAACTGACATCAATCAATTAAAAAACTTTGAAAACAACCTTATTTTCTCACAACAGCTCGTTAATTATTATTATAATTCAAGGGTTACTTTGTCCCACATGTAAAGTGAAAATTTTCTTAGTCCGGCAATGTAAATTTTCCTTTTTTATCTATCTTTATTAGTTACCCAATTCGAGATTTTTCGAAAATAGAAAAGTTGGGCGTCTCGTCAAAACGAAGCTGTTAAAAAAAATTTTTGCTTGTCATTAATCAAAAAAAGTTTGTTCGTGGGACCACTGTCTAATAGTATTATGTATATGATGACACATGCATTCATTTATCGAGTACGTTACCCCACCAACCGAAACTGACAGTGACAAGCACTGACGCTATTACGACAGGAACACATCGATAGGGTAGTACCCACTCCCGGCAAGTCGTGGAACTCTATCACCTAATTGTTATGATAGAGTCATGTTTAGTAAACCGTTCATCCGCCTGGAAGAGTTGCAGACGGACTCTTTAAAGGGGGCCCGGACCAACAATGTGTGTATGTGTATGTTTTGTCGAATCTCGAGTTCTTACATAATAATAAAAACGAATCTTTTATGATATTATTTTATTTAAATTTGACAGAATTTAAAACATACAAGTTTAACTAATATTTTTTATTTAAAGTAAAGAAATTAATTTAGTTCTTCCATGCAAATTAAAATATATCTATATATTTATTAATAGTAGTGAGGCCAAAACTTTGTACCCCTTTAAGACAATTATGCGAGCGGTACGGTATGTTTAATTTAAGAAAGCACAGTTTTATACATAGAGGAGGAATCCAAAAATCTAATATTTTTAATAAGCATTTAGAATTTATTAAACTGATAAAAAATGGCTGACAGATGTCTAGTGTAGAAGCAGTTTTATTCTATGCGAATGTGGAAGGATGTAGATACCGGGAAAGACCAAAACTGACGTACAATGATCAGATTTATCCAGTACTGTCTGTAGGTAGGTGGTTTCAAGATCGTCTTCGTAACCAGCGTGTTTGTATGAGGAGGGTTATATATATTTTTCTATAAAAAAATACAACTTGCGCCCTCCCTGGTCGAAACTCGGCTATAATTTTATTTGTGTAATAGCACAAATATCTATTAGACAAATTATACGACTCAGTCTGATAATAGACTATATTAAAATCTCTCCTAAGTTTCTTGTATGTCGTCTTTCTTGCAATTCAAATGCAATTAATTTGGATGAAGCTCTTTCCGGAGTCCTCGACGTGTTTGCTATTTTATTATATAAAGAGTTACATTAACACTTATATTTGGGCTATTTTCTAAAGATTTTTCTCAATTTGCTTGTCATTTTGTGTTAAACGCATCGTTGAATGTGGTAATGTTTTATCTATAAACTTCATTTAATTTCAAACCACGTTATTTAAAAATATTACCTTTTATACTCATTGCCATATAAATCTTAACTATTCCAAATGTTAATAAAACCCTTAGTCAGTGTAATTTGTGTCATAAGGGGTACAAGCTTCGATCAAAAATAACAAGATACGGCGTGCCTACAATCTCAGCGCAACAAAAGTCTTAATAACCATGGAAATGGGGAAATAAAATAATCAACCTCAAAAAAGTAATAATCAACTTTATTTCTGTAAGTTTGATACGGTTTAGTTTCGACTTTGCACCGCTTTGTCGACGAGAGCTCTTAAAATAAAATTTTATTAGGCTCTTAGGAAATTCAACTCAAAGTACATAGCATTAACGTTTAAAATTGCAAGTCATCGTACGCGACCGTCCGTACGCGAGCTGTGATTGGAAGAAATAAGACCACACATTTATTCGTGCTCTTATTTAATTAGCCACTTTCAGGGCCGCGACCTTGATTCTTGTTATTTTTGATCGTAGGGTACAAGCACAAAACAGATAGACAGTAGTAGAAATACAAAAGTCAATCTACTGTCAAAAGGCGCTCGATCAACGCACACATAGACAGCTCTCATGGACACGATATCTCGGAATGGTTAATAATAGTGCAAGCGCGAGTGCCACCCACTTTAAGTCCCGTTTTTACTTTGATTAGTGCGAGTGTGAGTGTTTAATGCAGGTGTCTAGTATTAAGCCAAAAATACGTGAAGGTAACCGTGGATCAAGGAGAGTGATTCGTAATCAGCGTAGTAAAAGTGAATAGATGCTGATTACTTATCACTCGCACTGATCAACGGCTGTCTTCACGTATCTTTATCTTAATACTAAGCACCTGCATTAAACACTCACACTCGTACTAACCTAAGTGAAAACGGGGCTTTAGGCCCGTTTACATTTTGACGAGTGCGAGTGCGAGTGTTCAATGCAGGTGCTTAGTATTAAGATAAAGATAAGAGAAAGATACGTGAAGACAGCCGTTGATCAGTGCGAGTGATAAGTAATCAGCATCTATTCACTAGTATTAAGCAAAAAGCACGTGTAGACAACTGTTGATTAGTGCAAGTGATTAGTAATCAGCTTCTATTCACTTTACTATGCTCATTACTAATCATTCGCACTAACCAACGGCTGTCTACACGTGATTTTTGCTTAACACTAAGCACCTGCAGTAAAAACTCGCATTTGCACTAATCGAAATGTAAACGGGGCCTTAGACACGCTTCAGTGAATTTTTTTGGGTAGAAAATTTTGTAATAGGTATAACAATAACATTAAAATATTTTTATTTACATATTATTTTTAGTATATCATCGCCTCTGTGGTCTAGTGGTCCAGCGTTGGCGTTCACCACATGAGGTCCCGGGTTCGATTTCCGGGCACTTAAAAAATGCGTTTTTTCAATTTTCTGGTAAACACAAAGTTGCCCGGGATTGGAAAGTGCCCGGTTAGCGATAGGCTTGCCACCTATCACATTTGTGGGACCATGTAACTTTGGCTAATCGTGGGTGCACTTGTTATACCTCTACCTACCCCTTCGGGGATACGGCCGTGAAGATACTTTTATTATAAATAAATATTCACGGGACAAATTACACCTACTGATCTAACCCCAAAGAAAGCAAATTATTTGCTTGTGTTATGGGTGTTAGTCAACGATACTAATACATAGAAATACATACATAAATACTAGAATATATTTGATAAACACCCAAACCCGGAAATACAAACATTTATGCTCATCACACAAATGCTTGTCCCCGTCGGGGATCGAACCCGAGCCCCGTCGATTGCGTAGTCAGGGTCGCTAACCACTCGACCAACGGGGCGGTCAAATATTTTAGTTATTGATATTTTAGTTATTATATTATTATTATTGATTTATATTTCCGTTCTTCCTGTTTCATTCCCAACATTAAGTCAAACAACTAGGTACGAGTGCCACTAACAGTTATTTGTGCATAAGCCAAAGCTGACAACCCTAGCGCGAACGCCGAGCGTAGGTATGAAAAATGAAGTACATACATGAGATTGACTTCTGTGCCCATTTGTTTTGTGGTACAAGATACAAGGTTATTTCATGTATTATAACACAAATACATATAATTAAAATAATAAAATACTACATTTTAACAAACAATCCATTACAAATGACAAACTTGGGCCTTATGTGTTGATGCATAATTTGTTTGCGGATCACATTCCGTTCGCTGTCGACGGTAAACCGAGACTTGCAAATTCTCTTAGCCGTGCAACGCCAATACGTATGACTGCCGTGTCCCCTTTCTCTGCAAAATGTATAGCCGTCGAGAATGCCCAATTCCGTCCCGACCTCATTTTGGATGAAATATACTGGAAATAATAAGTTGGTATTAGTAATAATCTGTTATATTGGACCCATGGAACAATCGTTTTTCATCCCCGTATCTCTGGAATCCTGGATCAAGTCTTGTATAGATGGAATAGACATCCTCCAAAACAAAATTAAAACCAAATCGGTTATTAAATGATCAAGTTCTGAGGTCACAATCATAAAATACAGCCTAATTTGGGAAGTCGAACAAAACTATGCATATGTTAATGTACGAACCGAAGGAGATCAATACGTACCATAATCAAATCGATCGAGTGCTGCGTTAGGGTTGTCAAATCAAGAGTAGGGTTGCCAACTATATTGTTCAAAATAGTTTTACATTTATACTTTATTTCCTTCGTTAATTACTTATATTATTTCATTAAAAATACGTGGAACACTATTTTCATCGTCTCTGGGATTGATTTTTCAGGATAGCGTTGTTTTTTTCAGACATATTTTCCATATACTTTGTTTCTAATACAAAAAGTTGGCAGCCCTAGTCAAGAGCCACTGGCGTCTTTGAAGACCCGGGATCCAACACAGGCTGCTTTTTTAAACTCAATCCCTCAGAAACAGAAATAGGGGATGAAAGTTTGTATGAAAAATTACATTGATGACTGTTAGAGCAACATTTTTACAATATAACCTTTCATACATGTAAGTACACGCTAGCTAGCTAGCTAACAATAGCTCTAGATTTCGGGCTACTACTAAGTTTTCTGGCTAAGAAAACCCAATAGCATTCAGATATAAGTGATGGTTATCGAGGTGCCGTCATCAATGTGGAAATTGATGACGTCAGATCAATTTCCACAATGTCACATGACACACACACAGTCACATAAGGATGGAAAAGATAAGATCTCCCCATCCAAATAAAGTGAACTGCCTGAGAACCAAGTCTAAATGAAGCGTTGAAATTTGTAGGTATGGTGTAAAAAATATAAACTTTATAAAAAAGTATAAATTTTATTATGTCCAAGTTCTATTTACATTTTATAAAAATATTATATTTTGTCAGTATATAAAAAATAATCTATATAAAACACTTAAACGTAACGTCACAATGTGGACAGTGACCCTTCAACTTATTTATATCATTGGATAGTAAGGAAGCAGAAAGGTTCTCTGATAAAAAGATACATCTGATTTGCTGTGTACACATATTATGATAATGGATGGATATATCTACTAGGAACAGTCCCGTTCAAAGCGAAACGTATGGTCACATTAGTCATGTCCCAATCACCGTGTCATTAAGCCACTAAAATGTTACTAATTAAATATTGGGTGGGCGTCGAATAACGTGGAAACGGCCATCACTAATCGGGAAGATTTGTGGAGGGTCATGGTATTCATGATGAATCATAGCTGCCACAACTTTGCCATAGGTATCAAGCTTTATTCTCGCCTTGCAGCCTATCGACTTCTGTGAGCAATACCAATTTCTTGCATTATGATTCTGAGCAAATGTGTATCCATCCAGAAGTAGTAGTTTGTTTTTGATACCGTTAACTATAATAAGTTGGTAACCTGGAAAATTTGGAACAACTTTACTTAAGTTAGTAGAAGAATAAAGTGAACTTAAAAATGTCATGTTAATAGAGAGTTTAATATACTACGTACTAGAGAGGCTATACTAAGTAGAAGTCGCGTTCAGTTTCGTTAACACTCGTTGCAGCGCTGAAATAATAATAAATCGTCCAACCAAAGCCAAACTTAAACAGCGTTGCAGCACGGCTTATAATAAAGTATAATATATATTCGCGACCAAAAGTTCGTAACCGCCGTAAATTTCATGGCGCTTACGTGTCTCATTCAACGAGCTCTGACGTAGGTGCAGTCCATGGACTGCATTTTAGTGGAACATGTGTGCCGTGGCGCATGTCTTGTCTAATACGTTAGTACATAGAAGTCTTTGTATGTTAACAATGGAAATGTTAGTGGTAAGAAAACGCGTATTTAACGGAGTCTAGAGGCATAGTGGCCCCGTCACGACAAGCCAAGCGAAGCGCAAGAGCATTACTTATCTTTTCAAGAAGCGCTTCTTCGTTTTTTAAATAAAAAACGTGTGGTGTGGTGGTACACCAGATAGAAACTATGTTTCTCCCCGTGTTGATTCTGGGCTCCTTTGAAGAATATAAAAACCGCCGTTCTACCAGGCAGGTCGTAAAAGGCGACCGATTGGCTATGTGAGTCACTACCATCTTGAGTACTAGGTGGTAGAGTTCTGCATTGTCTCGCTCGGGTCTAGTACCACCGCCTTACATATTCCTGCCGCAATTGCGTCAGTGCTTGTCACTATCGTGTTCCGGTTTGGAGGTTAAGGTAGCCGGTAAACTTATACATGTGGTATTAGACCTCACCACAAGATACAACGCCCTATTAACATCTTTGGTGTCTATAGGCGATGGTTGAGTCTTTCCATCAGGTGGCCCATCTGCTATCTTAGGATATGAAAAAAAGTTCCTTATTATAAAATTCTTATGCTTTTTTAACGTTACGGACGTTTTTTGCCGGCTAGGGTACCCCTCCGCAACGCCTCATAAGAAACTTCGTCCTAATTATCAAAAGTTTTGTGAGAAATTATTAGCTAAATAGTTAAAGCACTTAAGCTCACATCCAATCCGTGTAGTAATTGGTTCCCCCATGTTGGTCCGGGCCCGTTTGATGAATAAACCATATGCCGTTCTGACAAGCAGATTGTAAAACACGAGCGATTGGCTATGTTAGTCACAGCCATCGTGGCTACTAGGTTGTATAGTGCTGCCTTACATATACCTGCCGCAATAGTGTCAGTGCTTGTCACTGTCGTGTTCCAGTTTAGAGGGTAAGATAGCCGGTAAACTTATGCATGTGGTATTGAAATCCCGCCACAAGTATAGCAACGCACCATTAACATCTTTAGTATCTATCGACGATGGTTATTTCTTTCTATCCGGAGAGCCATCTGCTTGTTTGCTATCTTATGATATTTAAAAGTATCGAACCTATATGAGGTTCTACATTGGGTTGCGTACAAGTTCGCGGGCATGCCAGCGAAAGGTCCGAAACTAGTCGATACTTACATCGATTGGGATTTGGGGGTGAGATAACAAATAGATAGATTAGGCAAGATATAAGCCAGTATATAAGTGAAAATTTCCCTTTGATTGAAAGAGAAAGAACATACATTTGGTATACGTGTTTATTTTTAATGACGCATGCACATTTTGTAATCCTATCTGAATGACTACTTCTGTAATTGACGCACGAAACTGTCGTGCTTTTTATTATGTTTCTCTGCAGCGCATGCGTCTTTAGAAAGAGAAGCGATTACTGAATTCATCTTCTTTCTCTCTCTATGGACGGAACAACTTTTTGGTTAGCTCGCTCATCTATGTATAATACCTCTATGGTTCGGCCATTTCAATTATTTAATTAATCGCATTATTTGGTCAAAACCCCGTTTTCACATAAACAACACACTATTCAACCTCTTTAGTGAGGGTGCAAATAATTAACAACAACGAATCAAAAACACTTTTGTGTAATACAAAACACAGATAAATATTTGTTTTGTGTTACATTTCATTTCATTTCACTCGTTTCTTACTTAAAAATAGTCGTCATAGAAAGACACAGACAAAAACATTACCACAATTATTATTGTGCGGCAAAAATGCAAGATATTAAAGACAGCTTTTTAATGTCGTCTGGCATAGACGAAGTAGGCGTAGCACAGAGACTAGCCTGTGTGCATTGATATAAAAAGGGAAGATACGTTACCTTTTTATATCAATATAGTCACAGCGCCCGGTCCTACAAAACTAGGTCCGTGGACGCAGTGACAATCAATTACGCGCGGGACATCATATAATACGCTTATACTTTCCGTCTGTTTTTACCATGAAACACGCATCAAAATTCCTTCTTGTGTATTCAAACAGTGTTATAATCACCCAAGGAAAAAAGTAAGGCACACTGGACTACTTTCCATTCGTAAGTACGGCTAAAACAATTTGTTTGAAAATAAGATTAAATTGTTGTTTGGTTCGCCATGTTTATGAGAAAAAAATATAATAAAAAGTAAGTGAGAGAAATGTAGTCGGCTACTTTCGTCGCATCACTTTGCGGTCGGCAGACCGAGCCTCGGTTTAGCGATTGCGATGTTAGAGCGTAACGTATCTTCCTTTTCTCGTATAACAATACCTGTGTGTAATTTTACATGTTTGTGTGAGTGCGTCGATTGCATTTATTTGTAGAAAGTAGCTTACTGTTTTCAATTGTACTATGAAAATAAGACCCTTTATGCCAAATACTGTCTTTCCGACGCGAGGGTCTTACCTCAGTAATTATGAGCCTCGATGATTACATCAAGTCTTCAGAGTTATAAAACGAGCGAGTATGTACTATTTAAGCTCTGTCACGTGTAACCGAATGTCAGATTTTTCGGCATTTGGAATAAATAATGAGTGAATCATTTTTTGATAAATAAACCATCTGGTTGTGATCTGCCTCTGTGGTCTAGTGGTCCGGCGTTGGCGTTTACCACATGGATTCCTGGATTCAATTCCCGGGTCGCGCAATTAAAAAATGTGTTTTTTTTTCAGTTTTCTGATAAAAACAACGATGCCCGGGATTTGAAAGTGCCCGGTTGACGATGGGCTTACCACCTATTACATTTGTGGGCCAAGTATCTTAGGCTAATCGTGGGTGCACTTATTGTACATCTGCCTACCGTTTCAAGGATAAGGGCGTAAATATACTTTAAACCATCTGCTATTCTGCGATTCAAAAAGGTAGCTAGACGTGTCACTAACATCGTGAATACAAGGTGGATTTTCCACAGCATCTCGCTCCATTTTGGTAACAACGCTTTACCTATCTTGCCGTCATAGCAATAATGCTTGTCACTGTCGTGTTTCGGTTTGAAGGGTAATGTAGTCGATAAACTTTGCAAGTGGCACTAACATACGGACAGCAACGCACCATTAATATCTCTGATGTCTATACATGGCCGAACCCAGGTTCTGGGCTAGGGGAGGGCAAACGTAACATTTTTAGACTATATATTTATCTTTATACATATTTTATCTACAACAGTAGATAGTAGGGAGGTAAACGAATCGGGGGGAGGGCTCGGTATGCCCATGTGTCTATACGCTATAGATAGATACCTCTCTACATCAGAACCATCTATTGAAAAATACTTTTTTATCTTATTACATTTTTTATCTACAACGGTAGATAGTAGGGAGGTAAACGAATTCGGGGGAGGAGGGCTCGGTATGCCCATGTGTCTATACGCTATAGATAGATATCTCTCTACATCAGAACCATCTATTGAAAAAAGTAACTTTAAGTTTAAAAATGTTTACTCAAAGTCCTATACTTTGACATACTTTCCGTTACGAATAATAAAATTAGGTCTTCTATGATTATTATGAACAATATAAGACTTGAGCACATTTAGTTCAGTATCCATAGTGAATCGCGCCTTGCAGGGGTTTCCAGAGGTGCAGCGCCAGTAAACTTTGTTGCCGCGTATTCTCTCTTTGCTGAACGTGTACCCATTGATAATGCCCAATTCGGTTCCACCTTCCAGCTTTGGGACGAATTTAATTACATCTGAAAAAAAATAACATTAATTTTAACCGACGATATTCAATTTACGTAATCGCTGTTGGTTACGTAAATAAAGATAAATAAATAAATATAGCACTGGACAAATTACATTTATTGATTTATGAAATTATAAGCAATATTTGCTTTATTTGGTTTATAGTCAACAAATACGTATCTATACATACAAAATACAAAAATTATTATCATCGTAATTTTCCAATTTGTCCCTTCATAAAAACTTTCCTCAGACATCGAACTGATTCCCGTCCCTACATCAATCAGTAAAACGATTCGTTTTAGTTACGAATACTAACATTTTCTCCGAGGAGTAAGCGAAAAAAGTTTCTATAAATGTCAGATAACTAAATGTTTAAACTAAATGTTTGATATAAAAAACCCAAGATGCACAGTCTCTAACAAAACTGACACTCAAAACTGTTCCTTATTTCACATAAGTAGTTGTAGATACGGCTAAAATATATACTTTTGCATATCCAACTTTAAGCGTAAGATTTATAGTTGCTTTTATAAAGCAATTTACAAAAAATAACAAAATTGACAGTGTCACGATTCTATTCGAAATTAGTGCAAATGTGAAATTGTGCGCACATTTTTAGAGGACGGTTTCGAGACACTGAATGTGCATCTTGGGTTTTTTTATATCAATGGTCTAAAAAAATTAAATTGGTCGCTATTGGTTACTGGTATGAATGACGGATCGTTGCTTATAGGAACCCGGTATAAACTGGAACACACGATCGAACACTCATTGATACTGCGACAAGAATAGAGAAAACGGCGGAATTATATGTATATATCGTTCGCTTTTTGCAAACTGCCTGGCAGAATGGTAGATGGCTTTTCTTCAAAGGGCGATCTGAACCAACAGATGAAATATACATTGTGAACACCTCAACGCTTAACAATATTACGATAATAGTCCAATATTAAAAAAATTGTATACTAATTATTTTTATTTAACACATATTATGTATGTATAATTTGTCTTATATTTTTTTTTCACACATTACAATTATTTCATTTAATAAGTCTTGGGTTCGAATCAGTTTTCAGTAATATATAACTTGGCCATTACTATATACATTATACATGTATATGCCTGATTTACCCTTGTCTTGCTATACGGTAACAGGGGGTTACTTCATTGATTTACGCAAGATATGTAGTTTTTTTATATTCTGTAGTAAAATCCATTATGTATAATGAAACGAGGTTTTTTATGATTATGTGCAATATGTGGTCGTATTATGTTAAATTTTTCATCCAGAGTGAATCTAGACTTGCAGGAACTCCCGGTAGAGCAGCACCAGTATCTGTGGTTGCCATGGTTTCCATTGTTGTTGTATGTGTAACCATCGAGGATGGCCAACTCCGTCCCATTGCTTTTACGTACGAGTTTCACTGTCGGACATACATACATGTGTATTAATTTAATATACCAATCAGATTAAATCTGTAAAATGCAATATAATGAAATGAAATTGTGAGATTAAGTATCTTCGGTCAATCGTGGCACAGCCTGCCTCTGCCTCGCCTCTCCTTTTCATGACCAGGGTCAAACATAGGCTACTTTAAAAAAATCAAACTATCTCCTATCGTACTCGCGTGCAAAGCTGCGTTGTTCAGCTAATTTGTGTATTAATTACGGTTATGTTTCAATCATTAATATATTAATATATTAATCAATAATATATTAATGATATAATCATTAATATATTAATCAATATCATTGAATGTATTCCATCCCTTAAAGCAGTGTAGTTTTCATATCACTTTTTAATGCTATTTAATTGCTTCTAGTACTGAGTTGATCAATGTCAGAGTATAGACAGTACTATAGGATTTAATTTTCATAGTACGTATAAAATTATTCGTCAGTTAATAAAAACCTTCATTTAATTTATATTATTTTATTCTAAAATAAACACTTTTTTACTAATAACATGGAGTATTTATAATAATTAATTTACAACCCAACCCTAAAGTTTTATGCTATTAACATACTCGTATAATTTTTGTTATGTAATATAGTCCTTACTACGATCCACTTTCTTACATATCAAAATCGAATAAAAAGCTACTCGTTAACAAGTCGCTGAATCTTCGATTGTATTCCATAGACCAATGCATAAAAACAATAAAGCTATATTTAAAATTGTGAAATCCATACTCTCTGTACAAATTAAGAGAAAACGACATTGACATTGACGTATTATTGCTTAGAAAATTATTATATTTTAAAATAAAATCCGCTATGCATAATAAATCGAGGTTTTTTATGGTTATGGGCAATATATGGTCGAATTACATTATTTTCTTTGTCTAGAGTGAATCTAGACTTGCAAGAGCTCCCAGCTGAACAATACCAGTATCTGTGGTCGCCGTGTGTGCCTTTGCTGTTAAAAGTGTAACCATCGAGGATTGCCAGCTCCGTTCCATTACTTTTACGCACTATTTTTACTGTAGAAAATAGTTTTCTTTAATTTCTATTCACTTTTAGTAGAATTTAAGGTAACGAAAGTAACAAGTATGTACGTTACTTGTTATACAATAGTATAACAAGTAACGAAAATAAACTTAGATTACTCAAATTTACAAAAGTTTTATAACTTTATCTAAAATCAGATATTTAAACAAAGGATCCCTTGATCGATGATATCAAGTGATGATCTCTGATCGATTCGAAATTTTGTGTTTTTTAGTCGACTAAAAATCGATTCTAAAATACACATTGGCATATAAAAGGCATAAACATAACTAAAAGATCTTTACAAATTTAGGAATTAACCATACACTAACATTTTAAATCAATATCATAAGGGATTTTCCCTAGTGTCTCAAAACTGATTAACATTATTTATTACTATGTACTGCTTAGTATGCGATATAGTGTAAAATATACATGTACTTTATTACTCATACTTACATATATATACTTACATATCCAAGCTTGCGAGTTTTAAATATACAAATAAAAAAAAAAATTATAAAAACAAAAAATCTGACTACCACACAATCCTACAAAAAATATAGGCTCTGTTAAATTCACAATTAGGACGACTCTAACGACATCACGCAAGCTTGAATCGATCACGACCTTTAGGCTACAGCGCGTGCCAAGGTAGCCGTGCCGTGCCAATGTAATATACATATATACCTACATACGAATAATATAAACAAGGTTTGCCACAGGTATAAAGTTAGTATATTTTCTTTCCTAAGGTTAAAAAATAAAGTGGAAGATTGAAAAATAGAGTAAATGATTTATTAGTGTTATAGTTTTCCCATACACATTTTTATAACTTCTAGTCATTTCTAATATTTTTCACTAGTTGATTTCTGAGATGTTGTGTTTCGTTCCCCAAATACCCAAAAAAAAACTATATATAGTTTTGTATATATTTAATGTCATTATAATTTTAATAAAACAAAAAATCAATTAGGCTGAAATGGTATAAAAAAATATGTTTTAGATCATATTTAAAAATGGCCAGTTCCAAAAAAATAGCTTAAGTTTTTCATTCCTGTAAGTAAGCAATTATTTTTTTTAAGTAAATTGATAAAATAAAATATTAACGTCCTTTATTGCTTTCAAAGAGTATAAAGTATTTTTTTAATCCAAAATAAAGTACAATATGTTCAATACTGTTAATCAGCGAAACCGGTAGAACTTTAAAAAATTTAATAAAAATATATGGAACTAGTACAAGTGTTTTGTAATTAAAATTAAAGTGCCATACGTAATTATAAAATACGAGTAGCAACCCTAAATATAACCCTCCAGCGCTAGCTTCTAGCGCAGTCGAGTAATAAATCCGAAACATTTTATTGATTCAGGCGTTACTTTGCGGAAATCCATTATTTAAAAAGGTGAAATTAATTAAATTTGCTATTATCCGCGAACTGTTCTATGTATTACACTCGCTTAGAGTGAGGTAGTGTTCGTTTCTCCTGAAGATGCTTCGGTTTCGAAGTGAAACGTGCGTCGAGTACGTACATGAATTGTATGCTTTTGTGATTGGTGCCGGCGTGATCGTGGCTGTAGAAATGTGGTGGATGTGAGCGGATAAGTGTGCCGCTGGGGTCTTCGTTTGATCGGAACCATCGGTGAGTCTTATCCATTTATTAAACCGACGTCTTTCTTTTCGGTACCATCACGGAGGATACATAGAACAGTTCGCGGATAATAGCAAATTTAATTAATTTCACCTTTTTAAATCCAAAACACATAAATGTCTATAATTTATAATATATTCCATTATGAATAATAAAACGGGGTTTATCGTGATAATGGGCAATGCGTAGCCGTATTATATTATTCTGGTCATCCAGAGTGAACCTTGACTTGCAGAAACTCCCAATTGAGCAGACCCAGTATCTGTGATTGCCGCGTATTCCCTTATTGTTAAACGTGTATCCGTCGAGTATTGCTAGCTCCTTCCCATTACTCTTACGCACGAGTGACACTGAAGAAAATATTTTTTTATAATACTAGCTGACCCGCCGTACTTCGTTCCGCCTAGCAGCCAATGCATAAGCAGATTTAGGATTTTAAAATTAATACCAAATTATTAAGTTAAATGTTTTCGTTAGGATAAAGAACATAAATGAAATATAAATTAAAAAAAAACAAGTATTTTAATGACGTGCCAGCAAAATAATAAAGTTTTAATAATATTTTTATTGATAAATATAATATTTTAATACTTATCATCCCATTCCGAACGAAGTATAATTCAAAGTACAAAAATCATTAAATTGGTCCAGCCGTTCTTGAGTTTTTGTGTGACTTACTCGACTTTGTTACATTTGGACGGGGGGAAGGGGGGAGGGGGGGGGTAGGATAATTTAGATGAAAAGTATCCTATATTTTAAGTAGGAGCAAACAGTACATTTTTTTATTGAAATTGGTTCAATAATTTCGGAGTCCATCGCGGACAAACAACGTCCAGAAATCTTTTTTCCGTTCATTACGTACGAGTTAAAAAGCAGTTCAGTGTATTTGCAGAGACGACATTAAGAAGTTATAAAACTAACGACTCATATACCAAGTGTTTGATTTTATAATTTACAGATTAGGCGCTTCTTTGCGGAAATCTATAATTCAAAGACGAAATCATTGCATTAAATTTGCAAATATTTCCACGAAATCTTATATGAAACTGTTGTGATGCAAGTAAAATAACAATAAAAATGTGACGAATGGGGCAAACTTATCCAAAAGGTCGAAAATTAAAGGAGACCCCAGCCGCATAATAGTCCACCCACGTCCACCACATTTTCTTCCACGTCTGTAGCAATGGCAGTAACACACAAATTATGTGCTCAACTCACGTCTCTCTTCGTAACCTAAGCATCTTCTGGAAAGTTGAATAGCACTTCACTCTATGAAGGGTGAAGCATTATTTTAATGCTTAAAAGTGAAACGTACGGACGTTAAACATAACGGACTTACGATTTTGTTTGGAGGATTCATGTCCAAAGAAATAAGGAAGTATTAAACAAAGATTAAGAATCTGACTGGTTCTTAAATTATTTGATTTATTTAAAATATTGCCCATATATGTTTATGAGTAATTAATTTAACAGCCTTCAATCTTCTTTATGAGAAGCACAGCTAAAAGAGGTAGTTAAAATCCAAAACTTTCAAATCAGATGTTTTTATTTTATAAATACGACACTTTTTTAAAATGTATATAGTTATAATAGCTTATATTAAATTAAACATGACATATTTTCCTATTTTAGAGGAACTAAATTTTATAAAGTTAAAAAAAAACAGAATAATAATATATTAAATATATTTTCATACTGAATTTACTTAGAGGTACTCTTTATAAACACGAATATATCATCACGCCCCTACGGGGTAGGCAATATGAGTGCCTTACATCACGGTCCAGACAGATTTGGCTTTGCCTCTAAATATACCCTTCGTATAAACACGCCGGTTTCGGACATTGGACATCATTCTCTAGGGGATAGAGCTTCAGAACATCTTGACCGGGTTCGGTATCACCACTCAATATATTCCATATTCCTGTCGAAATAGCATCAGTGAGTGTCACTCTCGCGTTCCAGTTTGGAGGGTAAAGTAGCCGATAAACTAATGCACGTAGCATTACCATTCCGCCAATGCGACACGGCACGTAGGATTATGACGGACTCCCAGCTATTACTGAAGAGTGAGGATTTCTATTTTTGAAGATATCCCGAGGAAACCTCAATAACATTTACCCGACCCAAGCACAGAATCCAACTCTCACGATCAGAGACAAATATGCTAACCAGTATAACCAGAGGCAACAAGTCCAAACCACAGATAAAACTTATAATTTGTAAAAAAATCCATTATGTATAATAAACCGGGGACTTTTATGATTGTGAGCTATGTGCGGTCTTAATACGTTGTTTTTTTCGTCCAGAGTGAACCTCGATTTGCATGAGTTCCCAAATGAACACGACCAGTATCTATGGTTGCCGCACATTCCCTTGCTGTTAAACGTATAACCGTCAAATATGGCCAGCGACGTCCCATTACTTTTACGTACGAGTTGAACTGAAAAAAAAATTGATACATACATCAATCTCTTTTCTAGATACCTCAATATTTAAGCGGAATTTGCTTCAGTATACATTTGGTCCTGGGTTCGATCCCTGGAATGGGTAAAAGTTTTATTAAGGTTTCGTAATGGAAAGATTCAACCATCGCCTATAGACACTAAAGATGTTAATGGTGCGTTGCTATCTTGTGACTAGGTCTAATGCCACATGCATTAGTTTACCGGCTACCTTACCCTCCAAACCGGAACGACAGTGACAAGCACTGACGCTATTACAACAGGAATAGGTAAGGCGGTGGTACCTGACCCGGGCGAGACAATGCAGAACTCGACCACCACGTAGCCACAATGGTAGTGACTCGCACTGCCAATCGGTCGCCTTTTATGACCTGCCTGGCAGAACGGCAGTTCGCCTATTCTTCAAAGAAGCCCGGGACCAACACCAGGAAAAATTTCCATTTCCAATAAAAAAAACACATTTGGTGTTGCAAAAGTCGGAGCGGAGCACGCAATTTAATTTTTTGAATATCAAGAATAAGTGTAAAATGAATTCCAAGTTTTTTGAACCGTCCGTCTTACCTTACCCTCCAAATCGGAACAAGACAGTGACAAACGCTTACGCTATCGTTGTCCGAGTAGTGCCCAGTTGGCGACAGGCAGCCTGAGCCTGGTAAGCCTGAGTCACATTTTGAGACAGAGTATCTTCGGCTAATCTTGGATGCATTGATTGTACTTCTGCCTGCCTCCTTGGGGATACGGGCGTGAACATACTTTTTTTAATACAAATTATAATAAATTAAAGAATTCCTCAACCTAAGTTTCATTGGTTTGATAACGTTAAAAATGATGGTTTAGTTACAAAATCACTACATAGTATAAAACAAAGTCGCTTTCTCTGTCTGTCCCTATGTCCATATGTCCCTACGTCCCTATGTATGCTTAATTCTTAAAAACTAAGCAACGGATTTTGATGCAATTTTTTTTAATAGATAGATTGATTCTTGAGGAAGGTTTTAGTATATAAACCTTTCCGATATTCTCACGGGAAAAAAAGCTACGCGGGTGAAACCGCGGGCAGGTCGCTAGTATAAATATTTCAAACTTAAAACATATGTTTAATGCACAATAATAATAATGATTGAAATTAATAGAAAATAAAAGGTGTGTCTTCGATTTTATGTCTTATTTGCTTTTAACAAATCTCACTTCTAGGTGCTGGTAAAACTATAAAAAATACATTACGTTTTTCTTAATCTAAGACTAAAGACTGTGAAACATATTAGTATAGGATCCCACTATAAGACGATCTCCGACGATTAATCCGACTATCACGGAGCTGATTAATAGATGAAAGTATTTTATAGTCAATTAAATATGTAAGTAAATAAATGTATTGCAAATTGATTGACTAAAAAATTTAAGTCATTTAAGGTCGTTTTATAGTGGGATCTTAGACTATAACAAAAGCAGTGATGATTTTTAGCGTAGCATATACGCTATCTGCTAAAGCTATCTGTATCGTATATTACGTTTATACGTTAATTAAAGAAAATTTAGCAAATGATCTTTAAAAAACAAATATAAGTGAACGGTTAAATAAAATATATATACTTTTGGGACTTATTTGGACTATCGTATTATATTATCTAATGTATTTAAATGAGCAATTCTTATATGTATAGAAAATTTACATATATACTCGTTATATTTGATTTAGCATCTTTAGAAAACGGCTTAATGATATGATCAAAATCTTGTATTTACAAAAAATTTTGCTTTTGAAATTTAATTGAACTATTGTATCTATATACATATAATAAAGTTGTAGGAAAGTCAATGTATGTCCGGGGTAAACTCAAAAAGTACTGCATGGATTTACTTCAAATTTTGCATGAATATTACTAACAAATCGGGTCAACATATAGGCTACATATTATCACGCTAGCGCATAAGGGGGAGGAGCTGTGCGGAGTAAACGAAGTCCGCTCGGACGAAGTTGCGGGCAACAGCTAGTAATGTTATAAAGACTACGACCTACGCTGGTCGTTAAGTATGTAGCGTGGCGTTATGATATAGCGCCGAATGTAAATCTAAATAGCGTACGCTATACGTTGAGTATACATAGCGCGCTATAATTTAACGCTATGCGTTATATTAACCACCATTAATATAGATTAAAAGGATAAGCATTAATAAGTTTATAGCCATATTTATAGCGTTATAGCGCTCAGTCATCGCTCGCTGTATGATGTTGTGATGAGTCATGCGCTATCTCGGCCGGATAACGCGATCAGTGTTCCAGTTTCACGTTATAATAAAGTCTATAACGTAGCACGCTAGAAAAATATAGTCTATGACGCGCTATCATAAAATAATTTATTTGAACAATATGTTTATTAATAAAACCGTAAGAATACACGCTCGACCATATACAGGTGCATCGCGATTTGCAGTACATTCAATTTTGTTATGTATTTTACATGGAACTACATGGGGCACACTAAAAGTTTTGCACTTCTAAACTAATCGGAACTATTTGAATTTCGAATGTTATATTTTTAAAACGTTGCAAACTTCTTAGTAATAAAAAAAACAATTGGCGGGAAATGATTTGTTAATTGTTTCTTTATCACACATCAAAGTTCTACGTACGCAACGAAAATGGAATTAAGTCGAAAAGATTTTAGAGCGATGATTTTTAATGATTTTAAAAGTTCTCTTTCTCCGCAAGACTGTGCTGCTCGTCTTCAAAATGCTTTTGGGAGAGAAGCACCTTGTTTGAGCACCGTAAGGCGATGGTTTGCTGAATTTGAGAGAGGTCGAGTTTCTTTACATGACGAATTTCTTGAAGGGCGGCCTTCAACTGCCGTCAACGAAAATAATGTGGCTACTGTTAAGCGGTTAGTTGAAGAAAACCCTCGGATTACCTATGAGACAATTCGAGGACTATTGGGGATTGGTATGAGCCAAATTCAGAAAAATTTACACGAAGAATTGAAAGTTCGGAAACTTTGTTGTCGTTGGATCCCTCATGAACCGACAGCGGAGCAGAAGCGAGCTCGCGTGGAATGGTGCTCACAGATGCTACTAAAGTACGACCACGGATATTCTAATGCCGTTTATGACATTGTCACAGGAAACAAAACGTGGATTTATTGTTTTGAACCCGAAAAACAACAGCAATCTTGTGAATGGGTGTTTGAAAATGAGAACAGGCCAACAAAAGTGAGACAGGCGAGAAACGTTGGTAAAAAAGTAATCACGTTTTTTTTTCTCAGCTACGGGTCCCATCTGTACAATTCCACTTGAAAATCAAAAGAGTGTTAATGCCGAGAGAACCCAGGGTATTAGAAAAAGTTCACGAAAGACGACCCAAAAGCCGCATTCTCCTATACCATGATAACGGTTTACTCTTCACACACGGCCAACAAAACAAAGTCATTTTTAGCTTCTGAAAAAGTACATCTCGTCACTGATCCTGCACATAGCCCCGACCTAGCACCCTGTGATTTCTGTATTTTCCCCAAAATCAAAGATTTGATGAGAGGTTGTACTTTTACCAACTCCGAAGAGGCAGTAATAGCGTTCAATCAGCACGTAGAATACATGCCTTCAGATCTATGGTCCTCCTGTTTTAAAAAATGGTTTGATCGCATGAAAAAATGTTCAAAATGTAAAGGAGTTTATTTTGAAAAGCAATAAACATAATATTTTGATTATAACATGTTGTTTTTTTAAGTTACGCAAAACTTATAGTGTGACCTACGTATTACCTATTTGTCCGAGATATTTTAGCTCGCACACTAGTCGAACTACTTAACCGGTTAAACTCAGAATACATTTCATCTGACGTAGCGCGCCAACTACTTCATATTTAATTGGACACGATCCGTGTCAGGAGTTCTCTTCCCCTTTTTCGCGTTGACGAGCTTGTGTCGATTTTCAAATTAATTGATTTGTTTCGCTAAGTAAGTGCAGATATTGTAAAATACCAATTTCTGAGTTTACCTGATTTAATACCGGTAGCCGTATTCAAAACCGCAAGCATTTTTGGTATGGGGTCAATGACCGAAACCGGTTTAGAAAATAAACCGGTTTCCGAGCTCGGGGCTGATTGAAGTTTCATTTTTCAAAACGAGCTAAGATTTATCCGGGGAAACCTATTTTTCTGCTTTTGCTAATACTTTCACAATTAAAAAGCAAACCATTCAGCACAGTTTAAAATAAAGTCCATCTCTAATAATAAAATTGGGTTTTTCATGGCCATGAACAATGTGAGAGCGAATCATCACCAAATCGCTATTAAGAGTGAACCTCGATTTACACGCTCGGGATGAAGCACAACGCCAATACACATTGTTCGCATGGACTTTCTCCTTGTTAAATGTATAGTCTTCGTAAACGGCTATCTCCGAGCCACCGACTTTGTCATATATAAAAACTGAAAATGAAAATCATTTATTATATTTTATTTTTTATTATTTTTTTATACATAAGATAGCAAACAAGCAGATGGGTCTCCTGATGGAAAGAGTCAACCATCGTCTATAAACACCAAAGATGTTAATGATGCGTAGCTATCTTGTGGCGAGGTCTAATGTCACATGTATGTTTACCGGCTACCTTACCCTCCAAACCAGAACACGATAGTGATAAGCACTGACACTATTGCGGCAGGAATAGGTAAGGCGGTGGTACCAGACCCGGGCGAGACAATGCAGAAATCTACCAACTAGTGTCACGATGGTAGTGACTCGCATAGCCAAACGGTCGCCTTTTACGACCTGCCTGGCAGAACGGTAGCTGCCCTATTCTTCAAAAGAGCCCGGAGCCAAAACAGGGAAAATTATAGTAAATATTAAAGAAACAAATCTCGCGTATAGACACCAACTTCTATTCATGGTGCGTGATGGTAATATCACATACATAAGTTTAACAACTACCTTCCTTATCCTCCGTACCAGAACGCGACAGTGGCTAGCACTGACGCTACTGCAGCAGGAACAGGTAAGGCAGTTGTACCGAACCCGATAAAGTCATTGCAAAACTCTACCACCTTCTAGTCACGACAATAGTGACACATAAAGCCAACCGTTTGCCTTTTACGAACTGCCTGGCAAAACGGAAGATATTCTTAAAAGGAATCCGGACGAACGCGCACTGTTAGGGTGTCCCGCGTTGTAGTCTTAAAAAAAACTATTTCACGAGACAACCACTTTTATAGGACTTTACTTTTTTACACGTCACTTTTATTAAGCACTCAGATCGCACTACCACTATTTGTGCACGCGGTTAAAGGGGGTTACGACGCGGATGCTACTATCCCTAGTCTCCTCACTGAAGGCCAGCGGGCGGGCAGAAACCAGGTCCGTTGCTGGGCAGCGATTTGACTAGTTCAAGTACTGACTGCCCGTGCATTGGAAATGCACGGCTTATATAGTAAAATAAAAGTTTGACTCAGCGATTTAAAATAGCTAACAATTAAGGGTTGTAACAGATCGTAGGCTACATACATTAGCGACGACCGTCAGTGTGCGGTCAGCGTGACAATAAAACCAGCCTATGTCTTCAAATGTAGCCTGCACCAACAGGTTCATTCTGTCTCGTCCGTTACCACGTATTGCCACGTTGTAATTAATGCTATAGAATGAGCGACAATCTACACGAATACTAAAATAAGTTAAATACTAGCACCACCACCACATAATTGTGTCATCTATTAGAATTACATTTTCCACATGTTTGTCTGCTGTCAGATAAAAAATTAAGAGACCTTATTTAAGATCAAATATCATTGAAATTTGATCTTCTAATGTACGTATTTTTTCTAGTCTAAAAGGTAAGGAATAGCCATCAATTTGTTTGTATTCCAACTTATACAAAACTGATACCTACGAATTTTTTCGTGACATCAAAAACACATCTTCCTTCTGCTCCAGTGCTATGATAGAAGACCATATCAACCATACGTTATGTAATAACAATAAAATAAGGAATATTGAAGAATGTCGTAAAGCTGTTGGTCCCAGTTAGCGCTAGAAATAAACGGTACTCGTTATCTGGTCTAAAAAAGCGGTCGGGAATAAGCTATTTTGCTAAACAACGAAACGAAGCGTAATGGCACAATGGTTAACCTCGAAGATTTTCGATTCACTCTTCCGACCACGCAAAGGAACTGGCGGGATATTTTTTTATATTAGTTTACGTTAGTATTCAATATAGCATAGATGTACGAGTGTAGGTGTAGAGTTGGGTTAATACCGATATTTCTCAAGATTAGGTGATACTAATATATTCACTTTGAAATATTATAATGTCTTAACTAATATGTCAGTATTAACTAATATTTCACTGTAATTTGGACCTTAAAGTAACAGCAATAAAATCTGATACTGATACGGCAGGAAAATATCTTAACTAATATTTCACTGTAATTTGGACCTTAGAGTAACAGAAATAAGATCTTATACTGATATGGCAGAAAAATATGTTAACTAATATATCAGTATTAACTAATATTTCACTGTAATTTGGACCTTAAAACAACATTAATAAGATCTGATACTGCAGGAAATACGCCCGTCTCATTCGTACGTACGACGCGGCGTATCGTGAAAATATTTTAATACTTTCACGAATCCGACGGGCGCCAATCTAGTGAATCCGAACTATTCCGAATACCGACTGATATTATCCTATTCATTTTGGATATCCGTTACAGATATTAGGCGAATATGAAATATTAGCGTATTACAGTTCGCCGGATTACTAATCCACGAATCCTTTCAATATTACTAATATCTTAGCGAATACTAATATATCAGTCACACCATTATGTAGGTGCACAAGTTGCATTGCACCCTTTCTGTTTAGTCACTAATTTTTTAGGGTTAGTTTGGGTTTAAAAACAAAATAATAAAAATATATTGTGACAAAATTGAATTTATTTATAACAGTCAACACCTAAACTTAGTGACTAATCATATAAATACTTCGGCATATTGTGGCTGAATCCCATTAAATGGCAACATCTGTGACCAGCCCGTTCATGATAAATAGTGTATGATATGCCGCGTTATCTCGTGCTGACATGATACTTTCGCCACGGTATGATCGTATCCGTGGACTGAGAGGTAGAAATGAGTTATTAGTTCTATTTATTCGTCAAATCTCTCTTCATTTGAGTGAGACATATCACTTTCTTTTTATCATAAGCGGGTAGGTAATGCTGTTTGACAGCCCTTATGACAATTTATTCTGTCATATTTGACATTTTAGTTAAGGTAACAACATATACGTAGTTGAAAAAGACAATTTAAACGTATATTTTATTACTTATCATTAACTACATTTTGACGATAAAAACTATTTTATTTTTCAATTATAGAGTTTAAGAGCAATTAATTAATTACGTAAGGATGATATTTGTGATTTTTTGGCGTTTCTTGAACTGCCTTGCTCGAGTTAATCCCAAAATCCCCTCTTGGGCTCCCCTACTGTATGTTATGTCGTATTCAGGTTTGGGGTACATGTTAAGCGCGCTATACATGCAAGCCTTTGCTGCATCACACAACACTACCACAGTACTTATATTTTTCTCAGGTAAATAAAATGTGTAACTAAAACTCGATTATCAATCAATAATATATTTACATCATATTATTTAAATTACTTTTAGTATTGTTTAATTCATTTAAGGGTATTTAATCAACAAATGGACATAAAAGCATTTACATTTTTCATTGTCTTTAATTTTTAGTCAAAATGAACATAAACACGTTTTAGAACTCACCATTTAGGTATGTAAATTAACATGTAAAATTAACAAGTATTCATTCATGACGTAATAATTTGATTTTGGATGGTTGTGTACAAAATTATGGTGTTTAATATTCAGTTCTTGCGTACATGTAATGCGCGCTTTGCACGCAGGCCATTTGATGCACCACTATATTAGTGTACTGATATTTTTCTTCGCTAAATAAAAAGTGTATCTACTACCCGATCATTTAATTAGACATAAAGAGAATTTCCATTTTTCAGTGTCTCAAATTTTTAACAAAATGAACTAAATAAAATTAAAATAAAATTAGAACAGCTCATATTTGCTTAAATAACCACCTTCAACGTAATAATTTGACTGTATATGGCTGTGTACTAAGTTTTGACGTGTTATTTGCCTACCTAACGTACATGTAAAGCGCGCCTTACACACATTCCCTTTTGTGCATCGCCATGTTAGTGTACTTACATTTCTCTTAGCTAAATAAAAACTGTATCCGTCTATTAAAGCCCATTGATTACCAGATTTATTCGTCACCCACTGTACTGTAAAAGAAGAAAATTTTAATAATAGAAAAATACATATTATATTACCACGCTACTCCCTTATCGAAGTAGGTAGAGCGAACCTACCTTGAATTATGGAAATGAAAATGAAAATGAAAAAATATTTATTTGTAAGGATATGGGTGCCACAAGTTATTAAAATAAATTAAATTACCATCATATTCTACCATAATATGACGTGCAAATATTTTAATTTAGGTCGATTTCTTTATAATTACTACCGGATCGGAACGCGCCAACACCCTGAGAAGATCCGGCGGAAGAAACTCAGCGGGCTTCTTTTTTTTCTATTTCATGTTTTCATGTCAATTATTTCACATCAAAAACTTATTTTTACAATTCACAAAATATCATCTTATTCATCATATCATATCAATCCAAATTTTTACATTACCTTTCCTGATTTCCTTTGAAGAGGAGAACATGTACCATTCAGTCAGGCTATTCGTAAAAGGCGAACGATTGGCCTTACAAGTCACTACCTATGCGACTACAATGTGACAGAGTTCCGCATTGTCATTCCCGGAGTTGGTATCACTGCTTTACACATTCCTGCCGCAACAGTGTCATTGCTTGTCACTGTCATGTTCCAGTTCGCATAAGTTCATGTGGCATTACCATCCCGCCACCCGGAACAATAACATATTTGTAACGATTAAGGAAGGTGTCGGGGGTTTTAAAAATTTAATATAGTTATATTACAATAATAAAATCTTAAAGAAAAATTTTGATGCGACTGAATTTTTATTTGTTACTAGGTAGCTGACAAGGCAAACGTTGTTCTGCCTTTAACTACTCTTATTTTTTTTATGTTTTTAAACCTTCCCTGGACTTCAACAATTAATTCAAAACCAAAATTAACCAAATCGGTTCAGCAGCTCGAGTTTTAGCGAGACAAACGAACAGCAGTTGATTTATATATGTCGCAGTGAAATTGTCAATAGCCGTTAGATTATAATCTACCTAGGGATTTTATAATTTGGTTAGGTTAGCAGTTAAATTATAATACCACATAGGTAAATTATAATCTAACGGTATTGACAATTTCACTGGGACATATATATAGATGTTGGTTTCAAAAGTTAACTTAGCATCACTGCTAAAAACATAAACACTTAGTTTTGTACTCGTATATATCTTATGATTAATCCAACTTAAAAAATAGGACAGTTTAGTTTATCTCAAGTACCCCGCTCCCCCTTTCAAGTAATTTACCAAAATATTCATTACAAGGAATTTGTATAACAAAACGTTTGCCGGGTCAACTAGTATTTTTTATATTTTAATATACGTCGGCGCATTGTGAAACTCCATTTCAATACAATCTATAATAATATCATAAATTCGAAAGTTTGGATGTTTATGAGTATGGATGTTTGTTTACGAATTAATCAAAATTTTACACGAATAGAGAATATAATTAAAATTGCTATTTTTATATAAAACACAATATATTATTTAAAGTATATGAATAGCATTACAAAAATAAAATATTTATAAAGGCATCTTTTATTTTGTTTTCAATATTTAGATATATTAATGAGTATGAAGGTTATTGACTTTGACGATGGTGTCTTCTAAAGTCACCAAAGTAGCTTTGCACTTTGAACTCGACATTCTCGAACAAATCCACACAGCCTTAGGTCCATTACTTCTATGGTATTTGTTGTACCTGTAGTTTCCCATTATTATCACAGGTTTCCCAAAACGAGATGTACTATAAATTATTTCTGTAAAAAAATACAGTACATGTATATGAAACATTGGAAAGCGACTACACTAGGTATAAGGAATAGTCATGACCTGTTATTTTAAAACAAACTCTATTACAGTTTCGATATTCTGCTTATAGAAGGTATTTGAAGAATTACAATTGATGAATGATTATAATAAGCACCACTGTTGACTGCATAGTGACACTAGTGGCAGTTAACACCTACACTTTCTATCGTCGGCACTTGGTGAAAATCCATTTTAATTCAATACTTTATCACTTATACACTTGTACTGTTTCACAATAAGGGAATTATAATTTATTTCCAACCGGTATTTACAGTTAAGTTTGTAACTGTAAATACCCTGATGATGCTTTTGTAAGCGAAACCGGTTGGAAGTAAATTATAATTCCCTTATTATAAAACAGTACAAGAGTATAAGTGATAAAATATTGCAGTTAACATCGATGAAGTAACCTTTTTTATTTCTTAATTTTTATAAATAAAATAAAAGTAGCCTTTGCTTGTTCCGGGTCTACAACTACCTGGATGCCAAATTTCATGAAAATCGATTCCGTGGGTTAATAGTTTAGTTCTTAAATTGTATACATAAAATAGAAGTAGCCTATGTTTGAACCGGGTCTTCAACTTGCTGGATGCCAAATTTCATGAAAATCGATTGCGTGGGTTAATTTATATTTTATTTCTTAAATTGTATACATAAAATAGAAGTAGACTATGTTTGAACCGGGTCTACAACTATCTGGATGCCAAATTTCATGAAAATCGATTGCGTGGGTTAGTTAAATTTTATTTATTAAATTGTATACATAAAATAGAAGTAGCCCATGTTTGACCCGGGTCTACAACTATCTGGATGCCAAATTTCATCAAAATCGATTATGTGGTTAATTTAATAGTTTGGACTAACAGATTTTTGTAATTTTAATATCAGTATAGTTTGGTAAAAATTAGGTACTTCAAATTTTGTAATTAAAAATTTTTACAAAATATAAAAAATCGTATATTTTGCAAATTCGGCCTCATATGGAGTACTGCTCTCACTTGTGGTCGGGGGCTCCTCAGTACCAGCTCCTTCCTTTTGACCGAATTCAACGTAGAGCGACTCGAATCGTCAATAACAGGACTATTTCTAATCGGCTTGATTCTTTGGCATTACGTAGGGATGTGGCTTCGCTCTGCATCTTCTACCGAATCTATCATGGGGAGTGTTCCGAAGAACTGTTTGGATTAATTCATGCCGCAGAATTTCACGATCGGACATCGCGACTAAATTCAAAATTTCATCTTCACATCTCGATGTCTGGAAATCTACAACTGTGCGATTCTCGAGGCACTTTTTCCCCGCACTATTCCTCTGTGGAACGAATTACCGGCGGGGATTTTTCCAAGCAGATAGATACGACTTAGGACCTTCAAGAAAAGAGCCTACTCTTTCTTAAAAGGCCGGCAACGCAACTGCAAATCATATGATAGTGTGGTTGTCCATGGGCAGTGGTAATTACTTACCATCAGATGAGCCTCTTGTCCGTTTGCCCCCTTTTCCATAAAAAAAAAATCTCAAATTCTGCTTCGTCGGCACTTAGTGTAATTCCACTTTCTACACTTTTTAACGTCGACACTTGGTGAAACTCCATTTTAACACCTTATAGATAGAAGATACAGCACAAGTGTTATTAATTAATAAATATTATGTTAACTCCATTTTAATACAATATTTATCATTTTATACACTTGTACTGTTTCACAATAAGGCAGTCATTATTTATTTTCAACCGGTTTTGCTTACACAAGCATTATCAGGGTATTTGCAGTTACTAACTAAAAACAAAATCTGATTATGCTTGTATAAGCGAGTGTTTTGTAAAATTATTTAAACGGTTTTAAAAAAGACAATAAAACTAAAAAAATGAAAATAGAGCAAACTATATTTCGTAAATATTTTTATTGTTAACACAAAAGACATAGATCTTTCTCATTGTTTCTTAGTGACAATGAAAATTATTGACTTTAATAACAACATTGTCTAAAGTCACCAGGGTGGCTTTACAATTAGAGCTGACTTTTCTCGAGCAAACCCATTGAGCTTTTGGTCCTTTGCATCTATAATATTTGTTATATCTGTATTTCCCGATCATTATTACAGGTTTCCCGAATCGGGACGTTGTGTAAATTATATCTGCAAAAATAAATTAACTGTAGGTAATTAAATATATTTTATACCAGCAAATACTCGTGACTTCGTACGCATAACCAAAAATCATTATTTTTTCTTTGCTCGCTCTGGTAAAAAAGTAGCCTACGTCGCTCATGGATAATGTCGCTTTATAGACATGAATTTTTTTTTAAAGACAGTCGATTAGTTTTTAAATTAAATCGTAACAAACGAACAAAAACTCATATCTTTCCGTTTTATAGTAAAGTAGCTGTGCCCGCCAACTCGTCCGCGTGGAAACATTACTTAAATAAAAGTTCCAGGGTTTTACCCGCATTGTTCCTGTTCCCGTGGGATTTCCAGGATTAAAACTATCCTATGTCCTTTCTCGGGTCTCAAACTATATTATAATATTAGTATGGATTGAAAAATAACAGCGGCCGAGATTAGGTTACTCATTTTATACACGAATCCCTCGGGAACAACTCATTTTTCCGAGATAAATAACCTATGACGCGCTATTCCAGGTTAACACCAGTGCGCCAAATTTGATTGCGTCATGAGACCAGGATATATACCTGTAGTACCTTCTGGGTCATGTTTAGCTATTATGATATGCGCAAAAATGGAGAGAGTTGACTCTTTCCATCAGGAGACCCATCTGCTTGTTTGCTAGCTTATAATATATAAAAAAAATCTAATTTTTTTCCCGTGTTGGTTCGGGTCCTATTTTGAAAAATAAATCAACAGCCTTACTTGTAGGTATCTTGTTAAATTCTTGATTAGGCCAAACGTGTAACCAACACCATGATTGCTGACTAGGTGGTAAAGTTCTATGTGACATTTTATCGATAGTAACGCATCATTAACATCATTGGTCACTGGCGAAGATTGCATCTTTCCATCAGGAGAGTTTTTTTTATATATATATGTCACAAGATAGCAAACAAGCAGATGGGTCTCGTGGTGAAAATAGGTGATGGTTCACCTATAGACGCCAAAGATATTAATGGTGCGTTGCTATCTTGTGGCGAGGTCTAATGCCACATGCATAAGTTTACCGGTTACCTTACCCTCCAAACCGGAACACGACAATGCTAGTCACTGACGTTATTGTGGCAGGAATAGGTAAGGCGATGGTACTACACTCGGGCGAGACAATGCAGAACTCTACCACCTAGTAAGTCTTTTGCTTGTTTGCTATACTATGATAGAAACAAAATCTCCATGTCTCACCTCCTTTTTTATATCATAAGATAGCAAACAAGCAGATGGGTCTTCTGATAGTAAGAGTCAACCATCGCCCATAGACACCAAAGATGTTAATGATGCGTTGCTATCTCGTGGCGAGGTCTAATGTCACATGCATAAGTTATCACCTGACTTATCCTGCTGAAATTGCGTCGATGCTTGTCATTTTGTGACCCGTCGGGAGGGTTACGTAGCCGGTATATTTATACCCAATGGCAATATTGATTTTGTTGAACATTTGTACTGTTTCACGACTATAATTTATTTATTTTAAAGCCAATTGTTTCATCTATTCATCTGTTATAACGGCTTTAAACTAGTTTTAATTAAAAGCTGTGATGATACTCTAATAGACAAAACACGTCGGCCTTAAAATAAATAAATTATAGATGTGAAATAGTATAATTGTTAAACAAAATCAATACGATGCAGTTTAATGTGCGGATGACCAAGTGCGGATGGAAAGTATATATACCTGAGTCATTCCTTATCACAAGGATAGCACCGTATTATTAAATCCGTACTATCCTGTAACATACAAAACCGGCCAAGTGCGAGTCGCACTCGCGGACGAAGGGTTCCGTACTATCAATGCAAAAAAAATACGTAAAAATCACGTTTATTGTGTGGGGGTTCCCCATATATTTACATTTTTTTTTTCAATTTTTAGTAGGTTCTTGTTGTTATAACGGCAATAGAAATACATAATTTGTGAAAAATTCAGCTTACTTGCTGTCACGGTCCTGGTAACAGACAGACAGACAGACAGCGGAGGCTTAGTATTAGGGTTCCGTTTTACCTTGTGGGTACGGAACCCTAAAAATGATGCTAATATTTTAAACACAACATTTATTCATCAATGAATATAAAATAAATATATGTAAGCCTAGCATGTCATAATGCCAATTTTATATCATTAGTAACATTTTTCTCTTTTATACCACATTATAAGACTAACTACGTTAGTTTACTTTTAAGCTGAAGTTTCCCGAATGCAAAGTGTTATTATGATATTTTCTGGGTTGTCCTTAAACTTGAGTTTGGTGGTGTATTAACATACACGTACTTTAGATGACTATGGTATAACTGTCGGTACCGATAATCGCAAGAAACAAGCGATAGCCTTTATTAGGTCGATAAGGATTATAATCCATTTAATAACAGCATTTTTACAGAGGGTGACTTTACTCTTGGCGTTACATTGCTTTGGCCAAACTAGTAAATTTTAAGTCATACTGCATATGGGAATTATTGACTTTATTTGGTGTCTTCTATAAGTCAGCAGGGTGACTTTAAGTTCCTTAATGTGTATGAGAATTGTTGATTTTAATAACTGTATCTTCTACAGTCACCAGGGTGGCTTTACACTTTGCGCTATCTTTCCTTGAACAGACCCATAGTGCTTTCACTCCTTTACTTCTGCAATGTTTGTTGTATCTGTATTCTCCCATTATGATAACAGGTTTACCAAATCGTGACGTCCCATAAATCACTGCAAAAATATTTTAAATGTAACTGAAAATTAATGCTTTGTCAATATTGATTTTCCTTTTTTGGAAATACTAAAAACAATCGTCGTTAAATTAACTGTAATAAAACAGCCAATTCATTACTAAATAATACATTTCACGCTTTGCCAAACAATCAATGCAGAAAAGGAACAAAACATACAAAAAAATCATCTGCCTATGTCACGAATAGATTTGGGAGTTGTACCTACTTTTATTTCCCTATCACGTTGAGAAGTTATTTGTTTTTGTCACTGTTATATCACGCGTGATAAATAACGATCGTTATATTTTATTGGTCAAGATTATTATCACAGTGGGTGCGTTTTATTCCGTCTGTTACACGTCGCTGTAATAATGACTTGATATAGTTATTTATACGATTACAATTTATAACTGATTAGTAAAGTGAAATAGCGGTGTCAGTCAAATGTTGTTGCTTTGTGTCTTTCATACGATGGAATTCTGCGAATTATAAACTAAAGCATTAGCTTGGGCCGCGTGAGATTAAATAACGGTCGTTTTATATGAAACATACGGTTTCAATGCATATTACGGTGCAGCACGTGAATTATGTTATAACGAGTGATATAACCAGTGATGCGTCAAATTTGCCATGTCTAATCACGAATATACATAAATCAGTTACAAAATAATGCGTAGGTATGCGTATCGTATTATGCCTATGAATAATAGGACTGTCGAGCACATTTTTGTATTGCGATAAAAAATATTGAATTTGTTTGTAAGGAAATTTGCTTTTTTGGATAATACTCTTTATTTCACATGACTATTTAAATTAAATAATTAAAGAAAAGGAAAACCTAAGAAAAATATACACTACTTTTTATTTTAATTCGTTTTATAGACAAAGGCGTTACCCTGCGAAAATCCGTAATTGGAATAAGAAATCAACTGCAAAATATTTCTTCTTTAATTTGAAAAATTAAGTTAATAAAACAACTAATACAAGATTAATTTTAGATGGAATAAATAACTGGTTTCAATTCGGTTTCTATTGTTGTAACTTGTAACTAATTAAAATAAAAAAGCATTAACACCAAGAATTTGTCGTGTCGTACCACAATTAATTGAATTTGGAAAATATTTAGAAGTGAAAAGGAATTTTATTACTAGATTATGCAAGCTAAAGCCCTCATTAATATAATAAACATGTTTATTAGAGGCTTAGATCAAATAAATAAATGTTTGTTTTTTATATTAAAACCACTACGAAACAGTAACGTTGTAGATTATGTAGGTACTTGTTTATTGTTAACCTTAAATTATTGTTAACATTTAAATTAAGTCGCATATTGGAGATATAATTTAGAAATAATACAATTTCTACAGGTATTAAAATATTTATTTATCTTCAAACGTTTCTTTTACACGCCGCTGTGATAATGACTTGATATAGTTCAAACGATTCTTTAATATTAAACATTTAACATAACTTGAAACTAGAATCCTTAACTTTAAATTTAAATTTGTAATAAATTAACAAAATAATATAAAACTTTTTTGCCGCCAGAATTATACATCAATGAGTGTGGGAATTATTGACTTTTATGATAGTGTCGTCTATAGTCATCAGCGTGGCCTTACATTTTGCACTTGCCATTCTCGAACATATCCATAAGCCTTTAGGTGCTTTGCTTCTGCAGTGTTTGTTGTATCTATATTTCCCAATTATTATCACGGGCTTTCCAAATCGAGATCTTCCATAAACCACTTCTGTAAATACATATTTTTTTTAGTATACTTCTTACTGTTAAAGATATTTACACACAAGTACACGGCAAATTTATCTTATGTACTAAGGAATAATTAAACTTCACATATAATAAAACCCAAAATATTTATTAATTCTTAAAATTACCTTGACTGCACTACTGCTAATATATAGTATTATCCAATTTTAAACTTCTATAATTGTAATGTAATTAATCATGACTATGGGAATGATTGACTTTAACAATAGTATCTTCTACAGTTACCAGTGTAGCTTTACATCTAGCGCTTACCAATTTGGAACAAACCCATAAAGCTTTCGGCCCTTTGCTTCTATGATATTTGTTATATCTGTATTTTCCCATTATTATAACAGGTTTTCCAAAACGAGATATTCCATAAACCACACCTGTAAAAATTACTTTAACATTATATGTAATTAATTGACGCAAATCAGTCGTGGCTTTATTTAAAATTAGTAACTATAAAACTCCTTATAAGTAATTGTATAACTGTTAGTATACGATAGTGATATATAATATTTTCAAAGCTTTTATGTTAATTGTAGCAACAATTTTGACACAGAAGCAGCTGGGGTCAGAATAATGCTATTAATACATTATTTTTGTAGAGTAGATGATTTTGGGATATGATGGTGGTATACTTTCACAACAGTGAAAGTATTACATTTCTTAAAGCAGTGTAGTTTTCATATCACTTTTTAATGCTATGTAATTGCTTCAAGTACCGATTTGATCATTCATATTTCAGAGTGTACACAGTATTTTAAAATTACTTTGGATTTAATGTTATTATTCCGAGGCAATATTATCAATATTGAAATAATACTGATATAAACTTAAATATATATATATATATATATATATATATATATATATATATATATATATATTAGGGTGCTTTTTTTTGTGACTATTTTTTTTTCGCTCCCATCCCGAAATTTTGTTGGAAATACACCCAAAAAATTCCCTGAAAGTATGAGCCCTTAATATTAATATTAAGTACTCCTACACAGCGTGTGAAGATTTCCCATTTGAAATATACGAGAACTTTCATTTGTTTTTTTCAAATTTCTATAGCTCAGTGGCATTTCATAGCATCGCTCTGACCATGGACGGGTTTTTTTCAGAATTGAATGCTCTACAAAAGTGTCCATTGTCGCGAAGTCGTAATTCATACTGGCGGGGTAGTACGGACCGCCAAACCGAATTTTTCATAGAATTCTTGTTTTTTCACTCATTATCTCATATATATATATATATATATATATATATATATATATATATATATATATACTACTGCTACTACTACTCAGTTCAGGCAGGTGAATATTTACTCGTTTGTAAATATTCACCTGCCTGAACTGCCTGGCAGGAAGGCAGGATAGTCCATCTTAAAATGAAGCCCCGACCAATCGTTATTTGCTATTAAGATTGCTTAGCGTAGAAATTACTAAGACTGTTTCGGCTATTAAAGCCTAAGTAAATTCGAATTTATTTCATAAATTTTATAACCTTTTACAGACAATTCTTAATGAGTGTGGGAATTATTAATTTTGATAATAGTATCTTCAACAGTCATAAGGGTGGCTTTACACTTGGCGCTATCTTTTCTTGAACACACCCATATAGCTTTCGGTCCTTTACATCTATGGTATTTATTGTATCTATAATCTCCCATTATTATTACAGGTTTACCAAAACGCGATGTGCTGTACACCACTTCTGTAAAAAAAACTTATGTATAAGCAATATTTTTTTAAATATTAGTCATAAGCATTGTTAATATTATATAAGAACATAATAATATATGTATACTAGCTGACCCGGCAAACGTTGTTTTGACATATAAATAACTAGCTGACCCGCGCAGCTTCGCCCGCGAGTAGATTAACATGTCGTCAAGATAGTTTTTAGGACAAATTTCATTCCCTATTTCAACCCTTTAAGGGTTGATTTAAAAAAAATAGCCTATATTTGACCCCGGCTTTTCAACTACTTCCATGCCAAATTTCATGAAAATCGGTCGTGCGGTTTAGCCGTGAAAGCGTAACAGACAGACAGACAGACAGATAGACAGACACACAGATAGGCAGACAGACAGACAGACAGATAAACAGACAGACAGACTTTCGCATTTATAATATTAGTATGGATTGAGTTAAAAGAAGGGGTTGATGGTAGAAGGGTGAAAATGTACATAGTAAAAAATTAAAATAAAAAAATGACCCAAACATAAAAAAATTAGGGGTGGACATCTCTTATTACTTAGGGGTATGAAAAATAGATAGTAGCCGATTCTCAGACCTACTGAATGTGCCTATAAAATTTCATAAAAATCGGCCAAGCCGGAGCCGTTTCGTAGGAGTATGGTAACTAACATTGTGATACGAGAATTTTATATTTAAGATTATAAAAACTGATAATATTGATTTTATATACATATATATATATATATATATATATATATATATATATATATATATATATATATATATATATATATATATATACATTATAAATAATTTTCACATTTAAAGAAGAAAAGTTTGACTACATTTTTAGTCATTATCAACTTCTATTTTTTTTAATTAAAAAAAAGTGCTAAGCTTTTTTAAATATATGGTAAAGCCAATTCAAGGAAATCCAGAAAGCATAGAAAAATAGAAATATTAGTATTGTAATATACAAATGTAATAAAAATTATTTATGTACATAATATTATTGTAAAAATAAATAACTGAACCTAAAATACCATCAACCTTCAATAATTACGCAAATTTTGACTAGAATTTAATAATAATTTTATATATTTCGTATACATACACAATGTGAAGTGCAATTTTTACAAAACTGATCGGATACTCTCCGAGAGTGAAGGCAAGTGTCTCCAAAATTGTCTTACACGTAATTATTAGATATAACGACCCCATAAAAAATGTTCTTTCTAGTTTAGACGAGAAATATATTTTATTAGTCTAAGCGGGAACTGTCAAAAATTGTGGAGATCTAGACTAAGAACAAAAATATATTGTTTTATGGTCATTAGACAAATAATAATCCATCGGCCTGGCGATCAGTAACTTGTTAATTTTTCTTTTTTGAAAGTTTCTTTTCGTACTTTTTGTGGTAAAATTGATGTATTTTGCTTAGTGCAATATAAAAAATTAAATCTGTAGCAATGCCAGATGAAAATGAAAATGAAAAATGGTTTATTAAACATCCAACAAATACAATAATACCAGACCAGACATATATAACCGTTACCAGACCATTCTCAACATATTTTTTGCAATCATGAATTTTCTCAATAACTTTTTTAAGAAAATACCTATAAAAAAAACTAAACGTCAAAATTGGTGTTTTTCTTTTATTCTTTGAGTGAAATTGGTCTAGCATATTCATAAAGAAACACAATAAAAAAAAGAATCTAAAAAAAGACGTGTGGCACTCGGAGACTGCCGCGGTAAAGCTATTGCATAGCATTTTTTATCAACTTATGCAATTACAATTATTATATATTCACTGTTGTACGTATCTACGTATTTATCATCGTAGGTATTTATCATCTGATAAATACCTATACACCTATATACTTTCTCACAAATAGCTGATTACGGTAGTTTTCCAATACAACCAATGCCATCTAAAAGCGGGTTGCTGAACTAAAGAGACAAGCGTGATATTTCAAAAAGTCATTAAAAGTTCTGGTATTTATCGATAGATGGAAAAACTAAAAAGTATCACCGCTGTGCCGGTCGGAGTGGCGGGTGTTAGGTTTTTTTCGTTACGGAATTTTTGGATTCGGTCTCCGTGCTCAAGGCCCGCGATAGAAGCTATGCAATAGCTTAAAAAATTTTACAAATTACATTACGCCAGACCGATCGATTATTTGTCTAATGTTTTACCAAAAACAATACCATCATGATTAACAATTATCATCTTGAATAAAACGTAAAAATTCCATGTTTTCTTAATTTTTTTGTACACCGTTTCCTTACACATTGTATAGTAGCCATAAGCACGTACGTAGGTAAATATATCCCTTTAATAGAAGAACATACATTTGTTATACGTGTTTACTATTTACAAAGGTGAGATGGAGAAATGAATACCAAAATTTCATTTTCTTTCTCTTTTTATCGACATTTTGCTTAGCTCATCGACTCTATGTACAGTTTCTCTACGTTTGGGTATTAAACCCACAACATCAACACTAACTTTATTATCACTAGACCAAAATATTTTTCTGTGTTTCAAACTCATTGCTTCAAGTATATTCCATTGTGGATGAGGTATTTCGGCCGCGGATGATCATGTACAACATGCGTCCGTAATATGTACATATTAACATCTGTAAAAAATCGCGCTTTGCAGGTACCGCCTTTGGTACACCTCCATTTCTTCGATATTTGACTGCTGCGTTCGTTATAAAAGGTATAACCGTCAAGGATGGCTACTAACTTCCCCGCTACGTTTGCGACATAGCGAACTGTAAAAATACACTTTAAATTAAAGTAACAATTTAAATGAAGGAAATTTCAACACTGACAGGAATCGAACCAGCGACCTCTGTATGATACGATGTCATAAAGAACCATTGCCTCTGGTTCAACCTGGTTTTTTTTCTATAGAACTAACTAACCACACCGATTGTAACGCCCTCTAGTTTAGGTAAGTGTAATGTGTTTTGCTGAACTTATCTCTAAAACAGTGTTTTAATAATGTAAGTATATTAATAATTTGAATTACTCACCTGAAGTCTTGCCCACTAAAGTCCCTGAACGACGTAAGATACTATACCGCGGTGTTTTGCTCAGTTCCTATATCAGTAAAACGACTCGTTTTATATACGTTACATTACCTACGAGACAAAAGCTTGAACCGTCCTATAAATGTCAAATACAAAATGTCCAAGCAACTTGTGAAACATCTCGTTATTATTAAATTGGTTGCTAATGGTTATTGCTACGAATGACGGTTCGTTGATCATAAGAACCCGGCATTAAAGAACGATGGTTTTACTCGAACGTGGCTTTGATCGACTGGCAACCAAAACCGCTATGTCTGAAGATTTGTGGAAAAAATAACGTGTGGTACCGTTTGGTAAAAATAACGTTTGTGTAAAAAATAATGTGGAAATAGCAAAGATAACGAGCTGAAAGCCAGTCTCGTTGGTATATAAAACCACGGTATAATAATGACATAAGGGCCAGCTTTATCGATGAGCCATAAAACCGCGGCATTACAATGATATAAGGACGAGTTTTACCGATGAGCCATTAAACTGCGGTATTACAATGATGCCAGGGCGAGCTTTACCGATCAGCCATAAAACCGCGGCTTTACTCGCCCGTCGAGCGGGGCCTTTAAAATATGCAACGTGGTGTCGACTAATATTTCGTTTATCCTAATTTACCCGCCGCGAGAAATGCAAAAATTTTTTTATATATTATAATATAGCAAGCAAGCAGATGGGTCTCCTGATGGGAAGAGTCAACCATCGCCTATAAACATATACGTATAATAATCTTAGCAAAACGGTCTCTGAATAGTATTCATTACCACTATCTCCACTTTAAAAGAGTACCTTACCAAGAGCAGAGCACTGAATTTTCTGAGACTACTGAAATATTATCTTTATGATTACTAACATACAGTGTAAACTTGAATGTACTTCAAAATGCGATGCCTCTTCTTACCAAGAATGTCATCTGTTTCTTTATTATTTGTTGTACACAGGAAACAAAGTAGTATGGCTTTATATAAATAACGAATATATATCGAAAACTAAACTTTAATTTCGATTTTACTACATAATTCATTTAATGAAGAAAACAATGACAATGCCTCAGAAGAAAGTTAAGAGCTAACTTTATTAAGATACTTATATGACTAGTTTTTTTCAACACTTGTACAGAGATCATTTAGACACTAGTCCCATCTTAATTCAATAAATAAATGTCAAGGTACAAAACACAAAAAATAAAAAATAAATAGTTTTGATAAAAGAATCAGAAAAAAGCGCTGTTTTAAAACATGCATATAATACAGAAGTGACTTCGTTAAATATTATTCTCTTTGGTACATGAACGATTTTTATATATAATTTTTGTAATTACCCCCATTTTTAATCGACTTCCCAAAAGGAGGAATTTATCAAATCGACTATGTTTTTTTCAATGTTTGTTACTACAGCACTCTGTCATGTATAAACCTAATTCGAAAAATCTTTTTTTGTTTAGATTTGCTGCAGTTGACGGTTTATGTAGTTTTATTGTGTTAATTAGATAATTTTGATACATAATTCACCGGGCACTATTTTTTACATGTTACTGGCATACTGATTTACATATTATGTATATACAAAAATCAAAAATGATACTAGCAATTTAGGTAATGTAACATAATTTTTATTCAATTCCTACTAAGGCTACTATTAGTAAGATAACGTAACTCAATCAGGAAACGAATTACACGAGGTTACCAAGAGAACCAAGTGAGATAATCTTCTATCTTTTTCTTAACTTTACTTCAGTAACTACTTAAGAATAGTGACTTAGGGCACTTAACAAAGAGCTGCGTACCGCTCTATATTTAAAAAGGTAGAAATGATCCATCAAACCCTTGGCCTCCTAGGTAATCAGACATCTACACCCGTAAGAAGCGCGAGGTTGGATAAATATTGTTTACATATTTGAAATGTAAAAACAAATTGAATTTGTAACTGTCTGCAAACTTCTCATGGCGATTTCTGTAATGCTATTGTAACTAGAAAAGCAGCCCAACAAATGGACAATCACACCGAGAGACCCCAGCATCACAATGGTCAAACACACCCTATTTTCACCCTATCAGCAGCACTAACAAAACAATGTACGTACTCAATGCACATTGACAATGTTGCTAATTTATTATTGTATTGCCTCTGCGGTGTAGTGGTCCGGTGTCGGAATTGACCGCATGAGGTCCCGGGTTCGATTCCTGGGTCGGGCAATTATAAAATGTGTTTTTTCAGTTTTCCGATAAAAACAACATTGCCCGGGATTGGAAAGTGCCCGGTTGGCGATAGGCTGGCCACCTATCACATTGTGGCACCAAGTATCTTCGGCTAAGCGTGGGTGCACTTGTTGTACCTCTGCCTACCCTTTCGGAGACACGGGCGTGAAGATACTTTTTTTTATTATTGTATTGTGTTGTATAATATATTTTATATATAATCGCCTCTGTCGTTTAGCGGTCCAGCGTTGGCGTTGACTACATGGGGTCCCGGGTTCGATTCCTGGGTCGGGCACAAAAAAAGTGTTTTTTCAGTTTTCTGATAAACACAAAGTTGCCCGGGATTGGAAAGTGCCCGGTTGGCGATAGGCATGCCACCTATCACATTGTGGGACCAAGTATCTTCGGCTAATCGTGGGTGCGCTTATTGTACCTCTGCCTACTCCTTCGGGGATATGGGCTTAAGATACTTTTATAATATGACATTGTATTTTTATTTCTATTTTTTTATATCAAAAGATAGCAAACAAGCAGATGATCATGGGTCTCCTGATGGAAAGAGTCAACCATGACCTATAGACACCAAAGATGTAAATGGTGCGTTGCTATATTGTGGCGAGGTTTAATGCTACATGCATAAGTTGACCGGCTACCTTACCCTCCAAACCGGAACACGGCAATGACAAGCACTGACGCTATTACGGCAGGAATATGTAAGGCAGTGGTACCAGACCCGGGCGAGACATTAAAGAACTCTACCACCTAGTAGCTACAATTGTAGCAGCAATCCTATTTCAATAGTATTTATTCCAAATTTACCACTGTTTTTCTTATTTCTGCAGTTTTTATTGAAAATTTACCGCTATTATTCTTATTTCGGTAGTATTTATATAAAATTTACCGCTGCTTTTTTATTTTCGAAGTATTTATTCCAAATTTAACTCGACTTTTTTTTTTATTTCAGTAGCGAAATTGCAAGTACATCGTGACTTCAACTTTTTTCAGATGCTATTGTAATGGCAGAAAATATTTCTTAAGCCCATACTATTATTCTATACACTTTATATCGAAATACCCTTAACGGATATAGTTTTCCCTTTACTAAGTAACATGACCCTGATTACAAAAAAATATTTGTAGAGAAAATTATTTACATGACCCTGAATACAACTTGTAATATTTTTTGTCTTGAATATAGTATTCCGATGGATAGTGCTGATGGTCGAAGTGTTGTCTTATGATCTGCATCTCCTTGGTGGAGACGAATCTTGACTTGCAGGATTTGCCCCTCGTGCATCGCCACGCCAAGGTACTGGTGCTTATCTTCGCCAAGTAGTACGTATATCCGTTAATTAGAGCCACTTGCTTTCCCATTTTATTTGTCACCAGTGTTACTATTAAAGAAAAAATGTAAGCTGTTATCATCAGATTTCAAATATTATTCTTATGTGACTGTAGAATTGCAACGGCCGTTGAGATAAGAGTAGGTTAAAAAAATCGAGGATTCTCTGCATGTTTGTGAGTTATGTGATGATGGTCCAGGCCCTGCTCGGGCCCATTGATCCGGGTCTCCTTGAAGGATAGACCATCTGTTCATCTGCCAGGAAATTCATAAAAGCGAACGATTGGCATAATGAGCCTAGTAGTCACGATGGTGATGCACGGTGGTAGAGTTCTGCTATGTCTCGCCCAGGTTTGATCCCACCGCTTTATCGATTCCAATTGCAATAGTGTTTTTTTTTTTTTATATCATAAGATAGCAAACAAGCAGATGGGTCTCCTGATGGAAAGAGTCACCCATCGCCTATAGACACCAAAGATGTTAATGGTGCGTTGCTATCTTGTGGCGAGATCTAATGCCACATGCATAAGTTTACCGGCTACCTTACCCTCCAAACCGGAACACGACAGCGACAAGCACTGACGCTATTGCGGCAGGAATAGGTAAGGCGGTGGTACCAGACCCGGGCGAGACAATGCAGAACTCTACCACCTAGTAGCCACGATGGTAGTGACTCGATAGCCAATCGGTCGCCTTTTACGACCTGCCTGGCAGAACGGCAGTTGGCCTATTCTACAAAGGAGGCCGGGACCAACACGGCGGGAAATAGTGTTAACGCTTGTCGCTTTCATGTTCCGATTAGAGGGTAAAGTAGTCGGTAAACTTTTGTATGTGACATTATCATCCGAGATATGTAGAGACTAGCATCCCCTATTTCATGATTTTGTTAAGTACAGGCGATAGTTGTCTCTTTCCATCATCCATGTCATCTGCTTGTTTGCTATCATGTGATTTAAAAAAATAGTCATAGATACTCGAAATAAACACACATACATAATTGCTCATATCAGTATATTTTATATAATATTTGATACAATCACTTTCATTTGAAATATTCTTTCAAGTACAATTATTTGAAATATTCTTTCACTTCATGGTATTTCGTAAAACAATTACGTTCCTTGTTAAAACATAGGTGACATTTACATATTATACAAGCTATTTGAGACTTTTTTCCGCATTTAAACTTACACCGTAGTCGATTCCGCGTCCATTTAGGCCAATGATTACAACCTATGCCGGCAGCCTCCATTGCGCCAAAATATTTTTTGTATTTATAATATTCTGGAATATAAATTTAAACATGAGAAGTGACCTACAATAAGTCACGCAATATCGCCTGTGGGAGTCGCTAATAGATTCATGTCGTTAAATTGCTATAATTTTCAAGCAAATATTTACTGTTTTGACCTCAGAGTGCTAAGTGTGAGTTTTTCTTTTCGCATTCGATCGTGAGCGCGTTTCGAGTTTACTAGGAATTTGTATGTGATTTGTACAGCGCCACCTAGCGGTAAACTGGTTTCTCACGTTTACCACTAGGTGGCTCTGTACAAATCACATACAAATTCCTAGTAAACTCCAAACGCGCTCACGATCGAATGCGAAAAGAAAAACTCACACTTAGCACTCAGATCACATAAATAGTTTTGGCTTTTTTTATTTTATTAGATTTCCCCCGTGATGATCCGGGTCTCTTATAAAGAATATACCATCTGCTGTTTGCCAGGCAGTTCATAAAATCCGAACGATGGGCTATAACGTGTCACTTATACCATTACTACTAGGTGGTAGAATTCTGCATTGTCTCTCCCGGATCTAGTACCACCACCTTACCTATTCCTACCATAATTGCGCCAGTGCTTGACATTCTCTTCTCTTGTTTTGGAGGGTAGCCGGTAAACTTATGCATGTGGCATTAAGTACCCGCTATAAGAATGATATAAAAAAAAGATAGCATCCACAGATGGTTTTTCCTGAAAAAAAGAGAAACCCTTACTTTAAGACACCAAACATGGTAACCACAGACCACATGAATACTCCGTGATGGTAACGATAGTAGATACAGCGAACTGCCTGGCGGACTAACAAATTATCTATTTTCAGAGACAATCCGGTAAGCGTACAGTAGCGTAAATTATATTACGAGTAGTTAAATTTTCATAAAAATGCCACAACGAATAATGAAATGCGGCGGCAAATGGTCATGTGACAGTTGCGAACGCACCACTGCCATTCACTGTCAGACCTTTTGTACAACACAATTCTGAAGTCGACTTCATATTCCCATTATTGTAGAAAGTGAATCAATTTATAGTCGCCAACGGGTCACCATTGGTATTTTTGGCCCATACAACTAAAAATAAAATAAAATGTAATATAATTTAGTATATAAAATAAAAAGACGATTTTCACCATTAAATATATATCGAATAGTTAGAGTTTCATAAAAATGCCACCACGAATCATAAAGGTCGGCGGTGGATGCCCATGTATCAGTTGAGAACGCACCACTGCCATCTCACTATCAGCGATAAAACGTCCTTTACAAGTGCGACCTTTTGTACAACGCCACGCTGAAGTTGACTTCGTTTTCCCATTATTGTAGAAAGTGAATCCATTGATTATCGCCAACAGTTTACCATTGGTGTTTTTGACCCATTCAACTAAAAATAAAATAAATCGTTATATAATTTAGTTTGTAAAATTGCAAGACAAATTTCACTGACGCTTAAAGGAATGCGCATTTTATGGCGATATTGAGAGTTATTATTAAATGGAAAGAAGAAAAGATGATTTGGAGATAAGATTTTATTACCCTAATATGTATTTACTCGTAAAGTATAAAATTACCAAACAATTTGAAGAGTACAGGGGAAAACATGCTATGTCACATTTTTATGTTTTTTGAACTGGAAATGCCACTGTGAAGTATAAATTTGGTAGAACAAAACGACAATACACACTTTTCAGTAACATGCATAGTCACGGAGTAATATTTATAGTAAAATATTGATGCAGTGCAATAACAAGCAATGTCCAACTCGTACAGGAGAAAAATAAGCATTGTCCAACTCGTACAGGAGGAAAATAGGTATTGTCCATCGTTGTTAGTTCGACGTTTGTTTAATGACGTCTTGTTTTTTGAGGTTGTTTTGTTCGTCCTGTTGTGTTGTGTGGCGTGTGTTTAATATATTTTTATTGAATATGTCGCCAGAAGAAGAAAACGAGGTTAACCTGAAGCAACCTACCAAAAAACGTAAACTTTACGGTCGATTGTCGGATATTAATAAGAATATTAGACTTCAAAGTCATGAAACTGGACCAAGTTGTAATTGCAAGAGATACAAGTGTTTTGAAGCTGTGAATGAGGCACAGAAGGCAAAAATTTTGAAGGATTTCAAGCTTTTGTTATCTAGGGATAAAAAAAAACCTTTATTTAAGTGGTCTAATAAGTGTTTTGGAAATTCAAAGAAGACGACCTAGAAAAGAAGAACCTGAAGCTAAGTTACACACGGCAAATTACGCTTAAAGAGTGAGAGTTGTAGACGAAACCCAGCAGCTTAATGTGCCAGTGTGTGCCTCAGCATTACAATTCCTCTTGGATGTCGTCTATTCTCATGGCATCTAAAAAGAAGTTGAAATTCCATAATGACTCTCACAGTGCTGGTGAGTTTTTTCTGCCAGATCAATCCTGTAAAGACAGCCTTCCAGTTTCAAAGGCAAAATTTATGGATATCCAGGCCCTGTCAAAGTTTTGTGAATCAAAAGCTAAGCAATACTTCTCACAGATAAAATATAATGATACTTAAACAATAAATATTTCATGGACATTGCATATTATTTGCCTGTATTTTCTGACTTTGATCTGTTTTCCTGTGCTAACTCAATGAAACTAAGAACGAAAAGGTTTTCTTTTACTACACAACAGAAACAAATATATTTTCTTTATAAATAAATATACCTTCCTTCTATTTGAAACTTTATTGTACCTTTTTTTAAGGACCAAAAGATTAATTTAGCAATTTCTCAGTTCATTGTCTTTGTGACATTGCATGTTTTTCCCCTGTGCCCTTCATTTTTAATATTGATACAAACGACATCGCATTCTTATGGCGTATAATCGATCATTTTTGGCTGACAGTTTTTGCTGCTTCATTTTTATATAGTGTTTTCTTATGTTTTCTTTTGTATATTAAAAGATAGCAAATAAGCGGATGACTTTTCTAATGAAAAAAACAAGCATCCACTATAAACACCAAAGATATTAATGGCGTGTTGCTATTCTTGCGGCGGGGTCTTGATATCACATGCAATATGTGTTTTATTCACATCTTGAGATACTGAGGGAGCGGTACGCATGATAACTGCAGTCGAGGTAAATAATAACAATAAAGAATAAATACACAAAAGGAGGTCGTACATTGTTGCAGTTCTTATTAACGTATTTTTGTCGTTAAGAGTGGATCTGAGGCTACATAAAGTATATCATTGTACGAACACAAGGTAAACCAACCAGCGTAAAGTAATTTAGAAATTTTAGTGAGTTTGTTATAAATCGAGTAACGTTAAATGGAGTTCACGCTGTATCAAGAGTAATTAGATTTTCTTATAAATGCCATTGCGAATGACGAATTGCGGCGGTGGATGGTAATGTGTCAATTGAGAACGCACCACTGTCATCTCACTGTCAGCGATGAAACGTGCTTTACAAGTGCGACCTTTTGTACAACGCCATTCCGAAGTCGACTTCGTATTCCCATTATTGTAGAAAGTGAATCCATTGATTATCGCCAACAGTTTACCATTGGTGTTTTTGACCCATTCAACTAGAAATAAAATAAAATGTTACGCAATATGGTATATAACTTCCGTTTTTTGATATATTTAGTATACTACTGAAATTTTGACCCATTAAACTAAAAATAAATTACAATGTTATGCAATTCGGTATTTATAAAATCAGTTTTTTATATCTACAATTTACCGTGAGTATTTTTACCCATTTAACTAAAATAAAACAAAATATCATATAAATAATGCGGTACCTATGGCAAGTATGTCAGTTTTATACGTCTTTGGTGGTATATACATACCAATGGTATTCATTGGTATTTTTGACCCAATCAACCTAAAGTTAAATAAAATGCTATGAAAATCGTTATGTAAAGTCGACTCTTTGTACCTTTTGTACTTTTACGTTGAATATAAATCAATTCAAAACTACTTGGTTAAATAGTTTTGTTATAAATATATGCAGCAGCAGCAGTGTTTTTTAACTTTAAACTCCGTATGTAGGTAAGGAAGTTACTAATTTTGCCCCGATTTTAGAAAATCGAGTTTTCACTAGATCTCTACGTTATGATGTCCTAAGAACCTTTTCCAACTATTTTCAAGATAAAATCAATATGTCTGTATGTACGTGTATGTGTGTGTAAGCATCACATAACTTCTGAACGGAAACCGATCAAAAAAAAGGATAGCAATCGATTGGGTTCCTCTTAACTCAGACTTCCTGATAATCTGAACCGATTCACCCCAGACAATTTTGAGAAATTTTGAAAAAAAACTCAAAAAATTGTCTGTGAAACAATATTTTTTAAATGATTTTCAGATTAATGTACCAATTAGGTAAGTACAAAATCTTATCAGCTTTATTCCTCAAAAGACTGCTAATACCGTAAATTGCATCAAAATCGGTTTATCCGTTCGCGAGTTACCGTTAACGAAAAATGTAGGAAAAAGTGTTTTTCGACATAACTTCGAAATTTATCAACCGATAATTTTTTTATCTTCTACAATATTTTAGTACTTAAAAACTACGTCGAATCCAATTTCAAAAATTTGTATTGAACCAAATTTTTAAAAGTGACAGCTTTTTAAATAGGTATTAAAATTACGTTGTTCACAGCAAACTCACCTACTTTATATTTATAAAATAAAGTTTAGGCTAATATACCGATTTATTTAAAAATCTAACTAGCTCTCCAATTTAAAAAAAAACACCTCAAATGCCGTTAATCAGATTTAAACCCGTTGATTTGTACAGGATAAGAAAATTTAGAATTTTAGACCTTAGAAATTTTTAACCTATTGATTTTGTAGCTAAAAACAATTTAAAACTCAAAAATTGCGTTGAATGCCATTGAAATATTAAATTCGATCATCATTTTGAAAAAATATACAAAATTATTTCGAATTCTTATTTTAAAAAGCTTTAGATTTTTAGATTAAAAACTATGATTAGGTATAGTTTAAGCTCTTTTGAGCTTAAATTAACACAATTTAGCGAGAAGTTTCAGAAATGGCCAGGACAGTAAACCGGGTCATATATTTTTTTAGCGTATTTTTCAATTTTGTTTTCTAGCATAGATTAGCATTTTCATTGTATGCATTATTCATTGTATGCTAGTCCGTGATAGAAAAAATAGGATTGAAATAGGTAACTTACAAGTCCTTGAGGTCAAGAGAGGTTAAATAGTGTTAGGCTTTATTTTTATAAATTAGCAAAACAGATGCAACTCTCCTGATGGAAAACGATAACCAATGCGTACAGACACCAAAGATGGTACTGGTACATAGCAATGCGTGTCGCAGTATGGATGCTACAAGTATGCATGTTAAAAGGAGCAAAATTTTCATTATTTGTTTGTTTGTAATGAATAAACTCCAAAATACTTTACCGAATTAAAAAAAAACACATATATGGAAAACTTCATTATTCCCGAGTAACAAAAGCTGCTTCTCTACATGACTAAGCCAAAGGAAGTCATGTAAATTAGTAATAAAAAAAAATTAAAAAAAAGAAATAGCATAAGGAAATAAAAAATCTTTACTACGTATCTTATGAAATACCTAATAATTTTACATTATTGCTAAGTTTAGTAAGAACAAGAAAAAAATCACACAATTTGGCACAGCTACTCGTAATAAATATTACGTACATGTATCACGCTTATTAGATCCGCATAAACAGGCCATCGCGAATCACAAAATTTGGTGGTGGATGATCGTGTACTAGATGAGAACGAACTATTATCATATCATCGTCGACGCTAAACCGGGCCTTGCATGATCGGCCCTTTGTACAACGCCACAGAGCTGTGGTTTTCGTCTTGCTGTTATTGTAGTAGGTATAACCATTAATAATTGCCAAAAGTTTTCCACTTGTATTTTCAACCCATTGGACTAAAATAGAAAGAAATTATTTACCAAACATCTGATATTATAACCTCTAAGGCCTATTAAAAGGAGAATTTACTGCGTTTCGTCACGTGCGAGTTTATGCACACGCGCGAAAGCGAATTTGCGCTTTGCTTAAAGCGCGTGTACGCTTTGCTTGTTTGCTTGCGTTGCTTGAATTTTTCATCGATCATGACATATGTCATCTAATATTTATAATATGTTCAGTATTACTTTGTGCATTTATTTAAATTATACCGGAGTTTTTTAATTAAACCGGTATATGTATTATATGGTTGGGAAGTAAAACTGACATTACAGAAATCACTCGGAAAATCGCAAATGAAATTATTTACAATTTTCCTCATATTCATCGTTCGTTTTTTTCCTTCCCCCATGTCAGTGCTATGATAATAAATAAATATTTCATTAATTTATAATATATAAAAATTAATATAAGTATAATTTTTTTTTCTGGGAATACACCGTACGAGACATCGTTCAAACCGTAATTTATTACCTATCTGCTAGGCAATGATTTTCAGCAAAATGAATTTATAAGTATAAATATTTATGGCTAAAATAAAACATACGATTTTGAGCACATTTTTTTATTTTTTTTAAATATATAATTTTCTCCAAATTCCGAAAACACGATAAAATTATATGTAAAATAAAATTTTTATACGTCAAGAGCCATCTTTCTATATAACATGATCGTCTGCAAGTTACATATAGTAACATTTTTATTTGTTCTGAACATTCCAAAAGTAATAAAAACAGCATTTAAAAATTTTCACCTAACACTAAGTAATAAAACAATAATAGTAGTTTGTTCACCAAGGCGAGAAAATGACCGATACCTTACGATAGTGTAGTTTGAGGCCCGAAGCGCAGCTGAGGGCCTCAATACACTTAAGTTAGGTATCGCATTTTCTCCCGAGTGATACATACTGCTTTATACTACACCAATGAGGAAAATAAAAACATTTTAGTTAAAATTTATATTAAAATTATTACAATTATTGAAACTCCATAAATTCTTCATATGTTTTGTTGTATTTATGCTTGGACTTTTCTGGCAAAAGGTTTAAAATGACTGTTTGAGCAGCTTCTTTTAATTCAGGCGGCGCAAATAAATCTTCATTCTCGCTACTAGACATAGATATCAGAACAGAATGTAAGAAGACGATATAATAAAAAAGAAAATTCGCGCGTACAATCGTTTTTTTTAAAATATTGAGGAGGCAAATGAAATAAAGCACATACTGCTAAGTTTCCTTAGTAAATGCTAGTGGCCAGTAACATTTTGATGTGTTTCGAGATACAAACTTATGAATTTTAAAAAGTTAAAGGAGGGGAGAAAATGACTTTCTCCCCAAGGGAGAAAGTAAATCCCATACATTTTTGCCGCCCGCATATTAGTTCGCTTGGAATTAGGTACTTTCTTCTCGTTTTTCAAATAAGAACTAATGTGCTTTCCGAATAGGTGTAGTATAAAAATATTTATCGCCCTGTTGAACGACTAGGACAAAAGTTTGTGTAATGAATATAAACATTTGTGTTTCTGGCTCTAGGTGTTTATTGAACATTATATTTTAAATAATTACTATCAAGCCGGTTTTGTTGAGGAGTAGACAGAACGAAATGAACGTCTGTAGGCGCTCAGGTTCACCACAATTCAACATTTTCTTCGCAAAGGCCATTTGCAATTTTATTTTTATTTAAATAAATAGACTGCCGTGTGGTCTAAGGGTAGCCATTCGCCTCAAATCATGAGGTCCCGGTTCGGCCCCGGGTCGGGCAAAAATGTTATTGAGGTTTTTTTAAGGTCTTTCTCGAAAATCCAAAATCTCCGGTATGACGGGTAGTGTTTTATCAGTCCCATGCCTCGGATAAAGACAAAAAGCCGTCATTCCCGGTTATCACTAGAAATAAGCAAAAATCGTTTTCAGATCGGTGAACCGCGGCGATGGAAATCACCACTCACCTCGTCAACCGACAAACCGGTGAATCGTGGTAAACCGAAAAGTCTATAAACGGTCGGTTTTTCTGCTTACCCCGCAACGGAACACGGCGTGATGATACTTAAATAAATTAATCTATTTGTAATAACCTGGACCGAATGATTAACGCGCTTTTTAAAAATATGAGGGTGATTGTTAAAAATATCATCAAATAACACTCATCCTGCATTCATATCGCCTTCTTAGGACTTCGGAGTACAATTCGTGTAATTTTTCCATTGACGAAAATATTTATCAAACCCTCATATAAACTCCGTCATGAATTAGATAGCATGGAGGAGCATGGTCGTGGTGAAGGAACTTGCGCATTATCTTCATGTCAATATCGAGGAAGAACCGTGCTTTACAACTTCTTCCCTTTGTGCAGCGCCATTCTTGAGATATTTTCGTCGTATTATGATTGTAGAACGTGAAGCCGTTGAGAATAGCCATGGGTTTCCCATTTTTATTTCTCACCCATTGTACTAAAATGAAAAGAAAATCAATATTTCACAAAAAATAATAAATAAGTAAAATCAAGAAGGTTCCCGAAATAGAGCGAACAAAATATCTTTTTTCACTTATGTACCACACAATTGTTGGCTGATAAGATGCGTGTTGTCGTCGCCACTCATCGTCACATTTACCAACTCTGATGAATTTCCTTGTTTGTGATTAATGAGACTGTCAGTTTTTTGTACGTTCTGAGGCAGCGTGGTGATAACGCTCCAACAACATACTCCGAGCTGCTGCTGGGAGTCCATAAACTTAAGCATCTCAAACATTAAGAATGGGAAGCGTATTCGTATATTTTTTTTATAACATAAGATAGCAAACAAGCAGATGGGTCTCCTGATGGAAAGAGTCAACCATCGCCTATACACACCAAAAGTGTTAATGGTGCGTTGCTATCTTATGGCGAGGTCTAATGCCACATGCATAAGTTTACCGGCTACCTTACCCTCCAAGGCAACGTTCTGCCAGGCAGGTCGTAAAAGGCGACCGATTGGCTATACGAGTCACTACCATCGTGGCTTCTAGGTGGTCGTGTCGTGTTCCGGCGACAGTGACAAGCACTGACGCTATTGCGGCATTAATAGGTAAGGCGATGGTACCAGACCCGGGCGAGACAATGCAGAACTCTACCACCTAGAAGCCACGATGGTAGTGACTCGCATAGCCAATCGGTCGCCTTTTACGACCTGCCTGGCAGAACGGCAGTCGGCCTATTCTTTAAGGGAGCCCGGGACCAACACGGGGAAAACTCGTATATTCTTGCTTATTGTTTGCAAATAGTGGGAGCGACAGCTTTTGGTACATTAACAAAAATAAACCCGCATACTCGATCTGGTGTTGCTGGAAATTAGCAGCGCATACGCAACTTTCACATCTTTTATAAGACGACTGTCCCTTATTCACAGGACAAACTGCGAGTGAAAAATAGTTTTAGAAAGCACGTGAGGCTGGAACATGGATGTTTAATAAATATATTGCTGTACTTATTTCTTTAATTTTCAAATAACTTTATGATTTTCACCCATAGTTAGAGCAGATAAATTGTTTTATAGCTAGTTTAAGCTTGTAGTACTTGTGTCACGACATTTTATTGACATTTATTTATTTGTTTATGTCACAACATTTGACATGTTTATTTATTATGTCACAACATTTGACATGTTTATTTGTTGTGTTACAACAGTTGACATGTTTATTTATTCATCCATTAAATTCCAAAAAAATTGTTTCACAAAATATGACTTACTGCTATGTTAGCAATAACTTATTGATATGTTAATTTTAAGTAATTCTTTACATTACAATAAAGTATTACACATCACGAAAAAAATCACTGAAAATCACAATAATGGTATAACATGAGTATCACAGCAATGAAACTAAGGAAAGGAGCAAATACAAACTGTGTTTATTTTTATTTTTCTTTTAATTTTTTTCTTTTGGCTTAAATTTTCTAACATCTAATAGTGGCATCTTAATATTTAATGAGGATCCGTAAATTCATTGAAAATTGGTATTTTGAAATAACATAATAATAATATCACAGTAACGTAACCGAAGAAAGGAAATTATTTGAATAAAAAATAGCAGTTATTCTTTTATTTCAGTTTCGAATAGTTTAACATCTAATAGTAAAATATTATTATTTAATTTAAAAAAATACTTTATGAACCATAATAGCAATGTTACAGAACCAAGAATTCATTGACAATCTGTATAATTATGAAACAATAACATTATCACAGCAAAGAAATGAAAAGAGAATGAAGAATGAAATAAACAATAAATTTTAATAACATTTCATTTTATGAGCCCTGCATTTTCTTAGTTCAACAATAAATTAATAAATACCTAAAAATTAGGAAATTTTTATCCATTACGAAATAGGACTGCTCACAGTATTTGTAAATAGAAATCGCTTAATATATTACTAGTACCTGTTAATATACTTATTATTATTATTGTAATATAACTATTTACTTAACGAACGAAATAAAACACAGAAAGTCGTTGTATTTTTTTTTATTTGTCAAATATGAATAATTTTATACTCATATTTGAACATTTCTCGTCTTATCACTACCTTCTTATAAGATAGCTATAGAATTAATCTAGCTTTAAAATTGTCGACCTGTCAAAAGTCCATGTAAAGATTAATTTGAATATAACAATATGACAGCCATCTATCTAGCATTTTAAATCTTACTAGTGTTCAGAGACAGCTTTGAATAACTTGGAGGAATAATAATATATTTATTTCATTTCAAATACCAAGTCTCTTCCGCATTATCATTCCCTACTTATTTCATACATCCCAAATATTGGATTCGATATGTAAGATAGGACGTGAATATTCTTCCTTGTAATGATTATCAAAATCAACAGCAATACTAAAAGATGCGTTTTACTTGTTTTCTTTTATACCATGACATCAATGATGTTTATGATTCGTTTTTTTACATTATAAGAAAGCAAACAAGCAGATAAGCCTCCTGATGGAAAGAGTCAACCACCGCCTATAGACACCAAAGATGTTAATGGTGCGTTACTATCTTGTGGCGAGGTCTTATGCAACACGTATAAGTTTACCGGCCACCTTACCCTCCAAACCGGAACAGGACAGTTACAAGCACTGGTCATATACTAGGAATAGGTAAGGCAGTCGTGCCAGATCCAGACAATGCAGAACTCTACCACCCAATAAAAGTCTACCACCTAAAAAAGTCGTTGCCAACTGCGTGGCGCAAAACACATTTGCTGGTTACTTCACCCGCCAAACCAAAATACACCAATGATAAGCATTGACGCTCTTGCGGCAGCAATAGATAAAGTGTTAGTAACTATCAATTTTAGGCAAGACTTTACAGAAATCTATCAGTATACACTAAGTTGTTTGTTCCGGTTTGGAGAGTATAGTAGACGGTAGACTTATTCATTTATTTATTTAACTTTATTGTACACCTTATATAAATTTGTACAAAAGGCAATAGGCATTATGGACATAATGCCAATAGGCATTATGTCCATAATGCCTATTGGCATTCTCCTCCAGTCAACCTTTAAGGCAAACAGAAAGTATGTAAACGGTGCTTCAGAAAAAATAAATAAAATAAGATAAACTTATGCACGTAGCATTGCCACCCCGCTACACGTATAGCAACGCACGATTACGTTTTTGGTGTATATAGGCGATGGTATATCTTTCCATCAGAGTCATCTGCTTGCTTGTTGTCTTATGTTATAAAAAATAGCTAAGTAACTAGTCACGATGGTAAAGACACGTCTAGTCAATCGTTCGCCTCTTACAATTTAGGCAGAATGACCAATATCCTTACTCCAAAGGGTAACGGACCATCATTTTTATTATTCGAACGAATGAGCGCCATTACACTAAAAAGCTCGAAAAGACGATGCAATCAAATGACAATACCCGTTACGCTGGGTAGAATTCCATTTGTCGGCAAAAGTTATTTAATTTCTATAAAAATAAATAAATAAATATACCTGCGGGAATAATACCTTAACTTGTTTTACCTTGTTAATACAATATCACCACCAGAATCCGAGCTGTTACTGAGATATCGATTTACAGATCGATTTCTGCATTCAATTTATATTTTATTCAGGCCGAGAAAAAGTTATTTTAATTTTATAAAAAATCTCTTTGGTTGTGATGATTGTATCTGACTAGTAATTGACGTATTAACTATATGAACATTTTAAAACCATTTACATTATTAATTATATGAACATATAATTGACGTACTTAACTATCAACTATATGAAAATTTTAAAACCATTTACATTATTAATTATATGAACATTTTTAAAAGAGAAAAATTTAAATTAAGAATGGTTTCCCGCTAGTTTTCTAGTGTATTTTGTCTTTTTTTTATAACATAAGATAGCAAACAAGCAGATGGGTCTCTTGATGGAAAGAATCAACCATCGCCTATAGACACCAAAGATGTTAATGGTACGTTGCTATCTTGTAGCGAGGTATAATGCCACATGCATAAGTTTACCGGCTACCTTACCCTCCAAACCGGAACACGACAGCGACAAGCATTGACGCTATTGCGGCAGGAATAGGTAAGGCGGTGGTACCAGACCCGGGCGAGACAATGCAGAACTCTACCACCTAGTAGTCACGATGGTAGTGACTCGCGTAGCCAATCGGTCGCCTTTTACGACCTGCCTGGCAGAACGGCAGTTGCCCTATTATTCAAAGGGGGCCGGGACCAACACGGCGTTTGTCTATTAAAATGAGTAAATCTGACGAAAATTTCGATATATTTTGAAGTTTTAATACAAAAAAAGTTTTTGATTTTATACGTAAAATATAAAAAAGTTTTTTCCTTATATTTTGTGAATATTGTTTGCAATCGGTATGCGTGACTTACAACGCGGTCACATTAACTTGACAGACCTCTGGAATGCGAGGCCCTGGCCCCTGCCCGCTTCCCCCGCATTACCTTAGCTCGCTCGGAATGTTTCAGTATGGTCAGCATTCTGTTACCGATACGCGCGACGATAATTTGGCTAGTTTTCTGTTGTTTTCTATTGTTTTTGGACATAATTGTTACGTTTTGCATCAAATGAGGTCATCAACGCAAAGCGTCAAGTTAATGTGACCATGATGTAATCAACACAATTATAATAGGTACATATTATAAAACCTATATAATATGAGGGTAAATAATTTAAATACAACAATTAAATTTTAAAAAGAATACCGTCTCGAATTATAAATCCAGGTGGATAGTGATTATGATCACCGATTAACCGAACTACATTACATGTGAAATTATCCGCAACTAACCGGGCGTTACAGCTTTTTCCTCTCGTACATCGGTATTTAGACGTTTTCTGAATTTTTTTAGAGGTATAAGCGCTATAATATGTGTACCCATGATAAATCGCGAGTGACTTTCCCATCCGATTTTTCACTAGTTGCACTGAAAATAAAATGAACAAATATAAAACTACTCCAGAATAATTCACCATAACCGTAACGTAAGTAACTGTTACCTTAACTAAAATCCGCCATATTGTATTTTAGTATTGTCACTTATCAAATTTTCATTTTCAGTCCTTATAATAAGAACTGTTTGGTTTTTACTGTTTTTTTCCAACTGGCCAAATTAATCTCTAGTATTAGGCGTATGGTTAGGAATTCTAAATTCAAATTGAAATCAAATTTAGATATTTTTCGCACCATGTCATACACAAAATAACTGGTGCTACTCGTATGAAACCAGGGCAGATCCCTAGAATATAATATGTAGCGAAAGGGAGTTTGCTCCTATCCCATAGACCTCCTGCCTCTATAACTAATGCCATTCATAAAGTATTAATCACTTACGATCACTTTAATTCAACAATTCGGCGATCACTAACAGTAATTTCAGCATTTATAAACCTATAATATACAAAAAAAACAATTCTTGTTTATATTTGGATTTATTTCGGGTATTTCGGAAACGGCTTCAGTCATTTGGATTTTTTTTTAAATAATTGTTACTATCATATCTACGACTAGCTGTTGCCCGCGACTTCGTCCGCGCGGTTTTTGTTTACTCCGCTCCTGCTGGTCGTAGCAAGATATTATATAGCCTATAACCTTCCTCGATAAATAGGCTATCCAACTCAAAAATAATTATTCAAATCGGTTCAGAAGTTTTCGAGATGACCGCGTACAACCAAACAAACGAACAAACTCTATAATTTTATAATATTACTAGCTGACCCGGCAAACGTTGTTTTTGCCTTACATATTAGGAATCCATAGCGGACAAACAACGTGACACTTAATTTATATAAGTCTACGGGATTAAACTTTATACGGTGGTTAAGTATTCTTAAATTTTCTAATTTTCCGCGCAATTTTTTTAATATTTTCTTTTATAAGAACCTTCTCCTTACAATTACAAATAAAACAAAAAAAATTACCGAAATTGGTCCAGCCATTCAGGCGTGATGTTGTGACCAAGGAAAATAGGAATTGATTTTTATATATACAGATAATATTATAGTATATAGTATAGATAATAACGTCTTTGTGCTAGTGATACATGTATCGATGCCAATGTATCATACATTGGCTATACCCACTATAGTAAGGGTGCACGTAAAAGAATTTTGGAATTTACTCGAGAGCGTCAGATTAACATAGGGGTCACCCCACTCGCATACTGTTGAGGCTCTTCACAAAACATAAGCCCTTTATATAAAAAAAAGTTCGAATAATTTCGGCTTGTGGAAATTGTCAGATCATACTTATTTCGTTTTTCTTATATCATTTCCTTTAACATTAAATAAAATTCAGACGCGCTCAAAAATGATAAGACAACGTTTTCTTTGTAACTTTGTGACTCTCCCACTCCCTTACCCTACACTCACATCGACAGATTTTCTAAATTTTACCGCGCAATTAACTCACCATACCTTAACCTGACGCGCTTTAGTGTTTCCATGTCACGTTCTTTTTTATTTCTTTTTAATCGTAGATTTTTTATTTTTCCTATAATCTAATCTACAAAATCCCATAGGTCCCTACGACGCTTGATTAAACTTCGATTTAGCATCTTGGACTCCGTATTATTAAATCAGTCATCACTATAATAATTAATCTTTTCGATTCATCTTCTCGTCATTGAAAACATTATAGCTACTAATGTAATTTGACATGGCAGCACACTGATTTGACTCAATATGTCAAAAGTTTAGATAATAATAAGATTCACATACTTCGCATATATATTGAGATAAACGCGATATTTCGAAATCGGCGAATATCTCTTCCCTCAGATGCGACATAACGTGCGCAGAATAAAGTTTAGATTCCTCTAAAATGCTTAAATGTCACAAGATAGGATAGCAATAGTCGGTCGGCCTTTAAAAGAAACGATGAATAATTATAAACGCTATTGTTTGAGTTTAATTATAACAAACTTAACAGCTTTTATTATTCATATTAATTTCATAACAAAGTTCATTAAATTTTGTTATGAAATTAATATTAATGACAATTATTATGCAATACAAAAATAGAAAAGTTACAAAACATCGACACTGCTCAGCTACAAAAATCCACGGGTCGGCCATACTAACTTCTGTACTCTCAACCCTATTTCTTAATTATATGCGAGAATAACTTATTCTTAACTTTTTTTAACAATTTTATGTAACTTTCTTAATATTTTATGGTTTTATTGGTCAGTTTAGGGCCGAGGCTTGACCACTAGACCTATAATTTTATCATATATCAAGTGCTTAACTATGTTTTTTCAATTTTCTTTAAAATTTCATGAATTCCATGGTCTGCCTAAGGTGGCTGAACACTCCAGAGTCCAGGATGGTAAAAAATAAATAATTAATGTATTAGTAATTGGTCATCAATTCAATACGATTTCGAATTCGAAAAATTTGGTTTTAAGCAATGACTATTCAAAATCCAAACGTCAAAACAATAAACATTTTGTACTAATCTATATGTATAAAATTAATTGCTGTTCGTTAGTCTTGCTAAAACTTGAGAACAGCTGAACCGATTTGGCTAATTTTGGTTTTGAATTAATTGTTGAAGTCCAGGGAAGGTTTAAAAGGTGAGAAAATATAGAAAAAAAAGAGTAGTTAAAAAGGCAGAACAACGTTTGCCGGGTCAGCTAGTTGTCAATAAAAATAATTATATTAAACACTTATTTGTTTTACAATCGATTGTTAGTAAAAAATGGCGGTTGTCATTTAGATTAGATTTTCATCTGACATCGCTTCAAAAAATTTAAAATGCTGTTGTTCTCGACCACTCACACTAAGTAGTATTATTTTATTTACCATTTACAAGTCATAGAATTATTATAATACGATTTGCTAAAATAGATCAATATTTTTTTTAATATAAAAAGCTAAACTAAAATAATATTAGGCTAATATAGAAATGCAAAAATAAAAAAGGTTGACTACCAGTTAAGTGCAAGGCTGACTTCTGGTGTTATAACTAAAAAAAGTTACAAAAGTGTCGAAATTGTGATGTGATTTTGTGACACTAGCGCAACGTAGGACGGTCATCCACCAGATGGACAGACGACCTGATCAAGGTTGCAGAGACTTGCTTGAAGCTGGCCGATTGCAACTGGTCGGACCGGAAGTCATAACGGGAGGTCTATATTCATCAGTGGACGTCCTATGGTTGATGCGATGATTTGAACAAAAAAAAAACAAATTTTATGATTGTAAGAATCATTTTTGTTTTAACAAAACTCATCTCGCATTAAATTTGGTCGTCCGCGGTCGAGTGGTTCGCAACCCGTACTACGCAATCAATGGGACTAGGGATTCGATTCGAATCGATTTTAATGGTTGTATTTCTGGATTTGGGGACTAATCACAAACAAATAATTTGCTTACTTTTGGATTTATCCACCGATATTAATTTATTATCAATTCAAAATAAAGGAATCGAAAAATATTCCCACTGTTACATTTTGTAAAGAATTCCATCTCGTAGTACTAGCTCCGGTGGATCGTGGCTGTGGTCATCGGTCTCAAGTATTACATTGTTGGTTCCTCTGAGAGTGAGTACACGAGCCTTACACGCCTTTCCTTTTGTGCAACGATAGCTCACCGAGCCTGACTTATAATATGTGTACCCACGATATAAAGCCTTTATTTTCCCTGCATGATTCAGGACCAGTTGCACTGGAAACAAAACAATTAGAAAATACTGAAAAACTTCTGGATCATCACCACTAGCGTAGTTATCTTAGGGCTAGTCAAGGCTAGGAGGCCAAGGCTTAACCTCAGGGGATCGTGGCCCAATGCACAATAATTATCTACTAGCTGACCATGTTGAATACAAAATATTTAACTTCTGTTTTTTTCTTAATACTACCTTGCAGTGAACAATAAGAAGCTAACGATGAAATAGTTTTGCATTTTTAGAGTACTTTTTGATTGAGTTAGTATTAAAATAAAGCTTTTTTAAAATTTTATTTTCATTCCAGGATCTGCTTCCGCCAATCATCGATATATGATTAAATATATATGTCAGCTTATATGGTTTCATACACCTTATAACAGTGCTAAAATATTGAAAAATTAATTAAATAACTAAAGTATCTTCACACCCATATCCCCGAAGAGGTAGGCAGAGGCACAACAAGTGCACCCATGATTAGCCGAAGATACTTGGTCCCACAAATGTGATAGGTGCCAAGCCTATCGCCAACCGGGCACTTTCCAAACCCGGGCAAAGTTGTTTTTATCAGAAAACTGAAAAACCCATTTTTAAATTGCTTAACCTATCCCTGTGGTGTTCCGATTTGAAAGCTAGGTATTAGGACACCACGTGCCCCGTGTTGGTCCAGGCTTCCATTGAAGAATAGACCATCTGCCATTCTGTACGGTAGTTCGTAAGAGGCGAACGATTGGGTATTCGAGTTACTTCCATCGTGGCTACCAGATGGTAGAAATCTGTATTGTCTCGCTCGTGTCTGGTACCACCGCCTTACTCATTCCTGCCGCAAAGCGTCATTGCTTGGTACTGCCATATTCCGGTTCTGAGAGTAAGATTGCCGGTAAACTCATGCATATGGCATCGATGCTACAAGGATAGCAACGTCACATTAATATCTGTGGTGTCTATAGTTGTCAATGGTTGTCCCTTTGCATTTGTTGTTTGTTATCATATGATATAAAAAAATCATAGGTGAGACGAACTCTACTACCTTATGTTTTATATAACTAGTGACCTGGTCAGATTTCGCACGGGTAGCAATATTATCTATACATATATAACATAGAATTACTACAAAACTAAAATAAAGTTCGCCTAATCGGTATCAAACTTCACACGGTAAAGCGCTTGCACACAGTAAAACGGGAAAGTCGTTACAGCCGTTTTGGAATCCATAAGCAATATACAAACATGTCTACATTATTATTTTAGAATACTCAGAAAACAGAAGAAGTTCTAGCACATATGATACAACCACACTGGGTACGGCATCATCGTCGACCAGTGAGGTCAACTCACACACAATGCCATCAAGCCATGCACTTCGATTGCGGCCCGCAGTTCGAGGCGGGTCGTTACCGAGCGAACGTCAAACTCACCCTGAGGAAGGACCTCGTATAGGTCCGAAACTATTAAAACCTACTCCGATAAAAACGTGGTGCAGCCGTTTTTAGTTATTTTGTTTATAATGTCTCACGAAAGTTTTAATAATTTTATAGCACATATGATATTGAGTACATTCCAAGAAATGACTTCTTTATATCATAAGATAGCAAACAAGCAAATGGGTCTCCTGATGGAAAGAGTCACCTATTGCCTATATACACCAAAGATGTTAATGGTGCGTTGCTATCTTGTGGCTAGGTCTACTGCGACATGCATAAGTTTACTTTATCCTCCAAACCGGAACACGATAGTGACAAGCACAGACGCTATAGCGGCAGGAATAAGTAAAGCCGTCCTACCAGATCCGCGGGAGGAAATGCAGAACTCTACTGCCTAGTAGCCACGATGGTAGTGACTCGCATAGCCAATCGGTTGCCTTTACGACCTGCCTGGCAGAGAGGCAGTTGGCCTATTTTTCTAAGGAGCCCGGAACAACACTGGGCATGATATGAGATTGAAAATCGTACAATATGGAGAAAGCTTTATATTATACTAGCTGCAGCGTGCAGCCCGTGGCATTATAAAAAAATTGGCGAATTCCGCGAGAACAACTTTTCTCGGAATAAAAAGAAGCTTATGAGCTATTCCAAATCATCATCTACCTGTGTGCCAAATTTCATCCAAATCCGTTCAGTAGTTTTCGCGTGATTGAGTAACAAACATCCATCCATCCACCATAGTTAGTGGGTAATAATATGGTGCGTTTTAGGTTTAATCGATTTCTGTTATGGAGAAAAAATAATACAACGAAAATTTTTTTTTACTAATTTACTTTATTAAGGAAATTGTATTTTTAATCTAGCATTAAATCGTTGTATAACTCTTATATTAATAGAGTGTGTCAAGAGATTTCACACAGGACAGATGTCACTTAGGGGACGTCCATAAATTACGTGAGGTGTTTTTTTTAAATTTTCTGACACTCCCTCCCCCCTGGTGAGATGACGTAAGATTTTCAAAATGTCAGTTTTTTAAATATATAAACGCGTTGGACTGTTATTGCAAAAAGAAAAAAATTTGCTTCGTGCTTTTATTTACGACTAGTTAAGACTGTTTATACAGTCTTAACTAGTCGTAAATAAAAGCACGAAGCATCGAAGTATGAATGAAATTATTTTCTTTCGAACGAATTAGTGAATGATCTTAATCGTATTACGATTACGCTTAAGATTAAATCTTAAGCGTGTACAATCTGGATAATGGACCAACATAGTATATTTTTTTTTGTTTCAATCAGAGAAAAATAGGGTGATATTTGCCCTGACCCCCCCTCTCTCCAACGTAAGATTAGATGAGATTTGACTCGACCCCCTCTTCCTCTTAAACATCTCACGTAATTTGTGGACGCCCCTTTACCTATCTAATTATACCGGCCATATATAGGGTGTACCTACCATTACTAGGGTGTACCGAATGGGGTTTGCCTGTACAGTTAATCTGTATAGGTAAAATTTAAGCTGAGTAGTCAGTAGAGAACAAAAGGCGCACAGTTGTGTGTACAGTTGAACTGTGCAGATAAACATATCAGGTATGCCCTAGCGTGTATGGGTAAACGGTCAAACAGAAGACTGGTAGCTGATTACCGTTTAGCCATAATTCGAATTGTTATACTTTTGTCGATTTGACCATTTTGAATATATGTGTCATAACTTTAGATGTTTACTATGCAATTGTAGATGGGAAAGTATTATCTCACTCGAAACACATTTATTATTTATGATTTTCGGACTTCTCTACAAAGCATTATCAAGAAACAATATCTTTTATACTCCATAAAAGTTGAATAAAAACCATAAAAAACAAAATTTTGGTACTTTTCATTAGAGCATATAAAATGTTTTTTGTACGTTACAAAAAATTGTATCAGACAAAGAATATTTTTTATAGCAGATACTGCTTTAATTCAGTCTACGTTGAGTTTTTTAAAGTTTATATACCTACAATAAGCGATATTTATTAAACATCGTTATTTATTTTAATTAGTTCTCATTTTTTTAACTATCCCACATTTATATATCCCACAAAATTATTATTGAAATACTTAAAACGAATGTTATACTCAATTTGCTACAATAATCTAGAGTTTACTTCATTATAGGACTTTCTGACCTCTCTTTATTTTGTCGATCCATTACAATTTCACAATAATCTTGAAGATACAAATACTCTTGATCATCTTCATCGGGTTGAAGACTTTCAAGTGTTCCTCATACTTTGTGAATAACACCGTTCCTTATAATAAACTGTGGACACTGATGGTCATGGATGACAGCTCCACGGATGACATTAAGGTTATTATCAGTGCTGAACCGAGCTTTACAAGGAGCTCCTCTTGTGCAACGCCAACACATAGTCAAATTACTTTTTGATGAACAGTAAAAAGTGTATCCCTCCAGGATCGCAATCTGTTTTCCTATCGGGTTGATGACCCACGTTACTAGAAAAATAAAGCAGATAGGTTAATAGCTAGTAAATACCATATTTTAAAGAATATTATATATTATTTATGTGCAATATCTCACGCTTAAACTTTCACGTATATCTAAGGTTATTGTCATGGAAATGATTCCTACTTTTACATCAAACAAAATAAAACAAACGATAAACTATGCCAAAATTTACAATTAATTTGAGATATTTAAAACAAACAAATAGCTATGTCAAAAATTCAAAATTTGGTTTTTCAAAATTTGTAGAGAGTTTTAAACCAAAATTTAAAGTATTCTTTAAGGGAATTTTAAAACGAGGAAATTACTATATCAAAATTTAAAAGTTAACAGAAAATTTTAAAGTACAACAATCACAACAATCAAGTAAATGAAAGTATAAAATATATCGGAAAATTGTGAGAGGAATAGGCAATTATACCAAGATTCCACGAATTTTATTATTGCGAATGTATGAGTATGTAAGCCACAACGACTGGACGAAACTAATTCTTTTGCATAAAATAAAAAATATATTTTACGATACCCGTTATATTGATACTATTCTATTGTATTAGATTTTACAGAAAATATTATTTATTTTATTATTATAAATTGATTATGTACAAAAGCATCAATACGCAATTATGATGTTAGTGACATGTTAAGCTTTCTCTCGCATTTTTCGAGATGCCTAACATTACTGATGTTGATAGATTCAATCAACACCTCGTATGTTACGGAAAATAATCGCATATTGAAAACTGCAACTGGCGGCCGCAAAATTTTCTTTCGATTTGAGGCTCAAATTTTATTGTCTCACATTCTGAGCCAGTAAAATTCTATTTTTTTTATGTTATTCATTTATAAATATTTGAAAAATAATAGTCTAAGGTAATTGCGTCTTTTTATCTGCAACCGGCTATAAAAAAGTGTACAGAAGTGCCATTTTTTTGTTGTGATATAATCGCAATGGAGCTCGGTAGATGCAGAAATAAAAAAAATATTGCCAGATGCGCCTTTTCTTCCTGATTCTGACAACATATGTAACTCAGTTCCAGAAATTTAGGCACACTACAAAATTATTCGATGTTAAAACCGGGTTCTCGCTTAATTTTAAAATACCAAGAAAAGATTGTTAACTGTGAGTTGAACCCGTTACTACGAGTAATTTGTGATCATGATTATTTTAATTTAAAAGACTGTTGATTTAGTATTTATTAAAAATATTTTATTTTTGATGTTCAATTTACAAATTTATATACATTTAATCACAGCTAAAACTTAAGTAATAATTACTACATAGATTTCTAATATAATCTCATTTTTTATTTCTTTTTTGTTACTTACTCAACTACGATAGTTGGATCTTGATTTACTAATACACACACACACACACACACACACACACACATATATATATATATATATATATATATATATATATATATATATATATATATATATATATATATATATATATATATATATATATATATATATATATATATATATATATATATATATATATATATATGTCAGATATGTACATATTATACTTGTAGCACCAGCTTATGAAGCTAAGAAGATTTCATTTCGAACGTGTTGTCAGTAACACTATTTTTAAGATATATTCAAATTCTTAGAAATACTCCATCTCGTATTAAATAACTCGGTGCAGCATGATCGTGCACCAGCTGGGTTCTAATCACTCGTAGCGAGTTGTCTGCCGTGAATCGCCCCTTGCATGTACCACCTTTGGTACAGCGCCACACAGTGGTAGACTTGCTCTTGCCATCATTATAAAATGTGAAACCATTGATGAGAGCGCGTATTTTCCCTCCCTTGTTTTTAACCCATGTGACTAAAACAAATGCAACAATATCATAATAAAAAAATATGCCGGTTCCCTTGTGGGATAGGCAGAGTGGATCAAACGTCAATAGATGTTTCAGTTCACTATGTTTCACCAGTTTGTCGAATGTCAAGATAGGTGAAGATCATCATCGGACTTCACGTGCTCATCAGAGGCATGTTGGTTCCCTTGTGGGACATCCATAGTGAACTAAAAGTCAATAGATGTTTCAGTTCACCATAATTCTCCGTTTTGTCGAACGTCGAGATGAATGGAGATCCTCATTGGACCGACAGCTTCACGCTCTTTCGAGGCACGGGGGTGTTATAATCAAAAATCTAGCAGCTAACTAAAATTTATTCTTCGTTTTTAAGTCAGAAAATAAGACTTCTCTAAACAGAATATTTTTAGAAAAGTCTTAGCAACGGCCTCGAGTCTGGTGATACATAGAAATTCTCGTGTGTGAACAATGGGAATTTCCACCTACTTAGACGTAAGTTCAGGTATAAAGGATCATTTGCCATGGAACTTCCTAGTTAATCACGATTCATGATTCATGGTTTATAAGCCGGCAAAATAGCTGGTGATGTGAAAATCCTCCTTACTCCCCATTTGTGACATCTGTTAAGATGTTTGCGTGTTGCTTGTTATGACCGGTACTAACAATTTCACAAGCTTGTCTGAGGCAAAAGGATGTGGACCAGATCCAAACCCCAAGCTGATCCTGTGATTTTACTCAAAGAAATCCCAATTATAGCTTTTGTTCGTCAAGGCTATCGAAATTGCAAAAACGTTAATAATACACTAAAATAAGTATTTAAATATATTTTTATTACGTACTTCTTAACGAGTATAGAAACTGAAGGTACACAGAAAAGCTATCTGAAAAGCGATCTGATGTTAGTATATGGAACTAGTAGAAAATAGCTTAAGAAAAAACAGAACTTTTATAGGTGTTCCTTCTTCCACTGAAGGCGAGATATTTCGACGCGCGTCAATTCTATAGAAAATGGGTGGCGCGGTATATTCTACTGGGAAATGAAACCGCTGGGAAACGTGTTAATTTTCAGATAAATAAATGTAGGACATCAGCTGAAAACTAAAATTTAGCACATTCTTTTTTGTATTTACAACTAAATATCACCAAAAATCATGTGGAAGATTAGAAATATTATTAACAAATTATTTGTTTTAGAGATTTTTTTAGCCTGTTCTCGGAATTTTATACGATCGAGTAAAGTACATTCTATCATGTAATGAGTTAGCACATTCTTTAGGTAATATCTTCAGGTATATCGTGTAATTTTGGTAAAATTGTTATTTAACAATCAATACAAAAAAAACGTGATTTAACAAACCAGTTTTTTCCCGTTTGTCGCGATGCCTCGCCTTAAGGCAGACAGTTTCTTGCAAAACAAGGAAGCAAGATTAGGCCTCCTCTTTTAAACAATCTGTTAGAATAGTTTTGCTAGATATAGTTCAGCAGTTTTATGATTTTTTAGGCTTTTAAGTGGTATAATCATTAAATAAGCTGAGTAATATCTTTGTCATGTACAGAAAAAAGAAATACAATAAATGCCATTAAATATTATTTGTAAATGAGGTGCATTGATCATAAAATTCGACGCTATTGCGGAAGGAATAAGTATGGCGGTGGCACCAAATCAAGGCGAGACAATGCAGACGACGAGCCACGACAGTAGTGACTTGCATAGCCAATCAATCGCCTCTTACGATCTGTCTGGCTAAACGGCAGTTGACCTACTCATCAAAGGAGCCCGAACCAACACGGAAGATACGCTTCCGTGTTGGTTCGGGCTACGGATACGATGAATGATCATAATTCACTTCTCATTCTGGTGCGTTCCTTGCAAAGAAATAATATTCAAGCAATTTTATCCATTAAAAAAATTCAAAATTCAGGGATTTAAACTACTGCATGTTCAGGAAATTTTAAACACGCTGTTAAAAACGATTTATGATTAAGATAAAATATTTAAAAAAAATAATTCATACCGAATTGTTGCGTTAAGTAGATATAATATAAAGTATGCATATTTAGCAAAACTATTTGAAAATACCGTTAAAAATTGCTTTACGAAAAATGTAAAAAAGGTTAATATAAAAAAGCACCCACAATTCGTTTAATAGATACATGAAAAAAAAGAATTTAAATAAAACTATCTGCCCCTAATTAAGGCCTACTTTTCCCTACAACACAGGAAAGCAAGATTACGCCTAATTAAGTTGTGATTTTTTCATATAAATTCCATCTTGTATATAAAAAGCAGGTGCTGGATGATCATGCAGCAGTCTGGTCCTCACCGGTCGATATAGACTGTCTGCGGTAAAGCGTCCTTTACAAGTACCGCCTTTTGTGCACCGCCATATTGATGTCGATCTGTTATTGCCGTCGTTGTAAAACGTGAAACCATTTATGATGGCACGTATTTTCCCCGCCTTATTTCTAACCCATAAAACTGTAACAGAATGATAAATTAATTACATATATACAACGTTCAACAGCCGACGACGTTCCATTCTATTCACTCTGCCTACACTCTAAAGGAATCCACGTGATTAATTTTACGCACAACACACACATAAAAGCACGCTCATATGAACTACATTTGCACGTTCACCCGCAAGCAAAATACTTAACCCACACAATCTCGCTTACATTTCACGCACACATAAACTTTTATACGGTGGCTACATTATCGCCTGACGGCAAAGATTACTGTTGTCACGGTGTGTGTGTCCAATTACTCCGCTGAATCGCGAATCTTTGGGCTTCTTCCAGTTTTCTACCGCGATATGAAACACTATAAGTTCCGAAATTACCCGGCAGAATTGAAGATGCGTTGCTGTGTACATTCATTCAGTGTCTAGAGCGCTCTCGTGAGGTATATTAAAAAGTACTCTGTGGTCGTGCCGTCGTGTCGTGTTATCTAACAGCCGGACGACAGAAACAAAACAAAGTGATCCTGTTATGTTTCTTTATTATATTTAAGGTGTGAAACCCGAAAATTTGACAATTTTAGAGTAACTTCGGTCGCGTATAATGTATGCTCCACAGATTACGTAGCCGCCAAATTGCCGCTGAACTAACGCACAACTGAAGTTCGGCTGTACACTATAGCACAACTTAATTACGGCACAAGTGTTGTCAGAATTTCAAATAGCATTACAAGTGCAATCATAGCGAACTTGTGTCGCATACCTTCGGTATAGTGCGTTTAAATACTAAGACGATAATGTAGCCCCATAATTACATATTTCAGCACACATATGAATACCTAATAAAATGATGACATACATAAACTGTACAATAAATAAGATGAATGAAAGATCTATTGTTTATTTACACAGTTTAAGACTGACTTTACGCAAAATAATTAATATTTTAATATCTATTATAGTTGAGGTACACAGTATTTATAATCGGAAATGGAATTCGAGATCAGAAATGTTACCGAATAAATGTCACTTTTATATCGACCATTCAGGTATAACTCAACATTTTCTAGACGGTCTAAAAATAATGTTGTTTTGATTCATAACAAAAAATTGACTGAGTTTTATTCTTTTTTATAATCTCGTTCGTTTTTTATAATTCGTTCATTCGAAAACTTTAATATCGATATTTTCTCCCTGATTCGGCTTTCCATGAGCTTGATAACGAATAATCAGTGAATAAATAATATTTACTCTTTTTTAAATTATAAATTATAAATTTAAAAAAGAGATTTTCACGCCCATATCGCTGAAGGTGTATGAAGAGGTACAACAAGTGCACCCTCGATTAGCCAAAGATATTTGGTCCCACAAATGTGACAGGTGGCAAGCCTATCGCCAACCGGGTACTTTCCAATCCCAGGCAACATTGTTTTTATCAGAACTGCAATGAACTTTTTAATTGCCCGACCCGGGAATCGAACCGGGTACCTTATGTAGTCAACGCCAACGCCGGATCATTAGACCACAGAGGCAACATTTTAATATTGGATCGCATTTTTATGTTATTTTATAAAAAAACCTGTGTACAATATTCAACTTAATGAATGTATGGTATCTCGTAATAATGGTAACAGGTAGACGCTTAAAATTTTCACGGAATATTTAGTTGTATATTGCCTTTCAAAATAAATAATTAAGGCGAGGTATTTCGACGCGCGTCGATTCTATAGAAAATTGGTGGCGCGGTATGTTCTGAAACCGCTGGGAAACGTGTTAATTTTCGGATAAATAAATATAGGACATTAGCTGAAAACTATAATTAAGCACATTCTTTTTTGTATTTACAACTAAATATCACCATATAAAAATCACGTGGAAGATTAGAAATAATATTAACAAATTTTATATTATCGAGTAAAGTACATTCTATCATGTAATAAGTAAGTACATTCTTTAGATAATATCTTCAGGTATATTGTGTAATGGTTGGTAAAATTGTTATTTAACAATCAATATAAAAAAATGTGATTAAGCAAACCAGTTTTTTCCCGTTTGTCGCGATGCCTCGCCTTAAATAAAAATAAAGTAAATATTAAAGGGGGCTCCTATACAACAAACCTAATTTTTAAGCAATTTTTACTCGATCTTAACAAACAGGTAGAAACTAGAATAGGGATGGTACAGAACCCTTCGTGCGCGAGTCTGACTCGTACTTGGCCGGCTTTTTTATGTTTCTTACCTCAGAACTCGGTCATTTATGAACCGATTTTTAAAATTATTTTTTGTATTTGGTAGAGTATACGTCTCGTGTGGTCCCATATAAATTTTGTGAAGATTTAATGCAGATTCCAGAAAAATAGAAAATTGGAAGTCGGTTGTTGCATCGTTACTTCGTTTAAATTATTAATTGGCCACACCATTGTTTACATTTTTGATCTCGAATTACATTTCCGATTTTAGACAATTTTCAAAAACCATAAAAACCTCTTGCTATGAGGTTTAAAGTTTGTAGTATCTACCATCTTTTATTATATACGGTCTAGCCGGATGACTATGGACAAGGATAGACCGCACTATAGCTTTATCTTTGGTGGCGACCAGTCTAGCTGTGCAGTGCTGGCCGATGGAACACCAATAATAGTCTGTGACACTCTGCCGCCTCATCAATTTAAAAGCATATCCATTTACTATAACCATGTCTATACCGTTCACAGATTTAGCCCAGAGCACTGAAATTAAAAATTATGTTTCTAAATAATCATTATTCTAAAATTATTAAATGTAGACTATTAGACTGCTTGCTATGAGGACTCACTCACGACGTTGTTGATAGAAGAAGAAATAAACATTAGTGTTATTTTAATACTAATTAATGTCGTAGAATAGCAATAAGCAGATGGTTTTCATGTAACCATGTCAGTGGTGTGTATGTATGTGGCGGGATCGGAATGTTATATGCACAAGCTTACCGACTGCCGTAGTCTTGAAACAGAAATACGGCAGCGAAAAACACTGACGCTATCGTAGTAGGAACGTGATGGTACCGAACCCCTTTTGAGATGTAAAATTTGCACAATTTTATATATTTCTTCTTTATTATTTTACCTGTTCCTGTATATACTCTATTATTTATCCTATTTCCTACCATATTCGATACTAGCTGTTGTTCGCGACATCGTCCGCGCGGACTTCGTTTACTCCGCACAGCTCCTCCCAGTAGGTGATAGCGTGATAATATATAGCCTATTGATTGGATTTTTTCCTAATCCTAAGGAATTAATATTTTCTGATTAAAACTCATTTTTTAACTCAAACACTTTATAGGTAATTGTCTACAAAAAATTCACACCATATAATTATAAAATTAAAACAGTGACACACGTGTTTATATACACACTACATTACACCATAAAACTAAATATATTTTAGATTATATTTTTATAACTACTGAGGTAATTGCACGATATACTCCTAATACATTTTGTCTTATTAATAAATAATTTGACTCGGCGTTTTTATTTTAAACCGCATATATTTTGTATGTCAAACAAAAAATATATAATATGTATAAAAGTCTATTTTCATCTAAAAACTGCTCTCAATTTTTTCTTATATTTAAAAACTTTTTGTAAGTAGCAAGATAATAGTGGTAAAATAATCTCCATTTTAAGAACTCGATACATAACTACCTATCTCAACAAAAAACAAATAAACGCCTGAATCTATAAAATAGATAGGTATACTCCCAAATAAAATATAATTTACCGAATCCCATAATAAATGACGAAGTTCTAAGGTAACAAACTTTAAAAAAAATCTATCCTTCCCTTCCCAATAAAAATCTTTTTCAAAAAATAGTTAATCTAGGAAGCCAAAAAATTATGATTATTTTTAACCAGACTACGTGAAACCATTACTTTTTTATCGTACTGCTCTATATCAAATCACTCTCCTCCTACAATTGAGATTGAGCCAATTGAATCTCCTATGTTAAAATCCGTCAAGCTGCTTGGATGTAGGACGTGCTAAAGAAATGTATAAATGTAGGTAATGAACATACGATCTTAAAATAATATTTTTCATCTGGTGCAGTCTGAAACACATTTGAAATACTGATTATTAGGGTTCCATACCCAATGGTAAAACGGAACCCTAATTACTAAGACTCCGCTGAGGTATCTCATGAACCGTAATAGTTGGATAGTTGAAATTTTCACAAATTATAAATTTCTGTTGCCGCTAAAACTATAAGAACTAAAAATGGAATAAAATAATATTTAAGGGCGGCCCCAATACAAAAAACGTGATTTTGTTACAATTTTTTTTTCGAGTCGACAACAAGTTAAGCTTGAAATATTCACAGAATATTTAGTTATTTATTCGCTTTACAAATAAATAATTAAAATAAAATAAAAATGTAAAGGGGACTCCCATACAATAAACATTATTTTTGTCGTTTTTATAAATGATGGTACTGAACCCTTCGTGCTTGAGTCCGACTCGCGCTTAGTTTTATTTATTCTCACAAAACTTAAAATGTATGAGCGTCCATGTTTCATGTCGTTATTTCAAGAAATTTCTGGTATTTGAAAACTAGCTTTTGCTCGCAGCTTTACTCTTAGTTAATTTATTTATTTCTATCCTTTGGGGTACTTTTATCTAGAATCTATATGAAAGGTATTCCACGCCCTTTTGCGTATCTCTGACTACATCGCTAACTCACTCCCGCGTTTATAATACTACATAGGACATGATCCGTACAATACATAATAATGTAGTCTAAAATAGTTCTACGTTTGCAATCAAAAATAATATAATATTGTTTAAAATATAAATAACAATATTAAACTGGTCTTATACTAAATACACACTGTTAACATTAATATGATTTAAATTCGATATCTATTGCAATAAATTACTTAAATATTATAAATAATTCTTGTAATATTTGACTTTTCGCGTAAATAATTGTTAAAACCTTTTTCTATTAAATAACTCTCATGACTTTCTTTATAAGGATAAATCCACTGAGCGTTATTATTTCAAAATTCTAAATTCAAATTAGTTTACGACGTTATTTTGTCGTTGGTTGTCGACGGGCAAGGAAGGTGATAATAGCATTTGTCAAACTTAATTACCATTGCTTATTATAACGATAGCCGGGACTAACTTTACGAGATTTTCGGAGCACCAAACTGTTGAAGTTGTAATAGGTGCACATAAAAATCAATCTTCTTTTTAGATAGCATTGAATCCATACTATCCATACTAATATTATAAATGCGAAAGTAACTCTGTCTGTCTGTCTGTCTGTCTGTTACGCTTTCACGGCGAAACCACTGAATCAATTCGGATAAAATTTGGTACAAATATAGTTTGAGACCCAAGAAAGGACATAGGATAGTTCTTATCCCGGAAATCCCACGGGAACGGGAACTATGTGGGTTTTTATTTTAGAATATTTTCCACGAGAACGAAGTCGCGGGCACAGCTAGTATTAATATATGTGCAGTGCTAAACGACTAACTAAAAGAGGCGTTATACTTAGCTTAATCATATAAAAAATCATATAAAAATATCAATAAAAATAAAAAATATATAGTTCATCGCCATTATAAAGTAAGACAGTCCAGTTATTTTAATCAATTTTACGGTAAAATTTATCCAAACTCACGAAATATAGAACACTAAAACACATGAATTCATTATTAGGGTAATTTCCAAATTTGGCGCAGGTAAATAAGGTAACAGTTGTTTTCTGTATAAAAATAAAATATGCATCCTAAATTAAAAAAAAACAATAAATTATATATTATTTATATATGGAGAATAAATAATACCATTAAGTGTACGATTAAGTCTTTGTAACTGTTACAAAAATATCACTTTTTGTAATATACCTTTTTCTAAATTATTGACGGATTGAGTTATTGAAAACTGTCCAGAGACATGATTGTTATTGCATATTATTATTAAATTCATGATTGAAAGTTATTACTTTTCCGATTTTGTATCTGAGATAATGTTATTGGGATTTTTTTCTATTCACCTGCGTAAAATTTGGCATTAGCCCAGCAATAATTTACTTACCTAAAATAATGAACGATAGTAATTTAGGTTGGCAAATCACCTAACTCACCAGCTGACAAACCGGTAAATCATATTGAAACAGAATCGTCTTTGAACTTTTGATTCACTCTGCCTACTAGACAGAAAACCGGCTACCCGACTCATATATATTTTTAATTTAACTAATTAGATTTTATGGTAAATACCATTTTTCACTATAAATCTTCGAGGTTCATGAGTGTGATTGAGATTGCCTCGTACCATTTTGAAGTCTTTGGACATAACCAGACGGGCCTTGCACTTATTCGAGCCAAAGGTACACCAGTAGTAGTTAGTAACGCTCTGTTTCCTCATCAGGGTGAAAGGAAATCCATTCACAATAACTATTTCTTTTCCATTAGCGCATGTCGCCCATAGGACTGCAAAAGTGTCAAATGTTAAAATCAGAATTTCTTAATATTTGCATGCCAGTAATTGAGTAATAATAATTTCAACACATTATAATACTTACAACATCATATTAAGCATAGAGACAAGTCGAATGTAAATTTGCGCGAAGCGAAATCAATTGCAGAAAATATACTGTTAACATAGGGCCTTGAGGTACACGGGCATTTTTCTTTGAGTATATACGACTTTGTTGCTGTATTTGAAATACCTGACGATCCTTTTTTCCAGTTTCGCGGACAATCAGTAAGACAGCAGTTTCGACATAGGATAGGTAGGGTAGGTGGGGATTGAGAGTAGACCACACCCTATGCCATTAGCTACGCATACTATTATCATTTCAAAAACGTGTTTCAGCTGTTAATTCTAGTGAAGGTAAGCTTCGATTCAACATTAGCGTCTGTAATACATCTACTACACGTAACAGATTTTTGTTTGCTTTAAATTTAATATCATAGCCTTATAGGATCTTTTGGACTTTTACCAATATTTTCATATACTTTGTCTGTAGATTTTTCGCTGTGATGTATGGATGTTAAAATTAATTAATCAGTTTAGTCCTTTTTTTCATTTACACATATATATTATTTGCATGAACTTATGCTTGCATGTGATAAACTCTAATGTACGCTTACCTGCTTTGTAATAATCTTTCTACAACACCTGTCCTTGTACAGGTTTTGCTGGAAGAGATCTCTTAAAGAGATAAGCACGCCTGTGTATAATATTTTATCCAATTAGTGTTAGATGATATTTTGTTTTTGTACATAAAGAGTTAAATAAATAAATAAATAAATAAATAAATATACTCGTAGACTCTTAAATATTCCGCACTTAACCCAGGGCAAATTATAGATTTAATCTCGCCATTTATTCTGTATATAATTAAGTGTAGACGACAATAATTAGAATAAGTAATAATATTTCTCTAATCTTCTTATTATGTATTACCCCTGTTATTTTCCTATAAATCACCTATGTTAAATTGGATATTTTCCGTCGTCAGCACTTAATGAAACTGCATTTTGAAATAGATAGAGACTGTTGTAAAACAACTGTGTAAGACACAGTTAACTGTGTAAAACATCCCTGATGATGCTGTAATAAGGGAAACCGGTGGGGTGTATAAAATTATATGAAATACATGTGAACTGGAAGTACAAATGAGTTTATTTGTAATATCTATTTCAGCCTAACATGGGCTCATAGCAAATAAACCTTCTCTTTGGAAAAATACATATAAGTAGCATATACGTAGTAGTCTGACCGCCTCATTGGTCAAGTGGTTGTAAACCTAACTACGAATCGATGGGGCTTGGGTTCGATTCCCAACAGGGACAAACATTTCTGTGATGAGCATAGATGTTTGTATTTCTAGGTCTGTGTGTGTATTATGTATGCAACAGTATTTATATATGTATTTTTATATATTAATATTGTTGACTAACTCCCATAACACAAGCAAATAATTTACTTACTTTGGAATTAGGCCAATTTGTGTTATTTGTCCAGCGATAATATTAATATAATATGCTAAGTTGCATAGTGATGGGTCAAATTGATTTTGAGTTAAAAGATTTCATGTATACAAACATTTTTAATATTTATTTAGATTTAATAAAAAATCAATCTGGAATTTTCAAAAATTAATTTAGTGTAACAGAATCGAGACAAACAAGCATCAAAATAAACTCAAATTTTTTTCCCGTCCGGCAATAAAAAATTTGTCGGTTGAAAATACGTTATTTTGAAGAAAAATAATACATTTTAACACATTCTTTTTAATAGACTAGTTTCGCCTTTGAAGAATTTCCAATTTACAAATGGCTGTCATTTAATGATAATATGAAAAAACTAGAATATTCTTTAATTTCCAACTTAAATAAATATGGACATTTATTCTAATTAATGCGCATGTACAGTCTTTCATATTTTATTAACAAATTTCATTTTACAATATTTATTCACCATCGAATAAACATTATGAGTCATCCACTTTTGGATATTATTCCAAACTTTTTTGTAGATCCTCTAAAGAACATCGCAATTTGTGAACAAAAAAATTTTCGTTGACAAGCGCCAGGCGAATATTGGCGTAAAATATGGCAATTGCTTAAATATCACATAGTCCTAATGTTAGCATTTACTTAACTTTAATGATTCTAACAACATAAGATTGTAGAGTGTATATTTAATTGTTGATCCTCTCTGTTTGACTTTATACTTTTGAGTTGTTCTTGTTAATCTTACTTAGACGAAGCCTTCAATCCAAAAAAATCCCATTTTCAAAGAATAGATAGCACTTGTCACTGCCTACGTTCATACGACACTGGCAGAGTTCACTGATAATTGCCATTGTGCGATAAAGAAGAATCATATTTAAATTTTATAGTAAATACCACTCCGTATCACATAACTAGGAGGTTTGTGAACGTGGATTAATTTCGCGGCTGTCAAGCACCCGTCTGTCGTCATTATAAACCTTGCTTTACATAGCCCCCATCTTGTGCACCGCCATATTTGTTTCTTGAAGCCACGGGAGCCACAGTAGAATGTGTAGCCTCCCAAAATGGCAAGATCTTTTCCAACTTTATTACGAACAAAATTTACTGAAAATTAGAAGTTTATTATAATAACATATTTGAAACAAATTCGATACAGTTTGAAATATTTATTGCAATCAAAATAGCGAAAAACTAAGAAATTGACACGATAATTTTAGTAAAAACGTATAGTTAGCATTATTTCTGTCTAAATATGAAGGAGAGTTCCACAACGTCTTATCCAGGCTTTATACCACTGCTTTACCTATTCCTGCAGCAATAACGTCAATGCTTGTCATTGTAGTGTTACGGTTTGAAGGGCAAGCTTCTGTGTTTGGAATTAGCATCCCGTCGCACGGATAGGAACACACTATTCACATCTGTGCTGTCTATGGGCGATGATTATCTCTTTCCATCAAGAGAACCACCTTCTTTTTGTTATCCTATGATATTTAAAATTTGCCATTTTGCGCACTCTTCACTTAATTCATGCATCACTCAAGAACTATAGATTCGATTCATTTTTCGAATTTGAGACCCATATAGATGATGATTTAAAAATAGCACACAGGCTAATTTTTATACCGGAATTTTTTTTTGTTCCCGCGGGATTCACCAAAATTGTTATAAACAAAAAAAACTACGCTTACTCGTAGTTAGAATATCTTGACGCCCATATCTCCAAAGACGTATGCAGATGTACAACGAGTGCACCCACGATAAGCCGAAGATACTTACGGTCGGTTTCAGAATCGCAAATTAATTTTAACAAGAAATTAATCTGTGTTTGACATATTTTTTACAAGTAAATGATCTGTTAAACACACATTAATTGCTTGTTAAAATTAATTTTAGTTTCAGAAACCGGCCGTTAGTCCCACAATGTGATAGTAGCAAGCCTATCGCCAACCAGATACTTCTCCAATCCTGGGTATCTTTATTCTTATGAGATTTTTTTATATCATAAGATAGCAAATAAGCAGATGGGTCTCCTGGTGGAAAGAAACAACCATCGCCTATAGACCAAAAATGTTAAAATCTTGTGGCGATGTCTAACGCCACATGCAAAGTTTACCAGCTACCTTACCCTCCAAATCGGAACACGACAGTGACTAGCACTGACGCTATTACGGCAGGAATAGGTAAGGCGGTGGTACCAGACCCGGTCGAGCTGATGCAGAACTCTACCACCTAGTAGTCACGATGGCAGTGACACGCATAGCCACTCGGTCACCTTTTACGACCTGCCTGGCAGAACGGCAGTTGGCCTATTCTTCAAAGGAGCCCGGGACCAACACAGTGAAATTTACAAGCAGATTTAGATAGACTAAGCCGTTATTATGTTAACAATCGCATTGGGATAAATTTACAAAAATGTTCATATATTTATTAGAAAATACATTCAATAATTTACAATCATAAAATCAATAATTTTAAACTTCTCCAAGTAAATTTTATCGTAGATCTTGGTGTTACAGTTGATTCAAAACTAACCTTTTCCGAACACGTAGACAAAGTAGCAGCAAAAGCCAATAAGAGTCTCGGCCTTGTATTAAGAGTTAGACCATTTTCAGATGTAGGGTGTCTGCAAATGTTGTACTTTTCATATGTGAGACGCATACTCGAATATTATAGTATCATTTGGAATCCTCAATATACTACTTACATTCAAACCTTAGAGAAAATACAACTTAAATTCGTAAAGCATTTAAACTTTCGTAGTTCATGCAATATAGTGGATTATGAAGACTCATGTCATCATTACAATCTCGACACCCTTAAAAACAGACGACTCCTAATAGACATGTCCTTTTTACATGGAATATTCTATCGTACTATATCTATGTCACGGCTACATAGATTGTCTTGAACTAGCGTCTAAACTTTTATGTTTCCCTGTTCCAAAACTAAGAACGAGGCCCACTGCACTATTCGCAACTTCTTTAAGTTTACAAAATATGCACAAAATTCAGTTGTCTATCGTTTGCAAACCAATTACAACAAAAAATTTGCATCGATTGACATTTTTAACACCAGCAGGACTGCCTTTAAACAGGATATTACGGCATTTTTTCGTATAAATAAATAAATAATTATACTCTGTAATAAATCAGTAACGACACGGTTCTGTAAATGGTGTAAAATCATAACTGGAATTATATTATACTCTTCACAGTATTACTAGCAACCAACAAGTACATGTACATACTTATTTGTAAACTGTTTTTATAAAAATTCTTTAAATATATCACAACATGTAAATATATATAATGTGTGTATGAATATAATATATTCACAACCCCTAGCCGACGGACAGAGAGAACCCAGTTCCATGCATCACTACCGAGACCTACTATATATATATATATATATATATATATATATATATATATATATATATATATATATATATATATATATATATATATATATATATATATTCCATACACAACGCCAAAGAACATAAACTAGTTTAACTGGAACTCGCCCAGGTAACTCAAAACAAAAGCTCAAAACAAACATAAATAAAGCCGAAATCCACGCCAGTTGTTGCATCTACGGCCAAATTCACTCGTGAGCGCATCGGTCGCGTGACTTTTTGTTAAAGTAGGACTGAGTCGGTAACATACCACATACAATGGATAGCATCAGCAATATTTACAAATACTTTCAATAGTATTGCATTATAATGACGATTAATATTGGATTACAATAAAAGTTGTGTTTAGACATTTTTTATATAATTAGTTAATATCCTTTTATATTAGAAGATTTAACTTTAGACTTAAGGCAGAAAAAATGACTCTTGTTCTAAGTATAAGAATAATTATTTTAAATATGACTAATAAAACATATATAAACAACAAATCAAACCTTGATTTGCTCAAAACAAACATAAATAAAGCCGAAATCCACGACAAAATTGGTTTTTATTTTTTTTTAATATGGCGAGCCTTTTTTAAAAATCTTAGAAGTACATAAGTTCATAGAAAAATGAATGAGAAATCCAAAAAAATGGTTTCGTAATTGTACTAAATTCGTATCATGGTTAAAAATCGAAATTAAAATTAAAATGCCATTTTTTTGAGGTTCTTATCAACCGATATAGCTCTTGTTTTTTTTCCTAGAAGGTACCATTAGCCCCCAAAACATATCCAAAATTCAGATCAATCGATTCACGCGTTCTTGAGAAAATCAATTTTTTCTGATTATTACATATTTTCGTTTTTCTCGAAACCTACTTGAGTTCGAGGTCTGAAACTCTCAGGATCTTATTATCTTGTTAGTACCTAAAAATCCTCCCAGTATCGTCCCGATATCTTTCAAGGGCAAAATCACCCTGCTTATACCCCTAGGGCCTTTGGCACGGAAATAGTTGAAGATTAAATACATAGGGTCAGATTATATGCTATTTTTTATCGAAAATCAAAATCAACCTTATATGAAAAAGGGGTGATTTTTTTTATATAAGTTATTGATGACTCTCTCTCTATACTCTACTCACAGAGGAAAGCTATTCGGCGGGGTGATTACGTAACTCGCAATGCGAAATTATCGTGATTGTCTAGTTATTGCAAGACACATAACAGCCTTGTACATTAGTGGTAGTCGTTGCCGCTTGATTAGTTTTGATGCTGTGACATTGCAAAAAGTGCATCTAGTGACCAGCAAGCAATTGGCGACGTTTTTGATGATTTTTTCATTACGTTTAAAAGTCATCGCTGATCGCTGGCGAATTGCAAACGTTAGGTGATATGTCTACGGGTCAGCTGTATTTAAATAAAACTCAAATGTACAACTAGCTTATATTTTTATACCATTCATGTCACAAGCTTTACTCAATACAGCATCATTATTTAAATATCTCTGATATAAGTGTAATTAAACGTTTTTGTTATGAACTCTTATGAATTAAATGAGTGTTCAGATAAATACAAAATACATGCAATTATTTTATTTACTGTAAATTACTATTTGGTAGTTCTAACCTTATCTAATCATATTACCTTATTATTAAAATTAAGCATATTTTCCTTAATAAATTCTCACCTAACAACGAGATGTATAAGCAGTGTTATCGTTCTACATTCTAATATTTTGGATAGGCAAATAAGTTTGTTGTAGTACCCAATTGTCTTGAAGTTATGTAAACACTTTGTCAGGGGAGAAGTAAAAGAAAAGGAATTATATATATATATATATATATATATATATATATATATATATATATATATATGCGTGTGTGTCAATATTATCATATAATACGAAAAATGAAATGATTATATATACACACACATTTGCTACGTATGTAAGTAAAATTACCCATATTTTACATCTACTAGTAGTACAGATTTAATGGAGCATAAAGTTTAATCTACAGATTAAATTATAACCTTAAAGTTCAATATACAATCCATCAATTATATTAAACATGGATGGTATGTGGTTGTGAGTGGGAAATTACATCTCATCTGTTTGCATTTCGAGGCGGTGAATTTAGCCTTACATTTACCGTTCTGGGTACATTGTCGCACATCGGTTTTCGTGTTAAAAATACCAATATTTTTCATTTACTACAGTTTTCTTGTTAAAATCTCAATATTTTTCATTTGACTAATAGTTCCGGGACAATAATACTGACCTTTATTGAAAAGCATAATGTTTAATTTACAAATTCAATTATAAACTTAAAGTTTAATATACATTCCATCGATTATCTTAAACATTGGTGGTGGGTGGTTATGAGTGGAATTACATCTCAACATGTGTCTGCATTTCGTGGTGGTGAATCTTGCCTTACATTTACCATTCTGGGTACATTGCCACACATCGGTTTTCTTGTTTCTACCGTCATAATAGAAGCTGTATCCATTTAAAATTGCGGTTTGTCTCCCAGATTGATTATACAGATATGTGACTGAAAAATAGGAAAAAAAAACGTTAATATCAAGCAAGCTTGTTTTTTATTTTAAAAATAAACATTAATAATATATTTTATTTCTTAAAATTACATGTTCTACATGTTTTTCCACATCGGAACCCAACAACGACAGAAATTTATGAAAAAAGAGGGATTTTGTTTTTCGCAAATATCTCAAAAATATTACAGATGACGGAAGCGAAAATAATAAGATCTTTAAGAGCAAGACATCATAAACCAACATCCTAGCTTCCGGAACTCTACGACCAATATTTATAATTTTGATTTGACGGTAAAAATAAGGGATGTCACGTGCGTTTTGCTGAGCGCTCATATATATATAATAAATGACATATTTTTTAATATATAATAATATGACATATTTTTTTCGACTATTCAATGTAGGTAAATATTTAAAATAATAAAATTCAAGTATTCTTAGGATACATGAGTTAACAAAAATCCCTTCTTTTTGTTAAATTGTTTTTTTTTTTATAAACTTTTGCAATTTTTTTATGCGAGATTTCAGTTATTGAAAAACTTTCAAAATGAAATTACGAATCGAATGATACCTTAGTCATAATTTTTTGGGAACGCGAAGTGAATTTTTGTAAAGCGGCACATGAGATTTAGGCTACTATCGGCATAGCGTTTTACCTCATTATCAGGGCTACCAATGCCATTCTTTAGTATAAAGTTGATAATTTGATAATCACAAAGTATCGCCTCTGTGGTCTAGTGGTCCGATGCGGGTGTTGACCACATGATGTCCTGAGTTTAATTCCCAAGTAAAAAAATTGTTTTTTCAGTTTTCTGATAAAATAACTTTGCCCAGTTGACGATAGGCTTGCCACCTATCACATTATGGGACTAAGTATCTTCGGCTAATCATGAGTGCACAGATTTTTTTTTAAAGAGTGTTTTTTTTCCCTATCTTTTTCGGGGACACGGGCGTGAAGATACTTTTTTTTTACAGAGTGTCAATTCAAAAACGTGTTTTTTAGTTTTCTGATAAAAAAAAACAACGTTGCCTGTGATTGGATAAGTGCCCGGTTGACGATAGGATTGCCACCTATCACGTTATGGGACTAATGGCCAATTGCACTAACAATGTCTTAGCTTAGGACAATCCTAAATAGTATGCTGTCACTTCTTGTCTTAAATGAAAGTGACAACATGTCACTAAAATTATGACAAGGTTGGTGCAATTAGCTATAAGTATTTTCGACTAATCGTGGGTGCCCTTGTTGTACCTCCGCCTACCTCTTTGCAAGCACGGGCGTGTAAATAGAAAATGTGTATTGAAAACACTAAAATTATTATCATAGTACTCTGAGTTCATTAACCGCCCCGTTGGTCGAGTGGTTAGCGGGCCCTGACTACGCAATCGACGGGGCTCGGGTTCGATTCTCGACGGCATAAGCGTTAGTGTGATGGTCATAAATGTTTGTATTTCTGAGTTTGGGTGTTTATTAAATATATTCTAATATTTGCATATGTATTTGGATGTATTAGTATCGTTGACTGACACCCATAACACAAACAAATAATTAGCTTATTTTGGGGCTAGATCAGTAAGTGTAATTTGTCCCCTGAATATTTATTTATATTTATTTATTATTTATGTATTCGTATCGTTCATTAGAAATTTCTATCGTGTACTGATTAAACTGCAATGAAAAAAATCAAAACTTTCCAATAAATTAATTACTTTTATTACAATTTCGTGTACATTCCATTTACAATTTTAAATACTGGAGGTTTGTGATTGTGAATAGTCTTGCATCTCAGAATAAGATCTCTAGTTTTAGTGGTAACGAATCTCGCTTTACATCTTTGACCCGCCTGGGTGCACTGCCACGCATCCGTCGTCTTGTTCCTCCCTACATAATAGAAACTAAATCCATTCAATACCGCAACTTGCTTGCGAGATTGATTCAATGCAAAGATTACTGAAATCAAACATTCGCCTTAATAAAACTTACCACCTATTGCTAATACACAACTAATTACAAACAAAGTAAAACCAAGATAAACTTTGAATCTCTAAAAAGCCCTAAAACCAGACTAGGTCGCTGGTTCATATCTTTTTTCAACCGACGAAAAAACAGAGGAGGTTCTCAATCCGACGCGTATATTTATATATTTACTTAATACTTTATTGTACACTTAAAAGTCATATTACATTTCAATTTGTGAACATTTACAAAAGGCGAAGTTATCTCTGCAAGAGATTTCTTCCAGCAAGTCCAAAAGAATGACAATGCGTAAAAGAAATGTAGAATATACAGTGTACAAATTACTAATTTAGAAACATATAACTTAAAGAAAAAGAAAAACTACAAATTCTTATTTTAATTAACTTAACACTATGAATAATAAATAATACGTTACTGTGCCCTTTTATTGAAAAATTATGAAAACAGGTAAAATTCCTTTAAGGTCTTTTTAATTACTATTTAATTACTATTGACTGACTACTTCTGATATGAAAAGGAAGTGAATTCCAAAGTTTCACAGAGTTGATAGTGAAAGAATTACCATAAAATATGGAAGAATGTGATGGATATTATAAAATGTGAACGACAATTTGAGTCAAAATCGTATAGAAAATTAAAGCGTTCACGAAAATAGTATGGAGAGTTTGTGTTAAATAAAATATTATAAAGAAGACAATGCGTATCAGCGTTCCTAGCGTCAGCGTAGCAGAAGCTACTTGAGTTGCGTTTTAAAATTGGAAATATGGTCAAATTTTCTCAGGCCTTCTTCAGTCATGTCAGGATAGCAAATATTAGCTTAGTCTAATAAAGGAAAGATTAGTGTTTCCACTAAAATAACTCTTGTCTTAAAAGGAAGAAATCTTTGCAAACGTTTGATAGAATGAAAGGTGTAATGAACTTTTTTTATGTTAGATTACGCATAACTTTTTACAGGGTGATCCGATTTTAATAACATTTTTTTTAATTGGTATGGGTATTACCCAAGATCCCATTTAAATTATTTTTAAATCCCAACCATAAGAGTATGATTGATTGATAAGGAAAGATTGATTGTACACTTATTGATTTTTTAATGTATCACTACGCATAGCTTTTTACAGGATGGTCCGATTTTGATAATTCTTCCTTTCTGTACTATAATATCTATACTAATATTATAAAATTGTAGAGTTTGTTTGTTTGTTTGGTTGTACGCGGTAATCTCGAAAACTGCTGAACCGATTTGAATAATTCTTTTTGAGTTGGATAGCCTGTTTATCGAGGAAGGTTATAGGAAATTAGGCAATATAACATCTTGCTACGACCAGTAGGAGCGGAGTAAACAAAGTCCGCGCGGACGAAGTCGCGGGCAACAGCTAGTAATATTATAAAATTATAGAGTTTGTTTGTTTGCTGAATCGATTTGAATAATTCTTTTTGAGCTTAATAGGCTGTTTATCGAGGAAGGCTATGAAACATCATGTTACGACCAGTAGGAGTGGAGTAAACAAAGTCCACGCGGACGAAGTCGCGGGCAACAGCTAGTACTTATTTGATAAAATATACCCTGAGAGTTGTCTCATATATTTTTGAAAAAAAATCCACCCAAAAGGGTACGAAAACAGACGATGATTGGTTATTGACTCACTGATTTTATTGTATGACAATTGACAACGCATAACCTTTCGACGGTTTAATTTTTGTTAGAAAATAATATGTTTGTTCAAATTTCAAAGTTTATTATACTATATATATATATATATATATATATATATATATATATATATATATATATATATATATATATATATATATATATATATAAGTGCTAAAATACATAAATGGTTAGAAACAGGAAAGTATTGATCAATATTATAAACGTGAATTTCACCTGCAACGATGAACTCATTTACTAGTTTATAGTTAGATAGGCATATTTAGCGATCAGAGCAATCATTGGAAGCCATCACAAAGCAAAGGAAATTCTTGTGTTATTGGACCAATGACATATAGCTCAGTGGTAACAGCTTTTCTGGCTTTAGGGTAAGGTCGTTCAAGTCTAGTCGAGTCAAAATTTTCATTGTTCAGTTTTTAAAGTTTTCCCAAGCACGATGCACAATATGGTATATATTAATACGTATATATTATATACTTTGAATACATATTATATATTACTAGCGATCTGCCCGCGGTTTCACCCGCGTAGCTTTTGTTCCCGTGGGAATACCGGAGAAGTTTATACACTAAAATCTTCCTCAAGAATCAATCTATCTATTAAAAAAAACCATATCAAAATCCGTTGCGTAATTTTAAATATTTAAGCATACATAGGAACATAGGGACAGACAGAGAAAGCGACTTTGTTTTATACTATGTAATGATGAATCGTCGATTCTTAATGACACTCAGATTGAATTTATTTGTATTACAAATATAATTGAATCCCAATCCCAGAAGTTATTTTTTTATAGATCTAAACAATGATATAAAAATCCCAAGATGCACAGTCTCGAACAAAACTGACACTCAAAACCATTGATATATAAAAACCCAAGATACACAATCAGTGTCTCAAAAACGTCCTCTAAGAATGAGTGCACAATTTAAAATTGTGCACTCACTTCAAATAGAAGCCCGTCGCTCACGTCACTGCCCGCGCGTCAAAAATACAGAATTGTTCTGTGACAAATTGTAAAATACAACATCATGAACGTTAAAAAAATATAAGATATTGTATTTTCGGTAAGTATAAGAGTTTATCGATTTATTTTTGTCGTTTTTATTACTAAATATAAGGTGTAATGTATGATTTTCATTTTGTCTTAAAAATGTACTCGACGCTCCAAATATAATAAGACAAAATTTCAATGGTCACTTTTCAGTAAAAGGACAGTGCATTACAACCTCCTTTTAATTTAGTCGAATAATACAAATTGATCCTGTTATTATTAGTGGAGTCGATTTTTTTTTCATTAATAAATATTTTTTTTAATAAGATTATTTTTTGTCATTAATAATTTTGAATACCTTTTTTTGTTAACCAACTGCCAAAAGAGAAGAGGACATCAATTTGACGATTTTAAAATGTTTGATTATATTGATTACTTATTTTGAGGACCAAGTTAGGTGATTCTTTTTATTCTATTTGTACGAATATAAAATAACAATATATAATTGTGATTCTTACGATGAACTTTGGAGATATCTTACGAAACTTTTAATATAACAATAGGAATCATAAGTAGCATCGAATTTTGTTCTGTTTACACGTGTTGTTGATGATTTCTTAAGTGGAAAGCACAGGTTGCATTAAGAATGTTTATTTTTTATTTAATAATTTATTTTTAATAAAATGTTGTTTTTGATTGCGGATATCTTATACTATACATATTATAAATGTTAAAGTTTGTATGTTTGGATGTTTGATAATCAGTCACGTAAAAAATGGCTGTACCAATTTGGATTTGGACTCGGATATAAGATGACCTGGAATAGCACATAGAATACTTTTAGCCTAATGCAGAGATCTGCAGCTAGTCTCGTATCAATTTTAAGTGACTTTATATGTACGAGTTGTTTTATTTGCATACTAGCTGTTACCCGCGGCTTTGCTCGCGCATATTTACTTTAGTACTTATTTAACCTTTCTTTATTTTATTAAAAATCTCTACATTGCCGGGTGGGCCGCTAGTACGTTAAAAATAATATTTACATATTCATCTTAATTATTTATATACGACATTTTTGTTATTAAAATGTAAGTAAAAAACGTAATTCTTGTTAATGTTTCTGGGAATAACTCATTTTCCGGGATAAAACGTGTCCTTTGTGCTATTCCAGGTCAACATATACATATGTGCCAAGTTTCAGTCAAATCGGCTCAGCCTTTTTTGCGTGATTGAGTAAAAACATCCATACAACCATCTTCATAAACTTTCTCATATTATCATATTATATTAGCTGCAGCGTGCAGCCCGCTGCATTATAAAAGTTTTTAGCGAATCCCGCGGGATCACCTAATTTTTCCGGGATAAAAAGTACTCTATATGCTATTCCAGGTCATCATCCACCTGTATGCCAAATTTCGTTCAAATCCGATCAGTAGTTTTAGCGTGATTGAGTGACAAACATTCATCCTAACATCCAAACTTTCGCATTTATTAGTATGAATATTAGTTCCACCGTGCAGCCAGCTGTGTTTATAAAAGTTTTTGGTGAATTTCACCCGAACAACTCATTTTCCGGGATAAAAAATAGCCTATATGCTATTCCAGGTTATCATCTACCTGTGTGCCAAATTTCATCCAAACCCGTACAATAGTTTTTGCGTGATTGAGTAATAAACATCCATTCATCCAAACATCAAAACTATCCCCTTTATAATCCCAGCTGCACTGTAAACCCGTTGCTTTACACTAGTTCTTGATTAATCCCACGGAAACAACTATTTTAATAGTAGCCTATGTTAGAACGGAATCAGTTCTAACTGTGATATTCAATGTCCTGTATTGTTTGTTCTCACAGGTCGTTAATTAATAATTAATTTATGAAATTTTTGTACTTATTGGAAAATAATAAACATATTTCAACATTATTTTCATATAATATAACTTGCCACTTACAGAAAACTTACAATATATCACTTAAATGTCAATACCGTGTCATGTCCATTTCTAGAATTTATTTATAAATTGTTAGTTTTTTTGTCGTAATAAATGATTTAAACTAATTACCTCATAAATTCTAATGTTTACGACAAAAAAAACTAACAATTTATAAATAAATTCTAAAAATAGACATGACACGGTATTGACATTATATCACAGTTAGAACGGAATCACCCATGTGCTATTTCTGGTCATCGTCTACATGCGTGCCAAGTTGCATCTAAATCGGTTCAGCCGTTTTTGTGTGATTGAGTAACAAACATCCATCAATCCAAACATCCAAACTTTCGCATTTATAATATTAATATAGATAATATAGATTATTCAGCCAGGCTGTTCGTAAAAGGCGTACGATTTTCCTAAGTCTCAATAGAATCTCTCGCCTGTACTAGCTTAGGGCCACTGCTTTACCTGTTCCTGTCGCAATAACGTCAAAGCTTGTCACTATCATGATCCGATTTGTTGGGTAAGTTAGCCGGTAAACTTATGCACGTGACATCACTTTCTTACCGCAAGGATAAAAACTTACCGTTATTATCTTTGGTACCCGTGATTTTTAATATTATAAGATAGCTCTCCTAATAGATAGCCTATTAGGAGAGCTATCTTATAATATTAAAAAAAATATATACTTGGATGACAGGCGGCTAGGAAGGAAGCCCCTATTAATACAACTATTTTCTATAATATTGCTTTATTTTCAAAAACAAATCATATATACTAATAAACAATAAAATAATTGGTTCAGATCCTGAAGTTACAGGTTCGACCCACGGGCAAAAACATTAATGAGGTTTTTCGAAATTATACTCAAAAATCGAATTCCAGTTTGGAATCTGCATTTTGAAATCTGCAGTTGTGTATTAACACCCTCTGTTTGTTTGTTTATACATATTTGAAATTTCGTGACTGATTTCGAGCAATGTACGCTTTACATTGCGTGGCGTGAAAAGTGGCATAGTTTCTTAATTATTCGGTAGACCACCACTTACACGCTGTAAAAATAAATAAATATCATCACGCCGAATGATCTGTACCGAACGTTGGTAACGTTTCAGTTTATTTCATTTATTGCGATAAACCTGACCGTGAGTTTTACAACCTCATTCGAGACACAGGGGTGTTAACATACAATTACAGACACCAATTACCACTGAAATCCGATTTTTAAGTAGTATTAATAATTTTTTTTTTTTAACAAAAACAAGTTTTTGTAAAAAAAAAAAAGTTTTTAACAAAAAGGTGCTATCCCGTGGACTAAATCTGATCAATATTTTATATTTAAATCTTAATATATACCCCTTTTTTAATCTTAAACTTTGGAGGTTGGTGATTGTGGACAGTCTTACATCTCAACATCTTTGATCTACATTTAGTAGTGATGAATCTCGCTGTACACTTTCTCCCCGTTTGAGTGCACTGCCACACGTCAGTTGATTTATTTCTTCCCACATAATAGAAGCTAAATCCGTTTAAGACTGCAGTTTGCTTCCCAGCACGATTGTGCACATAAATTACTGAAACCAACATGTTATGTATAAGTAACAACGTTAAGGGAACAGCCAAGTCACGTGACTTGATAACTGAACTAATATTATAAAAAGAAAAGATGTGATTTTTTGATTGTTTTTTACTATTAAACTCAAAAATACTCAAAAGATTTTAAAAATTCTTCCACTTTTAAAAAGCTGCGGTACTCAAGTGTGACAAAGGCTACTACTTTCCCGATTGAGCAAAAGAAAGTAATGATTTTTGAAGAAGAATGAAGTCGAGAGTAACTGGCAGTAATCTATTGATGTGTTTTACACATCCTTCTACGGTTTTCCCTATTTATAGAGTTAACAACCTCATGATCATTTTTATAACTAATTTTTTAGTTATTATGATATAGGAGTTAGTATTCGTCTCAATACAGCTAGTTTTCGAAGAAATATGAACTGCATTGCAACCCTAAATATAAAGACTAGTAATATACTTATTATCTCTCGTCTTCATCGTCTTAGATCGCATTCCTAAAATAGCGTTCTTTCAGTATCTCAAATGGCGTTCTAAATTCAAATATGACTATTATCATGCGAGATTACTAAACTAAAATATGGGCCTGAATTTGTATTATTTCTTTTTATTTCATGAGATAAAAAATAAGCAGATGGTTCTACAGATGGAAAGAGATATTTATCGCCTATAGTCGCCAAAAGTGTTATGTAGCAGGGCTGTCCAAGCCAGATACCATCCTGGGCTAAAATAAATTACCAAAGTGATTGGGGGCCGCAAAAGCAACTCACTTTTCTAATTAGAAAATACACAAATACAAATACAGTTAAGAAAAAATATTAAATATAACATAATATGAAAAGGCGAGCTTATGTGGTAGTGAGATTTCTTACATCTTACGCGCACGAAGAAGACATTACATTTTTAAATATGTGCGGTGGATTTTGGACTTCGCGGGCCACACAATTACAAACTGCGGGCCGTGTATTGGACAGCTCTGTTATAGAGCACTGACGCTATTGTGGCAAGAAGGTAAGCAGTGGTAGGTACCAAGAAGGCAAGCAGGTAACCGGTCGAGACGTTGCAGAACTCTACCACCTAATTCGTAGTCACGTTGTTATTAAAACGTAATAACCTTCCTTTACCATTTACGAGGTGTTTTACTGTAAGCCAATTGATCTATCACGTCGGGATCACCACTGTGGGCGGTGATCACGTCGGGACTATGTCATAACTGTGGAGGTTGATGACGTAATGGAAGGACATGCTCACCACCTCCAGTGGTGACCCCAACTTGATCCACTGTGGTTGGTGATCACGCCGGTATGACGTCACCAACTTGAATGTTGATGACGTCACGGAAGGACGTGGAAGGGTAAATGGAAGACCTTTCCAGCTAGGCAAGGTGTACTGCCTAGGGACCGAAGTCCATCTGAGTAGCGTTGAAACTTGTTTATAGTTCTTGCAAGATAAATAATTGTAATATCGCGTTTTAGGATTTTAATTTCGAATTTCATTATTTTTCTGATACAATCACATTAATATTACATAAAAATTATAAATAAATAAATATCACTGGACAAATTACGCGAATTGATCTAACCCTAAAGTAAGCAATTTATTTGCTTGTGTTATGAGTGTTAGTCAACGATACTAATACATAGAAATACATATATAAATACTGTTACTCAAAAATCCATAATAAACACACCAACCCAGAAACAGGCATTAATGCTCATCACAAAAAATGTTTTTCCCTGTCGGGAATCGAACTTGAGCCCTATACATTTGTAATTAGATTCGCTAACTTCCCAACCAACGGAGCAGTAAAATTATGATATTTAATTTAAGACAAACACACAATAGATACAAAAAGTAATTTATTATCAGATGCAAAATGAATGAAATAAGCTCCGGTATATCACAAAGTTTGCCGATGAGCGAGAAGGTTGGTGATTTTCATCACGACATTTTATCAACCCAATGTATTTTAATGTGTTAAATTCTAAAATACACTCCCTTAAAAATCCTGTATTGCGGAGGTGGGTGATTATGTATGGAGTTATACCTCAGAACCTGTCTACATTTAGTTGTAATAAATCTCGCCTTGCATTTCTTCGAAGCCTGGGTACACTGCCACGCGTCTGTCGTCTTGCACCGTCCATCGTAACAGAAACTGAATCCATTCAAAACTGCCATTTCCTTTCCGGATTGATTATGCAAATAAATAACTGCAATAATATTTTTATCACAATATATTAATCCATCCACACTATTTTATACTTCTAATATTATTATACTATTAAAATATCAATGCCTATGTATTTCTGTTTTCTGTCTTTTTATGGAAGAGGGGGTAAACGAGCAGGAGATACCTGATGATAGCACCTGATGGTAAGTGATCACCGCCGCCGATGGACATCCACAATACACCAGAGTTCTTGCGGTCGCATCGCCGGCCTTTTAAATACTTTATTTATTAGTTACCCGACTCGAAATTTTTTGAAGATAGAAAAGATGGTTGACTCGTCAAAACGAAGCTGTTTACAAAAATTCAGCTTGATATTAATAAAAAATAAAAACTTGAGAAGTGTCAAGGGACACCCGGATGGAACGAAGTTCCTTTTATTATTATTTACAAAAAACCTGTATATGTAAACTGTTCAATGCGATATAGAAATGAAAATATCTGGCTTGCTTTCTATAAGAGAGAGGGAGAGAGAGAGAGAGAGAGAGAGAGAGAGAGAGAGAGAGAGAGAGAGAGAGAGACGTAGACAGAGAGAGACAGAGAAACATCCGCACGCCGCACAGCTTACAATAGCTTACTATAGCAAAAAGTGTCGTGACAACTTTTCGTAAGAATTTTTTCCGTCTAGCCCCCTTTCACAACGCGCGATAAGGAACTTCGTACCAAAAAATTTTTCGTGGGACCACTATCTATAATAATACTCAAATCACATGCAAGTAATTTGCATATTATTTGATCAATTTGCGTAATTTGTTTAGCAATACTGTAGTTGTATATCTCGTAAGGTCCCCTTGCACCAAAGTATTTAAGTACATTGGTTTGTAATGGGTAAGAAATAGCTATATCCTTCCTAATGAATGTGGATTTAATACACTAAAAGATTTTTTAATAATCCAAGTGTTCCATCCAAAAATTAGCGCTTACCGCGCTTAAAATAAACTACATCAATCAACAAAAAATGCTTTATTATATTAAGATGTAGTACAATACATGAACGAATTTTTTATTGGAATTCTTTCTTTTATATTTTTATTATTCGGATGGTTTTGTAATTTTTCGTTTCTCTACATTTTGTAGTAACGAACGTCACCTCTCTTCTCTCCGCTTGAGTACTTCTTACTTTAGAGCTGAGTACATTTTCTCATTATCCTTCCGAGGTATGAATTTGGAGATGTATGGCATTCAGTTTTCCCTGCATACCCCGTAAGTAGGTATTCCACCTGTTGAAACGGAACGTCTTGTTTACACGGCCTTAAAAGTATACCACGTGATGCATGTTGGCGGGATACTCGTTATCCAGCTTTAACGTACATCTGACCAAGGTTAGTAAAAAAGCTAATTTTCTTGTGATTCGACATACTTGAATCCAGTTTCTGTTCATATTCCAGAGCTAGGTACCAGGGCTTTTTAGGTGAGCAGAGTGTCCAGCCAAATTTTAAGCTAAGTGGGCTTAGAGCCCGCCCAAGGTTGTCTACCATGAGACCGAACCTCGGCTTCGGACTTTCTTTGTTTAGAACTTCGGATGGCTTTGTAATTTGGATTCGTTTATAACTTGCCAGGGTCTTGAGTATTAGCGAGTTGAAAAACTTCACAACTCACACACACGCTAGTGTGTGTGTGTGTGCTAAAGTGTAGACTGTGATGGGATCATCAGGATCGAAAGTTTTCCCGCATATCCATGTATAAGAGTTTGTTAACATGTGTTTGGGATTTAGAGACATGTATTATGTATGTAGAATATCCTTTTAAGTAACAGTTTGTTTTTAAACAAAATTGTCAACATTTCAAAATTATAAAGACGACGAAACAAAATTCCATTTCTTTATTTTTTTAATCACGATTAGTAACATATATTTTTAAATTTTTTCATTACTCAATATTGGAGAAAAAAATATATAATTAAAAAATGTGTTATGACGTCATTTAAACGGCAGAATAAGATTTAATTTTGCTTAGTTAAATAGATTTAAGATTACCTTCGCTTTGCTAACATATAATTTAAAAGTATAATGGAATGTCATCATACGATAATGTCAATTATGTCAATCATTCACTTAACCACTGCCGTATGTTTATTTGTATTAGAAAATTATCAAAGACCTGCTTTAGGCACTCCGCTCTGCTCTATTTGCAATCAACACCTGGATTTATTTGATATTTCGCAATAATATTATTGCTAACTATAACACTTTATAGAAATATGATCAAATGTAAACAAAGGTTAAAAGATTTACAATACTCGATGTTGATTTAATAAATGTCATAGATGACAATTGTTTTTTTTGGATCATAAAAAGCAAAGATGTACCTTCATTCAGCCGTATAAATGACGTCATTTGGCACTTACGTCTATTTAGCATAAAAAGAATTTTAAAAGTTAAAATAAATATCAAAATGAATGAATTTTGAAAAAATAAAAAATACGGGTATCCTATTTTTCAATCTAGTTTCAGTTAAAATAATAATATAAGGGTGATAAAAAAAAATGAAATGTTGTCAATTATATTTGTATTTATGTATTTATTAACCGTCTGCACTAAAAGATGGCTTATTATTTTCGAGCGAATGTATGTATGTAGCCTTAAAGGCTTGATGGATTTGAACTTCAGATGTATAATTATATTCGTGTTAATTGTGAGAGGTTAATAACTTATATAATAATTTTTAACCAACTGCGCTAGGAGGAGGGTTTTGTTTTATTCGATTCGAGTCACAGACTGGTTTTTTATTTTTTACTAATTACGTTAATCAGATTATTTATTACTTGTTTGTAAATGTTATTGACTTAATTAAATCTTAAAATAAACCCCATTGTGAATTTTAAACGTCGGTGGTTGGTGGTTGTGGACTGTATTTGACCTCAGCATTTTTCTACATTTGGTGGTGACGAATCTTGCGCTACATCTCCCAGCCTGAGTGCACTGCCACACGTCAGTCGTTTTGTTCTTCCCAACGTAATAGAAGCTAAATCCGTCCAAAATCGCAGTTATCTTTCCAGTACGATTACGCACATAAGTTACTGAAAGAAAAATGACTAGACCTTATTTACAACATACATATTTAGCCTTTTTGTAACAACTATGTATTACATTATATCTCATAACTAGCTTAAAATTTAATTCCATCATAGTCGTCTTGTTTCTCAACATAGACCTCCTCTAAAGCTTTCCATGTTTCCCTATCTTAAGCCTTTCTTCTCCATGTCGCTCCCCCAACCTGTTTTGTCCTCCCACCATCTCATCTCTCTTCTCCTTTTCTCTTCTCTCTCTTGGATACCACTCTAATATATGCTTAGTCCATTTGTCATTTACAACATAATAACGTTTAACTGTGCTCCAAAAATTTAGTTAAACACATTTAAACTCCAACGAACGATTTAGTGGTGGTATGGTCAGGTGTTTTACACCTGTGTTTTTGGAATCCTCAATCAGAAAGGTATCTTCACGCCAGTATCCCAAAAGAAGTTGGCAGAGGTACAATAAGTGCACCCATTTAGCCGCAGATATTTAGTCCCACAACGTTATTAGTGGCAAACCAGGTACATTTTCTAACCCGGGCAACATCGTATTTGGTAGATAATTGAAAAAACACAAATCTTTGATATACCCGAGCTGGGAATCGAGCCCGGAACCTCACGTTGCTAACACCGACAACAGTAGAACATAGAAGCGATAACCTGAATCAGATCTGCTCTGAATTTATATGGGACTAAACGGTAAGTACACTCACCTTTTTTTTACTAGGTGGTAGAGTTCTGCATTCTCTCGGTTGTTCGGTTCGGTTTGGAGGGTAAGGTAGCCGGTAAACATATGCGTGTGGCATTAGACCTCGCCACAAGATAGAAACGCACCATTAACATCTTTAGTGTCTATAGGCGATAGTTAACTCTTTCCATCAGGAGACCCATCTGCTTGTTTGGTATGTTATGATATATATAAAAAAACCTTAACAAAAAAGAATTTTACAAATCTGTCAATATACTTACGTTCATAGTAAACAATTGTTATAAGGTTGAATACGCATGTCATTCCATCCTAAATATTCTCTTTTCCCATTTGACTAAGGTTGACTGGTAGAGAATAATACCATCTCAGCACATGTTTTTACATGAATGTATAATGTTCGTACGTTTATATTTATTGATAATTGAACTGTGACTGATAATTAACTAAGCTTATATGTAAACTTATATTACATCTCCTTTTTAAGATTGACGTTCAAAAAATTGATCCTTCGAATATTTATATTTTACTAGCTGACCCGGCAAACGTTGTTTTGCCTTTTTAACTACTTTTTTTTCTATATATCGCCTATAATCATTGATTTTAACTTGATTACCGCCATCAAGCGTTGTTCGGGTTTGACGTTACCTTACCTTACCTTGCATATTACTTTTGCTACACGAGGCCATTTGAAGTAAAGGTAATGTATGTAACCTTGTTCTCCTCGATATCATATATATCGCTGGCGGTGTATAACATTGCTGTGGCGACCGTCACAAGTTTTTCTACCGAAATAGCATGTGCTTGTCACTGTCGTATATTGGTTTTAAAAGGATTAGGTAGCAAACTTATGAATGTGGCCTGGCTTCATGAATGGAAAGGCACCATTGATTCTGGTGTCTATGGGCGACATCTGACATCTAAGACCTAAGTGATTAAGTTCGTACAATCTGATGGCCAACTCTACCACCGCGCGCGCTGATTGGTCAATTCAAATACCGCACGCGCATTAGTTAATTCAAACAACACGCTCTCTTTGGTCAATACGAGTAACGCGGGCTTCCCTGGATTCCTAAATATTACAGATGAAAAAATCGAAAAAAGAAAGTTCATAAATAAAAAAATATAAATAATAGAATAAATATTATATGATCCGAAAATGTATTATTTACAATTAAAGTTTAATGTACATTCCATTAATGATTTTGAATATTGGTGGAGGATGGTTATGCGTGGGATTACATCTCAACATCTGTCTGCATTTCGTGGTGGTGAATCTCGCCTTGCACTTGCCTGTCTGTGTACATTGCCACACATCCGTTTTTTTGTTCCTGCCATCATAATAAAAGCTAAATCCATTGAGAATAGCGGTAGGCTTCCCGTATTGATTATGGACATATGTAACTGAAACATAATGTTTATATTTAAAAAGGTTAAACTAAGTAAACGTATAAATAATACGTTACGTCAGCTGGAAAAACATCTATGTTCTTTATGTATGTATGTGTTTGTGTGTGTGTGTGTGTGTGTTAAATAAACGTTTTCGTTCAACAATGTATCCTTGTTGGCATTTAAAATCACGCACACACATACACAGGTAAAAACCATATCCATTCTAATATTATAAATGCGAAAGTTTGTCTGTCTGTCTGTTATACTTTTACGACTAAACCGCTCAACCGATTTTCATGCAATTTGGCACGTAAATAGCTGAAGATCCAAAATCAAACATAGGCCCTTACCTTATAAACTTTTTTTCAAAAATTAACCCTTAAGGGGCTGAAATATGGGATGAAATTTGTATGAAAAACTACATCGACGACATGTTAACTACTCGCGGGAAAAGCTGTGCGGATCAGTTTAGTATTATAATAAATTGTATAATTGCAATAAAAAATGTGGTTTTATATATACATATCATAAATAAGTAGTGTTGGAAATAATGTACTTAAAAAATCATATAAACTTATAATCCATACTAATATTATAAACGCAAAATTAACTCTATATATCAGTCTGTCTCTTCTTCACGCCTAGATGACAGAACCGATTTGAATGAAATTTAGTACAAAGACACTTTGAGACCCAAGAAAGGACCTACCTATGTCCTATCTGGGGTCTCTAGAATCTATCTAGGAATAGTTTTTATTCCGGAAATCCCACGGGAACGGGCAATATACGTGAAACTCCAGGACTTTATCTTTTAAACCACGGAAATAAGGAATAAATAAGGAGTAAGTTAGGCTACTTTTATTGTAGAAATTTTTCCAAATTCGCGGGCACAGTACAAAATAAATAACACAAATTTCGATTTCTACAAATTTATTTATGTTACTAGTTCAGTTTTGCCCCGTATATATATTTATATCGTAGTATATACGTACAACGTCATCTCTTTTTAGCGCTGTTTTTGGACATTTTAATACATACTTATCAATGTTATAGTCTTAAAAGTAAAATATAGTATTAGTTGGCCTGGAACGAATATCCTAGCCTATTGGTCTAACCAAATTTCTGACACTTTCAACACTTCGTCATATCGTCGGCACTTGGTAAAAAACTCCGCGTAAATGCATATTCATATAATTTTATAATAATTTGTGCTGTTTTACTTAGACTATCTAAATAAAATAAATAATCTTAGTAAAACAGTGCAAGTGAATCTTAGTAAAAGAGTGCAATTCCAAAATAAGTGATCATAATATTTCAACACAGCGTTCAGTACGTCCTACACCAGTAGGATACATAGAGAAAACTGGAAGGCGGCAGATTGCTAGATTTTAGAAATATGTATCTATTTTTTCATTTTTTTACCCGTAATGTTCCCTCTTAATAGCCATTAGTAAATAATAACTGTGATGGCCTGTCAGTAGTGAATTGCAAAACAAAGTTCGTTCAGCTGATAAGCACGCGCGGTATTTACATGACGTAAGCACCTACGTACTGGCTCTCAAGTACACCCACAAATAAAGCAGAGGATCTCTTACTACTATATTACAAAACTAGGTGTCCTTAAAGAATGAGCTACTAATTAAGTTTTTTATAGTCGCATTAGCTAGTGTTAAACAAGTCCAAATCAAATTTACTTAGGAGTGCGTTAAACTTACTGCCAGCTCAATATATAAATGTATTTTGCTTATAATTTGACACAAAATTATTTTATTCGTAAAAATCAAAATGTTTTAGTCCCTTGAATCACATTATTGGCTGGATATCTTTGGTTAGACATTCTAAACGCTGTGTTAAAATATGTTCATCTATTTTGGAAGGACCTTATATATATATACTTACTATACTTTCTGACAAATATTACTCGAGTTTAATTTAATGAAGCAACAAACATCTAAACACAACAATTATTAAATTTGTAGTAGGCACAGGTTGATGTATTTTATTTTTACAGATATGAAACTCGTTCAGAATTTTAATCCAAATTCCTTAAATCAACATAAAATTTCATTATAAATATGTATACAGTAAGTAACAAAAAACCTGTCCTACCCGAAAGTATGTCCTTTTTGGGTCGAATGGATAGTTAGAACGGATCAGATCAGATGACATTATAAAAAATAATACAATTATTCCATTTATAAAAATAACACTTTCATGGTATTTTAAAATATACATATTTATTGCCAATCACAGTCCCTTAAAATTTAGCAAACAATTTAAACTGGACGATATTATGTCGCGTCAGCAGTGGCGGTTTCTTTAATGTCGTAGCCGCCCTGGTTCTGATAGCTTTTAGTGCCATAGGTAATATCATTTATATGTGCATAGGTCATAAGGTTATAAATTCTGATCGAGGAAAATTTACCTATGTAGTATTTATTTATCCATAAAATAATAAGACATATAAGATAATGCCTTAAAAGACTAAAAAGGGTTTTTGTTACATACTGTATATCATATACGTTCTTTTAATATCAGTGATTATGTACATTTTTCATCTTCGTGATAACCCCGTCATGAGTGCGAACAAAAGCACTGCACTTCTTGGTAGCCTTGATACAAGTCCATGTTTCCCCTCCATCAGTTATGGCTTTTCTCTTCAATTTAAATCTGTGCTCCCCTAAAACGAGCATCCGATTCCCGAATTTACTCAAATCGAAGTAAAAATGTGGCATTCCCCATTTGTTGGACTTGGGTATCAGTCCCGATAGTCCGTGATCTATAACAAAAATAAAAGCGTAAAATTAATAACACGGCAAATCATTTTGGCATAGAATTATTGTATAACCTACTGCCCAGGATTAAAAAAAAGATCTCATGAAGGACCGTTAGGTATCACAATAAAATACGATGGCCCTTAATCAAAGATATTTTTTTCACCCGATTAAACACTAAATAAGCGGTATAGCTGAAACATCTGTAAACCTGAACAAGTGACGTCATGGTTAGAACGGATCGAGGTGGGGTGTGGTACTTGCGCGAAAGAAATTGTTTTCCAGTGAGGTCCGCAGATATTTCAAACGGGTTACACAAATGATCTCATAAAACCAGGGATTAATGTTTTTAAATGAAACAACAAATTTCACAAGTATTTATTAGTTTAAGTAACAGTTTATTTTATAAGTAAATTTTGGTTAAAATGACGATTTTGAATATACATATATTCACACGAAATTCTTAGGAGGGTAACGAGTGCATTGCATCTAGGTTCAGACATACTTGCTTCGATTCTTCCACATTATAATCCTTTTATGCAAACAAATTTGTTTTGGGACCATTTTTGGGTTTTGAGACCACTCAAACAGCACACGATTAATACGTGAGTTCTAGTCTCTTCTGATCAAGACTTGTTACTCGTTTAATTTTCAAACCTAAATCAGTGCAAGTACATAAGATGCGTTTTGTAAACGTTTAACTCTACCTTAACGTCAATAATTTCCTTATGGAGTAAAATTATAAAGGTTAATCCAGTGTTTCCCAAACATTGTTCTGCCATGGTCCGGTAATTTTCGCATTGCCACTTTGTGACCCACATACTTTTAAACTTAAGCTGGTTCCATTAGATAAAAAAATAGACATTTATTAATAGTAAAAAGGTTTTATTAGTACTAAATATTTTGGTTTCGTCTATTTAGTCACTAAATTTTAGTGTGAAGTATGGAGCCGCTGCTTATTTTGTACTAAAGAATGAAAAGAAAATTACGAAAGTTTTATCCTAAGGTTATTTTTAAGGTAAACTAGTGTTGAAAACCCAGCTTTACATTTATAAGCTTTACATTTATAAGAAAAATTTAAAAGTGCTGTTGCTTGATAAGCTAATTTTGTTTATTCTTGACGACAAGAAACCGAAAAATCTATCAGTTGTCGATCTATAGTAGGTAAATCATTTTAAAACAAGGACTGTGACAAGGATGTTGCGACCCGGAATTTTATTTTGATGGCCCGGTACCGGGTCGCGAACCGGCAAATGGGAAACGCTGTGTTAACTGATAAACCAGTTTGTAGAGAGGTTTTAAAATATTTCTTTGAAGTTCGTCGCTCCCAATTCCTGTCTGTACTGTATGTGACGTTCAATGCCACTGTTTTATCTTAAACCGGTTTATGTAGGTATATGAAGCCCTCTCACCTCAGATACGCTCCAAGCGAAACCTTTTATAAAAACCGCTAAATACCTCTATTAACCGGTATTTTTTAAACCGGTTTCATGCCCTCTTTCTGATATCTACATCCATACATTTGCATTATATTGTTTATCGGTTAAATACAAATTTATAATAATTAAACGCAGTAAAACTGCAACAACCGACTTCCATCCATCTCTATTTTTGAGATCCTCAATAATTAAAAAAAAAGAAGATATGAAGAAGTATACTTTCCCAAACAAAAAAATATTGATTCAGGCGTTACTTTGCGGAAATCCATAATTAAAAAAATGAAATTAATTAAATTAAGGATTACACTCACGTAGAGTGAGGTAGTGTTCGTTTCTCCTGAAGATGTTTCGGTTTCGAAGTGAAACGTGCGTTGAGTACATAAATTGTGTGCTTTTGTGCTTGGTGCCGGCGTGGGATGAAGGTGAAAAAGTGTGGTGCATGTGGGTGGATAATTGCGCCGCTGGGTTCTTCTTTTTTATCCGGACCATCGGTGCCATCGCGGAATATACATAGAACAGATCGCGAATAATAGCAAATTTAATTAATTTCATCATTTTCAAACAGAATTTTATAAATTTATCTTTTCATATATATGATAGAGTTATGCCTTAACATGCATAAATATGTTAATTACAGCCTGGCAAAAAAGAGTGAATAATAATTGAGGATGCCACTATCGTTTGTATATCTCATATACTGCATAATTGGTTTTGATACTTCGAAGTTTAACTACAACACAATGACACAAGAAAGAAAGGTATTTTTTATCAGTCACCACTAAGAGCGATCTTTATACTAATAATATTAAAGAGGAAAGATTTGATTGATTGATTATTTGTTTGTTTCATTCAATAGGCTGCAAAACTACTTACTAGACTAGAATTATATTAAAAATGTGAAATTATTGGAAAGTAAACAACAAGTAAACAAGAAACAATTGACGTTTATGACTCGAATCTCGATAACTTTAGTGTTGCCATAACTAGTGTATTTTAGTTCAATACGTCACCGCAACGCACTCTTATTTGTCGAGCTGTAAATATCCGAATTTAAAACTTTCTCTTTTTTTAAGAAATTGTAAGCAATTTCTTCCAAATCCATACTCCATACTAATATTAGAAATGCGAAAGTCTATCTGTCTGTCTGTCTGTTACGTTTTCACGGCTAAACCGTTGAACCGATTTTCCTGTGATTTGGAATGGATATAGTTGAAGATTCGGGAAGAAATATAGTCTATTTTTTTCAAAAATCAACCCCTAAAGGGCTGAAATAAGAGATGAAGTTTGTATGAAAAACTATATCGACGACATGTTAATCTACTTGCGGGTGAAGCAGCGCGGGTTAGCTAGTACTAATATAAATGCGAAAGTCTGTTCGTATGTCAGAACTGATCTTAATACAATTTGGCAAGAAGATAATTGAAAAGACAGGGACAAACATAGACTATTTTATTCCCAAAAGTAAATCCCTACGCAGCTGAAATTGAGAATGAAGTAAAGTATCTTCACGCCCGTATCCCCGAAGGGGTAGGCAGAGGTACCACAAGTGCACCCACGATTAGCCGAAGATACTTGGTCCCACTAATATAATAGGTGGCATGTCTATCGCCAACCGGGCACTTTCCAATCATGGGCAACTTTGTGTTTATCAGAAAACTGAAAAAAACACCTTATTTTTATGTACCCATCCCGGGAACCGAACCCGGGATCTTATGTGGTCAACGCCAACGCTGGACCACTAGACCACAGAGGTGATAGAGATTGAAGTATTGAATAATTTTTTACTTTAATGTCATGCTAACCGCAAGCGAAGCTGCACGAGTCAATTAGCTAATAATAGCTGAAGTTTCACTAAATATAAACAACAAAACGTATATACAAAATCACTTATTATATTTTGAAATAAATACCATTTTGTATTACAAATGTAGGTGGGGGATGATTGTGCTCTAAGTGTTGTGTAAGCATAACCCTTTCATACGTCATGATGAAGCGCGCCCGGCATTTCCCCCATCTGGTACACCTCCATACAGTTGTGCTAGCACTCCGGATGCCACAGTAAAATGTATTATCATTTATGATGGCAATCTCCTTTCCAATATTATTTCGGACAAAACGCACTGAAAATATAAACAAAATATAATTAAATACCCCACAATACTAACTAGATATTTCCCGGTGTTGTTTCGGGCTCCTTTTTAACCGACTTTCCAAAAAGGAAAAGGTTCTAAATTTTTATGCTTATAAGTTTTTTTATATGTTCGGGCATAACTTCTACATATAAAGACGGATTTCAAAAATTGTTTTTTTTTGTGTAAAAGAGTATATTTCCGTCAAAAGTTCTAAATAACGTACTAGACAAGCATGCGCCACACTACTTGCATTCCACTAAACTGCAGTCCATGGACTGCACCTAAGTCAGAGCTCATGGAATGAAACGCGTAAGCGCCACGAATTTCACGGCGTGAACCATTTGGTCGCAAATTATATTATAATCTGTTATACGCTGCACCGCTGCTTAATTTGGACTTTGGTTGGACGACTTATAATTATTTCAGCGCTGCAGCGAGTGTAAGCGAAAAAGAACACTAGTTCTACTTAGCATAGCTTCTTTTTACGTAATACATTAAACTCTTTCATTCCCATTTTGTTTCCGTATAAATTTGTCGAAAATCTGATTCCGGGTTCCAAATATAGAAAGTTGGGAATCGGTGGTTATAGCTTTACTGGGTAAATTATTGCAGTATCATTAATCATTACTGCTATATATCTCGAAAAACGTTGGAAAAGGCTAAAATGTGTTAGTAAAACTAACATCGCGATTACTTATTGATAAAAAGACCTTTAATGGAGGGTTGGGTAGGAGGAAACGAATGTGCCCGGTGTTGGTCCTGGCTCCTTTTGAAGAATAGACCATTTGCCGTTCTGCCAGGCAGTTCGCAAGCTACCAGCTACGCGTGTCGCTACCATCGTGGCTACTAGGTGGTAGAGTTCTGGATTGTCTCGCCAGGGTCTGGTGTCACCGCCTTATCTATTCCTGCCGCGATAGCGTCAGTGTTTGTCACTGTCGTGTTCAGGTTTAGAGGGTAAGGTAGCCAGTAAACTTATGCATGTGGTATTAAGGCCCGTCACAAGAATAGCAACGCACCATTAACATCTTTGGCGTCTATGGGCGATGGTTTGTTTTTTCATCAGGAGAGCCATCTGCTAGTTTGCTATCTTATGATATATAAATAATAGGCGATGGTTTTTCTTTCCATCAGGAGGACTATCGGCTCGCTTGCTATCTTTTTTTTTTCATCAATCAATTCACCCATATTAATATTAAATACATTAAACTACCTTTACCTTTTTTAAACGCCATAGTCGGAAAAACTGGGATTAAATAAAATATGTCTTCACAGGATCTAGATTAACATAATAAGCACCATTACATTTCACCAGGTCGTACCAGTTCAAAGAAGTTTGGTACGATCTGTGAGCATGCTGCTGCTGCTCGCTATAAAAGGTTTCAAAACTCTAAATCAAACGTAGAGAAAATTAATCAAACAAAGTCTAAAATCAAAATTTTACTCGAGTTTATACAACATACATACGAGATTTCCTAAATATTTACAAGTGTTTAAAGAATTTAAAAGCAGGAATTCTCCATTTTTAGGGGCTTGTAAATACAGTTACCTAAGTAAGCTTATCACTTCCCCCTTGCCATAACAAATGCATACATAAAATAGTATCGATTCCTCACAAAATACGAGTTATTACGTCGCCGTCATCGCCGTGTTGGTCCCGGCCTCCTTTGTAGAATAGGCCAACTGCCGTTCTGCCAGGCAGGTCGTAAAAGGCGACCGATTGGCTATCGAGTCACTACCATCGTGGCTACTAGGTGGTAGAGTTCTGCATTGTCTCGCCCGGGTCTGGTACCACCGCCTTACCTATTCCTGCCGCAATAGCGTCAGTGCTTGTCGCTGTCGTGTTCTGGTTTGGAGGGTAAGGTAGCCGGTAAACTTATGCATGTGGCATTATACCTCGCCACAAGATAGCAACGCACCATTAACATCTTTGGTGTCTATAGGCGATGGTTGACTCTTTCCATCAGGAGACCCATCTGCTTGTTTGCTATCTTATGACATAAAAAAAAAACTGCCAAACCAAAGTGTCAATTGGCAGTAATACAATGAGAGACAAAATCTTATGCATTAGAAGAAAAATTGCTGAAATGAGTTCAAAATATTACAAAAAAATAAAATAAAAAACGGCCAAGTGCGAGTTGGAGTCACTCACGTAGAGTTCCGTACCATCTACAAAAATTGCAAAAAAAAAACAATTTTGTTGTATAGCAGCTCGTAAATATTTCTTTGATTTTAATTTATTTATTTTTCTAAAGATAGAAAAGTAGAAGCGAGCAGATAGTCCTTCTGATGGAAAGAGAAACCATCGCCTATTTATATATATATATATATATATATATATATATATATATATATATATATATATATATATATATATATATATATATATATATATATATATATATATATATAGCAGATGGCTCTCCTGATGAAAAGAGACAAACCATCGCCCATAGACACCAAAGATGTTAATGGTGCGTTGTTGTGCGTGTGGCAGAATGGCAATGCCACATGCATAAGCCTACCGTCTACCTTACTCTCCGAAACCGGAACACTACAATGACAAGCATTAATGCTATTTATTATACAGACAAAAAGACAAACCCGCTGAGATTTTTGCACCGGATCTTCTCAGTGTGTGGTCGAGTTTCCGATCCGGTAGTAGTTTTACAACACATATAGACGTGTCAAAATAACTTGTAAAAAGTTTTATTGAATAAAGTACTTCTGATTTTTGCTATTGCGGCTGGAATAAGTACTCGTAGCTCTACAACTAATAGTTACTAGGTAGTGACACGTACAGCCAATCGGCCACCTTTTACGACTTGCCTGGCAGAACGGCAGTTAGTCCAGTCTTCAAAAAAATTAACCCTAAGGGGCTGAAATAGGGGAAGAATGTTTGTATAAAAAAAAAAAACTATATCGACGACTCGTTAAACTACTCACGGGCGTAGTTGCGCGGGTCAGTTAGTATTAAATAAATTTAAGATGTAACTAGTTCCAATTAATGTTAACTGTTCGTGTTTCAATATTTAATCAAAGTATGTGTGTTCCACCACGATGTAATTTTATATTTACTTCACGAATAGTTTAGTTAAGTAATAAATTAAAACCGGTTTCGGTTAAGCTGTACTGAGCTAAAGATACTGGAATAAATTTTTTTTATTTTCATAACTCTGGGAATCCCTGCTCTTTAAATTATAATTTAAGGATAGTCATCATTTCACTTGATTTTGATTAAGATACTTAAAAAACTATATCTTTTATTGCATATGAATGCCAACAATTATTGTTACTACATTGTACAAAATAATATTGGCTAAAAAATGTTATCCTGCTTAAAGTCTGTGGTTTTAATTAATAATTTTAAAATGACTTTAAACTAAAGCTTCTTAATATACAACAATGAAATTGTATATGAATTGTTTTATATTTAAATTAATATTAATAAAACAATTTTATTAAGCGTTTCTGCAAAGAAAATAATCAAATGAACTGTCAGGACAGTTTAAAAATACAAGGGTTAATTTAAGGGGTACGCGACCAATGAGTGTTTACGAATTGGGTATGATTTCTTTTGTGTGAACCTGTAAAAAGAGTAGCTTACTATATGAAAATTTGCAAATAATGTTTAAAAATTCATACATTATTTCAAAAATCAACAAGAATACTATTCAAAAATGTGTGTCGATGGATTAGGGCGAGCACGCAGTGCTTTAAAATGTTAGACATATCTAAAAATGAAAATGTATATAATTATATATACATACATTTGTAGATCATAATTTTTCTGATTAATTTATAGAAACATAAGGTTCAAAATTAATGTGTACGATATAAGTATCGTTAGACTACACTTTGTCCATTTTATTAATGGGGTTTTGACAGCTCGACGACTATATATCTGTACAGGAGAAGCGTAACACTATAAGTGCCAAAAACTTCAAATTTACTATTTTTTTACTATATTGCTTCTCTTGAAAAAAATTGGTTTTTGGTACTTATAGTGTTATGTTTCTCAGATACAGATAGCTGTCAAAAAGTTGTCGAGCTGTCAAAAAACAAAATGGACAAAATACTATAAAATATTATGTAACTTTTAAGACTTGACATGATATTAAATTTTTTTTTCCTATATAAAAATATTGTTACCGCTCCTACCTTTCTATTTCAATAAACAATTTTTATTTCGATTTTTAGTTCAGAAGATTTCAAATTAAACTAGATTTTTATATAACTAATTACAAGTAATTAGCATACAAAGTTTAGTGACACTCTATTCAAAAAGGTAATTACTAATTTGTTACTAAACTATCGTTAAAATAAGTACACTATACAGAGCTTAGCTACTAAACATTTAATATTAATACAAACATATCAGACCTCCCTAACTATCGACAAGGAGTAAAACTGAACAAGAAAAAAATTGCCTCATGTTCGGTTATTTATTTCAAGTCATAAATGTGCCTTATCAATTAATGAGATATTCAGTTTCAGCCCTCTCTTTCTCTCATCTTCATTGGAAGTCCGTATTTATTTACCAAACTAATAGCGACAACAAACGTGTATACTATCAGAACTTGGACAGTTTTAAATAGAGCTATACTGCTGAAATCTACTTTTAATAAAACAGTGATAGAAATCGGCCTCCTTCTATGGAATTACTCTAGTAATCTACCTATCTACCACGTTTCTTGATATTTATTAATTAAAATCAAGAGAAAGTTTTAAAGAGACGCCCAAATTTTTTCTTTAGAAAAATTTTATCAATAATGGTATACAAAATTTATTTGTTGAATAATAGGTCGGTACAGTGATACAATAATAAATTCAGGCATTAATTTATTAAATACTATTTAAATGCCATAAAATCTGTAGTTAGGACCATCTATCTCACTTTGTGTCTAAAGCAGAATTAAAAAAAAATGACATTCCACCATAAAGTGAAATTTTTTAATTTTTTAAAACCTACAATAAAAGTTTAGTTGATAAAAAAATTACCATAAAATAGAAAACATAAACATGTTCAAATCATAATAATAAAGGTATTCATATATTAAATCACAGACATAGTCCAAAAGAATCGATATAGTATCGAATACTTAAAAGTGAGATGTTTGTATGATAATTTTATTTAATTTATTATGCCATTTTTTAATTATTTAAAATCCTCCGATAAAGTTTTTATTTGCATAACTTCACCATAAACGAGTGCACAAACAATAAGTTAAAAATTAATGTTAAAGTTATAATTCACATTTTAATTCATAGTCATAGTCCAAAAAATTCTATGATGTTATCGAATACTTGTTTTGTATAATTATTTTGTTAGATGAAATTTGTATGTTAATTTTATTTATTTTGTTATATATTTATATCTTTTATTATATAAACGCTAATATATAAACGCTATTATATACTACTAATGTCGATGATTGTTGCTTATTTTCTATAGCTGGAATCCATATAAAATATCCGATGTCGTAAGCCTTGAATCTTGCTTTGCATGGATACTCCTGAACATTTAAGAATGTATAAACGACATATTGAAAAAACGTAGTAAATACATAATAATAGTATAAAGTTACAAATCATATCTTAGTACTTAGTCACAGTTCGATAGAATTCAAGAAATGGATATAAAAATTATTATAATTTTTAAGTTAATATGTACCTTTTTGATCTCTTTATCAAAATGCCATTACAAATTTCTAATGCCGGTGGAGGATGCGTATGTTCTAAGGTTGTAATCCGTATGAAGTGTCCTGTATTAAAAGCCTTGAATCTTGCTTTGCATGGATATCCGTTTGTACACCTCCACATACGTCCATCGGTTTCCGTCCTGTCACAGGTGTAGTACGTGTAGCCATCGAAAACAGCTATTTTCTTCCCATCCTTATTGTGAACAAAGATAACTGAAATACAACGTTCATGTTAGCTGAGGGTTAAAATTTTGTAATTTATAGGTTATTTGTTACCTCTGGCGTTGTACCTCTGCCTACTCTGATAAGAGCGTGAAGATACTTTACAGGTTATTTGTGCACTAAACGGAATTTATCAATGTTCATCAAACCCAAACTTGTATCAGCGTAATACCACGAATACGTCGTGATTTTCTGTATTTTCGTTAGCCTAGAAAAATATAAAATACCAGTTGGAAAATTTATATTAATGCGCAAACTTTATACATGAATACCCCGTCTGTGCTCCCCCGTTTTGGTCCGCGCTCCCTCTTGAAGAATAGACCAACTGCTGTTGCGCCAGGCAGATTAGACAGGCTATACGCGTCACTAGCACCGTGACTACTAAGGTAGTAGAGTTACGCAATATTATCAATGCTTGTCGCTGTCGTGTTCCGCTTTGAAGGGTAAGGTAACCGCCAGACTTTACATATGGCATTGCTATCCTGCCACACGGATAGTAATACACCATTGACATCTTTGGTGTCTCCAGGCGATGGTTTCTTTTTTCATCAGGAGACACATCTGTCTTTTTGCTATGTACCGCCTTACCTATTTCTGCCGCAATAGTGTCAGTGCTTGTCAACGTCGTGTTCCAATTCGGAAGATAAGACAGCCGGTAGAATTATGCATGTGCCATTACCACCCCGCCACATGGATGGTAACGTACCATTGACATAAAAAGGCGATGAATCATCTGCCTGTTTAATGGTTAATGATGAATAATTGATCTGATATACAAAGTGTCGCTTACTATCAATTTAATTTGATACACGGCATTTGATTCACCACAAACAAACAAAAAACAATTTCAAACAAAATTATTCGTTAGTAACTATACCATACAAAATTTGAAACAAGCTTTGCAATATTTGTTTACTAACATTATTCGTTATCGTTTAGGATACTATTGTCTGAGCCATCATGTGCAAAATTGCATTTGCAATTTTTAATGCAACATTGAAATTGCAAATGGCTCAATTAGAACTTCATTGACTAGCTGGGCGTAGTAGATACTAAGCTGTTATTGAATGCATAATAACGCATTTCGTTGTAACGCAAAATCTAATAAACATGAGTCTCTTGGCTTGATTTTTGTGTACAGTCTAAAAAACACTTCTTTGACGTTGCGTCAATTATTAGACCGGGATCCCAGGAACAAACTTTTTTTTGATTAATAACAAGCTGAATTTTTGGGAACAGCTTCGTTTTCACGAGACAACCATTTTTTCTATCTTCGAAAAATCTCAAATTGGGTTAAATACATAATAAAGTTTGAAAAAAAATTAAAAATTTTGATTCGGTGAAGGAAAAATATTTATTAATAACAATAATTATTTTTCGACTTTAATCGCTTGATTATATTATGAAAAACACGATGAAACTTTTGTCCTACACATTCGATGGTTTTTCTGGCGAGTCCTAAACTCTAAATCTTCGGGATTTTTATTAATCAATTTAATAACAACTTAATTTTCTCACAAAAAGCTTTTTAATTATTATTGTTATTTAAGGGTAACATTGTCCTACACGCAAAGTAGAAACTTTTCTTAGTCCTACACCCTTTTCTTTTTATTTATCTGTATTAGTTAGCCGATTCGAGATTTTTCGAAGATAGAAAAGATGATTGTCTCGACAAAACGAAGCTGTTCAAAAAATTCAGCTCGTTAAAAGTTTTTTCCTGGGACTCCGGTTTACAAGTGGATACCGTTTTAGACACTCTTGTACGTATATCAGGTCGCAAAAAATATTAAGATTATTTTATAGAGAAAGACCGAACAACGAATAAAAATATGTGTTCAGTTTTTATTAACACTTCCATTTATTTCTCCGATTATCAATTAAAAAATACAATTTATAGTTGTACATACACAACTTACATCACTATGTAATCACAACATTAAACATTTATATGAGATACTTTCACTTTCGTTCACAAAAAAAGGTTAATGGATGTCCGAGCTCGAAATTATATTATAACTAGCTGACCCGGTAAACATTGTTTTGCCATACATATTACTTGTATTGAATATTTTGGTGGGGTACTTGAGATAAATAATATGCTATCTTTTAGGTTGGACCAAACAGTAGATATCTACTAAATTTCATTGAAATCGGTTATTGTAAATGCGAAAGTGAACCGGTTCCTTGTAGGGAAGCGCATTCCATCTTAGGCCGCATGTCAGACGAAATCGTGGTCAAGCGCATTTAAAAAAAATCTAGCTAAAAGTGTACTAAAACAGATGATTTGTTTTGATCATTGATTGTTTATTCACACACTGATTTTAATGTATGACCACGAATAATTTTTCGTCGGTTTAATTTTTTATAAAAAGATATTATTAATTGGAATTTTAAAATCATACTTTTTAATATTGCACTAAAAATGGCCAATTATTTTTTCAACAATTTTAAAAAATATCTTAAAATATATCGTAACGAGCTCAGACCCATAAATAGTACCTAGCATATTATTTAAATAGGAACAACAGCTATTTAAACTATAATTCAAAAATTTTGGTTGAGATCATCAAAAAATTCAATATTAAACATTTTATCACAACATTTTACGTATTTAAATGTAAAAAATAAATTAAATCAAACTTATGTAAACAAAAAATGGTCAGTCTTTGTGAAGTGTAAAATAAATTCGCAATTTTTTTACGTATACGTAAAATGGCACAAAGTTTGTGAAACTTAGTTTCATATCATCAAAAAATATTTAGATTTATATGTACTTAAGAAGTAGAATCACAATAAGGAGTTCAAAATCGTATTTGTCATTATCTACATCACAATTGTATATTCTAAACATTTAAATTACACAAATACATTCATTTCATTAACTTTATTTACATTAGGAATTCTATACAGCGTCTAAGGAGGGTGTACCGAAAAATTAAGAAAACCTGACATTTTTCCGTTCTAGTCATGATGGAAATTCTCTTTTTTGTGAGAAATGCAAAATTTGCGTTTTATAATGTTTTATTATTTTCGCGCTACGCTATGTAAATTTTCGCTTCGACTTATCGTGCTAGCGGTATTCTCGAACCAATCATTTATTTTACGCGATAAGTGACGCATAATACAATGCTTATTTTGCGAATTTCCTTAAATTTTGTAATCTTTTTAGAATTATTACTGTACTACAATATGTCAAGTTATACAAAGTTACGGTAAAAAATACACAATTTTCAAACGGTTTTCATTTTAGAATCATGGTTCAAATCCATGGTTTCGACTTTCGGTAGACCGTCTCTTACACGTTGAATAGTATCAATAAGACTAAAAATTTAATGGTCCAATCATCATTTTGTCAGATATACGTATTTGGAATGGATATTAGCATACAGCCGGGACGGAGATCAGAGTCCGTATCTATGAATGAATTTCAAGCTATGATTCTAGTATTGATTGATTGACATCACATCATTTAAGTTTTATCGTAAAACTTACAATTACTTATGTATTATGTATTTTTAATTAGACGAATATATATACAATCACATGTCTGTTAGTCTTAAAAACTAAGGGGATTCGGCAAATAGTTATATTTTCTATTAGGTAAATTTTACCATAATTGCGACGTTTTTTTTTGTTTATAAAATTAAATGTTATAAACAAATCACATACTGTTAAATCATCAGCCCATGTAAATATCTTTTATTTCAATAGTTAACAAGATAATTTAAATCTTATACTTAATATAATTGATAAATCGTCAATAATAATCTTTTAAAGCCGCAGTTGCCGTAAATGTGTTATTTATCTAAGCTTAGGAAATGATTCGTATATTTATGGTAAAACAACTAAACAAATGTTAGATAAATTAAGTATTATTCCAAAATAATTTTCTAATACCTCAAATTTTAAAATATTAGCATACCTACTATGGTAGAATGTACTGATTTCTTACCTACTTCATTATTTATAACGAGTTTCAAAACAAACTTTTCTTGTAAATAAATACTATTTATTTATTTGTTTTAAATGCTATGGTTTTGAGCAAAGGCTAAACTATGTGAAATGTTGGAATCTGGGCCTAAGATGAAAAAAGGTTATTTTTGACCAACATCTTAGAATGTTGGTGTGTTATTTACCTCTCTAGACGCAGCTAGGTCATCCTATAACATTGCAATTTTGCCAAAAGGCAACGCTGTTTGTGCTCAGAAATTACCACAATATTAATTTAAAACGATCATATCCTGCTAGATGATCACTTGATACCCCTCAAATATCTTATTATAATATGATATAATGATATAAATATTTTCATCATGATATCACGAGTATTATCAATTATAAATATTCCTAATGGTGTTGTAAAGGCTTGAAGGCCTTATGATTATTACAACACTTAGTATTTTAATAATTTTAACTATGCTGTTTGACTAAGGGGTGCAGGGGGTAGCCGAAAGCCACTCAAAAAAGTTTATTTAAATGAATAATAATTGACCAAAGTATTAAATTTAGCAATTAGTGAAAAAACTTGTGGGGGCCTTCTCCGTTATGTATCATTGTTTCTAAAATGGTTTAAAACCTAGAACCATATGAATTCTCTATATTTCAGAAAGTTCACACAAAAACGTATTTCTTCGATTTATCCGAAAGGGACTTGATTTTTTTGTCAAAAATTCATTCTAATAAATTGTTCAGTCGAGTATCTTTAAGAAATAGTATTTGATTCAGTGACCTATTTGAAAGTTACGATATGAAAAAGATTAGACAAAGAAAGACAAGACACAGATAAGACAAGAAAAAGAAAGACACTGGGTAGAAAAACGTTAGTCCAGAAAATCTTCCGCCGAAAAACGTGTGATCGAATGAACAATTGATCAAATAATGATGCACAGAAATATACTAAGCCAAAACGTCTTACACATTCACGAAGTTTCCAGTACAGGAGCTAAATAAAGAATTATATCTTTAGAAAAATTACAGATCGAAGTAGCTCCAGCCGGAATAATAATAAGTATCTTTAGCAGCAATTCCAATACATTGTGTACGTGGTATATCCTCATCATTCACATTAGGCGTAACATCTTTTGGTGAAGTAAATTCATCTTCCTGCAGTTTAAACACTACTTCGAACTCTTTTATTATGTCACTGGAAATAGTTGCTTCTATGCGTAATGGCACTCCTGTTGACAAGAAACTATAATGCATTACATACCTTTATTCTTCACCACGTTACAAATAAATTATTATTAAGTTTGTTATTATTTAACATTGCCTTAATTTAGTAATAGTTATTAACCGTAGTACATTAGGGCTAATAAACGATAGAACTAGATGCTGTCTTATAATGAAGATCGTATTACTCGACCAAGTATTTACACTATTGGTGATTCCAGGGGGAGAAGGCTAGGACACTTGAGTCCCCCAAATATTGAAAGGCTCGCTGATTACCTTGATAAAGCCTATCCTCCTTAAGATAAATTAACTAAATCTCTATAATTATGTGAAATCCCATACCAATTGATGACAAATGAAAGACACAGCAGTTTTGATAAGAATGCTTTTATTACAAACTATCTATTTGGCTATCGAATCACTACCATCGTGGCTACTAGGCGGTAGAGTTTTGCATTGTCTCGCCCGGGTCTGGTACCACCGCCTTATCTATTCCTGCCGCAATAGCGTCAGTGCTTGTCGCTGTCGTGTTCCGGTTTGGAGGGTAAGGTAGCCGGTAAACTTATGCATGTGGCATTAGACCTCACCACAAGATAGCAACGCACCATTAACATCTTTGGTGTCTATAGGCGATGATTGACTCTTTCCATCAGGAGACACATCTGCTTGATTGCTTGCTTGCCAGCGACTTCGTCCGCGCGGACTTCGTTTACTCCGCACAGCACCGCCCCCGTAGGTGATAACGTGATAATATGTAGCCTATATGTTGACCCGACCTGTTAGTAATATTCATGCAAAATTTGAAGTAAATCCTTGCAGTACTTTTTGAGTTTATCCCGGACATACATACAGACAAACAGATAAACAGACAAACAGGCAAAAACTCTAAAAACTATATTTTGGCGTCGACATCGATTGTAGATCACGCCCCAAGTATTCTTTTAAAAAAAATATTCAATGTACCGTTTTGACTTTCCTACGATTTTATTATATGTATAGATATTTTAAAAGTAAAACAACTTCATTCTTCACTTTAACTGTTAATGCGAAGGGTGAAATTGTTTTACAATTGTGTTAATAATTGGTTAGTCCGGAATAATGTCGTAATATAATTCCTGCTAATTGCATGAGAGTAACGATTCTTGTCTTCATACCTTTTTATTTTTCTATGTAAATAAAAATAGACCGCATAATGTGTTGGTTGCTAAGCGAAAAACTCGGAAAAAGCACTCGAGGAAGTCGAGGAAGGTTTTTATAAAGAAAAAAAAAATGGAAAAACGACGAGGACAGTAATAAAAACAACACTTTTATTTTTCTATATAACGTGTAAAAAACCTTGTTCGACCCATAATAGGTATATAGGTAGGTCAATAACATTACAAAAAAAAACATTTTATTAATATAAAAAAATCGTATTTTAAATTGTCTCATTTTAGTACTAAACTTGAGGAACTTCCCCTTAAATCTAGCAAATATTTTGAAAATTCATCTATCAATATCCATAAAATAATATTATGATTGTATTAAGCTACCAAGTAGTGCATTCGACGATCGGACAGAGTTTTTGTTACTCAATGTGATAAAAGTTACTAGCTGTCGAAAATTTATCGATTCTATTCCAAGGCTATACAAAGATCGTCGGTGTATCAGTTCTATATAATGCAATTTTAAATTTATATCTGTGAAATTACTTTACATACTATACTTTACATATTGTAAGTCATCCTTAGCACAGAATCTTTTTCTTATTAAAAATATTAACAAGAGCGAAATCCACTCGTGACCACGGTCAATGTAACTTGGCCGAAACGTCGAGCTTTACAAGTAAGTTCTATATACGTATATGTACGCGTTTATGACCCGTTTATTTTAAAAATGATAGTAGAACGCGTTAGTTTAAAAGTTCAGGATTATTTCTGTATGTAGTAATAACTAACATATTTTTAAAGAGCGAAAAATATTCAAACTGGCTGGATTTGAACCTATAATATTCGTACTAAGTGTGGGGAAAGTCAAAGTCAAAAAAGTTAAACCCCTAAATCCCTGCTTTAAGGAATCAAAATTATCTTTTGGTATCGATTTCGTCGAATGTGACGCCCACTAGTTTAACTGCGGAGTAACTTAACACTAGAAAATAAAACACATATTTCGAAATTATTGGCATTTTAACGGAAATTATTTTAAGAAAAATCGCTGGTGTGATGATATGATGTGTTTCGTTTACGTTGTACGATCTGGCAGCCTGAGAACAGATTATTTTTTATTTCATAAGATAGCAAACAAGCAGATGGGTATCCTGATGGAAAGAGTCAACTATCACCTATAGACACCAAAGGTGTTAATGGGGCGTTGCTATCTTGTAGATACGTAGACTATTCCTAAAAACACCCGTACCAAAACGTGGAGTAAATGTTCTTTAATTAAATAATACAGCATAACACTTGGTTTTATTATTTTTAATAACTTATTATACATAGGACTTTATATCCATATACATAGGTAATCTACTTTCCTATAAATTTGCCAATTTTCCCTGTCTTTCTAGATCCTAATGGTTGTGATCTCCGGATACCCTGACAACCATATCGTAAACAGTGGAAATAGCAGCTTTGCATCCCCAATTCCGTTTTGAACAGCGCCATCTTGTTTTGCCGTGCTGTCTAGTATAATCCATGACAAATTTATGGTCTCCCGCCATTAGGATTCTGCGGCCATTCATATTTTTTCCGAAAGTTACAGACAATTGACCTAGAAAAAAATATTGACAGTGTTACCATCTTAACATTTTGCATATTACTTGCTATAAAAGGCATACTGCTCAAACGAAATCGTCATATTGTAAGTGAGAGACTTCTATCAGTTGTTACCCGAAATACCTGTCACCCACGTTGAAAGTAGGAGAGGAGAACCTGGAACCTCAAGATCTCCGGCCCAAAGGACTAACTATTAATCCAACAAAGCAGTCAATAAATTTAAATGGTAATTTGTTTTACACTAGTTATTTCTTATTTTTTTACACATCAGAGCTTCGTGGAAATCACTTTAAAGTGGAAAGTGCCTGTCGGGTCACGCGCCATGTAGGATTCCGAAGTTGCGTATCACATTTACACAATGACTAAGAATAGGCTTTTATTGTTTCATACTATAAACATTTAACTTAAACTCTCAAAAAATTTGTAAAGCTGTCTAATCCGCGATATTTTTCCTTGTAATTTCATTACATTTACAACTACCGTGAATTTTTTCCTATCTCCAAAACCAACCGTTTAGCTGGCAGATGGGAGAGGGAAAATGAGCCATTTAATCGAAAATCGCTTTCACAAATCTACAATATTTTTTAAAGCCTTTCCAACGATATCCCACACTATGGAGTAACTACACGATAAAAAAAATGACCATCCCCACTTTACATAAGGAGGAGCTACCACAAATAAAATATTTTTCAAGATTTTATGTTAGGTACCACTTTGGTGCCGTGACTAATTTGTACATTGGATACTTTGGAACCCTAAAATGGAAATATAGAGGATATATACATTACAGATGTAAGATTAATGTATCCTGAATGTCATTGAAAGCATGGATCCAATAAAACACAAATCACATTATATTTATTTTAATCAGAATTAAAATAATTTTGTTGACCAGTAGGAATAGAACTGGGGACAAAAAGATAGACTTACCTGATAGTAAAATTAGTAATTACCGGCGCACATAAACAGCTGGAAACGAGATAAGCAAGCTGGACGAACAAGCTGGCCTTTTAGGAATGGATTGGTTCCATCCCTAGTTGTATTATATATCCGCAACCGCCCCGTTGGTTGTTAGCAAACCTGTCTACACATCTATGGGGCTCGGGTTTAATTCCCGACAAGGACAAACATTTGTGTGATGAGCATAGATGTTTGTATTTCTGAGTTGTTTATTAAATATATTGGAGTATTTATATACGTATATGTATTTATATGTATTAGCATTGTTGACTAATACCCATATTACAAGCAAATAATATGCTTACTTTGGGATTAGATCAATTCGTGTAATTTGTCCAGGGTTTTCTATACGAAATAATAATAAATAATAAACATTGTTATTTATTATTATTTTGTACAGGAAAAACTTACAGTAGCAATTAATTTCCATGTGTTTCCTCTGTGGTTCAAGTTAAAAAAAATACAAATTATTAAAACTAGATGACGCGGCAGACATTATAAACAGGTCTAATTGCAAATTAAAACGTCCCACTTTTTTTGAATACCGACCTATATCTGCAATACACAACTAACAATACAAAGTAAAGTAATAAAAATAATATTCATATTATACCTAGTAATATTAAAATCATAAATCATAATATGTGTTTACTAACCCAAAAAGTACACTGACGATCTCTATTACCATTGGTCTAGGTCACCGCATAAATGACTACCAATTAGGTAGAAGTCAACGTAATTCCGTTTTAAGGAAAAACATTATAAAACACATAAGTAAAAATGTCAACAAGACACATTGTATTTTCAAGATAGCATTTAATTCTGTAAAGAAATAGGTATAAATAATAAATAGAAACAAAATATTATTTTAAAATCATAAAATATAGGTAGAGATCATATAGACATGTACCCAGTTGTCTGTATAACTCGTAACACAGCGTGTATAATCAAGTATTTGAATACCTTTAGTTGTGGAGATAGATTTTAATTAAACAAGACCAAAAAAACCTGTCAAAGTAATATTTCAGATAATCGGTTATTCTTCAATAAAAAAACAGATGGAAAACGCTATCATATGATACAAAGGTTAAAACGATTTTGTACAAATATTAAAACCTATCCAAATAAATTACAACAAACTGAAAAATCAAAAATGCTGATTTTATTACGTAACGTCTAGTTACATCACATAAAGATATTTAAAAAAAACTGTAATCAAATAACATCAAGTAGAAATATTAAGTTATGCAATATGCATAGACAAAATCGATGGCTGTATAACGTAAGTCTATGCATATCCTGTTCTTAACAAAAAACAAAGCGCGCGCAACGTGCTAAAAATATGTCAGCTGCTCAGCACGTACGAGACAGGATGACGTCATTATAACACAGTCGTACGAAGCTGATATAAAGAGACGCATACTTACCTGGCAGCCAATCCGCTACGTCTCCGACAGCAATGACACAAGTATTAAACACATCACTATTCACTCACACACTGATTATGTGAAATACTTCAAACTATAGCAGCTTCGTATAGGCGTATAATGTATATTTAAAAGCAACTATAGAGTAGTATGTAACAGTTATTACGCATCTGATAAGATGATTCAACACATTTCACTGATAACAAAATAGCGTTTAGTACTACAGAGTAAAGTGTGATAATACCTACATTTCATTTATATTAAAATCACGTATAATAAACATATGTGATAATAATTAGTGATAATTACACAAATCAGACACTTTAGAATCAACGTTACATTTTCATTCGTATTTGAGTATAAAACTTTAAAGATAATTTAAAAGTATTTTAAACTTTGATAGGTATGTATGTATTGTACGACACATTTGAATATCACTTATAAGACACTTTTTTTGTATATAAACACACAATTTAACTCGTTTAGACTATATCATACGACAAATACACAACACAATAAAAATACGAAATAAAGACGCGTACTACACGGGTAGGCTAGCCGGCTACCGCGGTATAACTGTCGACTACCGCTACCGTTACAGAGTAGTATACCCCGCAACAAGAATTGATTTATCGAAATAATATTACGTTCCTACTTAAAAGTAAAACTTGGAAATTTTAATACTTTAAATGTCACTTATATAACTTATACGGCACTATTTTTGTGTATGAGTATACAACTCAACATGTTTAGACTATACTACACTACAAATATACAACGAAATAAAAATTCGAATTTAAGACGCGTAGTACACGGGTAGGTTAGCCGGCTACCGCGGTATAACTGTCCACTACCGCTACCGTTACAGAGTAGTGGGTACATCGTAGTACATCCGACAACAACTGGTTTATCGAAATAACAACATTCAGGTACAAAACTCAACACGTTACCCCTGCGTCAATAGCTAACCCCTCATTTTATTAAATTTGACATGAAATTTTAGTTCTTATTCCTTTGTTATAAGATTTCAAACATATTGAGTTTCTTATATTTGACCTGTATCAATGCAAGTTGTGTACAAGTATTTGTGATCCTACTAATCTATATTAATATTATAAATGCGAAAGTTTGGATGTTTGGATGGATGTTTGTTACTCAATCACGCAAAATCTACTAAATGGATTTGAATGAAATTTGGCACACAGGTAGATGGTGACCTGGAATAGCATTTAGGCTACTTTTTATCCCGAAAAAATTAGGTGATCCCGCGGGATTCGACAAAAACTTTTATAATGCAGCGGGCTACACGCTGCAGCTAGTATTATAAATGCAAAAGTTTGTGAGTATGTATGTATGTATGTTTGTTACTTTTTCACGCAAAAACTACCAAACGGATTTGAATGAAATTTGGCACACGGGTAGATGATAACCTGGAATAGCACATAGGCTTCTTTTTATCCCGGAAAAGTAAGATGATCCCGCGGGATTCACCAAACTCTTTTATAATGCAGCGGGCTGCATGCTGCAGCTAGTTGACTATAAAGACTGCGTAAATGATACGAATAATAATATTTTTTTATAAATAACGATAACTCAGTACAAATAATATTATAATTAATTAACTACTTGCACGGGGGAATACTAGTAATCTATACTCTATACACCTATGTACAGAGTACTAATATTCCCCCGCGTTGGTCCCTTAGAAGAATAACCCATCTGCCATTCTGCAAGTACGTAAAATACGAATACTTTTCTATACGTGTCACTACCATCGTGACTACTAGGTGGTAGAGTTCTCTAACGTTTCGCCCAGATCTGGTACCGCCGCTTTACATATTTCTGCCACAATAGCGTCAATGGTCGTCAATATCTTATCTCAATATATCGTATGGAAGATAAGAAATCCGGTAAAATTATGCATGCGGCATTAATATCCCGCCACACGGATAGTTATTACTATGGTACATTGTAACATTAACATCTTTGGTGTCTATAAGCGATAGTTTATCTTTCTATCAGGAGATCTATTGGCTTCTACTGATATATTTATATATTTAAAAAAATATTATTTAATGATAAAATCAATGTCAGGAAAACAATAATTGTATTTCTTTTGTACTTTACCTCTACAAGTCGTCTGACAAGACATACTGTAAAACATAACACAAATACTTTAATTAAGTAACAAAGGTTATTAATTATCATAAAAAATATAAAATGTGGCGCAATGATTTTTAATGAATTGGCACAAAACGAACTGTTCCACATAGGGGTAGATGTATGTTACACCTACCCCTTATTTCCTTTCTGCTAGCCTAAATGTTGACTGGTAGAGAATGCATGTAGTGTTAAGTCCGCCTTTTGTACCTATTTTTTAATGGTGTACAATAAAGGATAAATAAACAAATAAATAAAATAATTTTGTAACATATCTACAAAGTTGTAAAGTGCTTGTTATTTCTTCGCGTTTCAGTTCACAAATTTATAAGTAAATGATCACTGAGCTGTGATGTCACCAGTTACTGTCATTTAATCAATTTCTTTAATAATGAAAGTGACAGGACAAAGGACATGTTTTGAGATAAAATGACGATCAAACAAGTTTTTGGAATATACGTACTTATATTAACAAACACGCGCGTTTTATTTTTACTAAATTTAAAATTTTAACAAAGGTAACTGTTTATGGCCTTTGTAAAAATAATAATAATATATATCTAGACAGAATACAGATTACACAAATCGATCTAACCCCAAAGTAAGCAAATTATTTGCTTGTGTTATGGGTGTTAGTAAACGATACTAATACATAGAAATACAGTACCTGGATGACCGAGCTTTGCTCGGTATTTTTTTTGGTAAAAACGACGTTTTCCAAAAATGAAACCTAGCTAGATCGATTTATCGCCCCCGAAACTCCCTGCATACTAAATTTCCTGAAAATCGTTGGAGCCGTTATAGCAGATTATATATTTATTATATACAAGAATTGCTCGTTTAAAGGTATTGAATATATAAATACTGATACATAAATTATAAACACCTAAACACAGAAATACAAACATCTATGTTCATCACATAAACGTTTGTCCCTGTCGGGAATCGAACCAGAGCCGCATCAATTCGTAATTAGGTTCGCTAGCCACTCGACCAACGGGGCGGCCATATATTTGAACTGAATACATAGACCACAATAAATAAATTCTTCCCGCTCTTACCTTCTTGCCGGACACCTCGTAAGAAGCAAAAAAAATTTAAAACATCTCTAACACTGTAGGCACTAGGTGTCAGGTGACAGCTACATTCGAACGAATCGTCGAAAAATCTACCAGCCCCCCAAGACAAGTGGCATCAACGCTAGGAGAATAGAAAACAAAATGTATGGATTTGACATAAGCTGTTGATACGAGCGTAAACGAATTTGTAATTGGTAGCCAAGTGTCATTCGTGAAACGAAACGTTATATTGTATCGATCATTTTTGATCAATTTCGTACAAAACCTTAGCCAAGTGGCACTTTTGACAAGCAAAATTGGTGATCCAATGATTAGCGAACGCTAGAACCCTGTAAATTACGCTAAAAATGGCGGATAATCACTATTATTTAATCAGCTGTTCTAAATCGTGGATAATATCTGTTAGAATTTTTGATAATTTTAAAGTAAAATGAACGCAAATTGCCATAATTTAAGAGTCCTAACCTAACTAGGGGGTTTTCAATACATTTTCTTTTTTTAAGTCGCAGACGCCTTTGTAATGAATTTCGGTTTTCATCCCCTAACTCCACGGGGAATTAACTCAGAGCAAAGTGACCTTGACAAAAGTTGGTGTCCCTTACCCCCTCCACGTAATGGTGCAACAAAAAAGGGGTGTTATATAGGGTTGAAATTTTCCATCAACATTTTTCTAAGTCCTGCGCACGCTCTGACCGCCAACCGAGCTCTCTGTTCATTCTAATATAACGCATTGGCGTCATTTCGACCAAATTGGTAGCCAAGTGGATTATGGCTTGTTTAACGTTCGTTCCATACGAACTTTACGAATTATATCTAATATTGTCTCTGAATTGAATATAATAAAAATAAGAACAGAGTCGCTATATCTGATTCAATTTTGATTGTATGTACCGCGTGAGTGCGAATAAGATAAAATATACTATCTTTTCTTCTTAATTACTGTCATGCCGTAAGTTTCTATATAGCTAACATGTTAATTGAACTCTGTCAGTACTACGGACTACCAATTTAAAGAGTTATAAAATTAAATACTGTCACCAAGATTTATGTATTTATCTTCATTGCTATCAAATTTGATTGTTTTAACATATTTTAAGTAAATCCTCTTTACCTACCTTACAAGTGAACGTAGAATTGTGCAAAATGTTATCAATAGTCACATTTTAAAACTTATGTTTCAGATTTATGAAAGCTGATGATAAATTTATTATTAAAAATGAACAAAAATATGCAAAACTGAACATATAAAACTTCTTTTTTACGTATTTTTTGGCATACATATTTACAGAAATGTAAAATTGATCGAAATCTATTGCTACACTGAAAAATAAACTATCTTTCTTTGTTTCATTAAATTTACAAAATACAAGGGTTGTAACAAGAATATAGTGTTTATAACTTGAACTTATAGTGTCTGTAAAATATTTAAAGACGAAATATTATATTTATCATCATTAAGACATTGTCAGCATTTTGCAAACCTATCACTACTTACAATGTGTCTAGGCAGTTCGTTAGAAGCGAACAATTGGGTAAACGAGTCACTAGTATTGTGGCTTCTAAGTGGTAGGGTTCTGCATTGTCTCGCCCGGGTCTAATACCACTGACCCACCTATTTCTGCAGCAATAGCAACAGTGCTTGTTACTGTCGTGTTCCGGTTTGGAGGGTAAGGTAGCCGGTAAATGTATGCATGTGACATTAATACCCCCCCCCCCCCCCCCGCCACAAGGATATCAAAGCACCATTAATAATGTGCCACCAAAAGCCTTCTTAATTTGCGTTAATTTTACATTAAAATTATCAAAAATTCTCACAGATGTTATCCACGCTTTAGAACAGCTGATTGAATAATAGTGATCAACCGCCATTTTAAGCGTAATCTGCAGGGTTCTAGCGTTCGCTGATTATCGAATAATTCGCTACTATTTTGCTTGTCAAAAGTGCCACTTGGCTACGGTCTTGTACGAAAATTGACAAAAATGATCGATGCAATATGACGTTTCGTTTCACGAATGACACTTGGCTACCAATTACAAATTCGTTTACGCTCGTGTCAACAGCTTATGACAAATCCATAAATTTCTCTTTCTATTGTACTAACGTTGATGCCACATCTTGGGGGGCAAGTCTTTTTTGCTTTTAATGCACTTTTCATATAAATAAAACTTATAACCTCGGTGAAAATAATACTTCAAAGTGACGTTTACCGTCAATTCAGAGACAATATTCGATATAATTCGTAAAGTTCGTATGGAACGAACGTTGAACAAGCCATGATCCACTTGGCTACCAATTTGGCCTAAATATCGCCAAAGCGTAATATTTGAATAGTTACTGAGCGTTTGCCACTTGTCTAGGGGGGCAGATCATGGTTATGATGGTAGTAGTACCACGTTAAGCCTAGTTCGCCTTTATGGGCTGCTTGGTAGGCTATTTTTCGTAAGAGGCACGAACCAACTACAACAATATTGACAAAATTTAAACTCTGGCTGAGCATGTTGCTCGCCCCATGCGCCCGGTTAATCTGTGAAGGCCCATATAGCCAGCAGTGTTACGGACATTCTGAAAAAAAATCGGTATTGTCATTTTGCGCGAGAACAATAATAGTAACTATTATATAATCTGTGCTATAATGCTAATACTCCATCGCAAAGTCAATAGCAGAAATCAAATCATCTAGAATTTAAAAATCAACTTTATTTAAAGCCATACATCCCTTTGTTATTTTATATAAAAATACGTTCCGTCACTTGTTTTATGAAGTTGTGGCGGTTCGTGACAATGTGCCCCGAAATGCTCCACAACTATTGCGCTCGGAGTAGTGATGATTGACATTTTACACCCCTTGTGGTATTTAGTACAGTACCACCTTAAGTTCTGCCTTGAAGCTTGCTGTCTGTTAAACGTGTAGCCGTCATATAATAACACTTTTCCACCTTTGCCCATTTTTAATACGGTCGCTGTAATCAAAACAGCAAGTACTTAATAAATATTTATAAAAAATATGAGAACAAAATTATATTAAATGGTGTTTTATATTCTCCGAAAAATTCAGGTCGAATTGATACACATTGGGCACAAATTGTGGACCCTATACAATTATGCTAAGACTGCTTTTAAAAGTTTCCCTTTTTGTGTAAAACTGACTATTTAGTTGACAATTTTATGATTGGCGAACCACCAACTACAAACTACTTTTATTTTTTGTAAATTTAATGCTAAGACTTGTCGAAGATTGGGCGAAAAATATTCTAGCAATTAAGTGTCGTTAATTAAAGTAATAGCATAAATTACATATACTGCAAAATAAAAAACAAAATATATGTAACAAAATCTAAATCTAAGAAATGGTGATTATAATATTGCTTCTGCCCTAATATTTTTAACTTCCCACTACGTATGTAAGATAAAGAATTTACTGATTTTACCCCGATTTTCGAAAATCGAGTTTTCACCAGATGTCCACGTTTTATGGTCCTAGGAACCTTTTTCGCCTTCTTTCACGAAACGTCAGTATGTCTGTTTGTATGTATGTATGTGTGTGTGGTGTGTGTATGTAAACATCTCATAAATTTTGAACGGCTGGACCGATCGCAACGCGGTTGATGGCATTCGATTGGATTCTGCTCAACTTAGACTTCCTGAAAATTTGAACCGATCCGGTGCAGGAGATTTTGAGAAATTTTGAAAAAACACCAAAAAATAATTTCGGCGAAACAGTATTGTTTTAGTATAACTTCCAGATTCATGTACCGATTGAGTGCAAAAACTAAGCAGCTCTATTCCTTAAAAAAACTACGTCTAATGCATAAATTGCCTCAAAATCGGTTTATCCGTTTGGGAGTAATCGTTGACGAAAAATTTTGAAAAAAGAGTTTTTTCGACATAGCTTCGAAATTTTTCAACCCATCATTTTTTGTTATTCTAAGATATTATAGTACTAAAAACTCTACGTCAAATGTCGTTTCAAAAATCAAAATCGAATCAAATTCTCAAAACTTGTAGGTTTTCAAATATTAAAATTATTACATTGCTTTTAGCAAACTTACTTAATTTTTTTAAATAACATTCAAGTTAATTCACCGATTGACTTAAAAATCTTATTAGCTTTTCTCCTTTAAAAACTTTAATCAAAATCGGTCATTTTGTTTGGGATTTATCAAGAAAAAAATTAAAAATAAAATGTTATTTGATATTGCATCGAAATTTTTCAACCTATCGATTATTTAGCTAAAGCAATATTTTAGATCTCAAAAATTGAGTTGTATGCCATCATCGTTTTCAAAATATACAGCTTTTCAAAAATTAATATAATGCCATTATTAACAAAAGAGATGTTTGAACTAAAAAATCCATGCTTATATTTTTTACTCCTTTGAGCTTAAAATACCTTAATTTTTTTTTTTTTATAGAAGAGGGGGCAAACGAGCAGGAGGTGCACCTGATGGTAAGTGATCACCGCCGCCCATGGACATCCACAATACCAGAGGTCTTGCAGTTGCGTTGCCGGCCTTTTAAGAATGAGTAAGCTCTTTTCTTGAAGGCCCCCAAGTCGTAACCGTTTGGAAACACCCCTGCCGGTAATTGGTTCCACAACAAAGTAGTGCGAGGCAAAAAGTGTCGAGAGAAACGCACAGTTGTGGATTTCCAGACATCGAGATGGAGATTATAATTTAGTGGGAAGTTTCACAGATGGCTCTTAGGGACAGCCGTTTACACATTTTTTTTATATAAGACTAGCTGACCCAGCAAACGTTGTTCTGCCTTTTTAACTACTCTTATTGTTTTTCTATATTTTCTCATCTTTTATACCTTCCCTGGACTTCAACAATTAATTCAAAACCAAAATTAGCCAAATCGGTTCAGCCGTTCTCGAGTTTTAGCGAGACTAACGAACAACAATTGATTTATATAAATAGAAGATATTAAATCTAATGTTGACAGTAACAAGTAACAAATCAAAGAAAACGAATAAAACCATCTTTTGTTTTACCATTACGACATTCACAAGTTGGACTTCGCGGGTAATTTTGAAGCTTCTTTACATGGGCCATTTGTAATTCGCACTGAGCCCAGAGTGGCAGCCTTGAACTTGTACCAAGGCCACAGAATATATAATAAATAGTACAAGTCCAAGGCATACTTAGTTATACCAATAAGGCGACGAATGCCAATTTTGATAACATTTTCAATCAGTTATACCAATAAGGCGACGAATGCCAATTTTGATAACATCACCAAGGGGAGATAGCCCATCTTACTGTTTTACTAGTGTTCAAGTCACTTGCAGGTAATGATAAAATAGACTTCAACTTTTACTAGAATAATATTATGTATGACTTTATTGCTATACTTATGTACAATACCATCATGCCATAATAAAATAATGCCATTAAAATAATTCGCAAGGATCATTGGAATTAAAAAGTTACATACAAAATATGAATTCATTTTATATTGTGATCGGATTATTTTCAAGAGCTTTATTGACATTCATCCATTATATACAGAAAAGAAACTTTTTAATAAGCGCAACGGCGCAGTATATAATTTTTGTATATAACAAATTAATAATTTCTTTAAAAAATTAAAACTTGGCAATCATAGATGGAGATCTTATTTAAGTTATTATGCATATTTGTTATTATTAATATTATACGCCACATACAACCCTTCGTGATCTCGAATCAGTTGTGGAGGGCCATGGTTATGTGTGCCAACGAATTTCACTACTTCAGAATTAATAATTGTAGTAGTCACCGACGCTTTACACCCTTTGTGGTAGAGCGTGCAATACCATCTGACTGCTTTTTCGCTTTTAAGATTTTTTGCGCGATTAAATGTGTACTTGTTTAGTAATAGAGCTTTGCTACCCCTTCGCATTTCAATTACTTCACCTGCAACATTGAATTAAATGATTAGTTATATCATACAATCAGTCAAAAACATCTGCGGGACAGTATTAAATAAATAAATAGAATAAATAATCACGGGACAAATTACACTTACTGATCTAACCCCAAAGTAAGCAAATTATTTGCTTGTGTTATGGGTGTCAGTCAGCGATACTAATACATAGAAATACATATATAAATACTTTTACATACATAATAAACACGCAAACCCGGAAATACAAATATTTATGCTCATCACACAAATGCTTGTCCCCGTCGGGGATCGAACCCGAGCCCCGTTGATTGCGTAGTCAGGGTCTCTAACCACTCGACCAACGCGACGGGGCGGTTATTTACACAGTATTAAATACGTCATTCAATATAAAGCGAAGTAAGTACTAGCGCGGGAGGTTCGCAGATATTTTGGACAGGTTGTACATTGTTTTTATGTCACAAAATAGCAAACAAGCAGATTTCTCTCCCGATGGAAAGAGAAAACCATCGCCTATAGACACCAAAGATGTTAATGGTGCATTGCTATCCTTGTGGCGGGGTTTTAATGCCAGATGCATAAATTAGCCGGCTATCTTACCCTCCAAACCGGAATACGGCAGCGACGCACCGACGCGACGGCTTGCGGCAGGAATAGGTAAGGCGGTGGTACCAAACGCGTTCGACACTGTGCGGATGATGAGCCATGATGCTAGAGACACGTATCGCCAATCGATCGCCTTTTATGACCTTATTAATTTCGATATAAAGTAGAGTTCGACAAGCGCAAGCATTGTTTCAGGCCTCTTTTGAATAATTTGCCATGTGCTTTTATCCCAAGCAATTTGGAAAAAACAGATTGACCACACGTGGTATTACCATCGCGACTTCTAGGTAGAATTCTGCTAACCCGACTTTGGTAAGAACACCTTTCTTATTCCGACCATATTACCGCATTTTTGGTAATTGTGTTCCGGTTTTGAGGTTAAGATATTCAGTAAACTATTTTTTTGGAATTACATCCCTGTCACATGGAAAAAATCGTCTTATCAACATCTTTGGTGCATGTAGAAAATAGTTATCTTTTTCCAACAAGCAAACTATCTACTTATTAATATTTATCCTTTTCCATCAAAAGAGCTATCTATTTATTAATAGTTAGCCTTTTCCACCAAGAGAACCATCTACTTATTAATAGTTATCCTTTTCCATCAAGAGAACCATCTACTTATTAATAGTTATCCTTTTCCATAAAGAGAACCATCTACTTATTACTAGTTATCCTTTTCCATCAAGAGAACCATCTACTTATTAATAATTATCCTTTTCCATCAAGAGAACCATCTAATTATTAATAGTTATCCTCTTCCATAAAGAGAACCATCTACTTATTAATAGTTATCCTTTTCCATCAAGAGAACTATCTACTTATTAATAGTTATCCTTTTCCATAAAGAGAACCATCTACTTATTACTAGTTATCCTTTTCCATCAAGAGACCCATCTACTTATTAATAGTTATCCTTTTCCATCAAGAGAACCATCTACTTATTAATAGTTATCGTTTTCCATCAAGAGAACCATCTACTTATTAATAGTTATAATTTTCCATAAAGAGAACTATCTACTTGTTAAAAGTTATCCTTTTCCATCAAGAGAACTATCTATTTATTAATAGTTATCCTTTTCCATCAAGAGAACCATCTACTTATTAACAGTAATCCTTTTCTATCTAGAGGACCATCAACTTGCTAATAGTTATCAGTTTCTGTTATTCTTATTATGAAAAATATAAATAGCTTGTTAAAATTGTTTTTTGTGTGTATTTCCATTTCTGCGTTGTATATATATTTTTACTTTTGCTTACTATTGCTTATGTTATTTTTGCTCTGATAAACCAAAAATACATGGTATTTTTTTAAAACATAAATATATTTGTATATTTTAAACGATATACGAAAAAAGTTATTAGATTATAATTTACATTTTATTTTAATTAAATAAAGTATCATCACGCCCGGTTCCCTTGCGGGGTAGGCAGAGTAAACCGAACGTCTGTAGACTTTCTGGTTCACCAAATTCACTGGTTATCGGTTGGCGAGATGAGTGGTGATCCCTATCACCGCATTTTACCGACCTGATTACGATTATCGACTATTTTTAGCTAGATATCCGGGACCGTCGGCTTTACATGCTCATACGAAGCACGAGAGGGTAACACTGGCACCTACAGTCCGCGCTTGAGCTCCGAGGAATTTTGCGGAATGATGACGTGCACCAGGTATTAATTTACTTTTTGACGTCCAGTGAATTAGTCGATATTAGACAGAGGCCAGAGCACACCCTGTCCCTGATTCCTCGGAGCTCGCGCGCGGAATGTACGTCCGTCCACATTCGTATTATATATCAGATTTGTTAACCTTTCATTTACCATTATTACTACATGTCCTAACCAACGAATCATCTTTCTCATTTTGACACCGATACTTTATTTCAAGCTAACTAACCTGTAATATAGTAATTACTTACATTAATATATCTAAACCATTCTAAAGTTTCTATTGTATCAAAATGTATGTGGTATTTTTCAAATAGGATCAGTTATAGTGCCGTAAATTCCGTAATATGTACATGGTTCAATATAGCTACAAGTTAATTGCCTCGCAACATGCAAGTATCACATAAAATAGATTTACTTACGGTATTGCTTTTAGGTCCCATACCTAAAAACGGTGTCCCACGTAACACATAAGACGTTTTGCTAATGCAACAAACATAAAATAAATAGGTACAGAAGTCAATCTACATACAAAGGGCGCTCGAGCAATGCACACATAGACGCCTCTTAGAAAATTTGAAATAGGAAAGAATGTTAATGTAAACCAACAACATATTTTAGTTATTATTGGTTTACATTGCCGTTTCCTGTTTCATTCTTAACAATAAATTAAACATCTATATACGAGTGCCACTACTAGTTTTATGTGCATACTAGCTTTTGCCCGCAGCTTCGCTCGCGTTAAATTCGGGGTAGAAGCGGGGGTTAGAAAGAGACAAAAGTAGCCTATGTCACTCCCTTCAACTATTTTCACTTTAAAAAATCACGTCAATTCGTCGCTCCGTTTTGCCGTGAACGACGGATAAACAAACACACACATACACTTTCCCATTTATAATATTAGTATGGATGTCAACGTTGATGATCCTAGCGCAACATATGAAAAGTAAAGTATACACGAGTTTGACTTCTGCACCTATTTTTTTTGAGCCACAGAACCGGGAAGATGTTGCTTAATTCTTACACCTAAAAATTAAAAACAAAAGACCATACTTAGAAAACACTTAGAAAATTTAATCTATGTGCAATATTTTCATCCCATCCCTAAAGATTTTTATTTTTACATCCTTTTTTATCTTTTAGTGATTATGCGCTCCCCATATTTTCACTATTGTATTTTCCATTGTAGTGATCGAAGCTTTGCATCCAGTGTTTCGTCTGTCACATCTCCATCTGATCTTTTCATTTATCCCGTAATCCCGTAGATAACGATTACCTTGGTACTCTATCACCGGCTGGCCTCGCCGTGATGTAGTCATATAGAAATCTGAAAGTAATAATTTTTGAAGTGTTTATAGGATCGAGTGACGTACGAAGTCTTCCCCTACTTACATCTTGCGACAGTATGAATTTAAATGGTTTACTTGTTGTGTAGTTTAGGATAGCGTGAGGTAGGTTTGTATGGTAGGGTAGTAAGGGTAGGGTATGGTATGGTAGGGTAGTAAGGGTCTATAAATATGAAACTACCAAATTTCCAAACAACTTTTGAAATGTCTCGTTATTATAAAATTAGTTGCTGACCAGGATGAAAAACGAATTGTTGATTATAGGAACCCGGCAAATAAAGATAGTTTGGTCATCTGTCATATTATACGGTGGTAGTGTTGTGTTAAGCCTTTACTTGCCTTTTACGAAATTCCTAGCAGTTAGACAGTTCTTCTAAAGGTAGCCAATTAAACACGGGAAAATAAATAATACGGATATATCATAAAAATATAATAATGGCTCTGCTATACATTAAAAATGATTATGTTCATTAAGTTCTTTTATAATTGTACCTCTTAGAGTCATAACTGCCGCTCGACATCCGTATGACCTTTGGACGCATCGCCATCGGATTTTATCATTTTTTAATCTATACCCTGTTACATAACGCTGATTATTGTAAAGTATAGCTGTTTGACCACGTTGCGAAATTGTATAGAAAACTGAAAGGCGAAATCAAATAATTATTATAGATATTAGCCTTCATAGAAAACTGCTTATAGTCATCTGTACGACATCGCCATGAGGGCTTATATAAGATAAATAATTTTAGCTATTTGCCCTTATCGCTCTATTATATAGATATATTCGTTTGTATTTTTATGTTTTTTACCTCAGAACTACTTAAACAATTTGGATTTTTTTATAATTTGAGCACACCCCCTAAATTCCCGGTTTCACAAAAGATAAGCATTATTATCACAGGTAGCCCAATTGCTCCTTATTGTTCTGGCCTCTGGCAATTGCTCCTTATTGTGCTGCTATTTTTAACTACTAATTAATGTCATGACAAAGAAAAAAGCCATGATACATATATTTTAATGACAGTGCAATTGTGTCAACAGTATTTATTCAATAAAATATACTTGTGTTAATATCCTATGGCTTTATTGAAGTGAAAACTTCTTTAGGCGCGTTGAGCGTTTTCGTTGAGGTTCGCGTCACCGACATGCTAATGATAATAGTATATCTATAGCTATGTTTTGCATATAGTTTTAATTACTCTCAACTTAATAGTTCCGTTTTCACTTCTATCGGCAGTCCCACGACTGCTACTGTTTTTTTTTTGTGTAGTTTATATTGGATCCTGTTTTACTTACAGCAGCATATTTTTTCATTTTTGTAGATAGCCGTGCATTTTGTTTTAACACGCTAAAAATATAAATAAATCATTTAAGCTTTTCACTGTCACTAGCAGTAAAATGGTGAGAGGGTGAATGGGTATATCGCTTGTATGTGGAAAATAACGCGTTTTACAACGAACCATAAGCGTTTGTTGTAAATTATAGAGTGGCCAGTCCTGTCTGGCCACTTAATCACACTTTATTGCAGTTCAGCGCTTGTTCTAAGGCTTATACATTTTAAACCAGAAATCGGAATTCTTTAAATTACCGGTGAGTACAAGAAGGAGAGGTACAGCTGGAGATATCAATCCCTATGTGTCTCTAACAACTATCAATCATATTTATATTATGTTATAAGCACTATTATTACTATATATTTATACTATTGTTTTACTTAATTTTTATTATTTAAACTTACTAATATCAATACAGTTATCAGTAGTATTAATTTGTGGCCCTGATGATGCGTTAAAACGCGGAACCGGTTGGTGTTATTAAATAAAACAATTAAAACAGTAGAAGTGCTTATAACATAATGCTGGAGCCGCACTTGCATTTATCGTCACAAAGCTTCGTGCAATGACACAATAAATGCAGATATGACCGGCTATTATCGGCTTTTTTTGCATACATTCCGGACTGCGTGTGCCTTAGGGCTCCTACACAAAACCGCCAATTCGCATCGCATCGTAAATATCCGCGAACTCGCACGAATGCATCGCAAAAACTTCCGATCTGATTCGCATCGCGCATTCCTGCGATATTACATCATACTTCTTCTTTTTCTTTTATATCTATTTAACAATAACAGTAGTGCAACAATGTTTTTGCGCTCCATACGCTTCCTAAAAACACGTCCAATACGGCTGACTGTTGTTGAAGTTATGGTTACCTTATTAACTAACGGTTTGCCGCATAAAATCGTATCGCAGCAATTCGCATCGTAAGTTTCTGCGATACGACATCGCATCGCATCGCATCGCGGTTTTGTGTGGGAACCCTTAGCGCGCATATAACTTCGGGATGATAGATGCAAGTGTGGCTCCAGCATAACATAAATACAAGTTAGCGTGGAGTTTTACCAAGTGCTGACGATATTCAGTGTTGAAAGTATACAAGCCTATCGTATATTCTTTTAAGTTCTTAAAAATATATTTATCTGCGTAAGTTGCTTATATCATAAGAATTTAATTAAAAAGCTTAAAACTAAAAAGAAGGATTACGTCATAACCCAAGTTAATCTAGTTCATATGTTGAAAAAAGGTGAAAAATAGAAATAATGGTCGTAAATGTGCGATTGTAAATAATGTAGTCTTTTTTTATAATTATTTTATTTTTATATGAAATAAAAAATATGCATTATAAATAACATTCTTTATGAAATAAAAATCTAATATTTTTAACACAGTACTTTTTCTTAATTGATATTTAAAGGTACGCTTAAGTTCACTTTTGTTACAACCTGAAAAACGTGTCGTCATATAGATAACGATAAGTTTGCATTCCGTTTGTGTGTATGGGTCTGTATGAAATGTTAACCTTCGAATAAACTAAAAATTTCAAATAGCACTCTTGTATTTATGTCGGCGTCAATAACTTGTTTGAAAATGTTATCTCGTATTTTTGACTCCAGAGTGCTAAGTGTGAGTTTTTCTTTTCGCATTCGATCGTGAGCGCGTTTAGAGTTTACTAGGAATTTGTATGTGATTTGTACAACGCCACCTAGTGGTAAACGTGAGAAACCATTTTACCACTAGGTGGCGCTGTACAAATCACATACAAATTCCTAGTAAACTCGAAACGCGCTCACGATCGAATCCGAAAAGAAAAACTCACACTTAGCACTCTGATGCAAAAACCAGGGATTTTTTAGTTTACCGTGGTCTGTAGTGTAATAGCACCCAAACGAATGGACAGATTTGAGAGCGAATTCTCCTAAGTTGTAAGCCTTGTCTGAAAAGATTCTTGGCTTTTTTTGGTGGAAATAAAAGCAATTATCTTTAAGATACACTTACTACAAAACCAAAGCATAACTGCTTCTTAGTCAGCAGAATTGTCGGCTAAAGACGATCTGCAAATGATGCATATGGAGCCGGACGTTGTCTTCTTAACAATAAAGGAATGTATTTTTTTAAATTTTAAAGCCAAGTGCTTTGTATTAAGTCTAATGTTATTACATTTTGTTTATGAATTCAAGTGTCGTTATACAGATTTACACATCATCAGGAAACATATCCGCGCTCTAAATATAATTTTTATACAAAATCCCGAAAGGGTCTTGTAAAAATTCTTTTTCGATACACACCATTACCCACTTTAAATAACAGAGGAGGATCGTGATTATGTTCTCCTCTCGTATGAATAAGTTCTTGTTGAGCTGAAGTTATAACAGACACACTGCAACCTCGGTGGTAGAAGGCACAATACCACGACCAACCCGCGGGACTCAAACGCTGTCGGTTGTAAATATGTGCGCCAACCTTAAGATATGTTTTTGAACTTATATTAATGATTTCACATCCTGAAACGTAAGAGTTATTTTTTTTTATTACATTAATGCAAAATAACATACATTAAGAATAAATGCAGCGAGAAGCTTTTCCCCGTGTTGGTTCCGGGCTCCTTAGTAGAATAGACCAACTGCCGTTCTGCCAGGCGGGTCGTAAAAGACAACCGATTGGCTATGCGAGTCACTAACATCGTGGCTACTAGGTGGTAGAGTTCTGCATTATCTCGCCCGGGTGTGGTACCGCCTTACCTATTCCTGCTGCAAAAGCGTCAGTGCTGTCGTGTTCCGGTTTACAGGGTAAGGTAGCCGGTAAATTTATGCATGTGGCATTAGACCTCGCCACAAGATAGCATCGCACCATTAACATCTTTGGTGTCTATAGGCGATGATTGACTCTTTCTATCAGGAGACACATCTGCTTGTTTGCTATCTTATGATATATAAAAAAAGAGAATTCAAAAAAATAGCCAAAATAAAATAATTTAAAAAAATTTGGTCTGTTGAGCGGCTTTTTTGTACCAAGTCATGTTTTTATTTGCATCTAATGTTTTCATATTTACTAACGCATTGCATTTTAAGCGAATTGAAAATTAAAACAAAATATATGTATTTTTTTTATCATAAGATAGCAAACAAGCAGATGGGTCTCCTGATGGAAAGAGTCAACCATCGCCTATAGACACCAAAGGTGTTATTGGTGCGTTACTATCTTGTGGCGAGGTCTAATGCCACATGCATAAGTTTACCGGCTACCCCATCCTCCAAACCGGAACACAACAATGACAAGCACTGACGCTATTGCGGCAAAAATAGGTAAGGGGGTGGTACCAGACCCGGGCGAGACAATGCAGAACTCTACCACCTAGTAGCCACAATGGTAGTGACTCGTAGCAACCTGCCTGGCAGAACGGCAGTTGGCCTATTCTTCAAAGGAGCCCGAGATCAACACGGGGAAAATGAATTACTATGATCGGGGGGAACATGGAAAATGAATTATTATGATCGGGGAAAATTTATCTGTCTATATCTACAAGATAATAATATTGTGTAAAGCTACGAGTACCAAACAATTAATTTGACGATAGGACAGGGTTTCTTTTACGCATTACTACCTACATACGAAGAACTAGGTACATGCTGCCCTGGCCGTGATCGCAAGAGATTAGGAGATTAAGAAACATAGTTAATAAATACATCAACATTAATGGGTGCATAATTTTTTTAACCGAATTTCTAAAAAGGAGAAAAGACAAATTCTGCAGCATTATTTTTATATTTGTTACCTAGAACACTGTCATTTATTAAAAAATTTGGGGTTTCCAAACTTTTGTACCTATAGGGAAGGGCCTTTAAGTGTACCCTTTTATTTGGCCTACATAAATTTGATGAAGAAGATGTGAACTCCAGATACAAGAGAATGGACATCGGTATGAATAAGTTCTTGTTGAGCTGAAGTTATAACAGACACACTGCAACCTCGGTGGTAGAAGGCACAATACCACGACCAACCCGCGGGACTCAAACGCTGTCGGTTGTAAATATGTGCGCCAACCTTAAGATATGTTTTTGAACTTATAGTAATGATTTCACATCCTGAAACGTAAGAGTTATTTTTTTATTACATTAATGCAAAATAACATACATTAAGAATAAATGCAGCGAGAAGCTTTTCCCCGTGTTGGTTCCGGGCTCCTTAGTAGAATAGACTAACCGCCGTTCTGCCAGGCGGGTCGTAAAAGACAACCGATTGGCTATGCGAGTCACTAACATCGTGGCTACTAGGTGGTAGAGTTCTGCATTATCTCGTCCGGGTGTGGTACCACCGCCTTACCTATTCCTGCTGCAAAAGCGTCAGTGCTTGTCGCTGTCGTGTTCCGGTTTACTGGGTAAGGTAGCCGGTAAATTTATGCATGTGGCATTAGACCTCGCCACAAGATAGCATCGCACCATTAACATCTTTGGTGTCTATAGGCGATGATTGACTCTTTCCATCAGGAGACACATCTGCTTGTTTGCTATCTTATGATATATAAAAAAAGAGAATTCAAAAAAATAGCCAAAATAAAATAATTAAAAAAAAATTTGGTCTGTTGAGCGGCTTTTTTGTACCAAGTCATGTTTTTATTTGCATCTAATGTTTTCATATTTACTAACGCATTGCATTTTAAGCGAATTGAAAATTAAAACAAAATATATATTTTTTTTATCATAAGATAGCAAACAAGCAGATGGGTTTCCTGGTGAAAAGAGTCAACCATCGCCTATAGACACCAAAGGTGTTATTGGTGCGTTACTATCTTGTGGCGAGGTCTAATGCCACATGCATAAGTTTACCGGCTACCCCATCCTCCAAACCGGAACACAACAATGACAAGCACTGACGCTATTGCGGCAAAAATAGGTAAGGGGGTGGTACCAGACCCGGGCGAGACAATGCAGAACTCTACCACCTAGTAGCCACAATGGTAGTGACTCGTAGCAACCTGCCTGGCAGAACGGCAGTTGGCCTATTCTTCAAAGGAGCCCGAGATCAACACGGGGAAAATGAATTACTATGATCGGGGGAACATGGAAAATGAATTATTATGATCGGGGAAAATTTATCTGTCTATATCTACAAGATAATAATATTGTGTAAAGCTACGAGTACCAAACAATTAATTTGACGATAGGACAGGGTTTCTTTTACGCATTACTACCTACATACGAAGAACTAGGTACATGCTGCCCTGGCCGTGATCGCAAGAGATTAGGAGATTAAGAAACATAGTTAATAAATACATCAACATTAATGGGTGCATAATTTTTTTAACCGAATTTCTAAAAAGGAGAAAAGACAAATTCTGCAGCATTATTTTTATATTTGTTACCTAGAACACTGTCATTTATTAAAAGATTTGGGGTTTCCAAACTTTTGTACCTATAGGGGAGGGCCTTTAAGTGTACCCTTTTATTTGGCCTACATAAATTTGATGAAGAAGATGTGAACTCCAGATACAAGAGAATGGACATCGGTATGAATAAGTTCTTGTTGAGCTGAAGTTATAACAGACACACTGCAACCTCGGTGGTAGAAGGCACAATACCACGACCAACCCGCGGGATTCAAACGCTGTCGGTTGTAAATATGTGCGCCAACCTTAAGATATGTTTTTGAACTTATAGTAATGATTTCACATCCTGAAACGTAAGAGTTATTTTTTTATTACATTAATGCAAAATAACATACATTAAGAATAAATGCAGCGAGAAGCTTTTCCCCGTGTTGGTTCCGGGCTCCTTAGTAGAATAGACCAACTGCCGTTCTGCCAGGCGGTTGGTAAAAGATAACCAATTGGCTATGCGAGTCACTAACATCGTGCCTACTAGGTGGTAGATTTCTGCATTATCTCGCCCGGGTGTGGTACCACCGCCTTACCTATTCCCGCTGCAAAAGCGTCAGTGCAGATTGCAGTTACACTACGTTTGACAAAAAAATAACAGCGTTAATACTGCGCGTATGTAGGTACAACACTTTCGCACTTTGCTCACGCTAATAATGTCGGGATAACGCGCACGTCCAGATAACCCTATAATGTGATAGTAATTGGAGACAGTAGGAGATCGTCCTTCACCTATCTGATAACCAGATGAGACGTATATTTTATCAAATATTATTTATAAACAAATATGCCTATAATTACTTGCCTATCCAAAAGTGCTTATAGCTATTTTTAATTAAATTAACTTTAATCGTTTTTTTCATCACTTTCATACTTTTGATAACCAAATGAAATTTATTTCACTGATAATTTTTAACACACAGAATATGCCTAGGTAGGCTTGCCTACACATTTCTGTGCATGGCTACCTGGCAAGCAGGTGTGAACAGGTAAGTCAATATAGGTGACTCCATCGATCTGCTAACTTATCGAAAGTTATATCAAATTTTAGATTATTTTATTACAAAATCAGTCACATAAACTTGCCTGTAAAAAATCGTACTCAAAGTATTGTTGCCAAGCTAAAAACTTGCCATGAGCACTTTTGGATAGGCAAGTAATTATAGGCATATTTGTTTATAAATAATATTTGATAAAATATACGTCTCATCTGGTTATCAGATCGGTGAAGGACGATCTTCACGGGCTCTTAGACCATGACAGATATTTTGAATTTTTGAATTCAAAGTTGTTGATGTCGGATATTCAAATAAAAACTTCTTGATGGTGAAAAAATAACATTTATAATACATTATAGTCATTTGTATAACCCATAAAAGTATAATAAACTAAAAAAAACACCTTTAATAGGCTACTTCCGTCCCCTGTTTATTTATTAACGTTTGGTCAATTCGGATAGAGTTGAGTTTGCTTGCAAGGAAACTGGCGAGATGTTATTTGAATTTTTTTTTAAAAACACCATGAATATTCGCTGTGTTAAACAAGATGACAATCGATATCCATACTAATATCATACTTTCATATTGAAAGTCCGTCTGTTTGTTAGACTTTTACGCTTTTGTTACGCTTTACGGCTAAATGACTGAGCTAATTTTGATGTCATTTGGCTGGTTTTTTTTTAATTAACCTCTAATAGACCCAAAATCCCAGCGAAATGAACTTCGCTCCAACCCGATAAAAGCAACAGCTCCTCGTTTGCCAACCATACAAAAAGTCAATGATCCATTAAACAAGGAAAACAAATAGCTTTGTTGCACTGGACACAAAACGTCATAATTTTTTTAGTTTTTTTTGTACTTTCACGGCTGTTAAGAGTCTTCCTTAACTTGGCGTAGCATCCTGCGCATTTCCGCTTTTTATTTGTCCTTATAAGCCTATGCACTGATACACCTACAACAAAAAAGTAATTTAAAAAATTAAACCGACTTAAAATTTGACCGCCCCGTTGGTCGAGTGGTCAGCGAACCTGACTACGCAATCAACGGGGCTCGGATTCGATTCCCGACGTGGACAAGCATTTGAGTGATGATCATAAATCTTTGTATTTTTGGGTTTGGGTGTTCATTAAATATGTTCCGGTATTTATATATGTATTTCTATGTATTAGTATCGCTGACTGACACCCATAACACAAGCAAATAATTTGCTTACTTTGGGGTTAGACCAGTAAGTGTAATTTGTTCCGTGAATATTTATTAAAAAAAAATATCAACTGCATTCTATATATCTCTACATACCTCAAAATCTATTGAACCAATTTTGATGAAACTTGGACTTTTCCCTAAGTTGGAATATACCAGATATAAATTAAAAATAATTAACTCGATATGGCTTTAAGTTAAAAAAAAATTATGGACAAACATATAATAAAACAAAAAACACATACATTTATGAAATTTGGTATACGTGCTTGGACGCCTAAATAGATCATCATCTATACTAATATTATAAATTCAAAAGTAACTCTGCCTGCCTGTCTGTCTCTCTGTCTGTCTAATCTTCACGCCTAAACCACTGAGCCGATTTCGATGAAATTTGGTACAAAGATAGATTGAGACCCGGGAAAGGACATAGGATAGTTTTTATCCCGGAAACCCGACGGTAACGGGAACTATGCGGGTAAAACCCCGAGACTTTTAGAAATTTATCTACGTGGACGACGTCACGGGTAAAAGCTAGTACTCAAATATTATCCAATTTCAACAATTTTACATACATACATATCGAACTGATAGCCTTCCTTTTTTCGTCAGATGAGAATAACAAATTAAGCAAATTATTTGGTTTTGCTATGGGTGTCAGTCAACGATACTAAAACATGAAATACGTACAATATAAATACTAAAATAAAAAGTATCTTCACACCAATATCCCTGAAGAGGTAGGCAGAGGTACAACCAGTGCACCCACGATTATCCGAAGGTACTTAGTCCTACAATGTGATAGGTGGCAAGCCTATCGCCAATCGGGCACTTTTCTAATCCAGGGTAACGTTGTTTTTATCAGAAAACTGAAAAAAAACACATTTTTGCCCGACCCGGGAATCGAGTCCGGAACCTCATGTGGTCAATACCGACACCGGACCAATAGACCACAGAGGCGCTTACTAAAATATTTATAATAAATTTTAAAATATATTGAATAAACACCCAAACCCGGAAATACAAACATTTTGCTCCTGACACAAATTGTCCCTGCCGCAAAATCGAATCCGAGCCTCATCAATGGCGTGGTTAGGTTAGGTTAGTATGTACGTAATAATAATAACATGATAGATAATTTTTCTATAGTAATATACAGACGGACTGGTAAGTTACCTTCAATATTTAAGGACGTGATAGTTAGCGGTCATATATGATGAGAAAAAATAACATTAAAAATAAATATTAAAATACTTCTTAGTAAACATAGTATCATTTCATTCTAACGAGAATCAAGTACCGAGTACTCTTCAGAACTATCGAAGGTAATTCACCAGTCAGTCTGTATATACAAACCCTATGGTCTTGGGTAGCCTTGCCGTAACACGTAGCCTGTACTGGGAGATACAAATTTATTGCCGCCGCTGTCCCCCGAGCGTTGACCATACATACTTTTTAAATATCACTACACTGATTTCGTTGAGGTTTAATATAATTAAGGAATTCTCTCCTAATTATATTTTTGTTCGATACAGATGAACATTCTTCACAATTATTACGTTTTACTAGTCAAACTTTACATTTTTCGGAGAGAATGCATTACTATACCTATTTGGATAGGTATATTAAATCCCTTATTTACCTTTTAGGGATTGAATAAAAACGAAAGATTTTTTTCATATTTAACTCAAAATATCTCTGTGCCAAAGAATTGGTAGATACTAGATTAATAGATTCTATGACACAGCGGAAAACAGTTCTTTTATTAAAAAATACAAGTTTTATTAACAATTCTTTAATGTTTTTAAAACATTTACTACCAACATCCGCTATTATTTTTACCAAAAAAGGAGTGATAAGAAATCGTATCTTATTTGATCCGAAAGGCTCCTAAAATTATCGGAAATATCCATAACATTTATTTTTAAACTCATTTGATCTTATTCCCTTCGATCCGGCTTGTTGTTTACTTTTAAATTGTCAAATTTTCTCTATCGACCACGCCTTACCATACGTAAATAATTAATAAGTTGTATTGCAGAAGGCAACTTAACCCCGTCCATCTTTTTGAGAGCAGATAAAATGGACTTCGGCTTTAAATGTAGGTCGTATAATTTATTTATTACTCTTTTGGTTTGTTCATCAATACGATAATCCCCGTGATTTTCAATATACTGATGAGTATGGTTATTCTCTGTACGATAAACAAAAATTTCTTCACTTTCAGCAACAAACAATAAATGGAGTTGTGCTGCACACTGCGGTCCCTTTTTTTTCACTTTGTTGCATCTATAGAATCGTTTGAGTCCTTCTTTTGTCAAATTTGTATACGTACGGGACCAGGTGTTTTCAGCATTTATAAAAACTTCTGCATCCTTCAAATTCGGAAACTTATTAATAAAAATCCAGGATTTATTTTGTCCACGTTTTTTTCTAGGCTGATCTTCAAATGACGAGTTTTCTGAATAATACACTGGAAGTTGGTACTCAAAATGATTCTCCTGAGATTGTCCTGATAAATTCAAGGTAAATAAATCTGAAATGTAAAAATTTAAAGCTTACTTACTACGAATAATCGTAAAGAAAGCAATATTTAGGACACTGCAAACAGTCTGTTCTCTTAGCAAATTCTGCAAACAGGAACTTCAAATCTAAAAATAGAGACCTAACATTGTTTATTAGCAATTACAATTTACCAAAATTATGTAAACCTGACGTAAAATGGAAATTTAATTAGGAATTAACTTGCTCAGTTAAAATAAGAATCAAAGAATATAACTGTTTTTTTACTGATTTTGTTTAATTTTTGCTGCATTCTGTGTCATAGACATCAGTTTGTTTTTTTATGCTATATATATATATAAGAAAGCTACTCTACTCCATCCAGGAAAAAACTTTGTCATACAACTGAATAAAACAAAACAGAATTTTTAAGTCATGCGAACGAAATCGCAGGTAACATCGACATACACTAATATAAAAAATTATGTAAATAGGGCAATTAATAATAACTACCTACGAGTCAGATGTAATAATATGATATTTTTTTTTAACTTTGATATTCTTTGTTTAAGGATTTACTAAAACAACTTATATAAATGAACAAAACACTTTAATGAAAAAACGTAAGTAGCTAAAAATAACATTTTTAAAATATGTAATGTGCATTGATAATAGTTAATATATTAAATAAATTATTAAATTATCAACTCTATGTTTGTTAATAAATAATTTTTACAGTTAAATAAGTTATATTTTTATAAATCTTCTAGACTACAATAAAATATTTGTTTGGTATATGAAAAACATTACTCTTTGATGTATTCTATATTACACATATATTTGTGTTTTTAAGTAGGTACCCAATCTACACTTTTAACAGATAAAAATCAAACATGATATTATATTTTAACAATATTTTTGTGTCATTATTTAGCAAACAAGCAGACGGTTCTCCTGGTGGAAAGAGCACACACTGCCAAAAACACTTACGATGTTCTTTGCTATCCGTGTCGCAGGATAGCAATGCCTGTGTAATCGAAACACGACAAGGATAAGCGTTAACGCTATTACGGCAGGAATGGGGTGGTACCATGTACAGGTGAAACGTTGCGAAACTCTACCACCTGATAGTCACGATGGTAGTGACACTTATAGCCAATCGTGTACAGCCTTTTACGACCTGCCTGGTAGAACAGCAGATGGTCTATTCTTCAAAATGAGGCCCGGACAAACACGGAGTAATTATAGAACATCAACCAGAGCTATGTATGACAAGAATTTTCGAATACATCTTACATTCAAATTTGCATCATTTTTGTGAAACAGTTTGCCAAAATTTTGAAACAGTACAAGACACTGTGTTCAATTTAAAGAAATCAATACGATGTTGTTGATCAGTTTCAGTGCGTGCCTGCTCAAGAAGATTTAATAAGTGTTCTTTTATTTATGTTTGTATACAATACAACACAACGCAACACAAAAAAGCTGTTAAGAGCATTGAGTGATTAACCATTAATATTTTACTATAACATTTTTATTGCAATCTTATCTGTGATAGTCACGCATTTAATTTAAGCAGTTAACATAACCTTAACTAGTATCCAGAAAATTAAAATAGTCAATATCAAAGAGGAACAAATCATCGACCTTCAAGTTCAAGGCAGTTGACATTCTCACCATACCGGTGGCTACGATTTCAGTGATTGTGACTTCATAAGTAACTGTTTAAAAAATATTGATGTCATGGATAAGAAGTTAAATATCTGCAGTAGTCTGAAGTCTGAGTTCCAGTCGAGACTCTACCGAGCGAATGTCCAATTCACCATGAGGAAGGACCTCATATAGGTCCGAAACTAGTCAGAACCTACACCGATTAATCGTGAGTGTTGCCGTTTTTAATTAATATTTAATAATGTCTCACGAAAGTTATAATAATTTTATCTGCATTAAAGTTGCTGATCGATGTTTCAAAATCATTGTTCACTGATTTTTAATTATTTCAGACACGGTAAAATTGCTAGAAGTAAAAAAAACAAGTACAGATTCAAACATTAATTAAGTTTTCCTTAACAATAACAGAAAACAATAACTACTCTTAACACAAGAAACGATTTACGCAGGTCGATTTTTTACCAAATTAAATTGCGATTTTCAAAATCAAGCAAAATATATTATAAAGAATTCTGATGAATTCTTTATAATATATTTTGTATTGACTTGCGAGGTCATATATTATTTATAACCCTACAGAGAGCCTTAAATATTATTTAAAAATAGTAATAACAAGTGTTGTTATTACTACTAATATTATATTCAGTACTGAGTATTGAATTACCAAATAGTGCTATAGAACATATGCATGTCTGCTGTATGTAGCCTTTAAACTACTAGTATATTAAAAAGTTGCAAAAATCGACCTTTCTAAATATTTGTAAGAGCTGTAACGTAATTAAATCAAGATTTTAATTGGAATGTGCTAAACGTTTAAAATATTATACCTACAACTATTATATAAAAATATTTAAAACAAACAATTTCTACGATATTAGATTACAGTTGTTTAAAAATATAAGGCAACCAAGCGGGTTCATAATATAGTTATATTTTATTAGATTAAGATAAAGTCAAATCGGAATGAAAGTAATCTATAATGTCTAAAACGATAACGATGTAAAAGTTGCAAGGTTCGCCGTAAAAATAGTCATAGTATGGTAGCAAGAGTTCGTTTTAGATAAGATAGATATATAAGTGGACCAATTGATCTAACTTCACAGTAGGCAAATTATTTACTTGTGACATGGGTGTTAGACAGCGATACTTATATATAGAATTATGTACATTTAAAAAGTTGAATAAAAAATCACTTTAAAGACTAGCCAATAGCAAGATCGAATATATGTATAACAGATAAGAAATAGGTTAACATTAACTTTCATTCCGAGATTAAATCTAATTTCCACAGACAATAAGAGTAACAAAATAGCAACAAGATTGAAGTTACGTTTAAAATTTAACAACCTAGGTTAATAGGCACTTTAGTATTACAAGAATCACAACATTCAATTTTATTGAAGTACATAAAATTATTAAAACCAACTGCTATAAAAATCTTTAAAGTACAATAATAATAGAATTTTAATATAAAAATACGAAGCAGTTGGTTTTTCAAATGTGACCCTCATATTTCCTTCAGCTAATTAGAAGAGGTTGTACCTTAATCACCTTTTTCATAGAAGTTTTGTAAGCCCTCTGCGGCTTGTACCGTAAAAAAATATGTATAATTCGACAGACTGCAAAAAACTGGTATATTGTAAACTATGTGATTCCAAAACCCATAAAAAATTAAATTAACTTCTGGAATTATGTTTAAAAAATGAATAATGTAATATTTTATGTAAAGTTGAAATATTTTTGGTGTATTTTTTAATTTTTATATGAAACTTAAGAATTATTTCATTTTAAACTACCTCGTCCAATAGTTTGAATTATATTCAGCAGTTTTTTATTTGTGAACTTCTAGACTTTTGAGGTTTTAACGTCATATAGCAGCTGAATAGTCTAATATTGCCAAGTTTGGAGAAAAATACATTAATTTTATTCAGTTGTTATATTTTACTACTACTAAAAAAACTTAAACTAGCTTTCTTCGAACGATATCAGATAGGATTTGAAAACCCATAAAAAACAATTAATTGTAAATTGAAATACAACCGAATTCTTAAAATAGCTTTGTAGACTAACATTGAAGATAAAGTAAACATATTTAAAAAAGATTTCTACTAAGAATCTACGTAGACATTTTTCATACTAATTATATGTAACTCAGAAATAACGCTGCCGAATTTTGACGATTTACTCTTGTCATGAATATACACATGTGCACGTTTAAATGGTGCAGATATAAATCTCTTTTATTCATAACTGTAGAAGGATTATTACCAAACTTCTATGAATAAGATGCTATATTATAAATTTCAAATAGCTAAAGTTTGGTTTAAAGATAAAGACTTATCTCGTTAATTAAGTTTAGAGTGTAAGTTTACGGAGAATAATGCCAATAAGTGCAAAGCTAGCAGCTACAAATTGCATATTTACTTGTGGTACCTAATTGATATCCATAAAATTTTTCAATTTACTTCATCATACTTTAAACGAGATAATATGTAGTTGTTTGGCGGCATAGCTTGAATTTCTACGACTTACACTCCATACTAATAACGAGCAAGGTTTTTATTCACGAATAGTGCCCAAATTAACAGTTTTTTAATAATGTCATTATGTGTTGATAAACAACAAACTCTATTTATTTGTAGCAATGAGGACAGAAGGCTAACTTGACATCGGATAAAGATAATTGCTGTTCTAAATTAGCGCTTTACATAAAGGTCCTACAGTCGTATCCGTTTGAAAACACTCCCGTTTACAACTGTAACGAGGGCGCGATAGAACACGCTCACACTTATCGCGCACAGATACCATCGATGCATCGGTATCTTATCGCAACATCGTTATCAGATTTTATCACGCAGCATACACGTGAATCTCTAGTATTTAAACTTAATGTAAACCCTGTTAAATTACAGTTTAATAAACGCATTTGTTAACCGATGTGTGACTGTCATATAGTCACACATCGGTTAACAAATATATATAGGTAATAAACTAGTAAATATAAAAAATAGTGCAGGCCTAAAAATGCCGTAACAATCTTGTATTTATGGATTTGTATTGTAGATAACGAAATTGTGGGTTAACTGTGTTGTTAGGTTTAAACAGAAGACCGTCTATTCAAACAGAATATATAGAGTTCAAGATATACTACAATATAGTGTCATTTTTGTAAACAAACAAATAAAGAAAAAGTAAGGCACTTAAGAAGTTTTACTCCTTTGGTATAACTAAACAATAAATAATTTTATTTTTATCGACATAACGCTCATATCTATACTAATATTATAAAATTGTAGAGTTTGTTTGTTTGTTTGGTTGTACACGCTAATCTAGAAAACTGTGGAACCGAATTGAATTATTCTTTTTGAGATGGATAGCCTGTTTATCGAGAAAGGTTATAGGCTATATAACATCATGCTACGACCAGTAGGAGCGGAGTAAACAAAGTCCGCGCGGACGAAGTCGCGGGCAACAGCTAGTTATGTATAAAGAGAAACCGTGATAAATATTTTGAATCACTTGTCACTAAAGTGAGATTTATTGAGTGACTTTATTGTAATAATTCAAACTCTTTTTTTGACGCGTGAATTGAAATATGTGGCATGAATTATTTCAGGAATAATAAAATACTCATAAAAATATACATGTGGTGCTTACTATGGTCCGCTTAAATTTATTTTAAGATCGTTATTTAGACCTTAATGTCAATACGCAACCGTTATCTCTGACATTCAGGGAAACCGGGTACTTGTTTGTTTTCTATGACGTGACAGCAAGAAAAACCTTTGTCATCGCATTAAACAACATCGACATCGAGAATCAAACCGTAGAACGAAAACAATCAAACCGGTCAAATGAATAACTATGTGGTGTATTCCAAGCTTTATTACAGTTCTGCGAGCGGTAAGTAAGAGTACGTGAGACATACATCACGCACTGGCCAATTTTATTTATTTTTGTCGGGAGTTTGCGTCGGTCTGTTTGATTTCTTAGTCACTGACTACACTACAAAAACTGAAAATTAGGGCACTACATAATCACTCTGACATCGCGGCCACATTATCGTGATACATCTAAGAATTGCGTTATCGCGATATGCGTGCCCTACCAATTCTGAATTGCGAATCATTCGGACTAACAGGAAAGGCTTCCTGCTTCTCCCGGGTTTTTTCCGTGACTGAGCTCATGATGCTTTTACATTGGTGCACATCGCAAGCGTAAGCAAAGTAGACTATAGTCGACAGAGTACGTCGTAGCAAAAACCACAAAACAAAGTTTTATCGCGTTTTAACACTCCTAATATATAAAGTGATTGCACGGTAATGTGACCCCGTAGTGATAGTCAGCTTATATATTAAAAATTAAACAGATTTTAAAAGTTATGTGTGCGTGTGAAGACCAGTAGTAGACACAACCACTCCGTCGATTGTTACAGCTGATGCTTTACACTTAAGCTTGTGTTTCTTAGCACAAGTCCATCTTATTCGGTTTCCAATTAAAGATCTCGAATGTCTAAAGAACTTATGACCTCCAATGTAGATGTTTGTTGATTCTTTGCAAAACCGCGAACGCAGCATTGCATGTAAAAAAGCTGTAAGAAACCAAAAGTTACAATATATTTAAAAAAAATACTATCTGAAATTAATTCTATAACATGCATTTTATCACAGCCATTATATTTACAAATATGTTATTATTGATAACCTTTCATCGACATTTTATTTTTCCCCATGCTCTCACTTTTACACTTATGGCTATTAGCATTTGAAAGAGTGTGACATGAAAGCACGATCACAACTAACATAATGATAAATGCCAAATTTTAATAACAACACAGATAATATTTAAAGTACCTACTGCAAAGCAGTACACCGATATTATTTAATTCGACGTATACAGAAGTTTTTATTTACGAAATATAAACCTTTAAGTAATGGCGCAAAAATAGAAAGAGTAGTATTTTTGCTAGGTATAAGACAAATTTGTTGATCCAAACTTCGCAGGATAACCGTCGGGCTAAAGATTTAAGTTGCCTGAGAACTTAATAAAAACTCTTATCATTTTAGAGTCCATAGAGAAAAAACAAACATACATCAATATTGCAAAATTATATCACGTGTATATCACGTGGGCCATATTCGGTCGGTTTATTTGCAGTAGCCTGTTCTGAAAGGAGGAGACATCGCTTGTTGCTACCAAAGATGTTAATGGTATCTGACTATCCATGTGGCGGGGTGTAATGCAACATGCATTAGTCTACGTGCTACCTTACCCTCCTAACCGGGACACGGCAGTGACCAGCATCGACACTAGTTCGGCAGTAAAAAGTATGGCGATACTAAACCCTAGCAAGATATTGCAGAATTTTACTACCTGGCTAGTAGTCACGATATCAGTGACACGAACGTTTGTCACATTTTACGAGATGCCCAGCAGAAATTCTATTCTTCAAGTGACCTATCATATCGCACCCCGAAAAAAAGATTACAATTATACTAGCTGTTGCCCGCGCCTTCGTTCATGCGGATTTCGTTTACTCCGCACAGCGCCGCCCCCGTAGGTGATAGCGTGATAATATGTAGCCTATACGTTGACCCGACCTGTTAGTAATATTCATGCAAAATTTGAAGTAAATCCATGCAGTACTTTTTAAGTTTACCCCGGACATACATTAACTTTCCTACGATTTTATTATATACTAGCTGCAGAGTGCAGCCCGCTGCATTATAAAAGTTTTCGGTGAATCCCGCGGGATCACCTAATTTTTCCGGAATAAAAAGTAGCCTATGTGCTATTCCAGGTTATCATCTACCTGTGTGCCAAATTTCATTCAAATCCGTTCAGTAGTTTTTGCGTGATTGAGTAACAAACATCCATCCAAACATCCAAATTTTCGCATTTATAATATTAATATAGATTATAGATTATAGATATAGATAAGAAGCAAATTGGTGGGCCTGTCGGGTGATTACGTTTTTTTTGGTTTCCCATGAAAGTTACATATTTTTCAGGATAAAATGTAACCATTTCCCCCGTTTTGGTCCAAGCCCCTTTTAAGGAATAGACCAACTGCCATTCTGCCTGGCAGATCCTAAAAGCTGAACGATTGGCCAAATGTATCACTCGTCGACTCGTATCATCGTGGTACTACTACTAAGGAACTATTAAGTGGTAGAGTTCTGCAATATTTTGCCCGAGTCTAGTACGACCGCCTTACCGATTCTATCGAGTTACGGTTGGAGGACAGGGTAGTCGGTAGGTAAACTTATGCACGTGGTATTACTATATCGCCACATGGATAGCAATTACAGTGGGTTGTTGCCATCTTTGGTTCCAATAGGCGTTGGTTTCTTTTTCCATCAGGAGAGATTGGTTTCAAAAAAATTGTGTAAAATCTGTAAATAAAAATGCAAGATTTGAACAACCACCTCTGTCTTCGTTCCAGGAGATTATAAACTATTTTTTTTCTTACTGACTGATGTCACTGATATTCTTTAAATTTGAGAGATGTCAAACGTTCATATCCGACCCCAGTATTAAAATTTTCAAAAAATAATAAAGGTAGGTACTCCGCAATAAATACTAAAAGTTTTACACAAAATAAAAATCATTATAATAACAAGTTTTAATCTAATTTATAAACAACACAAAATATATCTATAATCCTAAATTAAATTGGATGGAATTGCATCGAATTTGAAAACAAATATTTTCTTTTATTACTTAATAAATTATTCTATTAAATCAATACACTACAGTTGTATTCTGTAGTTCTTAATGTGATTGATCACTATACGACAAACCATTGTTTACTTCATTACTGCTTACACTGTTTAATAATAACATTGGCTATTGTGTCAAAAGTATAGACTTGTAATAAACTGGTATGCATTCATGGGCGTACCGATGGGAGGGGGGCAGGGAGGGATTCCAGAGAGGGTAGATGTCCCCCTGGAATTTATTGCCTCTCTACAAACTATCTACTGTTGTAGATAAAAACATAATAAGATAAAAATATAGTCTCGGGTTGATAATATAGGATAGTAAACAAGCAGATGGCCCTCTAAAAGAAAAAAGGTAACCAACGCCTATAATAGACCCAAATGGTGAGTTGCTTTTGGCAGGAAGAGCATCCGTGTAGCAGGAATCTAATAAACCTACGGAAGCATATGTTTGCCGGCTTCCTTCAGGATCGAGCACACTGGGATTGGCCGTAACGGGCCGGTCTGTACCACGAATATGCATTTTATATGAACTATTGCATATTACGGCGCGGCGGGATTCGATGAATGCGATGGGGCCCGCTCGGCTCGGCCCGCTGCGCTCCGACGAAAGAAAGCTATGGTCTATCGTGAGCAGAATTATGCCCACGGGTTTCTCTGTGTTTTGAGTATTAGTTTATGAAATCATGTAATTATGGAAGAAAACGATTAATATTTTAATTCAGTTACAAAATGTGATTTGCCTCATGTTGCTCTGGGCTTCCTTTGAAGAATTGACCATCTGCCGTTTTGCAGGCAATTCGTAAGAAGCGAAAGATTGGCTATACGAGTCACTATCATCGTGGTCACTAGTTGGTAGAGTTCTGCGCTGTCTCACCCGGATTTGGTACCACCGCCATACCTATTCGCAGGAATAGCGTCAATGTCTGTCGTTGTCGTATTCCGGTTTTAAGGGTAAGATAGCCGATAGACTTATGCATGTAGCATTTTCATCCCGCCACACGGATAGCAACGCACCATTGACATCTTTGGGGCCTATAAGCGATTGTCTCTTTTCATCAGAATCTTTTGCTTGTTTGCTATCTTATGATATAGAAAATTCCTAATAATACTTCAAAATCCTCTGTGGTCTAGTGGTCCAGCGTTGGCGTTGACTACATGAGGTCCCGAGGCATTCCCGGGTCGGGAACTTAAAAAAAATCTTTTTTACAGTTTTCTGATAAACACAAAGTTGCCCGGGATTGAAAAGTGCCCGGTCGGCGATAGGCTTGCCACCTATCACATTTGTGGGACCAAAGTATCTTCGGCTAATCGTGGGTGCACTGGTTGTACCTCTGCGTACCCCTTCAGCGATACGGGCCTGAAGATACTTTACTTCAACACATTCGGACATACTCCCCTGAAGCTGTAACAGTGTACTGGGGCGGTTCATGATTGTGGTTCTCTTGCAAAAACCTGAGATTCCCATGACCGTCCGTGCGAGCTTTGGCTTGGCATAAACGACTCTTTTTCCTAGTACAGTACCAGAACATAGGACTGTACTCCGAGAACGTGAACCCGTTGATCATTAACATTCCCTTTTTGGATCGGCTTGGTATCCTCCTTACTGAAAAATAGAAAAAAAAATTTTAATTCTATTTTACTAGGTAGTAGAGTTCTGTATTGGCTCGCCCGGATCTGATACCACCGCCTTACTTATTCCTGCCGCAATAGCGTCAGCCCTAGTCACTGTCGTGTTGAGGTTTGGAGGGTAAGATAGCCGGTAAACTTATGCATGTGGCATTAGACTTCGCCACAAGATAGCGACACACCATTAACATCTTTGTTGTTTAAAGGCGATGGTTGACTATTTCCATCAGTAGACCCATTTGCTTGTTTGCTATCTTATTATATAAAAAAAAATGTTCAATCAACTCATTTAAACAATTTTACCCCTGGCTGTCTTGAGCTCTTAGTAGGCCCAAAATTGGGCCAAGGATACATTCGTTTTAAATTAAAGATAGCAAATAATGAGATGGCTCTTCAAATGGAAAATAACAATCGCCTGTAGATACTGAAGATATTAATAGAGCGTTTTTTTATACCATGAAATAGCAAACAAGTAGAGGCTGTTCTGATGAACAGATAACCATCGCCCATAGACACCAAAAGTGTTTATAATGCGTTGCTATACCTGTAGTGAGATGATTATGACACGTGCATAAGTTTACGAGCTAGCCTACCTTCAATACCATAACCCGACATTAATAAGCATTAATGATGTTGCGTCAGGAAAAAAGCAAGACTGTGTTACGAAGCTCGAGCGAAACGTTGCATCTATCATTTAGTGGTCACCATGGTATTGATATTTTTAGTCAGTGCATGGTATTGATATTTTCAGTCGCCTTTTACAAATTGCTAGACGGAATGACAGATGGATTGTTCTTCAAACAGGATTCGGACCAACATCACACGCGTAAAAATATTAGTTACTCTCCTCTCTAAGCTAGAACATTAAAGTAAAAACATTAAGTTATGCCAACAGGAATAAACAATTTGGTGGCATCAACTTAGCAACGAATCACGACAGTGATAAGCACTGATGCTTTTATGACATGAATAGGTAAGGCAGTGGTACCAAACCCATCGAAACCTTAGTAAACTCTAACTTGCAACTTTCTACCAACTCTTAAATGTATGCATTTTGAAAAGACACTGAAATAAAAAAAAATGAATACGGAATTGAACAAACTCACAGCCGCATGTTACCGACATGTAACGATTATCACTACTTTCTTACGATAGCCGATGTTAACATGTCACATGTACCACCATATATATATATATATATATATATATATATATATATATATATATATATATATATATATAAGGTAGAGAGTAAAAAGCAGACGGGTTTCCTGATGGAAAGAGTCAACCATCGCCTATAGACACCAAAGATGTTAATGGTGCGTTGCTATCTTGTGGCGAAGTCTAATGCTACATGTACACACATAAGTTTACCGGCTACCTTACCCTCCAAACCGGAACACGCCAGCGACAAGCACTGACGCTATTGCGGCACGAATAGGTAAGGCTGTGGTACCAGACCCGAGCGAGACAATGCAGAACTCTCCCACCTAGTAGCCACGATGGTAGTGACTCGTATAGCCAATCGGTGTCCTTTTACAACCTGCCTGGCAGAACGGCAGTTGGCCTATTCTTCAAAGGGAGTCCAAACCAACATGAGGCAAAATATCGATATTGCCAATCATTTAGATCCCGTTGTTAGAAAGAGAAAGAACACACATTTTGTTTACGTGTTTAGATAGGTTAGATAGAGAAACGAGAACCAAATTTCATTTTCTTTCCCTCTGTATCGACGGGACGCCTTTTTGTTTGCCTCGCCTACTCTATAAATACTTTCTCTATAATTAAGACACACACATCACAACTAGCCTCTTAACTGCCACTAAGATTTTATAGAAAAAAATCATGAGCTGGAAAAGGTATAAATTAAAAATAAAAGAAAAACATATATTCGTTATCAATTTAATAAATAAATATAATTTTAAAAGTAGTATTTACAGTCATTATTAAAGCTTAATGTAAACTAAAATACGCAATTATTATCGCTAAAGAACCGCAAAGCGTATTTTTTTATTTTATTTATTATCGATAGGAAAGCGCTTGACCTCGATCTCGCCTGATGGTAAGCTAAAATGAGGCCTAAGATGGAACGCGCTACCCTAGAAGGTACCTGTTCACTTTTCTCTTGAAGATCCGCAGATTGTAATCGTCGGGGAACACTGATTCAGAAAGCATGTTCCAGTACTTTAATGAAGAATGTTGAATCGCACCGCTTTGTCCGGGTACGTGGAACGTCCACCATATGGCGATGCCTAGAATCTGTGCGCCTCGACGATCGATAGAAAAACGGGGATGGCGAAATTAAGTCGTGCAATGCAATTTTCATTCGGCAAATTAGCACGACCGGTTTAAGTACCGTAAAGTAGTATCACATACTCATAATTTTAGGTAAGGCCCGAGTCGGAGTTCCTTTTTCTAGACGTGAGACTTAAAGGAAACCTAACAAACCTACTTCATATTTATGTTCAAGTCAAGCAAATTAGAGCACTACAACTGAAGCTGCACTTTATATCCTTCCTTTGAAATATTACATTGCATTGGGTGTAAGAAGTGGGCAATAATGTTATATTAACAAGGTAGTGATGTTTTTAATGACTAGTGGCTAATTTATTACGCATATACAAATTATATGTGTAAAGTTTACATACATTTTAATTAAGTCACGAATACAATAATACGTAATTGTTAAAAGGTAACATTTTTTTTAATATCATAGGTTATGACAATCTTTATGGAAAAACCTACAATCGCTTATGGACACCAAATATGGTAATGGCTTAGATCGCTACTAATGGCAAATAAAAGTTCAACAAACAGACATACAATGCTAACGTCAATTGATCTAAGTGCTGAGAAATTTTTCGTTTTTTTCCTGCCGCAATAGCGTCAGCAGGCAGCACTTGTCACAGTTACGGCCCGGTTTTGAGTTTAAGGAAGTAAACTTGGGAATTAGATCCCTCTACATGAATGATAACGCACCATTAACATCTTTGCTGTCTATAGGCGATGGTTTTGTATCACAAGAATTATCTGCTGATTGGTTATCCTATGATATACTTAAAAATAGAGTTATATTTAGTGTTAAAAATATACAGTATAGATGTCAACATTTCTCTTCATTCTCTACAACAACTATCGTTACATCCTTGTTCCTATAATGATCATGTTCACTGACCACATGTATAATTTCGTCGTTAACTGTCCAAATGATGCTCTTGCAGCCGATATTTCGTTTACCACACCTCCATATTGTTTTACCACCATTCGACCTGTGCACGTTGTAGCGATAGCCATTGTAAATCAAAGCACGACTGCGTAAAGTTGGAACGAATATTGCTGTAAGAAAAAACAATTTTCGGATATTAGATTTCTTTTATAATTTTGATCAGATCAAATAGGATTGCGACCATGAATTAGGAACGAATTTTTATTTGTTGTGCCAACATTACTGTGCCTAATTCCTTGATTCTTTGATGTTATATTTTATTTTAAAATAATACATTCGCGAGAGAGCCCCTTATTTATACATTTATATATGAAGGATATATTTCGGATCCCTTTTCAGGCATATTGCAAACAGGAGGACTTGGGGAAGGGAAGGAGATTTAAAGTTTATATAGAAATAATTTATTAAGGAAAACGACTACTCCAAAACTGCAGTCCTGAAATCTTGAATTTTTCAACATTAAAGACGCCATGTAAAATAATTTCTTAACCAAATACACAAACTATAATAAATGCTAAAGACTCTAACGACCGTCAGTCGAATGAGCGACTTTATTGGGAATTAATGTGTGTTTTTTTTACCATAGGATAGCAACCAAGCTGATGGTCTTCATAATAAAAAGAGATAACCATAACCTAAGCCATCAAAGATGCGTTGCTATCCATTCGTCAGAAAATTAACAGCACTTGCACAAATTTACCCTCTATGACGGCTTTTAAACCGGGACACGACAGCATCTGTCGGTTTTAAAGCCGTCATAGGGGGTAAATTTATCATCGGGGTCGCCGTCAAACAAACAACGCTTTAGTGGCACAAATAAATGGTACCAAACACGGACGAATTCCTAAAAAAAGGACACTCAAATCAAATAAGATAAACAAGGAGAATCGGACAACACTTGACTCAAGAAAAGTTTAAGCCGTAATATAAAATAAACGGCCGTAATATAAATAACTATGATACACTGTTAAATTTACAATTTTTGATATGTTACGCCTAATGTGAATGTTTTCTATACACCTTAAACTGAAATGAATATCTAGGCACTGATGTAAAAAATCTGATCAAGAAATATAAGGGTGCTATTCTTAAAAGATATATTTTTTCTTTGATGGCAGTCACACGCTAGTTTAAATTAAAAAGATAACAGAGTGCTAAGTGTGAGTTTTTCTTTTCGCATTCGATCGTGAGCGCGTTTCGAGTTTACTAGGAATTTGTATGTAATTTGTACAGCGCCACCTAGTGGTAAACTGGTTTCTCACGTTTACCGCTAGGTAGCGCTGTACAAATCACATACAAATTCCTAGTAAACTCCAAACGCGCTCACGATCGAATGCGAAAAGAAAAACTCTCACTTAGCACTCTGTTGTGTATTGACACTAAAGATGTTAACGGCGCGTCTTTACTTTGTGTGCAAGTGATGTATAACCACACTCATATGTGGTATTTAAAAAGTGGCAAATAACAATATACATTGATTACTGTACACTTTTAATCTTGCAAAATATTAATCACATTGTCCTTAAAATACAGAATCCATATCTATATCAAAATTCAAACTATAATATTTTAGGGTTTTCAACCAAATTAAAAGTGATCGGGGAAAATGTACTTAGAGCGACAAATACATAATAGTTACTGTCGAAATTATAGGCAACTGATTTTAGGGATGGGGTAACTATGTAAAGGGCCTAACTGAGTAAGGATTTCTCCTGCTTGAAAATATCAATTTGAAGCAACAAAATGATCTTTCAACTTCTACTGTCCTCACTGGCAAAAAATCAATGTGAATAATATATTTTTGTAATTATTTATTTTGGTATGTAAATAAAAAAAGAAAACGGAGATTTATTTAATTATTATCACCCCATCCCTAAAATCAGTTGCCACCAATATGCTACATAGATAACGGGGTTTAATCATTGCCTATACAAACAAAAAACAAAAATGGTACGTTGCCGACCGTGTGACAAATTGACATTCAATATGTATTAAATATTTATCTATTAACTAACTGACCCGGAAAACGTTGTTCTGCCTTTTTAACTACTCTTATTTCTTTTCTATATTTTCTCACCTTCTAAACTTTCCCTGGACTTCAACAATTAATTCAAAACCAAAATTAGCCAAATCAGTTCAGCCGTTCTCGAGTTTTAGCGAGACTAAGAACAGCAATTGATCGTTATATCGCCATCGCCTATAGACAACGAAGACGATAATGGTGCGTTTCCATCCTTGTAGGGGTAGAATTTGGGGGGTCTTAAACCACATGCATAGGCTTACCGGCTATTTTACCCTACAAACCAGAACATGAAAGTGACTAACACTGACGCTATTGCGGCAGGAATAGGTAAGGCGGTGGTACCAAACCCGGGCGAGACAATGCAATACTTACTTTACCACCTAGAAGTTAAAATACGTCATCTTTTTGTCAATTTGCTTGTATTAAGTAAGGGTATCTGTTTACAAACTTAACCCTTTGTCTGGCCGTTTTAGCGTAAATAAAACCGGTAAAGTGCGAGCTGGACTATTTTCAATCATATCTTTTAAAAAATCATATCTTATGATCGCGTTTTTAATGATGTAATTAAAAATTTACGGATTTCGGATTTTTTCCTTCAAATGTGCTGTAAAACTGTGTTTTTTGATAGAAAAAAAGGGGGCAAACGGACAGGAGGCTCACCTGATGGTAAGTGATCACCGCCGCCCATGGACAACCACACTATCAGAAGACTTGCAGTTGCGTCGCCGGCCTTTTAAGAAAGAGTAGGCTCTAATATTAGTGCGATAAACAAACTCTTTCATACTGTTGGATTTACGGTTTGTATTAAAAATTTGTTGATTCTTTCAGTGCACGTGCTCGTTGACAACGCGGACAATCCTGTCATTGATGGTCCAAACTCGACTTTTGCAGCCAATACTTCTCTTCACACATCTCCACGAACACTTGTAACCATTAGATGTGTGTTTGTTGTAACGCTGACCCATAAATACAAGCGCACGTGTTTGTAAGGACGTTCGCACATACATGGCTGAAATAAAATCATTGAATGTAGATTTGATCTATTTATTTAGAAAATAGTGAAATTAGTTGCATCAAACTAGTTTTATAGAATTCGTGTTGTCATTCACCGGTGTCCGGTTCGTCCGGCCAAATCATGTCCGTTCCGTCCGATCCGGCGAGATCATGAGGTTCGTGGTTTGACTTCCAATTTTTTTGTAATCATAATATAGCTAACAAGCAGATGAATCTCCACATGGAAAGAGGCCACCATTGCCTACAGATACCAACAATGCACGTCAACATTGACATGCACTGACAATATTACGCCAGGAATATGTAAGACGGTTCACCACCGCGGTGGTACCAAACCTGTGTGAGCATTGCAGAACTCCAGCATCTAGAAATAACGACGGTAGTGACTCCTATATGGCCAATCGTTCGGCTTTTACGAACTGCTTGGCAAAATGGCAGAAGGTGTATTCTTCAATGGGGGCCCAGACCAACACTAGATGTATTTAACGGACACCAAAACATAACAGTGACAAGCATGGACGCTACTTATGTATATTACGTCAGGAAATTTGGTTGGTACTAAGGCCGGGCGAGATGTTGTAAAATTCTAGCATCTAGTCGTCAGTACAGCTTGGGTTAATTGTCCAGGGAGGCAGGAAGATAATATATAGTCTATTATTTAAAAGAGGCCCAGAATATCATGCAGAAAACGGAATTCATTGATTCAATTTTCTTTTAGATCAATAACATATCAATAAAGGGTAGCGAGCATATTAAGGCGATTTTACATATTTGATATGACATACAATGCGCCACTAATTAGTAATTACTTAAGGAGTGTTATTCATATAATTTTTAAGATCATTTTGCAAGGGAGCTTAACGGAGATTAATTTTACGACATTACTTTTAGAGTAAGCAAGTTCGGGTTGAATCTAATCTAGTGTTATGCAACTAATTTATAAGGTTATATAGCATGAAATTACTTTACATTGCCCAACTTTTAATTTTTACTTATCAATTTTTTACTAATCAATTTTCGTAAAGCAATCTACTCCTATGTCTAATTATTAGCCAAGCATTCGTTTATGAAATAACTGAAAATAAAGTGTACCAAAAGGTGGTTAAAATTTTTTGTGGGAAATAAATAACATAGAATTCGTTTATTAATAATATTAATATACAAACAATAAATTTGTTCGTTTATTAAATAATTCGTTTATTAAAAAAAATAAAATACAAACGTTTACATTATACAATATATTTTATCCAAATGAGAATGATATTAATTATATATGTGTAAGAATGGACGAATATATAAATAGTACTTATCTAAATTATTTTGTTACATATACGATTACTTACATGATTATTTTTAAAGTAACTGCCTTTATTTACACACTACAAAAGTTAACATATTCCTGTAAGTTCCTCCATGAAATCATTTGCACGCACTCTAGTTTATTAGATTTATTAAATGTAGATTTTAAATTTATATCTTACTTCCACAATACTCAAATTCATTCCTCAAATGAACATTTTTTCATATTTTACTAATCTAACTGTAATTAATAGTTTATTTTGCACACTTAGAAATTATTAAATACGTTTTTAATATCATATGGCCCCATATAAGAATCTAGAAAGAAGTAGGCCATTTCAAGACGACGACATAAGATGTTTGACGAACATTTACAAATAAGACTCAACGACGACGAAACTATTAGCCAATCGGAAATCGAATTTCACAAAATAATGGACTCAAACGACCTTACTACGACTAATTTTCTAATGTTATTTAGTAACAGTACCTTACATTGAAAAGTAGAAGAAAACAATTTAATTTGCAAACTATTACTTACATTATTTTACTATAACACCAGTTCACAGTAAAAGCGAATTTAATTGACACCTAATTTAGTGTCGTGCAACTTGTTTCGTAATGTATACACGACATAAATTTACGAAGTTTTACAGGAAAACACATGAACAGGAGTTATCCGCTATTATAGCGGAGATGTTCACTTAGCATACGATATTTACGTGATTTTTAATCTTACCAGCTTAATGGATTTAAAAGGATTGACATTAATATTTAGACATAAAGATGTATAATATTGAGGGGTCCGTAACAAACTACAGCACCGGCCCTGAAGTAGAGCGAGAAGAGTGAACGCTCTAGGCGTGCGATGTCAAGGGGCGCTCATATGATGATGAATATCAGAAAAACTATTTGTTTCACATATCAGGGACTAAACTTTTTCGAAACACACTAGAAGTCATTGGTGAGCAGGTGTAGCGTGGAATTTTTGTTTATAAATAATAATAATAATATTCACTGGACGAATTACACTTATTATCTAACCCCAAAGTAAACAAATTATTTGCTTGTATTATAGTCAACAATACTAATACATAGAAATACATATACAAATACTAGAACACATTTAATAAACACCAAAACCGGGAAATACAAACATTTATGCTCATCACGCAAATGCTTGTCCCCGTCGGGGATCGAATCCGAGCCCCGTCGATTGCGTAGTCAGGATCGCTAACCACTCGACCAACGGGGCGGTCAAATGTGTAAATGGTAAAAGCGTTGGCCAAAAAGCGCGAAACGTTTCGTGTTCGGAAAGTATTTTAACCTTAATTTCCTTGGCTTCCATCATGCTTGTGTTCATTAATAACTGAGACTATTTTGTTCTTAACTGTCCAAACAGTTCTCTTGCAGCCAGCAGTATGTTTCACACATTTCCAAGATGTCTTATAACCATAACATTTATCTTTGTTGTACCGCTGACCATTGTAAATCAATGAACCACTCTCGGACTCGTATGTCGGAGACCGGACTACCATGGCTTTAATAAAAATTATTTTGTGTATTTAATATTTATAAAGAATATTAAAAGTAAACTAGATCTGTGGAAGAAATCAGTTCAAAACATTGAAGATCAAATTTTACATAAAGGAAATATCTATTTCCTTTATAACCTTATTTTTGGTAATTTTCAAAATCATTAGTTCATAATCGTTCATAATCATAATCACGATAATAATTCTGCAAGTTACCAGTTCTAGTAAAATAGTAGATAAGCACATTTGTGTGCGTAATTTACACACAAGTATACCAAATTTGCTCTATTATGTTTTGCAGGGAAACACTATCTAGATAGGACATAAACCGTTTTTTTTTTTGTAAAGTCCCATTTTCTGTATAAGGAGGTAAGTCATCAAGGTTACTAGTTTTCAGTGAAGAAAAAAATCAAAATTAAAATAGTTATATTACATTTTGAGTTATCTCAAATTCTTGTTTGTCATGTAGGTGTACTGAACTGAAAGCCTTTATATGCTTTGATTTTGATCTAAGATATGCTAACATAATAAAACAAGGCAGAGTTGATATAACGTTTTATTACGTTGCTAACAACAGAGTAGATATGATTAATCTTTTCCATTTGCTAAAACATCGTCCTGTTTTAAAAACGAACGGCTCAAAGAATATATTATTCTTCCTCTTACATAAGAAACACGACTAACTTATATCGATCAATGGCCGCCTCTTTAGTAAAATAGTCCATCTACCGTTTCGCTAGACTGTGCGTAAAAGCAAAAATCAATGCCTTTGTGACAACTAGATGGTAGAGTTACGCAATGTCTCGCAAATTTTTGTGTCCGTCTTTGTGTCGGATATAACTCAAGTACAGCTTTCCTGCACATGATGTAAGTGGTTTATAAAAAGAGTACGTGGTTACGCAAATATTTCTTATGTTGCTTATTTCTCCCGTGAAACAGCTTCGCTGTGTTTCGGAGATTAGGGCAAGACAAGCATTTAACATCTTATGTCTCAGGACAGGCAACACACGAATGGGATACCTGGGCTAGTTCCAGCCCAGGTATCCCATTTTTGTTCATTGGCGACGTCGACCACTTACCATCAGGTGGCACGTCTGCCAGTTTGCCTATCTCAATAACATATAAGAATAATAATAATAGGCCTTATAATTTTTGTTTATCTATCTACATGTCTGTATGTCGGTTAGGGTTAGACTGCAAATGTCAGTACAGAATCGCAATTTCCGTCGCCCCCATCCTTTTCTGTCGCTCAGATTTGCCACTTGCTAGAGTGAGAAAGGAAGCGGGAACGCTATCGCCTCAGATTCCGTTGCGTACTATCGCATTTCAGCTATCGTTCTCGCTCTAGCAAATGGCGGTTATGAGTGGCAGAAAAGGACAGAACGACGAAAAAGGCGATTCCGTAAAAAATGTAGCTTAATTCTTATAATTTAACGAAGACTTGACGAATTTTGATGTTAATGGATAAACAGTGAGACTAAGTCATTAGACAGCAAACAAGCAGATGGCTCTCCTGATGGGAAGCTAAACCACCGCCTATTAACACCAAAGATGTTAATGGTGCGTTGCTATCCATGTGGCGGAATAACAATGCCTCATGCATAAGTCTACCGGCTACCTTCCCTCTCAATCTGAACGTGAAATGCACTGACGGTTCTGCAGCAGATATAGTACGGCGGTAGTACCATATACCCGGGCGAAACGTTGCGGAATTCTACCACCTAGTAGTCATGATGGTAGTGACGCGTATAGCCAATCATTTTATAACCTGCCTGATAGAACGGCAATTGGTCTATTCTTCAATAGAGGGCCCGGACTGACACGAGAAATATATAATTAATATTTATCCGTCTATATGTCCCGTTATAACTCAATAAAAGTTTGAAAATACATATAATGTTTTAATCGTCAGAGTTTAGGCCCAGTGAAGTTTGCTATTGTTATAACAAAATATTCGTTTAGTAGTTTCTACGTAGCTTCTGTTAACACTCAGATCTTTAATTTGTTAAATCATGTAATTCCTGCTCCTATAATGTTCATGATCGTTAACAAGACGAATGATTTTGTCATCAGCCGTCCATACAATGCTTTTGCAACCATTCGCACGCTTTGTACATCTCCATGAAGTCTTGTAACCATAACACCTAAATCTGTTGTATCGTTGGCCATTATAAATCAAGGCACGGCTTCGTTGGGTTGGGACAAATATGACTGTAAAAAAAATAAAATTGAATACAATAATTATCTATTTACTATTAAAACCACGAAACTAGTGAGCGGATATTGTCCTGTATATATTTAATTTGTGGATCTCAACAGCGCCACCTACTAGGTTAAACTGCGGCTAAAGAAACCTGCAAACCATATTTTAAAAGCCTAAAAATATTAACGTTGTTGTCAATGTACATTGTGGAAGCAATTTTTATAAGAAAATATTCTCAATTTTTTAAAAATCAAATTGATATTCCACGACATTTCGAAGGTAGATTTAATTATAACTTAGAATTGCCACAATCAAAATTAAAAATGCACAGTTCTGGACCAAATATAATGTGTGTAAAAATATACAATAAACTACCAGATAAAATTAAATCCGAAGAAAATGACCGTAAATTTATAAAACTTGTGAAAAATGATAGAAAAATGTTACTACACTGTTAACGACTTCCTTAATGACAATCACATAAATCTTTTATAAAATGGATCGGTTCAGTCCTTATATTGCAATACCCTAATAGGGTATATATTATGTTCACTACCTGCTCACTATGCGAATGTATACATATTGTAACACCTAACATAGAAATGATTTGTAACATACCTATAATGCAATAAAATGATTGAGTATTCAGTATTAAAACCACCCACTCGACCCAAGAATTATAAAAAATTGTGAAAAACTGGTCCGACCAATTAAAATAGTTTGTTAATGTCCGGTCTTGGTTATACTAGCACACGGTAGATGACGCTACTTTTAAGAGCGACATGACAATTTTTTTTTATATATTATAAGATAGCAAACAAGCAGATGGGTCTCCTGATGGAAAGAGTCAACCATCGCCTATAGACACCAAAGATGTTAATGGTGCGTTGCTATCTTGTGGCGAGGTCTAATGCCACATGCATAAGTTTACCGGCTACCTTACCCTCCAAACCGGAACACGACAGCGACAAGCGCTGACGCTATTGCGGCAGGTATAGGTAAGGCGGTGGTACCAGACCCGGGCGAGACAATGCAGAACTCTACCACCTAGTAGCCACGATGGTAGTGACTCGATAGGTCGCCTTTTACGACCTGCCTGGCAGAACGACAGTTGGCCTATTCTACAAAGGAGGCCGGGACCAACACAGCGAAAGAAAGACAACGAGTGCCCACCGAGTAAATCAGGTAAATGTTTATACTTACATGTAAATTTTACAACGGTTATTATAAGAAATAGACGCTGCGAATGTAAATATGTTGTATATTTATATACAATAATTTCATACGTTATAATTATATTTTATAAAAAATGAACTTAAGCAGTTGATCAGACGGATCGTTACTGCGAAACCGGGCTTTTAGGGTGAGCAATTTGCTCAGCCAAAGTTAAATTCAAGTAGGCATAGAGCCCATACTATGGGTGCCTACTCTGAGACCGAATCTCATCTTATGACAATATCTAGACGATAAGTGGAAGAGTAAGGATTTCGACTCATTAATACCTCTTGACCAGAATTTCGAGTGCTTGCGGGCTGAAACAGTGGGCCGAGTCGCCCCAAGCCTCCCAGGGCGAGAAGCCTTAGCCTCTTTATGCTGCTATATAATAATTTCATAATTTTAACAAGTTATTGTGACATAATACAATTTCGTATAAAGTACAAAGAAATATAATTCTCAGACTAGACACTTCAGTTAAACAACCAGCCAACTGAACGGAGTCCCCAGCCGTGAAACGAACAATGCCCCACATCTGATTGCACACGATGCACATGATTATGGGTTCAGCGTTATCACTTCGCAGACGCGTAGCCACACCTGATAAACGAAGTTTTAATGTCCTATATATGAATCGTAATTAGCCCCCCTGGATAACAGATGGTGTTCATGTTTGTTGACCACTTGGACAACTTCATCATTTACTGTCCAAACTCTGCTCTTACAGCCGATGGCGCGTTTCGTGCACCTCCAAACAGTTCTGGAGCTATCACATGAGTGTATATTATACCGTTGGCCTTTGTAAATCATCGCCCGACTTCTTAGTGTTGGAAAAAATATTGCTGTAGATTAGAATAGGTAAAATCATTTTTTAAAATATTTTATTTCAATTTATTTAAGCGTGAATATCTTTGTAGCCAATTATGCAACGTAAAATTAAATGATTATACTCTTATATAATCCATTCTAATATTATAAATGTGAAAGTAACTCTGTCTGTCTGTCTGTCTGTCTGTTACGCTTTCACGGCTTTATTTATATTTGTTTATACTTGATGTTATTTCTGCCTTTTTTAGTAATTCTTATACGAGTACTTATACATAACGTTTATACTTACTATGACTAAAATATTCGAAAAGCAATTCCGCATATGTGGAATTTAAATATTTTAGTTAAAAAAATACTAACTTCATTAAAAAGAAATTTGGGTTAGTAGCCACGATGGTAGTAACTCGTATAGCCAATCGATCGCCTTTTACGATCTATCTGGCAGAACGGCAGTTGGCCTATTCTTCAAAGGAGCCCGGGACCAATACGGGGAACGGGGAAAGGAAATGAATATAAAATGCCTTTACAAGGCAAGCCTAGGACCCATATTATTCTTTCTTTAAATATACGTATTGATGATTATCTGGAGGCAACATTCAATGGAAGATATTTATTTTAAGTAAATGAAGATAACAATTTTCGAAAAAAACACTGAGGAAATTACTTTTTTAGCCATGATAACTGGAAATCATATTTTAAAACTATGATTTGTTCTAAAATAGGTAAATTATTATATAAAATTAGGTGTTTATGTATCAGTAGATTATTACAAGAAGCAGCCTTTAACGTGTTCTATATTTATGTAATAATAGCTGAGCCCGCGACTTCGTCCGCGTCGAAAAATTTCGAAAAAAAAGTAGCTTAAGTTACTCCCTATCACTTCAGCTATTTGCCAGTGAAATTCCTGTCAAAACTGGTCAGCCGTTCCAGAGATTAGCCGGAACAAACAGACAGACAGACAAAAATTGTAAAAAATGTTATTTTGGTATATGTATCGTGTATACATCCTAATGCATTAAGTTAAAAGCGGTTATTTTAATATTACAAACAGACACTCCAATTTTATTTATTTGTATAGATTTGTTCTCTTATTGGGCCTAATTTATTTGGTGAAATCTAAGTGAAAATTATATTATACAAACCATTTAGAAATAATTATTGCCAAGCATTGTAATTGAAAAGCACTTATTCATTTTCTTCGTATTAAAGCTGTATGTTAGATTTTTCAATGTGTAAAGAAGACTAAAAGAAGCGGTAAACTTAGTCTTTATTAATACATTTATGAATGTGTTACATTCATTTTCTATGTGATCCAAAAAATAATTAACATCCGCCCACCCCGCATCTAACATGGCGTAAAGATATTTACGATAATTTCAATTAATTTTTAAATTGTGGATACACAAAATAAAAGTGTTATTCTTTGAAATTTATACATAAATTTATAAGAAATAAAATAATTTAAAAATTGGGGAATACAATAAATATGGTTAGTTTCATTTCATTATTGGCATAAATTCTAACTTTGTACAGTATATTTACAATTTAATTTTTCTAAATAGGTATAACTTATGTAACAAATAAATAAAAAAATGTATTACTGAAATGAAATATAACATATTTGTTACGCAGTTGTTAACTCTAGAACATAAGAGTATGGCGACTAACATCATTTGATGGCTTTTTTTTATATCATCAGATAGCAAACAAGCAGATGGGTCTCCTGGTGGAAAGAGTCAACCATCGCCTAAAGACACCAAAGATGTTAATGGTGCGTTGCTATCTTGTGACGAGGTCTAATGCCACATGCATAAGTTTACCGGCTCCTTACCCTCCAAACCGGAACACGACAGCGACAAGCACTGACGCTATTGCGGCAGGAATAGGTAAGGCGGTGGTACCAGACCCGGGTGAGACAATGCAGAACTCTACCACCTAGTAGCCACGACGGTAGTGACTCGATAGCCAATCGGTCGCCTTTTACGACCTGCCTGGCGGAACGGCAGTTGGTCTATTCTGCAAAGGAGGCCGGGACCAACACGGCACTAATTTTTAACACCAATTACAATTCACTCCACATATTATCATTTTAAACAATTGTTTGCGTACATTTCCAAAAAATAACTTACACTGATTTGGTACTAGCCAAACTTGCGCTTTCCTATTAAAATGGATCGTAAATTCCATCACCGTCGCTCTCAAATATAGAGATTATACCGAGCAATAATGATAACCAGATCCAATAACCCTTCATGAAATTTGAGTTTCTGCTCTTACGTTAACATATTAGGCACATCTTGTTTTTACGAGTATTTTTAAAAAAATTGTAAAATTTTTGCCATATCCCGCTTTAGAACCTTTAGCCGGTCAGCCAGGCTTGGATAGACAAATTACACGAATTGATATAACCAAAGTGAGCAGATTATTTGCTTGTGTTGCTTTAAACATAAAAATTATCTTCACGCCCGTAGCATAGAAGAGGTAAAATATGTAGTAGCTTAAAATATAAATATCTAATATTATTTCATTGCTTTGCCCCAAGGTAAATTATGTTGATGTTCATTCACTACATGAACCACTTGGTCGTTCACCGTCCAAACTCTGCTCTTACAGCCGACAACACGTCTTGTGCACCTCCAGATGATCCTGGAGCCATCACATGTGTGTTTGTTATACCGCTGCCCATTGTAAATCAAAGCTCGACCCTCAGTCTTATGTCGGGTCCTTGTGAATAGAACTGTAAAAGAATCGTGTTAATAGCAATCTTATATAAACAATTTAAATAGCTTTACCTTTCTCAGCAATACTGAAAACAGCGCCAATGTATTATGATTTTCAACTTCATCTTAAAGTCAGGCGAAATCGGCGCGAACCTATCGATAGATTCGCGTAATTGCACACTCTGAGAGTGATAGTATATAGACACGTGACCGCGCCAGTTTTGCTGAAATCATCTCTTTAATCACTTTAGTTTACATCTAGTGAAAATCAAAAGATAAAATTTAAAAAATCAAATAACATTACAATGAAGTTATAAGAAAACTGTATAAGAAATTATATAAATACTTCAAAATTACTTGCATATCCTCACGTAACATTCGTACAGTGTATCCATAATCTAAACCATGCGCACAAGAGAGCGACATTATTGACAGAAACATTGTTCAAAACATTTTTTGAACATCAAAATTTGACATTTTGTTTATAATAATTATTTGTAATAAAATAAATTTAAAAAGAAAAATAAAAAAAATTAGTTTATGATATCAATAAATAAAAGTATTATTTATTATCATAAGCTAAAAATATTAAGACAACCGATACGTTTTAGGTAATAAAAATAAAATAATCTCAATAGGATAAACAGTTGCCAACAAATAAAAGGATAATCATATATTTCACACATCGACATAGTATAATATAATAATATTCACGGGATAAATTACACTTACTGATCTAACTCCAAAGTAAGCAAATTATTTGCTTGTGTAATGGGTGTTAGTCAACGATACTAATACATAGAAATACATATATAAATACTGGAATATATTTAATAAACACCCAAACCCGGAAATACAAACATTTATGCTCATCACGCAAATGCTTGTCCCCGTCCCGAGCCCCGTCGATTGCGTAGTCAGGGCCGCTAACCACTCGACCAACGGGGACCAATACATTGATTTCGCTGTATACACATGCATAGCGGCAAAACATACATACATATGTAGGCAGAGTAGATCAAACATTATAAGACACTGTAGTTCACCGCGATTCAAAGCTTCATCGGCTGGAGAAATAGATAGTTATCTTTATAGCCTTAATTTTCGACCGTTATGTTTATTGATAATATGGACCGATAGTTTTACATGCTTCCCGAGATATAGATTTGAATAGACGATTGCGCGCGCTATTTGTATTGATCATTAAGCGCGCGTGATGGTAGAGTTGGCCATCAAATCGTAAAAACATAATTACTTAGAGGTCAGATGATACACATTTTATGCGATTATTGTTAGGCTCGTTTGTTTTTGTGTCATACGTTCGATCTAATAAACTTCAGAGAATTGTCCGCCTGACTAATCAAATGATAGTATGAAAATTTTATCAAGCTTTCAGCCGTTTTGTCATTCGTTGGGAACATACAAACGCATATCGACATTAATAGTATATATTAGATTACATTATACATTTTATTTCTTAAATCCACGCTCATGCTCATGGTGACTCCAGAATTTGATCACTTTATCACCAAAAGTCCACGCCCTGCTCCTGCAGCCGAGATTACGTTTGATACACCTCCATATAATCCGCGATCCAATTGTAGTTTGTTTGTTGTATCTGTGGCCGTTGATAACCAGCACTCTGTTAGCGGTCCTTCGACACGTTACGTCGAAGAAAGCTGAAAAATATAATAATAAGTCTTGGGAAAGTCATCCTTAGAGAAATAACGCTGAGTGATAACTGAATTCAACGTTTCGTTCATATTTTAGGCTAAAACCGTAACGATGTATGCGTGAGCTTCGTGTAGTTACTTTGTTTATGTGTTGTGTTTATATTTGTTTAAAGCTATCACCTTGAAACATTTTTACTACACATGTCATACAAATCTTGCCATGATTCTAAACCCTAAACTAGCTTGAAAATTAGCAGATGGGCAGGCAAACAGAAGCAATACTTACCTTATAGACGAACGCTTTGAGGTAAAAAATAATAAGATAGATAGACTTATTAGTCAAATTATTTACTTAAATAAACTTAAAAAATTAAAATGTTTTAAGCTTAACATACTATATTGTCATGCTACTATTGGCTCTGTGCACGACTTGAGCACCACCTAGTATCCGCAACTGTTTTGGTTCTGATCTTAGAATAATAATGCCTAGAAACCTATTGCAAGCACAAAAAACGCGTAACTAAAACTGAGCCGGAAACGGCTCAATTCACTCAATTTTGGTCTTCTTTTTCTCTAATTTTGGCTAGTAAAGGATGTTTGAAATTAAAAATAAGGCATTGAATCTGCATAAAAATTTACTTCAATTTTAATTAAATGTCTTTTGTAAACACAATATGCACTTAATCTTTTATCAGTTTAAAAGACAAAATAAAAAAATATAATTATAAAGAGGAAAGATTTGACTTTTTATATGTTTTAAATTTGTCTTTTGTCCGAAGGACGACTGTAAGGCTGGCTGGCTACTGGCTCTTGTAATAAAATGTGTAACATAATCTCGGCCGCTGTTATTTCTCAATAACAAGTGAAAATATCCATCAAAATTGCAAGGAATAATGTTCTTTACTCTTTTTTCTGCTGAAGAGAAGTAACAATTATTGGGAAGTGCTTTATGGTCAAAAAATAATCACCGTGCATAATTTCCTCAACTTTTTAGCTGAATTGGTGACGACACAGCTTTTTGTGATGACTCTGTGGCTTCTATATGCATTGGACCATGTGACACAATTAATTAAATCGTGTGTTAATACTCAGTCATATGAGTAAAGTTACCATTCGCAACACAAATTTTAAGTTACGTGGAATATTAATGTAATTATCAGCATAAACATATTAGGAGGCTGATATTAGGCGCAGACCGATTTTAGGGCACGTTACCCTACATGTTTTTGTGGATAAAACTCGAAAATACCACCAGTAAAACTAAGCAAATAACGAAATAATGCCATACGATGGCATATTATTTTATAAGAAAATTTTAAAATAAAATTACTTTTTGGCAGTGACAGAGTATTTTTTCCGATGATCACTGCGGCTTTCTAATATTTGTGCCAGTATAATGGGTGAGTCCCAACATTTAAATCATATTTTTATACAAAGTCCAGACTATGTAATATCGCACATAAAATAGGAATAAACACACATAATTAATTATAATCAAAACAGGCAAAAACAAATACGTGGTAGAATATTTTTCCCCTTGGCTGGCAACATTTTGAATATAGTTCGACTTAGATGTTTACGATTTATTTGTTTGGATTTTATACAAAAATATCCGATGCCAAGTAGTTTCTATGTGTGAAATGTGATTTTCAAGTCCTAATACGCTTTTGTGAAGCACGGTGACCGCCTTTCACCACACAGTAGTCAGTAACTCTCATCTTTTTAAATTGCAAGAGCTGTACTCCGTGTGGCACGTGTCACACGTCTGAGCGGCCGGCGAAAGTAAGAAGCCTTTGAAATTGAAATGGCTTAACACAGCGCGGGTCGAGGTTGATTCTATGTTTTATTATTCTATGTTATCATCCATTTAAAACAATATAAGTACCTAACACAGAACTTTACGATATGGTGCGATGTAAAGTTGTCACATGAGGGCGAACACTTAGATAGATACTGAGGTATGACACGGTTCATTAAAGAGGGGAGGGGGTTAAATTGACCTCAAATCTAATCATTGCCGAAATTTTCTTTTATTTAAATAATTTCTGCTGGTATTAATGATTATTATGTTCCCTGATTTTAGTAACTTTGTTTCCCTCCGTCCAGACCGTGCTCCTGCAGCCATAGTTCCGCTTTGTGCACCGCCAGGTGACCCGAAACCCATTATTGCCCTGCTGGTTGTATCTTTGTCCATTCAGGATAAGGACTCGATTTCCCGATTTCGTTGCAGTGAAAGATACTGTAAAAAAATGCAAGTAATTTATCCCATCAATATCATCAATATGATAACCTTCGCCTATAGACATCAAAAATGTTAAGGGTGTTGCCATTCGCGTAGAATCTAATATATAAGTTTGCTAATTAACTTAACCTCTTGTATAAGTTTGTCAAGTAGTTTTTCCCCATTGATACGTTTGCCAATTAACTTACCTTTATGTATAAGTCTGCCAACTTTAGGGTGTTGCCATTCGCGTAGAATCTTATATAAGTTTGCTAATTAACTTAGCCTCTTGTATAAGTTTGTCACGTAGTTTGTCCCTCATTAATACGTTTACCAATTAACTTACCTTTATGTATAAGTCAGCCAACTTACTCTCATGAATATGTTTGCCAACTAACTTACCCACATGTATAAGTTTGGCAATTAACTTGTCTTAATGTATATTTTGGCAACTAACTTACCCCCACGTATAAGTTTGTCATCTTACTTGCCCTCGTGTGTAAATATGCCAACTACCTTTCTCTTGGAACCAAAGCGCCACAACTATAAGCACTGATGGCATTGCAGCAGGAAAAAATAAAGCACTGGCAGAACTATACCTCAAAATAATCACGATATTAGCGAAAATTTCAGTTGTTCCATAATAATTCGCATTTTACGAACTGCCTGGCAGGAAGGTAGATGGTTTATTTTTAAACTTTCACCTAGTGGTAGGTTATTTATTACCACGGGCATCGACATAGTAATACCTTTCGCTGACCACGGGTCATGAACATCGGCAATACGGAAGTTCCTAGTAGCCGTATAGTATAGGTAGCCGACAAACTTTTATGCGACATATTATTTCCGTTATTCGGATAGAAACGTAACATTACCACCTTTACTGTCTATAGACAAGGCTAGGTTTCTTTCATCATTAGTTCCATCAGCTTATTTGCCATCGTATTACATAAATTTTAAAAATATTTACACATTTACATTATTTAATATCCGCAAAGGACTGGAACATGCTTCCTGAGTCTGTGTTCCCGGACGAGTACAATCTGGAGATCTTCAAGATAAGAGTGAACAGGTACCTTCTAGGGAAGCGCGTTCCATCTTAGGCCTCATCTTAGCTTACCATTAGGCGAGATCGAAGTCAAGCGCTTACCTATCGATAATAAAAAAAAGACATAAAAACTGCTTCTACGAAAATGGTCTACTTGTGTTATTTATTTATGCCGGTATTTTTGGGTGTTTATCGATCACGGTATTCACGGTAAATACCACTTACCAACAGTAGAACCCTGTGGGCTGTGCTTGTCTGCTACAACACTAAGATATATTCATTTTACTTTTGATTAATGTGTAAATTATAATTCAATTTAAGTATTGTCTTTCCAAAGAAAACAAAACCTTGAGATCAAATTATACTGACTTTATTTAAATACTTCAACAAATAAAAAATAAAATAAATCATTTATTTTAAGCAGATAAAATTTATAAAAATAAATTAACTCAAATTGCAAAGCGTCTTTTATTTAAAATCACTAAATTAAATTAAATAAACGTTCTAAACATTTAAATCACTTTAGTATATTTAAATAATGTTTTATTTAAATACCATCGAAATAATTTCTAGATAACCCAAAAGGTTAACTTACGCGTTAATTATTAAGAAACCAGAAACAATTTAATAATTAGTCCACGCAATAATTGTAATTAAAAAATTCTTTAAAAGTTTAATGTCTTATATTCACAACTTTAATTTGTATCATTATAAGCTATTATTAAAAGTTGTATCTGATTGTAAAGATTAGTGAATTTTATCATTTCTGTTTTTTTTTTTAACTTCTTTTGTATATACAGCAGAGAAAAAAGCTTTTAAGTTTGGCATTAATAGTTTGTAAAAGAAACAGAACCAACGTGTATTTATTAAAAAAGAACAGTGATTTGATTTAATTTATGATATAATTATCGAAAGAGATGTGAATTATATCATATGTTGACATTTATTTTTTTTAAATAATCAATAGATTAATTCTTTTAATATAATTTGCTTTCTTGAAACAAAATATGTGTGTATTCATGAACAATGTTTTTAATTTAATTTGCAATACCTAATAAAAGAAAATCAGAACGTACTATGATAAAGAATTTGTGTATTTTAAGAATATCCATGTTTCGATAAATTATGGCACACAAAATCTAAATGGCATTAAAGAATTTTACTCTACTATTGATTTTATTATGTGATCTAGGAGTTCCCTTCAGTTGATTACATTCGATCCCGAGTTCGATCTTCGGGTTACCCTCGAAAATCATCATTCTAGTAACAATTTGGAGTCTGATGCCTGCTTGGGCGAGTACGAAAAGCGGTGGTGTCTGGTTATCGCAAGAAAAACAATCGATACTCGTTATCAGGACACTAAGATTAGGTAACTTACTTATCAAATCAACTTACTATTATGGAAATGAATATGAAATAATTATTAGGACTGGCCACTAGGTGGTAGAGTGCTAGCGTTCTGCATTGTTTCGCCCGGGTGTAGTACCACCGCCTTACCCTTTCCCCACGCGTAATCGCGTCAGTGCTTGTCACTGTCGTGTTTCAGTGTGGAAGGTAAGGTAGCCGATAACTTATGCACATAGCATTATGACCCCGCCACAAGGGCAGCAACGAAAATTTTGGTATCTATAGGCGATGGTTTTCTGTTTTCATCGGGAAAGCTATGTTATCTATAGGCGATGATTATCTTTTTCCAGCAGAAGAGCTGTCTGTTTTTTTATAGCAAACTTTAAAGCATATGCTATAAAAATGCCTTCCTAACGCAGTCGTGATAAAAGTAAACACCATTACGTCCATAGTCCCGAAAACGCAGGCAGAGATGAAACGCCACTCTTGATTAGCCAACGCTATTTATCACCAAAAGTATCAAATCTATCGTCATAATCTATACATATACATATATATATATATATATATATATATATATATATATATATATATATATATATATATATATATATATATATATATATATATTTTTATCATAAGATAGCAAACAAGCAGATGGGTCTCCTGATGCAAAAGAGTCAACCATCGCCTATGGACACCAAAGATGTTAATGGTGCGTTGCTATCTTGTGGCGAGATCTAATGCCACATGCATAAGTTTACCGGCTACCTTACCCTCCAAACCGGACTCCACACAGCGACTAGCACTGACACTATTGCGGCAGGAATAGGTAAGGCGGTGGTACCGGACCCGGTCGAGCCGATGCAAAACTCTACCACCTAGTTCCAATTATATCAAATCTAACAAAAGTACCAAATCTATCGACAAATCCCACAATCCGGTATCACAAATCCGGTCTTCGTCAAGTTATGTTTTCTAGAAAAACTTATTCAGAGATAGTATTGTTCTAATAAGCTATTTTATGATAGCGCGTTATAGACTATATTTTTCTAGCGCGCTACGTTATAGACTATATTATAACGTGAACCTGGAACATTGATCGTGCAAGCCGGCGGAGATAGCACGTGACTAATCACAGCGTCATACAGCGAGCGCTAGCGCGCGGTGATTGGCGCTATAACGCTATGAACTATGTTATAACTAGCGTCTAGCGTCTAGCGTCTAGCGTCTAGCGTCTACAGTCTATCACGTTACTCGTTCAATCACGTAGTTCATAATTTCGTAGGTTATAATGTTAAAACTACGGCTCACGCTAGGTATATAGCGTGGCGTTATGTTATAGCGCCAAATGCGAATCTAAGTAGCGAACGCTATAGGTTGAGTATACATAGCGCGTTATAATTTAACGCTATGCGATATTAACCACCATTATTCAGAACGAATTGGTGATATTCGAATTCAGTACTTTATGCGTCTATACTGAAGTTGTAATGAACTGACGCTATTTTTCAATTAGCATGTACCTCTATCCAGGGACACAATATTGTTATACTAACTAGTAACAGTAAAGTTCCGGAACGTCTATTTGGTAGAACCACCTTGTCTTTTCTCTCGAAATACGTCAGTGCTTGTCGTTGTCATGCTCCGGTTTGGAGGGTAAGGTAGCCGATAAACTATACAAGTGGCGTAAACACTTCGCCTCACGGATAGCAAACCGTCACTAAACTCAGGCTTAAACGCAGTAAGATTTAACAACGGACTTCCAATATTTCTGTATCGCTGGAATCCTATAATCAAATCATTGCCAAATTTATATAGGAATAAACCGGAAGTATGTATTCTCTCCCAAACAAAAAAAAATATATTTTCCCAAGTCGGTTGACAAATGACTGAGGTTACAAATATAAAAAATCAACCAAATTGAGTAAAAAAAGTATCTTCACGCCCGGATCCCCGAAAAGGTGGCAGAGGTATAAGATGTGCACCCACGATTAATCGAAGGTACTTAAATCCCACAATTTGATATGTGGCCAATCTATCACCAACCGGGCGCTTTTCCAATCCCGGGCAACATTGTTTTTATCAGAAAACTGAAAAAACACATTTTTATATTTTGCCAGACCCGGAAATTGAACCCGAGACCTCGTGTGGTCAATGCCGACACCGGTCCACTAAACCACAAACCGAATTGAGTCTCTTTCTTTTAGGGAAGTCGGTAAAAAACTTCGATGTTTCAGATTTGCCAGTTGTCCCACCGACGAGATTTTTTGATTATTCTTTTGTACCTTTGACTGCATTTTTACAACTAGACAAATATTAAATAAAACTTCTATAAATTAATCCAATTCCATTAATTCAGATAAGATTTTAGAACATATTTCTTTCGATATCGCTAGAAGGAGGGTAAGTTTTTTTATTACTATAATTATTATGGTCGGCATATTATTTTTTTGACTATCAGGTAATAAGCTTAATTATTATTTTATTCTTAATATATTTTAATTTTCATGCCTGTTTTAATTCTATTTATTTTAGTGAACGAATAACTTATTTAATTTTCATTCCTGTTTTACTACTATTTCTTACATTTTATTTTATTGACGTAATAACATATTTAACAATAATATGAAATTAAGTTGCAAATACCCGTATCTCTGTTCTATGAATTAGTTAGATTTACAAAATTTATTAATAACGTGATAACATCTAATAATTTTAACAATTATTTAACTTTATTATTACATAATATTTACAGTTTACATTATTATATACAATCACATTATTATTTTTAGAAATATACATAGTTAATTTTATATAATCAACCGCTTAAGTATATCTATACATACATTCATATCCACACTCCAAACTCCTTCCATCTTATTCGTTATTATTTTAATTTAACAATTTCTAATTTCAACTCATTATCTTCTTCATTATTTCGATTTTCTGCAGACCCTTCGCGCGGAGAAACTCCTAGAGTTTGTCAACCATAAAAAATAAGCATCTCTTTTTTTAAGACCGTGTCTTCTTTATTTATTTATATACACCGGTCGTGTGCCATTGAGCATTTCTTCAATGATCTGTTTCCCGTCGTGATTATGCTGCCAGTACTTGACGAGCTGGTTGTCCACAGTCCACGCTCGGCTTTTGCAGCCGATGTTCCGTTTGGTGCACCTCCACACCACCCTTGGCCCGAACGTCTTGTGTTTGTTAAAACGGTGACCATTGATGACGAGCACGGGATGACCGGATTGTCTACGCATATTTTCGTCGAAATAGTATTCTGTGGAAAAATACATAATTGTAGTTAAAAAACACTATACCTTATGCAATTTATATTATAAATGCGAAAGTCTGTCTGTCTGTCTGTCTGTCTGTTATGCTTTCACGGCTAAGCTGCTAAATTGACTTTGGCAAGAAGATAGGTGAAGGACTGTGGTCAAATATAGGCTGTTTTTCTTCAAAAATCTACCCCTAAGAGGTAAAAGTTTGTAAAACAAACATACAAAAACAAAATAAAAGTTTTTATGGATGACACTAATTTTATGGATGACATATTACTCGCGGGTGAAGCAGCTTGGGCCAGCACTCTACACAAAAAACTATTTTATGGGGCAATGTATACGCTTTTACAATAAACTTACCGAAGCTGTTAGAGACTAACCTATAACCAAATTTAAAAAAATACTGTAAAATAAAAAGTTTTAGTTAAAAGAATAAGTAAAATTAACTTTATTGGAACTTCGGAGATACAGTAGGTATGTTCATAAAAAATACTTTTAAAACATAAAATACATTCATCCCCTAAGTTCAAATAAATAAATAATACACAGAAAAGATTATATAATTATCGGCATCTTTCCTGGGCGCTGGCCTTGAATTACACAGAATATAACGCGCAAAGCGATCTCCACTCCAGAGCCGAGCGCTCAAGAATCGTGGCCACCCAAGGGCCGATTACAGCAAGTGTCCCACAGACTCTCTCTCTGCTGTCACCTCTATTATTCTGCCCTGTTAATTTAGTCGACCGTAAGTGCATTTTGGGTACAACAGAGAAAATCGCGCCCAAAAGTTTACACCTTTATTTTCGACTCTACAAAAAATTTTGGTAGATCAAGATCTCTGTTGCACCCAACATGCACTTACGTTCGACTAAATTAGCGGGGCAGCTATACTCCCGCTTCGTATTCGAGATTAGTATCTGTAATAAATATTTGTTATTTCACATATTAACATGTAGTACCGCGTAAGTGTCACCACTCTGCACTATAGTTGAGATTTCTTTTTTTAATTTCATTATCCGTTTTTTATATTATCTGTATACTGTCAGTTATTGTTTTTGCCTTATGACAGCTTAATCTCCACCTTTAGTCTGAATTTTAGTGCTCGACCACAAAATATTCAATGGGAATAAGTATTTCACATTATTTTTAAGGACTATATGACTGCGGTGGTCGAGGCTACGTACAGCCTCATCAATGACGAGTGTGGATGTTGCATTCTGTGTCTAGTTAAACTGGTTCGCATTTATCAATCTAAGTCGTTGAGTTCAGTCTGACTCCATCTGAGTAAGCCGAAGATATAAATGAGAACAGGCATAACCCAGCCCTTAAATGCACGTGCTTTTTAGCGCCGGATAAGAAACTATTCAGTACTTTCGTCAGACGCTCCCAAAACACTGCCTCCTTCACTCCTACAGTTTATGACCCCCCACGATACCGGTATGTTTCTGCCTCGGTAAGCGTTTTAGTCTAATTGATTACGAAGGTGCAAGTTCTTGCGAATCAATAATCCTACCTCTTTTTACATGGACGGTTGCACACTTGTCGATCCCAAGTTCTATGTGGATAGAACTGCTGAATCACAGTTTATATTCAACAGTTCCATCAAACTCTCAGAATTAGGGGTGAAAAGCTTCAAATCTTCCATGTAAAAGAGATGAGTTAATCTGTAACCACCCGAAACTGAAATCCCATCCCTGACTTATTCAATAAATAGCTTAGTGGATTTAGAGATAGGCAAAAGCGGAAATCGCCCTGGAAAATTCCCCTCTTTATCAAGATTCGTTCTTGAGCTCATCACTAGTTCCCCAGATGGATGAAACACTGTGCTTCATTGCCCCGTACATGCAGTGAGGAAGATTTTTAACCGTACAATCTACTTTATACAGTTCAAGGACCCTCTTAAGCCATGTATGAGGCACTGAATCAAATGTCTTTTTATAGTCTATCCAGGCAGTCGCAGAAAAATCAGAAGAAGTTCCTATGTACCACAACTGCCACCCCTACATCTATTTTGGGTTTCGGCTAAGATTTTATTGGTAATAATGTGTGCCGTTATTTTACCTACCAGGATAGATGTGAAAACTTTGTAGGTGGTAGGAAGGCATGTTATGGGAGGTTTTGTGAAGGGTCTGTAGTATTTTCGTTCTTTGGTGTTTGGTGAGTGATCCCTGTAGTAAGGAAGCTTGGACACAAACCCCTCTCCAAAGCATGCTGAAATTGCAACGCTAAGGTTTCATGACACTTGGAGAACCCTTTTATCCAGTAGAGGTGCAACTCATCACACCCTGGGGTTTTCCAGTTTGGAGCCTTACGGATCGCATTTTTTTATCCTCCACTGTTATTGATACTGGGCTCATCGGGTGTATACCGTCACATGCTTCTTCGACAAATATCGAAGAAGCATGTAACGGTTTACACGCAATTGTCACGGGTACACCGTGAACTTCCTAGACCTTCATAAAGATCTCGAATTGCCGAGCTTAGCTAGGCAATTGAAAGATATTTCAAAAAGATATTTCGGTCGTACAAATTCACACCTTAACCCACTGGCGGTAGCCGCGGCAGACCACATGCCAGACCCTAATCCCGATCCCAAATTAAGTAGGCCCCGCCACGTTCTCACCGATCCCGACGACCCGATAACTCTGGCCAACGGAACACACGCAAACACTACACTCCTACATATGCGACACCGTCGCCGCCGGCGGTGACGAGAACCCCTATTTCGCTCATTACCGAACCGAGCCCAAAAGCAAGGATTAGGCGACGGACAAAACAATGCCACTAACCCTCTTATGGCAATTCACAACCTCAGCCTAAGCCGAAGATCGATCTCACAGGAGACACCCTTAGTGTGGAGGGCGTACAGCCCCACACCTTTAAACTCTGGCTAAGCACTCTGCTCACCCCGCGACTGGTGAAGCTGTGAAGGCCCTTAAGTCCAGCAGTAATTCAGACATTCCGAAAAAAAAACGTGCCGGGAACTATATCAAAAATTAAGATTCATGGATAAATGGATACAATTTATTTATTTTAAAGAGAATAAATAAATATCTAAGCTATTTACAGTATACGTACACGAATAATGTAAAATAATTAATATTAATTTACACATTATAAGAAAAATAAAATTAAGTATAAAATAACACAGTTTAAGAAACAAATAAAATTCTATGGTTGTTTTTAGACTTATGAGAAGTTCTAATACTAGAAAAGTATAATGGCTCCGAATTATTTGTTCATTAGATGGATTCGCTAGTGAGCCGTTTACAGCTGCTATTTTTTTATCATAAGATAGTAAACAAGCAGATGTCTTTCCTATAAATACCAATGACTGTAATGGTGCGTTGCTATTCGTGTGGCGGAATGTTAATCCCACATGCATAAGTTTACTGCCTACCTTACCCTTGCAACCAGAACACGACAGGACAAGCATTGATGCTATTGCGGGATATAGGTAAGGCGGTGGTACCAGACCCAAGCGAGACTTTGCAGAAATCTACCACCTCTACGATATTTGTGACACATATTTTGTCAATATTTTACACAAACATACAAAAAAGACTATATGCGGCTATCAATTTCTAAATTGTTGTGTCAAAATAAAGCTGATGTGCTATTATATACTTATTATTAAGGTAACTCGTATATTCTATGAAATGTTTAGAATTATTCATTATTAAACCCATTGATATAAAAAACCCAAGATGCACAGTCCCGAAAAAAACTGACACTCAAAATTGTCGCTAATTTCACTTAAGTAGTTATAGATATGGCAAAAACATATGTCTTTGCATATCCAACCTTAAGCGCAAAATTTATAGTTGTTTTACAAAGCAATGTACAAAAAGAAATAAAATTGACAGTGTCTATTTGAAATGAGTGTACAAATTAAAATTGTGCGCTCATTTTTGGAGACTGTTTTTGAGACACTGATTGTGTATCTTGGGTTTTTTATATCAATGCTTAAACCTATTTTAAATTATAATATTACCCTTTGTCTAAAGTAAGGTGTTTGATTAAGGTAATAATTAAGTCCATAATTGACTAGAAATAAACATTATAAAAGAGTTTGACAAATATGTTCTAGACATTCGTGCTTGTGAAATTGAGAAGTGAAGTTTTTTTTTAATATTATAAGATAGCAAACAAGCAGATGGGTCTTCTGATGGAAAGAGTCAACAATCGCCTATGACACCAAATATGTTAATGGTGCGTTGCTATCTTGAGGCGAAGTCTAATACCATATGCATAAGTTTACCGGCTACCTTACCCTCCAAACCGGAACACGATAGCGACAAGCACTGACGCTATTGCGGCAGGAACATGTAAGGCGGTGGTGCATGACCCGGGCGAGATAATGCAGAACTCTACCACCTAGTAGCCACGATGGTAGTGGCTCGCATAGCCAATCGGTCGCCTTTTACGACCTGCCTGGCAGAACAGGAGTTGGTCTATTCTTCAAAGGAGCCCGGAACCAACACGGGGAAAGTGCCATTATCGACAACAAAGTGTAATCAATTTTGTATTTAATATAAAATATAAAATGTATTTTATCAGTTGCTGTTTAATTTAAATAAATTTTATGCCTTTGACTAACCGGAGTTAACACGTATAACCAATCGTTTACGAACTGCCTGGCAGAATGGCAGATGGTAAACAAGGCCAGTCATAAGAACATGCAGCACAATATTTTTTGTATAGTTCTACCCCTCCCCTATATCGAGGAACATACGAAATTCGGTAGTCTTATCGTAGTAGAAATCGATATGTCTTCATCTTTTTTTTTAGTTTTTTTAATAGCGCTACCAGGTTTTTCGCATTGCAGCATAGCCATTTCGTATTCTCCAATTAACGACGAATCTAACTATGTTCCTATATATGCTATCCGGTAGTCTTATCGGACTACGTTTTGTATCGTGGGCTCTTAGGACATAACTATTATATTGTAATCTGTGTTAGTCATATAAAAAGGATTATGAATGTGACGAAAAACAGGTAAATCTTTTAACTGTAGCTAAGTAGGTACTTTTGCTCACACAAAAAGTGTATTTGCAGTGATAGCTTGTAGCGGTTTCAATAAAAATATCTATACATATAATAAAATCGTAGGAAAGTCAAAACTGTGCATTGAATATTTTTTTAAAAGAATACTTGGAGCGTAATCTACAATCGATATCGAAGCCAAAAATATAGTTTTTAGAATTTTTGTCTGTGTGTCTGTTTATCTGTTTGTCTGTTTGTCTATTTGTCTGTATGTATGTCCGGGGTAAACTCAAAAAGTACTGCATGGTTTTTACTTCAAATTTTGTATGAATATTACTAATAGGTCGGGTCAACATATAGGCTACATATTATCACGCTATCACCTACGAGGGAGGGGCGGTGCGAAGTAAACGAACTCCGCACGGACGAAGTCGCTGGCAACAGCTAGTATATATATATAAAAAATGAATTTTCAAAATTGATCATTAAATGACGAAATTAGACGAAAGAAGAGAAATAAAAATTGACAACCTTTTCTTTTTTTGACATTAGTTGCAAAGATCAGTTGTAAAAGCTTGTAAACGTGTTTAGTAACAAATATTAAAGCAAAACGTACTATAAATATATAGACTAATGATTATGTTCTCCTCTGATGCAGATTATATCATCATCAACGGTTAAGACTCTGCACTTGCAACCTGTATTGCGCTTGTTACACCTCCATGTGATCTTGTTGTCACTGATGGCTTGTTTGTTATACCTGTCACCTCTAAAAGTCAGAACCCGGCTGCCACCTTTGGTTAAAATAAAATGTGCTGGGCCATACACGTAGGGCGCTGAAATGTAAAATATAATAACGTCATTCCAGAAACTTATATAATAATATCATAGCTGGAAAAGAAATATCAATTTTATTTTAAGACTAGTTGGTACAAACGAATTCGCCTGAGTTGTTTATTAGTATGTAGAGCTTATTAAAATTATAGTATTTTAATATTCTTATTGTATTATATTGTATCGTGTCGTGTCGTATTGCATCGTTTCGTATTGTTTTGTAATTAAGATGTGGAAATTAAAATTGCAGAGTTTCTAGAGGTATCTCGGTGTATTGCCGCGATTCCGGTAATCACAAGTCGTAATTAAGAAAAGTTCACAAGTCATAATGTACTAATTACGTATAATCTGAATAAAAATGTCTCGAGGTCTGATGATAATTGTATATTTAAGTATTATGATTATGTTGGGAATTGCAGAATATTATAGATTCCTGTATTGTCCATATTCTGCTGCGGCATCCAGTGTTCTTCTTAGTGCACCGCCAAAGTAACCGTTCGCCGACGACGTTCTGCCGATTATATCTCTGTCCATTCATGATGAGGACTGCCGTACCGTGCTTGGATTTCTCAAAGAAAACTGAAAGAAAAACAAATTAAAGTAATTGTAGGTTATCCTCCAACCTAATTTGTTCTGAAATGTTATCTGTCATTTAAACACATATACAAAAAGTAAAAATGTTCTAATTAAAAAACAATTGGTATGTTCCTTAGACGACCACATGACGAAAGTGACAATTCATTGAGGCAACGTAAATAATACTTAATGAGATAATAGTTATTAATGGTAAATGTAATGGTCGGCAACCAAGTATATCAGTGTCTCGTTAACTATCCTATATGTCTCACCCATTTAGTAAACTCGAGCCGACATTACCCGACCGAGTGTTACGTGGCCGAGCGTTACGGTTCAGTCTTATTCAACACCTACAAGATAAAGTGCTCAGCGCACCTCAAGGTTTTACATTTCAATATTTCATTTTAGTTTTTGCATTTGCGATTCTACGGTTTATTTAAATACTAACTGGTCATAAAAAGCTGTACTATTAGAAGACGTGGAAATTAAGATTGCCAAGTTTCTAGCAGCATCTCGGTGTATTGCCGCGATAGCTATAAAACTTTCACAAGTCAAAATGTATTAATAACGTATAATCTGAATAAAAATGTCTGTCTAAATAACAGTTTGGATTAATTTCTGCCGCAGAATTTCAGCATCGGACATCGCAACTAAATTCAAAATTTCATCCTCACCATCTCGATGTCTGCAAATCTACAACTGTACGATTCTCGAGGCACTTTTTTTCCACGCACTATTCCTCTGTGGAACGAATTACCGGCGGAGGTTTTTCCAAGCGGATACGGCTTAGGGACCTTCGAGAAAAGAGCCTACTCTTTCTTAAAAGGCCGGCAACGCAACTGCAAATCATGTGATAGTGTGGTTGTTCATAGGCGGTGGTAATCACTTAGCATCAGGTAAGCCTCCTGTCCGTTTGCCCCCTTTTCCATAAAAAAGAAGTGCCGAAAATACTCAGCGAGTTTGTTATTTTATACTTATAAACATACATATATACATATTTTCGTACTAAATTAATGCGGTAATCACCTGCTGTGAAGACAAATACTTGCGCTATCCGTCTAGCCAAAGATGCTAAATAGTTTGAGACTGGAAAATTCAGTGTTGGCAAAGCTTATGATCGTAACGTCCAAAATCACATCAAAAATCTTGTGGCGTTGCTAACTATAATTAATGCGATTTATATCAATATAATTATTCGGTGCAAATTTGTTAGCTACTTACTACATATTCATAATTTTAGTCCATTTATGTATAAGTCCCTTAGGATACAGAAAAAGACAAACAAACTTTAACACATACTCAATAACATCACTAACACTATTGACATTGAGTAACATTTTTGATCTGGAAATAAAACGAAATATTCCATTCAAAGTTTTTTAAAACTATTTATTTAGTAAAGTAAAACTGTTGGTCTTTTAGGATTTATTTTTTCAAATATACAGTGAATGTTTGGATAAATTCAAGTATTTCGCTATATCATACGCTAGATATATTTTACTCAACAATTACTTATACAGGTGACATTCATGACAATCGTGATGTAATTGCGTAACGCCCTCAAAAAAAAACAATTCCGCTATTTTGTATAACTAAATTATAAACTGCCTAATAAAATAAGTAATATATTTGGTGACGTAGTAAATGCAGATGAAAAATAACCACGAAGGATTGGTAAAAATAAAAAATAACTTAAGAGAAAACACAACACAACAGCAAAAGCATACAGACTTTACGGATTTGATATACCAAAAATGAGAATGTGAAGACTTACAGTGATTTATGATAATTTTGAATAAAAGAATTCAAATCAGCATTTATTTTGATTATTTTATAAGGAAATGAAAAAATAGTACCTATAAATGTCAGCGATATCAATAATAATCTAATGATTTAAGAAGAACTTACCATGGCAATCTAAAATAATTTAAAAATATCACATTTTTCCAATTTGTAAAATATCTATTCAAGATACATCGAATTCAACTTTACAATAATTTAATACCACGCATATAGGAGATAAAAATATTTTAATAATAAATAATATCCAATTTAAGAAAAATAAGGTACAAGTAAACAAGGAACTAACGAATAACGTACCAACTCGATATCCTCGAGTGCCTCCGAGAAATACTGGATAAACATATTTTTTTAGGATTTTAAAACCTGCATCCACATTATATAATAACTATGTCACATATACAATATACATATATACAAAATAGCTTTAATAATATGTAATATAGCTATTTTATAGCGTTTTCTTATAATGTTTTGAACACGAGATTCTAATGTAAAACCAATTTAAAGAGTAATTTGGTTCACTAAACAAAGGTTGGTATTGATTATTGACCAAGAATGAATTGCCTTACATATTCCTGCTGTCACCGTCCAATTTTCGCTAATATCTTATTCCGGTGTAGACAGATACTTTGCACTTAATGCTAAGCATTCCAGCCTACAAAAGGAAAATCACATTTATGTATTTCATCACATTAAGTCCCATTTGCTTGTTTCTAAAGTGAAACCGGAATAATCACGCTTACGAACTAAAATCGAAGTATGGATATAAAGTTTAAACTTTCATCAGTGTTTTTCATAAATTTTGGAAAATGTCCTCCACAACAAAGTGAAATTAATATAACACTTGATTAATTTTGACTATCGTATTTCCTATAAATATTTACCGCGTACTACTGATAACAATAGGTTACGGGGCAGATTTCAGAGTTTTTTGGTAAATACAATTCCAGATCATATTTCATTTTCACAGTTCCTTTTGGAACTATTCTATTAGGCGCTTGACGAATAGATTGATAAAAACGAGAAAATTTGACTCAAGAATGTAATTGGTCTTCTTAAGTATAAAAAAGACTTCCTAGTAACACATTTTTACAGAATGAACTAGCATTAAAGCGCCACATGAAGTTAAGAAGATTCCAGTACTTACAGAGATTGCTATTATTAATCACTGTTTTATTTTACGCTTAACGGTTTGCACTCAGAATGTTCGCGACTCGTTTTCGCGAACATTTTTGGTTTAGTACGTGGCTTATACCTACCATAACAAACAAATCAAGTATTAAAACAAATACTTTAAGTAATCAATGATCAATAATGATTATGATAATTCTGATGTCTTATTATCTGATTATTGAGTGCCGTGATGGTTGCTTTACATCCACCAATTCTTCGTTTCGAGCATCGCCATATTACAGTACCGTTTTTATTCATATGAGAGTCTCTATGATATTTATGACCCATCACCACAAGGATAGGTTTCCCGTGAGTTGATGGCCAGAATTCCACTTGTCCTAATCTTAACCAACGTCCTACAACAGAAACAAAAATGTATCACAATCACATTTATTGAAATTTCTAAAGCTAGGTCGCAATAAATCAAACATTTTAATAATGTTCATTAAATGGCGTAACCTAATTGTTTGTTTCAAATGGATAATTAAACCTTCATAATTATTTTTATACATAGTAAAACTAGATAAACAAATTATATGACATTAGTGTAGTTTTTAATGCAGATTTATAAAACATATACCACAGTCCCTTTTAAAGCAGGTTACAAAATTAGGAATGTTGTAAAATTGCTTTAGGCAAGCCTTTGAGGGGTAATGTGAGAAGTGAATAAAAACTAAGCATATGCTTATATATTCTTAATTCGTTGGAAAGCAATAATATCTATTTTTATATATTTATTTCTAATTACATCACGTTAACAAAAGAATGTCATTAAAACTTAGAATAATGTAGTTTAAGCAATCATATGTAGCACATTGCAAAACAGAGAGATGTAATTACACATGTAATAGGATTGGTCAGTTTTAATCAACTAAAAGTAAGAATTAAACAGTGGTGTACACAATATATAATATGAATAATATCTACTTATATGCGTACACGTTTAATAAGAAATTATACACAAGAAGACAAATATTTATATACATTGACTTACAAATTGACCAATCACAATGAAAGAAATCTCCGCTCCGCTCTAGTTGAAACAGTGTTAGCGGAGTGGAGCGGAGATTTCTTTCATTGCGATTGGTCAATTTGTGCACCGCTAAGCTCCACTCCACTCCACTCCGCCTCAGTGGAAACGCAGCCTAATGCTCGTGCTTAGTATTAAGCAAAAAACACGTGTAGACAGCCGTTGATTAGTGTGATTAGTAATCAGCGTTGTAAAGTGAATACAGGTGGCATTAAGCACTCGCACTCGCACTAATCAAAGTATAACCGAGGCCTTATTGGGGTTTACCGGGGCATTTATTAAAATGTGTCCAGCGAAATCCTTACACAATCAAAAAGTGAACGCTTTAATGAAAACTGATAGGTACAATATTTAATGTCCATTTACTTAAAGCCGTAACTTCGAAAGTGAAAAATTTGGATATTATTTTTGTGTTATAGCACTCACCCCGTGCTTGGGAATCTGGAAAAACCTTAAAAACAACAAAGAAAAATATCGTATCGGCTTTAGGGAAATGGTCGCAGGTTCAAATCCCGCGTGTCGATATTTTTCTTTGTTGTTTTTAAAATTTGGATATGTTTGGATACAAAATCGGTTTCGATTAAAAAAATAACTCCAGTCTAAAGTAGTACCTACCTAATCCGCCGCTCGCTACTAAAGATGACGGACATTTACCAGGTTTGACTGACATTATATTAAAACATATCGTAAAGTATCAGTAAAGGTGATATCAGACAATTCATTTTTCGCACATTTTTGTCTTTCATTCGGTGCTTTTCACTCGAAATGAAACATCTAAACACAAAATGAAACAAGAATGCCGAATTAATTCACTAATGAATCGATCTAATAATGTAAGATATTGGCACTCGGTATCATTCATTTTCCGCCGAATGAATGTAAAATGAACAGTCTGAACCCAAAAGAGAACATTCACTCGAATTCGGCCATTTTGTCTCGATTTCTTGCACCAGATGAACGGCTTTGCTGCAAAATAGTGTTCAAGGGAAAGGATCAAAATACGCTGCTGTTTTTGGATAACTCTGTAACCACAAACTTAAATATACAGAAATGCGAATACGATTCGGTTGACGACATATTGTAAAAGAACAGTACATGAACGTTTTTCTTTTATACAATTCCGACTTTACCATGTGAACATAGAATGAAGGAAAAGTTAAGCATTCATTCGAGTGAACAATTATTCGACTGAACCTCTGATATCGCTTTAATCTTCAAGCTACTATGTATTTCTAAATTTTCTTTGCAATCTAAGATGCGTATTATAGCGGCTGTACACATTGGGCCAAGGTGTTGGGCCAACTGTTGGGCCAACATTAAATGTTTCTGTTTATACATTGGTGTATTGACCATTCTGCATTGGCTCTTTAATAAAGATGGACGTAGAATCTCTTACAGCCGTAAGAGTTGTCATTAAAGATTCCTTTTTCTTTTTTAGTTCAATAACAGGAATACTTAACTTTTTTTATATTATAAGATAGCAAACAAGCAGATGGGTCTCCTGATGGAAAGAATTAACCATGGCCTATAGACACCAAAGATGTTAATGGTGCGTTGCTATCTTGTGGCGAGGTTTAATGCCACATGCATAAGTTTACCGGCTACCTTAACCAGTAACCTCCAAACCGGAACAGAACAGTGACTAGCACTGACGCTATTGCAGCAGCAATCTGCTATACGTTTCTAAGCATCATTAACCTGAAATAAAGGTATTAAAAAATGGTATTTTTAATAACTTAACCTAATACCTAATGTCATCTGAAACAGTGCACTGCTCTGAACCTCCTCTTTCACCAATGAGGCAAAACAAGGCGAAACGAGACAAGACGAGAAAGGATTAAAAAATAACTAGTATTGACTTGAATTCAATACGAACAACATGTATTCGGAATTAGGATTGATTCCATATAATAATTCCGTATAAGATAGTGAAAATAATAATTCCTTTATACTTTAAAATCAGTCCAAATCTCATAAATATGTATCGATAAGTAATTATTATTTTCAATATGTTACAGAATTTCTCGATAAAGATGATCATATTTAATAATTGTGGTGTAATAATGAGAAAGTTTCAATTCAAAAAGGACATTCATCGTCATCAGTCATTCATTCATTGGTTCATTTTGATACATTTCTATGAATTGTAAAACCTCAGTGTTTGTTTACGCCATCGTAACTCGGGAACAACAATTTAACTCACGCGCAACACAACCGTCTTTACTGACGTATGACAATGAAATGAATAAGAGGCCAACGGGCAACTAAACGTGTAAACACCGTTGGCGGAGCGCGCCAAGATCCTTTGATGTGCGCACGAAAAACCGACAACATTCGCTTGGCCGGCCAATGTTGGCGGCACGTTGGGCCAATATGTTGGCCCAATACTTGGCCCAATGTGTACAGCCGGCTTTAGGTATGGCTATGCTTATTAAGTTTCTTCAAAATCTGATCCTCAAACGTAATAATTGCATATTTACATTTGGCTTGTGTGCGCCGCGAGCATCTCCAGTGAACTGTGCCATTTTTGTTAACTCCAGAATCTTTATAGTACTTCTGACCATTAATCAATAGAAAACGCTGGCCTCGGCTGGATAGACGAAACTCACACTTTTCATATTCATAATTCTCTACAAATATTAATATAATATGATTAATTTCGTATACATTTACAAATATTAGATACAAATGTTTAAATCACTTTGTTGCTAATATTTTTCCAATGTTTAAGTTTAATGTAACTCCTACACGAACAACTTCTCCTTATCCTAACGGCCTGGCCACGGGAAATTCGCGGTTGCGATTTTTCGCGCGGCGCGAACGGCGAAGTGTCTGGCACTTCGACATAGAATACCTCGGCATCTGAACCAAATGTATAGGGAAGTACTAAATACGACATGACACGCGTAGCAGCGACCGGCGGGGCGACGGACAATTTTTGAAGAGCGAACCGGGCGCGCGGTGCGGGACGCGGCGAGCGAGTGAGACAAATGTATGAATCAGCACAGAGCATGGCGGCGACCTTAGCGTATAGTCTAGGATCCAGAATGGGTTAGTAGGAGTTGCCGAGAAAATACACTATGAACATTTTAACTTTAATTTTCAAATACTTATTAGGCCAGTAATTTGTAAATCTGGTCATCACATCATAAGTATAAACAAAGTCAAGAGATACAATTTTTCTTTCTTCCCACAATGTTAAATATTCATAAGAATATAAGTAGTATCGCCAAAAAATCAATAGTCTTAGTCTAGAAACGCCATAACATCGATAGTATCGATAGTATTGAACGCTGCAAGTAAATATACTATCGATTGTGTTGATAGTATCAATCATTGGATATAAACAAAATATCGATTCTATCAATAGTATTGTTAGACAATATTGCATTGACTATCGATATATATATTCGATGCTATCGATAGTTTGTACAATCGGTAGCATCGGTCAGTATTAAAATAAAGTTGACTATCGATTGTTTTGATAGTATCGATACTATCGATAGTAATTGTGATTAATGAAATAATAAATAGCAATAGTATGGATAGTATCGATACTTTTGATAGTTTATTTTTTTAATCATGAATATTATCGATGATATCGATTTTATTGCTGTTTATTGATAGTATTGTACTTATTGAGGTAATGAAACCCTATCGATAATGGACTATCAAGCGGCAACACTATAAATCAAAGGTTTCGAGTTTCGACACTCATTCCAAAAATTTGTCTTGAAAAAGTATTTCTCATACTTCTTGTGAAAATTCTTATTTAAATCATGTACCACATATTCTCTTCCAAAAAGTAAGTGTTGAAGTATAAAACTACTCCTCTCCAAGCAATATCGAGATAAAGTTGAAAAAGTCATCTTGCTCTCGGACTATACTAGTCGCGGCGGTGGACGCAAGTTTCCGTGGCCTGAAAATCCACGCGCTCGAATTTTCGCCTCGCCCGCCGCGACGCCGCTGCCGCCGCCCGCTGGTTCGCGTGGCCGAGCGGTAACATTACGAGTTTAAGGATTTTGACAAGCAATCACTTGAACCTTTAAACACACATATAATTAGGTTTATTCACACATAATTTGTAGACCATACTTTTTAAATAATGTTACCAATATGGGTTTATATGAGATCAGTTATAGTATATATTTAGCACAATGATTATAAAAAATAATGAAATGGTGAGAAACAAAGTTATTTTATTTCTTTTATTAGTTTTCTTTAATCATCCGATAGACATAAAATTACTCATCAATGCGGATATCATATGTCTTTTAATATCTTTATTATCAGATAATCCGTCTCATTTATGCACACACATATATGCATAAAACTTTAGATCAATGGTAAAATCAAACTAATCTTTGGCAAAATATAGATAAAAATAAAATATAGAATCAAGGCCGACATACGATTACGTAGAGTGTATTTTACTATGATTATGATAAGGGATGTATTTCACAATTTTGTCTTGAAAAGTGATAACTATAGACTTGCAGCCGATCGAAGTCCGTTGCGAACACCTCCAGTGAGCTGATGCACCATTTTTACAAACATAATCCATGTGATACTTGTTCCCATCGTATAACAACATCCGCCGGCCACGGCAGGTGAGGAGAATCTGATAGTTTGCTAAAAATATTAACATAATTTTCATGTAATAAATTCTTTTCCTTTCAACTTCGTCTAACTTTTTATTTTAGGGGACTAAATACGAGTATGTGTCTCGAATGCAGTCAAATGGCTAAAAGGCAATAGAAGTCCTTTTCAACTGACAAAAACAAGTAAGTTATCAGGTTAAACAAGTAGGGTAAAATTGAATAATATTTGTGTATGATGACCCTTTTTCAGCGCCCAAGCACATACACTGAATTTTGTAAGTGTATGCAATAGTGCGTTGCTATCCGTAAGGCGGGATGGTGACGTCACATGCATAAGTCCATCGGCTACTTTACTCTCCAAACCGAAACATGAGTGATAAGCATTGACGCTATTATGTGCTGTGGCAGGAATTGGCGGTAGTACCAAAATCCGGCCACACAGTGGATAAATATATTCAGTAGATACTAAAGAAAGTTTTGCATTTCTAGCTAATCGGAACTATTTGAATTTCGAATGTTATATTATTAAAACTTTGCAACCTTCTTAGTAATAAAAAAAAAACAATTGGCGGGAAATGATTTGAAATTGTTTTTTTATCATACATCAAAGCTCTACGTACGCAACGAAAATGGAATTAGGTCGAAAAGATTTTAGAGCGATGATTTTTTATGATTTTAAAAGTTCTCTTTCTCCGCAAGACTGTGCCGCTCGTCTTCAAAATGCTTTTGGGAGAGAAGCACCTTGTTTAAGCACCGTGAGGCGATGGTTTGCTGAATTTGAGAGAGGTCGAGTTTCTTTACATGACGAATTTCGTGAAGGGCGGCCTTCAACTGCCGTCAACGAAAATAATGTGGTTACTGTTTAGCGGTTAATTGAAGAAAACCACCGGATTACCTATGAGACAATTCGAGGACTATTGGGGATTGGTATGACCCAAATTCAGAAAATTTTACACGAAGAATTGAAAGTTCGGAAACTTTGTTGTCGTTGGATCCCTCATGAACTGACAGCGGAGCAGAAGCGGGCTCGCGTGGAATGGTGCTCATAGATGCTACTGAAGTAGGAACTCGGATAGTCTAATGCTTTTTATGACATTGTCACAGGAGATGAAACGTGGATTTATCTGTACAATTCCACTTGAAGATCAAAAAATTGTTAATGTCGAGTGGTATCCTACCATTTGATAACCCAGGGTGTTACAAAAAGTTCGCAAAAGACAACCCAAAAGCCGCATTCTCCTACACCTTGATAACGCTTCTTCACACACGGCCAACAAAACAAAGTCATTTTTAGCTTCCAAAAAAGTAAATCTCGTCACTCATCCTGCGCATAGCCCCGACCTAGCACCCTGTGATTTCTGTATTTTCCCCAAAATCAAAGATTTGATGAGATGTTTTCCTTTTACCAACTCCGAAGAGGCAGTGTTAGCGTTCAATCAGCACGTAGAAAACATGCCATCAGATCTGTGGTCCTCTTTTAAAAAATACTGGCTCCTGTTTTAAAAAATAGTTCGATGGCATGAAAAAATGTTTAAAATATAAAGGAGATTAATTTGAAAAGCAATAAACATAATATTTTGGTTATAACATGTTGTTTTTTTAAGTTACGCAAAACTTATAGTGTGACCTACGTATATATACAATGTACACAAACTATGAGTATGACACATCCGTAACACACCTGTAATTACTAGTGATCACCTGGTGGCCGAAATTCGACCATATTATTTTTACATAAATTGCATCTTCAACACTTCTCCATACTACTTGTGGCACGCACTTAGTGAGCTAAGTTCGCGCAATTTGCCTAAAATGGTATCCAATATTTATAGATACTCTGTGCTTTACGATTTATTAACACACATCATTTTGGATTCTCGTCGATACATAAAAATATGTTGTGTTTTATAATTTAATTTCTTTCAGTTATATTTTTCATGCAGTTTCGACGACAGTTTTCTAACGCAGTAAAACTGCAGTAACTGACTTCCCATTTCCTGTGTCTCCGGAACCCTGCATCAGATCTTCACCAAACTAAAATAGTCCCATACGGAAAATACCTACACATTCTCAAACAAAAAAATCAAAGACGGTGAACGAGTTCTGAGGTAACAAACATAAAAAACATACAGCCGTATAGATGACCTTCTTCTTTTGAGGACTTCTCAAAAGGAAGAAGGTTATCTATAAAAGTTGAAAAAGAACATTTACGGTGGTTTGCAGGCGAATCTGGATAAGTTTAGCTAGCAATTACACCCAGAACTGCAAAGTAGTATGGACACAAGTACTTGCTCATGTAAGCGACTACATATTCCCCGCCCTACACCATGTCTTGGTATTTGTGTGGTCTGTGGTTTACACATATACTAGCTGACTTGCGAAGCTTCACCTGCGAGTATATTAACATGTCGTCGATGAGTTTTTCATACGAATTTCATCCCCTGTTTCGGCCTCTTAGGGGTTGATTTTTGAGAAATAAATTAGCCTATGTTTGACCCCAGATCTTCAGCTATTTTCATGCCAAATTACATGAAAATCGGTCCAGCAGTTGAGCCGTGAAAGCGTAACAGACAGACAGTTAAACAGACAAACAGACTTCCACATTTATAATATTAGTATGGAGTATGGATATATTATATTGATCTGGACTTTTGTATCACAATAGTTGTCCCGCGCAGCTTCGCCCACGAATAAACTCACATGTCGTCAATGTAAGAATTTTCATATAACATTTCACCATTTTTTGAATTTCAAAAAAATCTTTCTTATTCCTAATCTACATCGTAAGAACGACCCCTGTAAAAAATCAGCTTTGTTGAACAGTTTAGACAGGGCGTTGATATGTCAGTGAGTGAGTGAGTCTGTCACCACCTAATACTGTCACCATTCAACCTGTATAAATATATGTATTTTCAAACGACAGAAAATTATAGTAACAGGACAAGCAGCAAGCAATACTTAGTGACTACCTATCCTTTGTATCATAGACTATATTAATAGTAAATTATTTCATAATGGTAATGCAAAATCGCAAAAAGTGCTAAATGATTATTATTATTTTTATTTCTTAACATAATATGATAATTGAAGACAATAATGAGAATATGAAAAGCATTGCAATCAACATTTTTTAACACTAATTGATGTTTTCGTCAATCCATTCATGTTCATTTAAAACCGGTCCGTCTAAAGATGGCACTGAAATGTGTTCTAGTTCCTGTACTTCAGAAGAAGTTAAATTAATGATCTTCTTCTTAAGCCTTAAGCCCTTTGTTCTACATTTTTGCGAAGATAATCTGAGTTGCCTACTTTCACTGCGTTTACGAGAATTCTTTAAAACAGTTTGCAAAAATTTGTGACAATCTGGCATACTGAATTTATTATCCGATTCATGGATAAGATTGAAAAAAAAGTTGATAGTTTTCGTAAAACTCTTAAAAGAAATTTTGTCTTCATTGTGATGTGAGATTCCGGTCCATGAGCAATAATTTAGAAATTTTCTTTCAAACAATAAATCTATAAGAGTGTATGCATTAGTGATGGGTTTTCCTCTAACGAATAATACACGGAACTTCTTTTTAAGTTCTTCTTCATATTCGGAATTGTGCAGCATTTTTTCGAATTCTATTAATTGTTGTAAATTTCCAATAGGTTTCATTTCAGTTTCTTCTTTTTTTGTTTTATTTGTGGTAAATGATTTTTTAAATTGATTTTGTAGTTCTACTATATTCATAAGTACATTGTTCTGCGTAACATTATACTCTAATTGGTTCTTAGAAATTGAAATTACATGGTTCTTTATAATCTTAATTTCATCAAAAATCGTTTTTAAATTTAACTCTTTCTCTGAAACATCTTCCCTGTCAACAGTAATTTCTAAGATGGCTGGTGGTGTTGATGTTGCAGTTGGACTAGGACGATCAGACGGCAGTCCTGAAATTAGCAGATTATGTTTAAGAGAAGAGAAACTAAGAGTTGGCGTCATTAATACTAAAAGTTCTAAGATAGTTAATAGTCTTATCTAATCTAATACCTTTAAATGAGCAATTCTTATATATATATATATATATATATATATATATATATATATATATATATATATATATATATATATATATATATATATATATATATATATATATATATACATATATAATTAGAATCTCGGAATCGGCTCCAACGATTTTCATGAAAGTCACAAATTAGGGGTTTTAGGGTCAAAGAATCGATTTGTCAAGGTTCCAGGTCCAAGAAAAGCTCGGTTCCCAAGATATGGGTATGTGAAAAATACCCATATCTTGGGAACCGGTCACCGGTCAACCAGGTGCAGAAAAAAAATTTATATATTCTATAGGAATCGATTTATCAAGTTTCAAGGTCCAAGAAAAGATCGGTTTCAAAAATATGTGAAAACCGATCAGAGCAAAGCTCGGTCAACCAGATATTAGTTTCTTACGAACGAATAGACAACACTCAAATAATAATGACACAATAATGACACCGCTCCAACATAGCAAAAATCTCACCAATTTAATTGAGTATTACATCTAGTACAATAAAAATATTTTATGAACTTTCTTGTTTCAAACTTGATTGTATTAAAACTTTCCTTTTTTAATGTAACTTTCTGACTGGAGCCTTAATTAAACCACTGTAACCACGTCACTTGACGTTAAGGATGTCATATCAAAGCTTTGGTACTGGTGCAGTAAACTTACAAAATAGCACACCTGGACGAGTATAGGGAAGTAAAATGAAATATCACACTCCAGCTCACTGCAGTCTTCTTCAAGAAAATTCTGATAAAATTAAAACTATATTCTAACTTAATGAAGGGGGGGGGGGGGGGGATCATAAATATTACCAAAGCAAATTTTCTTTTACGAGTTGATAGAAATTGCCATCATGGAAAATCATCCAAAGTTAGTGAAAAGTAGTATCGTTACGCCAATATTTTTGAATATGCTGAAATGCTGCAAAAATAAAACTTCCATTAGAAATATGTTCATTTAAATACGTCCAATATTGAATAAATAATTATAAATGGGCGTATTAAGTTTATTAATGTAGTAGTAATATTATAAAAGATAAATATTATCACAATGGTTTCTTGTGGGTTTTTAGTTTACAACGTTTCATTGGTTTGCTGGAACGTGACTTTTCAATGTAGTTTCGCACCCTTGCTACGCAGATAGCCACGTTTCAATAATAACATTTTTTATCTCTTGTCGTCAAAAGTGATGTTGGCTTATTTGATATGACTGATGATATTAAGTGGCCGAGTTCCGATTCGGTAGTAGTTTTTAAGACGTCGACTCATCAAAAGTGCTTGTAAAGATTTATTTCACACATAAAATGGATACGCATTTTAATGCAATTTCTTACTTTGTCAGTGTAGCTTGTATTTACACATATAAATACAGAGTTATACTACTTACCGATGATATAAAATCACTCTAAGCGTAAGTTTTTAATCTAATTCGGTACAATAAAATAGTACATGGTTTATTTCTAATTTTTCACAATATAATATATCTACAAATGTATGACACTCTTGATGGTGATAGGAGCGTTTGTTCATATGCGCGGCGGCACGTTTCCTTCCCAATGCCGTGTCTATTAATATTTATGTGGTATGTGGTTTATTTGAATGAAACATTTTTTTATTTCGATTTTTTTACTCCTATAGAACTATCCGGATGGGACGCTTTTTAAAGAATGTAATATCTGCCTTTTTTCCAGGTCTTAAGACAAACGATTAGTTTAACCTGTCACTACATTGTGACTGATGATGTTTGCCCAGATGTGCCTTGGCATTTCCTTCCATAATGTGGTCAGTGTTAGCAACTGTCTTGTTCCAGTCTGGATAGTAAGACGATGAAAAAATCGATTTTCATTTTTAAAACTATGCATTTCTTAATGTGTATCTAGTATTTACTTTTCACGTGGATTTTAAATAAGATTAAGGTCGTGGTCTCAAAATCAGAAGTCTAAACCACAGAATACTTAGAGACTAACAGAAATCAATGTTACATACAAGTAACATTCGAGCACAGCACACATAGACACCTCTCACGGACGCGATATCTCGGACTGGTGCGGAACAAACTGTCCCGAACAATTCCGAGATATCGCGTCCGTGAGAGGAGTTTAAGTGTGCGTTGCTCGAATATCACATGTATGTAGATTGACTACTGTTAGTCCTCAGTATACTGTGTCTAAACGACGCGGCGGTTTAAATACCAGAGAGCCGCAGTCACTGTTTTGATGGGAGTCGTCCGCTGATTTCGACATCACGGCCTTAATTTTGAAAACATCGAGTTTGCAAATCCTTTTATTTCCTATATAGACATAAACGAAACTTAACAATTAAATTGAGTTTCATTTATCACAACAACTTTCTAAACATTTAACAAATATTGTTCCAGTAGCCTCTAATAACACCTCTTCTGATATAATTACAGACGTCAGAAGCAACGGTGTCTCCTACTAACAGGAAACCTTTCTGCATACTTGGTTCCCTTATGAAAATGCAAAAAGAAGTTCAGTCTAGTCTTCAAGATTTAAAAGACTAGTCGACTAGTGAAATTAGAATGACCCCCAGTCTCAACATCTCGTTTTTTAATAGCGACATTTGAGATCTACGCTTAACATACACTCCAAGCTAGATTATTGATACAACCTTAACCTGATTTCAGGCTGCTAGAAAAATTATTAAATTTTCAGCCCAACACAGAAAAAAAATCCAGGACTACGTTACTAAAGCAGTAGAACAGATAACTAGACGAACGAAGCAATCATTAATACTTTAAAAGCAGTAAAATTGCAATAATTGACTCTCTGAATGAAACTCTGAATCAGATTTTAAAGAAATTTGTATTTGTATTATAAGTGTGTGTAGCCGCGTTCCGATCTGGTAGTCATTGTAAAAAAATCGATTCACCACATTTTTAGTTTAATAATAAATAATTATAATTTTATAATATTTGCACACCATATCATGGTAGAATATGTTGGTAATTTAATAAAATTTTAATAACTTGTAACTTATACCATATTCTGGCAAATAAATATACCTGGGCTGGAATATTTAGCACATGGATATTCCAGCCAGGACATTAAACACATGAATGGCCCAGGTATTCCATTCATGTGTTTAATGTCCTGAGACATAAGATATTAAATCTCGGTGCCAGTAATTACACTGCCTGTCTTGCCCTTCTCTCCGAAACACAGCAAAGCTGTTTCACGGGAGAAATAAGCAAGATGGCGGTACCCATGACAGCCGGGAGCGCGACACAGCGCATCCCTCCCACCGGTAATATAAAAAATCATCCAATTAAGGCCTCCTTCCAAAAAAAAAAATATTTTTCTAAAACAGTTAACAAAAATATTTATTTTTGTTAATTATTATAACAAATTAAATTTCTAAAGTACATAGTTAATTAATAACAAAATTTACAGATAAAAAACATAAAAAATCAACGTCGTCTATATCTAGAACCTTACATTAAAACTGTATATAATTTGTATCGGACCAAACAAGAAGTATATTCTTCCAAACAAAAAAAATATTTTTCTAAAATTTTTAAAGACAGAAATATACATTTTCAAACAAAAAAATCTAAAACAGTAAATAAATTACCGAATTTAGAGGAAAGAATCATAAAAAATCAACCAGTTAAGATCTCCTATATCTCTGAAACCTTGCATTAGATCTTTATCAAAGTACGGGACCAAACGCAAAGTATATCTTTCCAAACAAAAAAAAAAAATACTTTTCCAAAACTTTTAATAAATAACCGAATTTTTAGGTAAAAAACATGAAAATCCACTGATTAAAGATCTCCTCCTATTTGGGTAGTCATTTGAAAATACAAGATCGATTAAATATCATCTTTCACATGCGTATGTATATCAACACACTTCACCAGTGAATTGTATATGGTGACAGCGCGCCCCTTGCAGCCATGTCTCCAAGAACATCGCCAAAAACCTTTCGGCCCAACCATTTTGTTAAGATGGAACTTATTTCCATTAAACAATAATGCTCTTTTTCCTTTCGTAGTTGTTATAAATTCACAAGTTGCAATTTCATCTGTAAAACAATAATTATAAATAATTAAACACAACTGTTATTAAAATAAAAAAATAGTAATAGTAGAACAACCCCATGTCTAAATTGTATGTATTTTTTCATATGCAAGGATAGCCAACAAGTAGACGGCTTTCGAGTACAGAGAGAGAGATAGCCATCTTCTACAGACACCAAAGGTTAATATTGTGTTGCCATTTATCTTGTAGTCGAAATGCCTCATTCACAACTTTACCGGCTACCTTACCCCCCAACTAAAACAAGACAGTTATAAATAATTACGCAATAACAGCATAATAGATAAGGCAGTCGTGGATGGGACTTTTTAAAAAATATCCCTTTCTGTCAAAGGGATATTTTTTATATTATAACGAACGGTGTCCAAAACGTAAATCAATTATACAAAGCAATTAATCTGTGTTTAACATATTTTTTACAAGCAAGTGATCTGTTAAACACTAATTAATTTCTTGTTAAAATTAATTGGCGTTTCCGAAACCGGGCGTAAATATGTTAACATTCCGTTGCTTTTCGTGCGGGTGTGGTTCTGCAAACCGAAATACGAAAGTCTAATAACTACTTTGGTCGGAATAAGAAAGGCGGGATTACTCAACTCGACGATAACGTTGCAGAATATCGCCTAACAGTCACAATGGTATTGACATGTATATCCTTCGATTGCCTTAGCATGTCTCTGGCGAGTAGCTAATATATAGACTAGGTATTTGCTTACCTGTTAAAGCAGCTCTTCAAAAGTGCGGTCTGGAATAACATGACGAAAATGCTTTGCCAAATTTTATCTACGTTACCACAATTCACACTCATATAAAATGTGCTTAACATGACAAAATCATTATCTATATTTATATAAAATGTGCGTGCCGATAAAACTTAAAAGGGAGTCCTGGTACGATAAAGGGACTTATATAGTGTGATAGCTCTTTATCCCCCCTTGAACAAGAAAGTTCCCGTTTTAACCTAAAGGGCATGTTTTTAAAGATATAAGGGCTTTTCCAACCCTTCAACTTGGAAATTAAGTGTAGTGGCGCCATCTGTTGTCGAGTATTAGAAATTCATTCAGAACAACGATTTGGGTTGCATTTCGAAAGGCGCTGCGAGAAATTGCAGCATGTGCAGTAATGGCGCGAAATTTTAAATTTCAATTTCAATAAAGTCTTAAATTACATTTGTTATATTTCAACTACCATAGTTAAGTAAATAAATTAACGACTTGGCTCGGACTCAAAATAATTAATGCATTTGCGTGGCGAGGTAGTTAACAAACTTAATTAAACCAAAGTAAAGACAATTCATAATAATTTATTTTATTATTTACAAAATCGTTTATAAAACAATTTTTTTACAATAAATAATTCAATTTTGATGTGTTGTATAAAGACTTTAATATATTAAGTAGATAATATTTTACAAAATAAATTAAAATTCAGGCAGGTAACTATCTTATAATTTTAAATATTCTAATAAAACCCTTCTGATAATTAATTTGCATTTGCCAGTGCGATTTTTGTATTTTCATATGGCAGCAATCTGAGTACTAATTATCATGAATATTAAATGCCAACGTTTATCTGTATGTGTAGATTGTTACACGTTTACGCTTCAATGACAACACATTTAGCTACGGCGAAAAATGTATGTGGCTAACCTTAGCTAAATAACGATAATTATGGTTTGAGTCAGTTTTCTATCGCGCCTAAGTATATATTGCTTTTGCATTAACGCGCATTGCAAGTTGAAGCGAGACAGACTATTGTCAATGGAGCATATGTGGCCACCTATTTCGCCGTAGCACAACCACAAAGCAAAACAGCGACAACACGCGACAAATCTTCGGGCAATCAATGTGGACAATAATGTGGCCGCAACATTATACAAGATAATATTATACGCAAAGGTAACGTACAAGCTAATTCTTATCTCAGAAAAATAAGCGTCAGCCGTCTAGCTGTTGGCTTCAGTATAGGCAGAGGGAATATAGTAACTTTTTATATATATTTTACACTAGCTGACCCGGCAAACGTTGTTGTGCCAACTTTGTATATACTTTTCCGTTTTTTTCTACATTTTTTTAGCTTTTAAACCTAATCTGAACCTCCAAGAATATTTTGAAACCAAAATTAGCCAATCGGTCCAGCCATTCTCGAGTTTTAGCGAGACTAACGAACAGCAATTGATTTTTATATATATATAGAAGATATATCACCTCATGGGTGTAGAACGAGCGTATAATTCTTTTAACCGTGTAGCTGTAGCCTACAACCTTAATTTTTATCACATAAAAGTAAATTATATCATTGCGAAATTCTACTTTAACAGATTAAAAAACATTGTTTTTTTATAGTGCCAGCTTTCATATACTTATAAAATATTAGTCTATGGTGCCCGTTTTGTGCTTTGTTTTGTTTGTACTGATACTAGCTGTTCCTGCGATTACGTTCACGTGACTCGCACACATTACTTTCACCTAGTTGCATAAAAAAGTAACATATATTACTCAAAGTTAATGTAGGTTTACAATTTTGAAAAAAAAAATTAACTTGTCCATTGCAATGAAACAAATAAATCTTAACTCTTTATAATATTAATGTAGGCACATATACTTCTAAAATACAATATACACAATAGAGCTAAAAAATCTGATTTACATACATTAGCTAGATATTTTTCACATACCCATCTTTTTTATTCACGAGATTTGTCTTTTGTTATCTCAATAAATATAATTTACGTATGCACATAATACATTGTAAAGAAATGGCATACGAAACGCTTAATTATTGCTCATTATATTGATAAGTAAATCAACTTATCAATGTATCTATATATTTTGATTGCATTTTGAAATTAGAATTAACGCACACATACCGCAACAATCTGACGTATGACGTACATACCGCAACAATCTGACGTATGTCGTACATACCGCAACAATCTTACGTATGACGTACATACCGCAACAATCTGACGTATTAAAATATATATTTTGTTTATATCATATGATAAGCAAACAAAATGTTTCTCCTAATAGTAGAGCAGCCCAAGAGGGGATTTTGGTATTTACTCGAGCGCGTCAGATTAACGTAGGGAAGCTACCTCGCATGCTGTTGAGGCTCTCCACCAAATATAAGCCATTTCTATAGAGGGGGTAACTAGGGCAGAAAAAAAAAACAAAATAAAGATAACTTCGGCTTGTAGAAATTATCAGATTGTATTTTTTTCGTTATTCTTACATCATTTCTTATATAATCAAATAGAATTAAGACGCGCTCGAGATGTCAAAACAACGTTTTCTCTGCAAATTTTTGACCCTCCCACTCCCTTACGCTACACTTGAATCGGCAGATTTTCCAAATTTTTGGGAGGAAATTAAAATTAACCCGCCATATATTAATCTGACGCGATTTAGTGTAACCATGGCACAGATTTTTTGAAACATTTTTTTTATCTGTAGTTTTTTCCCTACTATTGAAATGAAAAACTTTATATAACCTTTTATTTTTCCTATAATTTAATCTACAAAATCCAATAGGTACCTACGACGCTCGAGTAACTACCGATTTAACGTCTTGGGCTCCCCTACTATACAACCATTGCCTATAGACACCAAAGATATTAATGGTGTGTTACTATCCTTGTGGCGGGGTCTTAATACTACACGCGTAAGTTTACCAGCTACCTTACCGTCCAAACCTGAACACGACGGTGTCAAGCACTGACGTTATTGCGCCAGGAATAGGTGAGGCTGTGGTACCAGACCCGGCCTAGACAATGCAGAACCACCTAATTTTAAACATATGAGTAGCTATATCCCAAAAAAAAAAAGCAGTGTGTGTTAATAAATTAAATACATTATAAAAGATATTAGTGAAAAATATACAACTTAGATTCAGAAATCTGCAACAGGTCTTGAATTTATTTAACTAGTACAATTTAATGATTATGTAATTGTCTAACTCGTATTATAACATTGTCTATGGTAGTCACAAAAGCAGAGCAGCCTGTAGTTTTCCTGACACATCGCCATCGAATTTTCGCTCCTTCGTTTTGGTGAACTGTGAACCTCTGGTTACCGATGTCTAAGCATCGTTTTCCGCTTAATGTATATCCAAAAAAGGCTGAAACAAGATATTTTGGACAATAATCGCCCGCCACTTATCCTGAGAAAGTATTGGTAGTTTTTAAAATAAATATAAAGAAAGGTAATCTAATGAAATATATTTAATATAAATTAATTTGGATTTGCATAACAACAGAATAATCTTTAAAAGTTTGAATCACTGGCAGAAACTATTTTGTATCTATGACCTTAGGCACTGTCATACGTCTCCACAGAATGCGACAACGAGCCCGATTGCGTTTTTAATTTTTTCTCGAATTATCGTAGCATAATGTATGAAAACTGAAAATATGTGCGATATAACCATAGAGGTATATCGCGTATCACGCATATAATACATAGGGCAGACAAGCTGACAAAAAGTTATCTCGTCGATAGAGTTTGAAAGTAATGAGTTTGGTACTAGTTTTACTTCTTAAAGACTCTTGTGCAGCATAGAAACATGGCAACAATCATGACATCTTCGGTCGTTAATTACAGAAAATCAAATGTGCACATTTTACAATTTTATCTACGATTCCATAATGTTCATGCGTCGTTAAAGAGAAATACGTATACCAAACCAATGTTCTTTCTTTTTCTATCAATGAGATATTTTCACTTACGTACGTACTTATGGTAATATACTTAATATTGTCATTAATATGCGCGGCTGCATTGTTCCATGCACCGCCGTTGTGTTGTACGACGAAGTGTGATAATTCCTGTCCTTCCATTTCTGCCGCCATTATCAGTCCCTTACGCATTTCAACTTGGCGAGTAAGGTAGGCGTTAAATTGTCCATGTTGGCTTGATATTTTTATGGTCAATGTTATAATTATATTATAACTGATTACATGATGTTGCGCTGATAACTGCATACATAGGGTATAAAGCATTAATAAACATAGATTGAAAAAATACCAGTATGAATAAAAAAAAGACATTCTTTGTCTATTTGTGTATTGCGACTTGTCATCCTACTACATCTAGATTTTCTGCCAATGAATAATTATGCCTATGAGACATTAGTTTGCATTGATTGTACCTTATTGTTCAACATAAAATATACTAGTGATAGGCATATAGGTAATGGTAGCCAAAATAATTTGTGCGTTGAAACAATACCCTGGTGCATTGGCGCAGAGCTCCGTCACTTCGTAATCATGACACTAGTGAGTAAAAATTAAAATGTTCGGATTATAATAACATTTCATTTATTTTAATAAATCTTTAACATAAAACAATATTATGTCTAATTTATAAAAATTAAATAAATAATAGACAATGTACAAAAGGAAAACAACTTTATAAACGACCTATATAATGGAATGAATACAAACGAGCCATGTACAAAAGAACTGCTAGGGAGAACCGGGCGCTAATCCACACTCGTAAATATCAACTGAGCATTCTGCTCGTCTTTTAGCCGGTGACATTATACGAGTATTATTTCATCAGGCAAGTAAAAATCGTCACTTTTAATTACTAGTTAAAATTCATGGCACGTTATAAATTTTAACTGGTTATTAAAACTGAAGATTTTTAAAGTACAATAGGCCCACCTCTCGTATCCACCACTGCAACTTCTGTAAACCAGAATCAACAGTGAAGATTTTTAAGCATACAAAAATTTCGACTTTTGCTGAATTTGAACCAGGGACTCTGTGACATTACCCTATTAGACCACGGTGTTAGCAGTCAACCTGTTTTTTTAATATAACAATTTTTACATTTGTATATTTTCAATATTGTTCAAAATTTTTAACAACTTAATTCGACTATTGAAAGCTTCTTCAATGTCATTTTGATGTTAAATATTTTATAACTGATTATTGAATTTTAACTTATTTGTAAAATTTTGTTTGTCTTTGTACTTATTGTAATTATCTTTGTAAGTATCTTATTCGAGTACATATTTTAATACTTGACATTAAATGATTTTGCTGTCCATATACTAGACTTTTACATTAGTCTTCAAATTTTTATCAACGTCGTAATGATCGTGCATTTCTTTGTACTTGATTATTGAAAGCTTTTTTCATGTCACAATAATTATGAATATCTGTACTCTTGGCAGTTGAAAACTTATTCCATGGCGTATTTCTTGTAAATATTTTAATACCTGATTATTGAAAACTTCTTCAATAATTTAAAAGTAATATTTGACTATCGAAAGCTTCTTCAATAGCCTAATGATTGTGAATATCCTTATATTTGACTATTGCCCCTTCAATTGTGGTGACGGTGGCTCGACATCGATTATCCTTTTTAACGCAGACCCATTGCATTCTTATACCTTTACTGTCGCTGCGTTTATTGAAACGATGGGTATCAATGATCAATAGTGGGTTTCCGTAACGGGTTGTTGAATATATCGGTACATATCCTGCAAGAAAATTAATCAGAAAATTAATAATATTTTTTATGAGACATGTTCAAATTAAGATTTGTTACCGTTAATTTAAATAAAGAATTCTGGTATACATTATATAAAATATAACGTATAACGAAAAAAGGTCTAACGATTCGGACAGTAATTTTTATGTTAATAAAGTTTTGTTTTTAAGTTTAGTAGATATGTTTGTATTTCTTGAAAAACGCCAATAAAAATAAAATAATTATACAAAATGTTTTCGTCGAAGACACGACTTAAGAAAAAAATATGTAGTGAAATACTCAGGTACCTGAGGTTCTTTAAAAGCAGTAAAATTGCAAAAACCGACTTAATTTTACGTTTTTTTTTTTTTTGCAAGGAACAATGTCACAAATTTAGTACAGAAGGAATTCAAACAGTTACCACGACGTCAACGTGATGTGTTCCGGCTTAAATAATAAAAGCCTGTACTTTTGATATGGTTTTATATGTAAGTCACGAATAAAGCAAAGTATCATTAGAATACATATAAATATATTTTCATTTGTTCTAATAAAAAGCAATAAAGCTAAAAATAGGAACTTAACATATTTTCTAAAAGGGTTAATTAAAAAAATAGAATTATTTATTAAAGAAGATTATATTAACATACACACAGCTATTATTATGTAAATTCAAATAAAAGGCACTTATGAAACATATATTTAAAAACGATATTAAATATAATAAAGATATGGTAGTCATATAATCATTTTGTTAAAATATCACCCAAACTCCTTACTGTTAACAATGTTAATAACTTAATATAATGAAACACAATTCCCGTGCTAGGAAATTAACATTTTTTTAAACAAAGTTAAATAAAAAGTTAACTTTGATTATTTTCTTTGTTCAAAAATATGTAAATTTAATACTTATACTTTAAAACATCTTCAGCCTTACAATTAAAATATTTGCGATATCAGTAATTCTTGATAGTATTGCTATGTCCAAATTAACTGCTAAGTCCAAGGAAATAAACGTGTTTTTCTTTTTGGCATAATTGTGTAACAAACTTCTAATTGTACAAACATACAAACCCATTATTAATTTAAGACTATTTCAATACAGTTTGACTAATAATATATATTAGAAAAGATTTTTATAATATTTTTCTTTGTCATAGATTTAAGTGACAATAATTTGATAGATACTTATATATAAAAAACTTTTAGTAATCAATGATTTGTTTTCCGTTTTAGTCTGGGCCACCTGCGTCTTTCTTACGGATTGGCCAAACGTGGTACATTCATGATCAATAACACTAGGTGGTAGAATTCTGCAATGACGTGAGAGTTAGTTCAGAACTCTACCTAGTAATAATATTATGTTTTCGTATCAACATTTGGCCTTTGTTTTTTTGCCACAATAACGTTTCTCTCTTCCATGTTCCAACTTGGAGTTTATGGTAGTCGGCAAACTTATACAAGTGCCATTTACATCTTTGTATTAATAGTTAGTCCAGAAAAACACATTAATGTTGATTAAATAATTTGTTACATTAATTAAACTATTTGCCTTGGACTCAACTGCTTCCGCTCACCGATGTGTCATGTATACTAGTAGATCACCAGCTGAGCGGCCAAATTACAAATGATTGTGTTGTATATTCAGTTTACATATAAAATGGTTCACCATGCTAATGCTGGCGCCGCAACCACTTCGCGAACGTTTCACGCAATGCCACCAAGTCTTAACTCCATACGAAGATGTCCTTTTAAATCTATGTTCTCCGACCATCACGATGAGATTTCCTCTTTGCGATTTACCGAATTTCACTGAAAAATAAAAGAAAACTAGATGTACCTCTTATAAAACTACTTATCATACGATTCAAATAACAATTACGACTAGGTATATTTGTACCAATATTTACTAATAGACAAAGACCAGAGAGATTAATATACTACCTACTACAGAAGGTATGCTAAGTATAGGTAAGGTAAGGTATTCCATTTTGGAAACAGTCGCTGCAACGCTGAAATAATAACAAATTGTAAAACCGTCATAATTAAGTACCCCTGCAGCGTACAATAGCGAATAATATATACATATTTTGCGACCAAAAGGTTTTAACCACCGCGATTTCATGGTGCTTATGCGTTTCATTTCGAAGCTATGAAGCAGGTGCAATACATAGACTGTGTACATAGTGAGCGGCCCACAAGTAGTGTGGCGCATTCCTTATCTGTACGTTACTACAATGACAAAGAAAATTTACGAACACATTGATTTGAGTTCCTGCGTATCGTTCAATTTTAAGTTATTTATATCTTTCTTTTAAGAAAATAAAACATAGAGAAGGGATATACTCAGTTTTATTCAAGAATTTAAATATATCGGTATTTTGTGGTAAAGTTATTGCTCGCGGCATGACATAACGTTACTTTCAAGCATAGCGTTATCCAAAAATGCTACAAAATTTGTTAAGTGTTTAATAACGTTATTCATTACGTTCTGTTATACACTACGAATTAACGTTGTGGTATATGGTATTACGACATTGTCTTACGTTACGTCTTACGTTACGTTGAAACGCTGCGAGCCAATCACGAAACAGTATGAAACGCGCATACATATCGATATTATAACGTTGTTTAGCGTTAACAATTTCGTTCTGTTATTTGAATAGCGATACATATAATGTTTGAAAATAATTTTGTTACCGAGGTATCTAGGTTCTGTTATCTGATAACGTTTTAAATCCTTGGTTTTATAATTTTGTATGCACTAAATTAATAACCATGGGTTTGTTTAACAAATCAGTTGATCGCAATCGTTAGTCAACTTTCATTTTGTCTTGTTTATTGTCACGTATAGCTTCGTCGTAATCGATGCGATAGAATGAGCCCCAATCAAGGTGGTTAGTCTCCATCACCGTATTTATTGACTTTGACTATTACCGCTTACTTTTTAAGATAAACGGATAACAAACGTAAGTTTCAGGCCCTTACTGAATAAAATTCTTAGATCGAAAACACCGATAACATTTTATCAGATCAGGGAATCGAACCAGAGATCTCATGATTTGAGTATAATAAACTAACCACCACACAAGTGAAGCAATCGTATGCACTTAAATGAAAAAAAATTACTAGTAGAAAAATTTCTAAGGAAATATTGTCGAAAAAACACTCAAGATTTTTTGTCAAATGCAACTCTCAAACGAAAAAATCATTTTTGATGCAATTTACGGTATTAGACGCAGTTATTTTAAGGAATAGAGCTAATTCAATTTGGTACTTAACTTGTACATTACTGTGGAAGTAATTTATTAAAATTATATTGTTTCACTGATTTTTTTTGAGGTTTTTCAAAATTCTTCAGAGTCAAATCGGTTTCAACTTTTTACGAAGTTTAAGTTAAGCAGAACCCAATATAAAACCATCAAGCGCCTTTCGATCAACCAAGCCTATCAAAAGTTATGAGATATTTACACACACACCACATACGCACACACACACATAAAGACAAACTGACATCATCTTGAAAACAGTCGGAAAAGTTTACTAGGACCTCAAAACGTGGAGATCTGGTGAAGATCCGCCGTGTTGGTCCCGGCCTCCTTTGTAGAATAGGCCAACTGCCGTTCTGCCAGGCAGGTCGTAAAAGGCGACCGATTGGCTATCGAGTCACTACCATCGTGGCATCTAGGTGGTAGAGTTCTGCATTGTCTCGCCCGGGTCTGGTACCACCGCCTTACCTATTCCTGCCGCAATAGCGTCAGTGCTTGTCGCTGTCATGTTCCGGTTTGGAGGGTAAGGTAGCCGGTAAACTTATGCATGTGGCATTAGACCTCGCCACAAGATAGCAACGCACCATTAACATCTTTGGTGTCTATAGGCGATGGTTGACTCTTTCCATCAGGAGACCCATCTGCTTGTTTGCTATCTTATGATATAAAAAAAAAAAAAAAAAGACTCGATTTTCGACAATCGAGACAAAATCAGTAATTTCCTTATCTACACATGTAGCGGGAAGTTAAAAATAAAAATAATCGGAGGTTTTTTTTTTCTTTAATCAAAAATTCGATATAACAGTTTCTACATATTATTGAAAATATAATCTTAACGCAATAAAACTGTAACAACCTACTTCCAACCTTCCGTATCTCTGAAATCCTGAATTTTATCTTAACTTAATTTACATGGAACCAAATTGGAAGTTTATTCTCTTCAACCATAAAATAATTTTGCAAATCCGTCCACATATGACAGAGTAATGTCCGAATCAGGGTTGTTGCTGACGCATGTTTTTACTGTATCAACAGATGCTGATTTCTTTTTAGCTCAATTTTTTAGATTTTTTTATGGAAGATCCGCAATACGAGAGCTCTTGCAGTTGCGTTGCAGATCTTTTAAAAATGAGTAAGCTCTTTTCTTGAAGGTCTCTATGTCGTATCTGCCGGAAATTGATTCCACAAAGGAGTAGGTCGAGGCAAAAAGTGCCAGGAGAAACACGGTTGTCGATTTCCAGACATCGAGATGGTGAGGGTGGAACTTTAAATTTTGACGCAATGTCCGTTGATAGAATTCAGCACCAGGAATTAATCCAAACAACTCGTTGGAATAATCTCCATGATAGATACGATAAAAGATACAAAGCGAGCCTACATCTCTGTGTAAAATCTCTCTTATGCTGATATTAATAGATTACTTAAAAAAAACATATACTACTCTATAATTATTAGCATATATTTCACTACGCACGCAAATTTCTAACTTCCAACAAATTATGTTGACAAAACAATCGAACGAGTGAACTAGTGGCAGTTTGCTTTTAAACAGTCTTGATTTATTAAAACTATATTTGACTTAATCTAGGACCTGCCTTCAACATACATGTTACGACTTTAATGTCAGCATTAAAAATCAGCGTCGATTGTTGTTAATGCGGATGCAGATGCTGATATTAAAAATAATGCTGGTAATCCGCGGATGCTGATATTTGCAACAACCCTAGTCCGAACATACATAAAATAAACATAATATAAACATCCAAATTGAGAACCTCCTCCTTTGTAGAAAGTCGGTTGAAATAACAGATTAACCCAAAAATATTTTAAACATGAGTGTAACAAATAGGAATTGTACTTTTTGTGTTTATTCATCAATAAAAAAATGTTCTTATTTTTTTTCTATAGTAACACTACTTACTTAATTAACAATAATCAAAAATTATATAACATGTGATATATTTACATGAGGAATATATCGTTGTATGACAGGGAACACTCATTAAGTATAGACCGCGGTTCCAGGAACATTTTTATTAAAAAAAAATAATTACATTAAATATTTCTTTATTCAAGATCAAGACGTATTTTTTTAGACAAAATGGAACCTCTTTTTAGGCAAAATATGTCTGTGCCAGGAGGCTACGCTCTTCCATATATTAAACAAATTGTATACACATATGCATTTGTTAGTTTATTAAACAATTTTATATTTATTTATTAATATTAGTAGTGATTGAAATCATTTTATACGCAACATATTCATTATATAATCTTTATATTATTATTATTTGTGTGGTATTTATTATCTGAAGTTAAAAATGTAGCCTTCTATGTTGATATGTGTGTGTGTGTGTGTGTGTGTGTGTGTGTGTGTGTGTGTGTGTGTGTGCGTGTGTGTGTGTGTGTGAGAGAGAGAGAGAGATTGTGTGTGCATGAGTGTGTATGTGTATATCCAATTTATTTAAGATATTCGCTCGACGCTCTTCGAAAAATATTGAATTGGGTAACTAATAAAGTTAGGTAAAAAAGAAAACTTTTGAGTGTCAGACTAAAAACAGTTTCCACTTTACTAACTAAGACAAACTTACCCTTAAATTATAATAATAATTAACAAGCTGTTGTGAGAAAATCAGGTTGTTTTTAAATTGATTAATATAAAATTTAAAATCTCATAATTCCGATATCTTTAGAATGGAGAACTCGTCAGAAAAACCATCGAATGTGTAGGACAAATGTTTTTTCGTACGTACTTTATAAAATAATTAAGCGATTAAAGTAAAAAGCTAATTGTCGTTATTCATCAATATTTTTCCTTTGCCAAATTAACATGTTCGAACAGCCTTTTTTAGTTTCCCGCTATGAGATTTTTCGAAGAAAAAAAAAGATGGGCGTCCCGTCAAAACGAACTCTATTACTAGGCGATAGAGTTTCGCAACATCTCACTGTCGTGTTCCGGTTTGGACAGTAAGGTAGCCGGTACACTTATGCATGTGGCATTGTCATCCCGCCACACGGATAAGAACACACCATTACATTTTTGGTATAGTCGATAGTTTCTCTTTCCTTACAAGCGCGCACACACACACAACACACACTCACACACTCATGATATAAAATAAAAATATATATATATATTTTTAAATATATATATATATATTTTTATATAATAAATATATAAAAAAAAACTTACTGGATATAAAAAAAAACTTAACATCACCCAAAACTGTGCTCAGTGAGTTTTACCTGTCAACCAACGATATACACATGTACCTAAACAAAACGTTGCGTAATTCGGCAACGGTTATAACGATTTAGATGAAGTTTCGTATTCAGATAAAGTTCACCTTTATGTATTTATTGTAAAATCGCAATTTTACACCATAAAATGTTATTTGCTACTGTCCGCTCTCATGATGAAAGTTCCATATAGCGCCATCTCGGGAATTTTTATGGGACTTGTGTTATTGTCAATGGATGTTAACTGTTTCCTCGTGTTGACCCGGGCTTGTTTTAAGAATAGATTATTTGCCTAATGGCAAGGCGTCTCGTAAAAGGCCAGAGGAGACTAATAAGGTGTCTTTAACATGATGTCATCTAAATAAGTGGTAGAGTTCTGCAACACCCTTACCTGTTCCTGTAGCAATAGGGACTGATCCTATCCGACCGAAGATTGTCGCTGTCGGTTTCCGGTTTGGAAAGTACGGTAGCCAGTAAACAGCATGGCATATGTTCCATCCTTGCCTTACGGATAACAACCCACAAATTACGTCTTCGATGTCTATAGGCGATGGTTATTTTCACCAGGGCAGGAGAACCATGCGTTTGTTTGCTTTTCTACGTAGCTAACTGAAAATACTTTGGAAAATCCAAAAACGGGGTGTAATCGTACCAAATTAGTACATACATACAGACAGACTCAAAAAGGTTTTTTCATTTACTTGTTTTATACGATAGATAAAATAATTGTCTTTTAAAAATATTAATAATGAGTGTTTTTTATAAACGTGTATTTATTTTATTCTTTAAGTGCAATATTAATATTATAGAGACGTTTTTACTTTAGAAAGTTGCTTGATTTTGGTAAGGCAAGAGTAGAACACTACCTCAAGTTCACGGTGAGGCGTGCAATACATTTTTCCCCGTGTTGGTCCCAGTCTCCTTTGAAGAATAGGCCAACTGCCGTTCTGCCAGGCAGATCGTTAAAGGCGACCGATTGGCTATACAAGTCACTAACACCGTGGCTACTAGGTGATAGAGGTCTGCATTGTATCGCCAGGATCTGGTACCACCGCCTTACCTATTCCTGCCACAATAGCGTCAGTTCTTGTCACTGTCGTGTTCCGATTTGGAGGGTAAGGTAGCCGATAAACTTATGCATGTGGCATAAGACCTCACCACAAGATAGCAACGCACCATTTACACCTTTGGTGTCTATAGGCGATGGTTGACTCTTTCCATCAGGATAAGCGATGGTTGACTCTTTCCATCAGGAGACCCATCTGCTTGTTAGCTATCTTATACTACAAAAAAAACATTGAAATTTTGTGAGATGACGCGATATGACATATACATTTTTATCTGAATATGTTTAAAAAAAACACAATTTTACAAAAAATTTCACTCAGGTACCAATAGTTAATAATTTATAAATGGTTATGGTCATTTTTCAATACCAAAATAACATTATCTAATGTGGTGACGGTGACCTTACAACCCGCTGCGGCTCTGTTGCAGGCCCAGTAGATTCTTCGACCAGAGTTATGCTTGCAGTTGAATCGGTAACGCCCGTACAGCATCAGGGGTTTCCCACGCTTAGTCTGTAATATTATTGGCTCTGGAAAGAGGATCACACAATAAATAAAACTGGATGAAATATGAAGAAAATGCTGCGGTTGATGAATTATTCCATCTCGTGCAGAGAAGTAAACCTTTCCAAGAGCTGGTAGTCAACTATTAGTAATAAGGTGACTCTTATAACGATATCTGGTATGTCAAGAGGAAACTGTAGGAATATCGCGTGTCTACTATTTATTTTTCTTCCTACACATTGGGATAACCCAAATATCAATTAATATTTTTTGTTGACTTTTTTATATATAAGGTAGCAAACAAGCAGTTGGCTCTCCTGATGGAAAGAGTCAACCATCGCATATAGACACCAAAGATGTTAATAATACGTTGCTATCTTGTGGCGAGGTGTAATACCACATGCATAAGTTTACCGGCTACTTTACCCTCCGAACCGGAACACGACAGTACGGACTCTATTGCGGCAGGAATAGGTAAGGCGGTGGTACCAGACCCGGGCGAGACAATGCAGAATTCTACCACCTAGTAGCCACGAAGGCAGTGTCTTGCATAGCGAATTGGTCGCCTGTTATGACCTGCCTGGCCGAACGGCAGTTGGCCTATTCTTCAAAGGTGCCCGAACCAACACTAAAACACTTTTAAAACTTACGCATTATTTTTCTGTTTAACATATCGTTGGATTACAGGTAAAACTACGTACAATTTTCTGTAAAATCAGTGTACGGACGAAAATTTTACGTGATAGCGTAATAAGAAAATAAGATCGTGCCTCCCTATCGATTGTTCCGCGCTCTCGCTTGCACGCTCGGCTCAGGCGGAACGTGACAATGGGTTATGCTTTCTCGTTCGTACAGCCGGTGTTCACCAATTTATAAGACATTTTCACGTCAAAAATTCATTTATATCATTACTTTCTAAGACACGGACAGGAAAAAACTAATTAAAATGTCTGTTTCAAAATTTTAACGATGTCAATAAGTTTTTCCGGTCGTATGACGATATAGCAATGAATAGAATAGTCCAATTACCGTCCCGTTAGTCGAGTGGTTAGCGAACCTGACTACGCAATCGACGGGGCTCAGGTTCGATCCCCGACGCGGACAAGCATTTGTGTGATGAGCATAAATGTTTGTATTTCCGGGTCTGTGTGTTTATTAAATATATTCTAGTATGATTTATGAGTGAGAGTTTATTGCGTATAATCTATGCTGCGACGTTACTCATTTCGAACAAGTGAGTGGACACACCCGGCGCAATCAATTGAGTTAGCGCAATTGCGCAGCGCACCGCAGTGTTACACATGTTTACTTCGGGGATACGGGCGTAAAATACTTGTTTTTTTATCATGCTAATTTTACATATATTTTTTTGAAACGAAGTTCCTTATCGCGCGTTCTGAAAGGGGGCTAGACGGAAAAAATTCTTACGAAAAGTTGTCACGACACTTTTTGCTATAGTAAGCTATTGTAAGCTGTGCGGCGTGCGCATGTTTCTCTGTCTCTCTCTCTCTCTCTCTCTCTCTCTTTTGAAAGCAAGCCAGATATTTACATTTCTATTTCGCATTAAACAGTGTGGTGTCGCGACGATTATTTTTGTTCGGTGTATACAGGTTTTTTGTAAATAATAATAAAAGGAACTTCGTTCCATCCGGGTGACCCTTGACACCTCTCAAGTTTTTTATTTTAATACTCTTTATTTCTATATTATTGATTATATCGAATATAATTACGTTTCCTCTGAAGAATCAACCTCTCTCTCTCTCTCTCTCTCTCTCTCTTATAGAAAGCAAGCCAGATATTTACATTTCCATTTCGCATTGAACAGTGTGGTGTCGCGACGATTATTTTTGTTCAGTGTATACAGGTTTTTTGTAAATAATAATAAAAGGAACTTCGTTCCATACGGGTGTCCCTTGACACCTCTCAAGTTTTTTTTGTATAAATATTTGATCGAAAGCCATCAAGTACTTTTAGCGTAATACGCGTACAATGGCAGGCCCCTATTACATATTTGATATTTGTACGTTTTCCAACAATTAGATGGTTAGGTAGATTTATATTTTATTCTGCAGGGTCTATTTTCCTAGCTATTTACATGCCAGTTCTTGCCTATCGACTACTAGGGAGATGTGAAAAGCATAAATAAAACATTAGCTTTTGCATTAAAAATTGAATTTATCAAATTGCGTAACTATTAAATAACAGTTTAGAAAAATAATTAATTATATAATTTATTAAAATTTATTATATCAATTATAAATAATAATAATCAAATAGATCATTTACTACCTATTAACAAGCTACTTACGAAGTTAACAATTTCTTAAAGCAATATTATATAATAAATAAGTGATTAGGAGTATAATAATCGTAAATTTTAGTTTTTTCATATTTTATTGCAAAAAAATGTGATCCAGGAAAAAAAATATAAGCTAAGTGATACTAAAAATGCAGTTTTTTTGCAGCATAAACACATTTCACTTCAAAATGCTTAGAATTACAATATTTAAAAAAAAACAAAATCATTTATAAATATCCTAACCAGTGATGTAACCATATTTTGTTAAATCGATTTGATTTGTGTATGTATGTATATGTTTGTGTGTTAAACTCCGCCAGACTTCGAGTCTCTGAGATAAAAAATTTCTTAATAAAACTTTTGTCTGACCCGGGATTACGGGATCCCACGTTTAACACCACCACCCATGATCACGAGGTATGTATTTGTAAGTAAATTAATAAAATAGATTAACTTAAAATCGAATAAATATTGAACATTATTGCATGATTGGTATTAAGTTGCGTACATTCGGAGCAAAGGTCCTAAACGACACAATTCCCGACAGAGATGTAAAAAACTAAAATTAGGCTAAAATATTTCTTTCTTGATCCAATAGCCGACGACCAAAAGAAAAACCATAAGCTATAGTTAAATAAAAAAAATCCCAAATGTCATTTTTTTTTAAAATGTTACCACAGTTGTTACAAAAACATTCACCATGATGTGGTTTTACCCTTAATGATTATGGACAGATTTCTCTTTGACGATAATGTCATCGATGGTGGTTATCGACGCACGACACCCAGAAGCTACCCTACAGCACGTCCATAGAGCTCTGCTTCCAATACTTCGATTGTTCTTATTAAATCTGTACTTTCCCATCTGTATCGCTGGTTTACCAAATCTTGTAGTCGTAAATGTAGGCGCTGAAAAGATAACACAAATTATATTATTGTGATAAATCTTTTTTTTATAAGATATGTTATTTCATCTTGTGCAGAGTAGAAAAGCTTTCTAAGAGCTGGTAGAACCCTTAGTAATAAGAAACTGTAAAGAAGAAACTGTAGGAATATTGTGTGTCTACTATTTATTCTTCTACCTACACATTGGGATAACCCAAATATTAATTAATATTTTTTGTTGACTTTTTTATATATAAGGTAGCAAACAAGCAGATGGCTCTCCTGATGGAAAGAGTCAACCATCGCCTATAGACACCAAAGATGTTAATGGTGCGTTGCTATCTTGTGGGTTATCAGGGTCTTAGCGCCACATACATGAGTTTAACGGTTACCTTACCCTACATACCGGAACACAACAGTGACAAGCACTGACGTGATTGCGGCAGGAAATGGTAATTTTTATATTTTATAATTCTCTTGATGGGAAGATATAACCGTCGCCTGTAAACGCTGAACATGTTAATGGTGCGTTGCTATCCGTGTGGCGGAGTTGGAATGGGGTATTCATGTGCATATGTTTAACGGCTACCTTACTGGGGATAACCAGAACACGACGGCGACAAGTACTGACGCAATTATGACCGGATTAGACAAGATGGTGGTACCAAGCCCGGTTGAGACACTTCAGAACTCTACCACCTAGTTACATAGAATAAACATTTGTAACATTTTTAGACGGAATAATCGCGTAGCTGTGATCTAGTGATCAGATATCGGTGTTAACCTCGTGAAGTTCCGGATACGATTCCCAGGTCGGGCAATTAAAAAAATGTATTTTTCAGTTTTGTTATAAAAACAACTTTTTTTTCAGTCTTTGTTGTTCAGTTGCTCGGGATTGGATTAGTGCCCTGTTGGCGATAGGTTTGCCACCTACAACATGTGGAATTAAAAATTATCGGCTTTTTGTGGGAACAGTGGTTATATCTCTACCTACCTCTTTGGGGATGCGGACGTGAAGATACTTTTTTTAAGACGCAATCCGGATTTGAAATTCGAATAGTATAATCTCATGATCAGCAGCAGAAAATTATTACTGTACTGAGTCGACTTAAAAGAATGTGATGATTAAAAAGGCCCAATTTAGTATCTCTTTCTAATGCATGTATCCTCCTTTTTTCTTGCTTATGCTTTGGATGTTTGCTTTAAAGAACATGTACATTAAACATATTTAGTAAACGATATTAAATAAAACTGTGGAAATTGTTTTAAAATTTATTTCATGTTTTCGTTCAAAATAAACATGATTTTATATATTTTATTCAAAAGTCATGTCACATACATCGTATTCATATTTTTTTTTAATTTAGTACATCATTAATGTCAATTTTGTATTTGTGTGCAACGTTTTCGATTAGGTATAAAAAATTCATAGTAAAATATATATCTATTCTGCTCTATCTCTGTCAGGAGACACGAGGCAGAACGGATTCCCTAGAGGTATTTATATGGGTAACTCAAACGCTTCATTGGGACCAACTGCTTAAGTTCATTTCGAAAAAACAAACTGATTATTTTTATACTAAATCAAGTTAAATATAGCCGAATAATCTTAAATGTCTTCGGCGCGTAAAAAAATTTGGTAATATTTTTTATTGTTAGAATATATAAGGTCATTCCATAATAGATGAAAATATTTTAACCCAGCATTTGGTACGTCTAATTAAAGATATCCAGCTAAAAACAGATATCATTCAAGGGTGTGAAACTTTTTGGTTTGTAAGAATAAAATTTCGTATACGAATAAAATTTCATACAAATCAAAAAGTTTAAAATTCTTAAATGACGTTTGTTCTTAGTTGGAAATCTTTGATTAGACGTAACGAATGCTGTGTTAAATATTTTCACCTATTATGGAATGACCTTATGTATCAGACTATTTTAAACCACCTGTTGTAAATTAGAACAGTGTTGCTTAATATGATGTTTAATTTTTAATAATTACGTTTAAATACGTTTGATGTCATTCAATAAAAGTCATTCAGTAAAAAAACAAATTGTATTTGTTTTTTTACCTGCCTAAAATTTAAAATGTTTTAAAATGTGTAAAAAAATGTTGCATATTAAGCAACACTATTCAAACACGTTGTATAAAATAACTATGTTTAAAGTAAAACTCTTTTTAATAATTTAAAAACACACTTCATGTGTCTATATAACATATATATGTCTATATAATACATATTATGTTCAAAGAAGTTTAGTGATATCCAAACTAAGAATGCGAAAGATAAATGGATGTTTTAAAATATCAAAATATCGTTGATATACATTGATGATTCAACATTGATGTTAAAACTCCTAAGTTCGACGATACATCACTCTTTATGAACAATATTTTTTCATACCACCATTTATGATATTGTAACTGTGTAATTAACCAAGTAAACCGACATTGAATTTATTTTTTCTATGAATTTGGTTTCTAGAAGGAAGAATAAAGCTTGTAAGATCTTTCATCTTTATTTGCGTACGCAAGTTTTAGCTTACAAACAAATCAAAACACTCTCATTCTCAACAGCGAAAAGATTTCAAATAAAGCTCTTACAATTTTTAATAAAATTTTTAGGGGTGAAAAAATAACCGAACTATGTTAAATTTCTGTAATTTTTTTTCTTCTCCGAATTCCGGAGTAGTGCTTAGTCCCAAAATATTATTTAAAAAAGGCATATTTTAGAACAAACATTTTGTTAATAAACTTCGAAGTTTTTAAAAGCGATTTTGCATCTCTAATAAAAAAATAGGCAACTCTAATAAAGAAGAATAATTGAACACATTTTGAACTATAACTAATGATTATGAGCATGTTTAAAGGTGATAATAGATCCATCGACGACTACTACGGAAGCTTTACACCGAGGGTGCCTGCTGTTTTTGGAGCAAAACCAGGTAGCCTTCGGCCCTTGACTCTTGTTGTTCTTATAATATGAATACGATCCTACGTGGAGAATTGGTTTTCCGTTGTTTGTGTAAGTTATCACAGGTTCTACAACTAGAAGAAAACAGAGTTTTAAAACTTTTAAGGACATGAAGAGGGAGTGGCGGAGAACTGACGCTCGTGCATAGGATTGATGCATAATATTATTCTTAAAGTTAAATATAATCTACAAGTTAAAAATATTTACAAAAAAAATTTATGTATAAGACCAATCATAGTTTAAATAATGAAATTAAATAATTTTCATCGTACAACATTACGTATCAGTTATTGAGTTATGAGACACTATTACTATGCACTTGTACTGAAATTTCACTTTTAAACATATACTTTAATATATTACTCAACCGATTTCACTTTTTAAAGCATCTTCAGGATGTAATATACTTAACATTGAAGGTCAACAGGTTAAGTATATTACATCCTGAAGATGCTTTAAAAAGTGAAACCGGTCGAGTAATTAAAAGTATATGTTTAAAAGTGAAATTTAAGTACAAGTGCATAGTAATAGTGTCTAATAACAATGGAATTACATCAAGTGCCGACGATGGAAAGTATATATTATAGTTATAGAGTTATTTATTAAGGGTAAAGTTAATGCGATTCAAAAACGATGTCCAAAAAATGGTTACTCCTCGTCACTTTATCAGGACTAAATTTTAACCATTCAATTAATTTTCGATGACTTAATAATTTTTTCATATCTGTTACCACGAACTCACACGAATAGATGTCTCGCAGCAATAATAACTGACATTCGCCTTACATACAATATAATATATATAACGAGATTAGCTTCGTAGATACTTCTCACGGCAATTCGCGCAGGTTCATCCCTTACCAAAGCAATATTACTAATAGTTTGGTAACTTTATCTATAGTTTAGTGTATATCTCGGCAAGAGGTTGAAATATATGAGTCTTGGTCCCCGTGCTTGTTAAGCCTTAGAACGCTGCAATAGGCACTTGGAAGGCATTTCTGGTGCGTAGATGGCGTTTTCAAAGTATTATAACGAAATTTACAAAAAAGACACCTTTGCCACAAAACGTATATTTCACAACTTATAGAAAAGGCACGTATGAAATGAAGGTTACAAACAAAAAGATAAATTAAAACCAACATTACTAAAACATAAACGTCATTGTGTAGAATTATAGAATAATGATAATTCATCAAATAAAAATATATTTTTAATGCTTATCGAATATGTAAAAGGAGACTGTAATTTTTTATACTTTATTTCTCCTCGTGTCAATCCAAGTACATTTTTGAAGAATAGATCAACTACTTTATTGCTAGACATCTCGTAAAAGGCAAGAAAAACGCGTCACTAACATCGGGACTACTAACCTGATTGTAGGGTTTTGACACCACTGTCTCATCTACTCCTGTTGCTATAGCGACGATGCCGAAAATGTTAATAATACGTTTTTATACGTGTGGGTTTGAAAAGCTACTTACAGAAGTTTACCAGCTACCTTACCCTCCAAACCGGAATACGACACTGACAGGCAGCGGCGTGCACAGGATTATGATACTGAGTATGCGACAGAGTACTCGGCCAGAAAAACTTTTTCTTTTATAGATTTCAGCGGCGTGCACATGATTATGACACATTTTATTCATTCACTTACTATTAATTAAAATCATTTAAAACGTACGAACGTTTTATTAAAATATCTGTGAATGGCAAGTAAAGCACTGCTTTTCTGCCTACAAGGAGCGCACGCGCCTGCTGACAGGTACTATCGCTGTTGTGACAGGATTATATAAGGTGGTACCACACCCGGAGGAGACGATGCAGAACTTACCTAGCAAAAATACCACCTAGTAAAAATAACATCTGAAAGGAAGAATATGAGTCTTCTCCTACAAAAAAATATTTATACGAAGATGAAATAATAGAAACCTACATAAATAGAGATGATTTTTCTAGTTATTACCTAAATCAAAAATTTCTATGTACAAACGTAACAGACAAGGCATGCGCCACGCCACTTGTATTCCACTAAAGTGCAGTCCATGCACTGCACCTATGTCAGAGCACGTTGGATTATACGCGTAAGTGCCATGAAGCTGACGGCGGTCACGGCCTTTTGAGACAAGACATGCGCCACGCCACATATGTTCCACTAAAGCGCAGGCTAAAATGGACTGCACTTATGTCAGAACTCATTAAATTAACCGCGTAAGCGCCATGAAACTCAAGGCGGGTACAACATTTTGGTCGCGAATATACATATATTATGCTCTAATACACGCTGCTGCGCTGCATAATTTTGCCTTTTGTTGGACGATTTATTATTATTTCAGCGCTACAGCGAGTGTTAACGAAAATGAACATGACTTCTACTTCACATGGCTTCTCTAGCACGTAGTACATTAAAATCTCTGATCTAAAGTTTGTTGTAAGACAGTTCGTTAAAAATATGGCGGGATTATAAAAACCATTGCGATTCACGGATCCGTTGGCGACAGTAAAACTCAAAACCTGCTAGACCGATCTTAAAAATTTTCATACCATTAAAAGCTGCACTATCCAGGTGTAACAAAAGATATTTTTTTTATCCGATCCATCAAAAAGATGTTATGATTTAGTCATTAGTGCCACGCAAACGAAGCGCAAGCAGTAGCTAGTTAAGAAGATATTTAATGATTATGTTCATTTTTAACACTAACAATAAACTGATCAACAGAAGTCACAGACACGCGACAGCCGTTCCGCCTGCAGCTGCAGAACCAGGTGGCTTTGAGCCCCGAACTCCTGTTGTTCTTATAGAACTTGTAGTTACCTATGATCAAGACTTGAGTGCCGTAACGAGTTTTCGAAAACCTGTAACCTGTAAAAAATCCATTATAGACATTATTACCAATTTACAAAACGGGTTTTTAATGACCATATATACCGGTTATCTGGTAAAATACTGTATATATCGAAGTAAACAAGTAACATAAGTAAACAAAAAAATAATAAAATGCTTAACCACACATGCGTATTGCTTAACCACACGTAGTAAACCTGAACGAAACTAGTGTAGTAACATTCAAAAAATATGGTCACCGCATATGTACTAATGAGTCTAATTGCGAGTTCGATAACTGTTTACTGTTTGCCGTGCGCGGTGATCCGTACTAAACATTTTTATTGGATAAGGTCAGGATTAAGTAGGTACCTATTGTTTTTACATATAACACCCCTGGCTGTAATTATGGAACCACTCTTTTCGCGAGGCAAAAAGTGTCGAGAGAATCACACAGTAATATTATACATATAAGCCTATGTAATGGGTTAGCTAACCCATCGAAAAATCCACTAAATTTCTAGACTGGGTTTAGTTACGCTTTTTTAGAAAAACTAAACTTACTTAAGTAGAGATTTTTTACATCTGCAGTTTAGCTACTGATGGGTGGCAGCCACATCGCCGCATTTGTTTTTCCATCTTATATAATTGTTTAAATGAATAACAATTGTTGGTTTTAAAATATCGTTGAGGGTAAAATTTTAGTATCAATAATCCTATACTTTCTTTTGCCTATACTATCGCCATTATGATCCGTTTTCACATGAATAAATGACAGATACTGACCATTATTTGAACAATACGTAGCAGTTACAGTCGAAAATTCATTAATCATTATATTAATATTATAATGGAAGTTTGCATGTTTGGAGGGATGAATGGATGTTTTTTTTATATCATGAGATAGCAAACAAGCAGATGGGTCCTCCTGATGGAAAGAGTCAACTATTGCTATAGACACCAAAGATGTTAATGGTGTGTTGCTATCTTGTGGCGAGGTCTAATGCCACATGCATAAGTTTACCGGCTACATTACCCTCCAAACCGGAACATGACAGCGACAAGCACCGACGCTATTGCGGCAGGAATAGATAAGGCGGTGGTACCAGACCCGGGCGAGACAATGCAGAACTCTACCACCTAATATTGAATGGATGTTTATTACTCAATCATGCAAAAACTACTGAACGGATTTGAATGAAATTAGGGACACAGATAGATAATGACCTGGAATAGAACAAAGGCTTTGTATCCCAGAAAAATTTGGTAATCCCGCGGGATTCACCAAAAACTTATATATTGCAGTGGGCTGCACGCTGCAGCTAGCAAGTTATAAAATATAATTTAATGATTTAAAAATATAGTGTTTTATAGAAAAAGTACGAAATACACACAGAACTTCGATACTTATTTATTAAATCAAACAGATATTATGCACACTCCTTGCATTTTTAAACACAATTTCATTTGAAATTACACTTATATTGCATCAATCGAAAGATAATCTGAAAGTGACGAAATGACAAAGTTATTTTTTATTACTATTGGTGCGGCAAATGAATAAATAAATAAGAAGAAAATATTTAATAATTTAAGTGGCGATAAATAGAATTGAAATTAAATAGGAAACATGATCCGAAAATTAAGACATCTAAAAACCGACAGATATAGCCAGGACATAATATTGTGGTGGAGTTCCATTTAAACTTGGCCTTCGCTCGGTCACTAGAATCACCGTCCTGGGAAGATGATTATGATATGGGCCACTATACAAATTTCCAGACTAATCAAATTATCTTTTGAGAGTTGCAATAATATCGGTTTCGGCGCTATTATAATAATATTCAGTTAAGACGTTAGAAAAATAAAAAATAATAAATACCAGTGATCAAATATCATACATTTACGTCAGTGATTTAAAAGATAATAAATACGAAATACATTATGTAGGTTTATAGTAAACATAATCGTAAGGTTTGTGATTATGTTCATATTTCAAGCACACAATATTATCATTAACCATGGTAACCGAGGCGCGGCAGGCGTCACCGTGTTTATTTTTACTACGCGAACAGAACCACACAGATTTGACGCCCTTACTCCTGTTGTTTTTGTGGAATCTATTGCCGCCTAAGTGAAGAACAGGTTGACCGCGACTCGACATAGTGAAGTAGTGACCTGCAACGAAAGATTAAAGTTAGTACCATATTTCCGTTTTCATTACTTATTCACAGCTTAGATAGCTGCAATAAGTCATGTGAAAAGTCACCATAATGATTTAAGAGGCTGACAATACCTAATTTGTTGAAATTAATATTATTATTTAAGCAGTTTTTTAAGAAAAACTATTTGTTATAGCACATCACAAAAAATATATGTTAATAATATTCATGTGTCAAAGACCGTGGCCGGACTCGATACATAATTTAAAAAAAAAATTGAATCGACAGAAAATAATTGCGAAGATTGATCTAAAATCATCATTAAACGGTTAAAATATTTATTTTTTTGGCGTATAGGTCTGCAATTAAAAACATGAATTCATCACATTTATACTTAATATAAATATAGAAATTCACGGGACAAATTACACTGACTGATCTAACTCAAAAGTAAGTAAATTATTTGCTTGTGTTATGGGTGTTAGTCAACGATACTAATTATTTTTGTGTTATAGCACTCACCCCGTGCTTGGGAAAACTGGAAAAACTTTAAAAAAAATCCCTGCGTGTCGATATTTTTCTTTGTTGTTATTAAAGTTTTTCCAACGATACTAATACATAGAAATACATATATAAATACTTTTACATACATAATAAACACCCAAATCCGGAAATACATACATTTATGCTCATCACACAAATGCTTGTCCCCGTCGGGGATCGAACCCGAGCCCCGTTGCTTGCGTAGTCAGGGTCAGGGTAACCACTCGACCAACGTAAACTGCTTGCGGATCATATCTGACAAATAATCTGCACAGTTTTTTTTATTTCAATATTTGTTCTTTATAAGACCTGGCCGCCCAGTTTCACTGATAGTGGGCTCTCGTTTACTCCAATACAAAAAGACAGAGTGCGCGTTTTTGGTACTGACAGCGCCTTAATGCTTTATGTTTAAAATGAACACGAAGAAAACAATTATTGTAAAGGTTTATTATCTATTAGGAAGGTTCGTGAAACTCACTGAAACAATTACGTGTTTTAGTGAGACACAATCTTATTTGGCACGTATCACAGTGGAATCTTGTTCTGTTATAATGGCAATGCCTGCATCTGCCTACGTGTTCCTCCCTTACTGGCATATGTTTTGCTTGTTGTGTCCGAAATTTTTTACTTGGAATTGGTTTTGGTCGCTTGTCTTCTTTGCTTGATGGACATGCATCTACATAGATCTTCTTTTGAATATCTTGAAACAGACATAATTCTAAGTCTAATTTAATATTGCAATTCACCTTAATAGGAGATTGCACTTTAAAATTTAAAGAGTGAATTGGATGACTTAATAACATAAAGGTGTATTACGTACCCACGTAAGGTACATATCATTTTGTTATAACTACATTTTTCGATGTAATTTAAAAGTAACAACATTATACAAAAAGCTTTGTCTTTGAAATTATATAGTCATGTCACTCCTACAATTAAGACGATTCAAATAACAACTCATCTATATATTAAATCGTGAAACTAAAACTTTGAACCCTTTTTTTGTGCAAACTAAAACTTGAAACTAAAACTTTGTACGTTAAATCCACGGAAGGAGGAGTATGAAATTTCGCACATTATAAGTTAACATTGCGGAGGACCGCAAAAAACTAACATTTTTTGTAAATATGGATAAGAAATATGTACATTAAATTAACAAACAAAAGCATTACAAATTCATGTGACATACATGATAATACACACACACACACACATACACACACATACACACACATACACACACATATACACACAGAGACACAAACACATTCACTACTTTACAGCTAAAATCTGTTGTCAAACTTAAAATAGATTTTATTGTTTAAGCTCGAATTTCGAAAAGGGCGATCGCTAGTATGTAAAAATACGCCAAGCTATTTGTTCTGTACGGGGCTGGAAAGAAATTATCACACAATGTATGATTAATTCTTTACACGTCATGCGTTCAGCTTTAAAATATAGGTATTGATTATTTTTTAGAGCAGTAATAAACATAAACGTTTGCCCCTAAAGCATAAATAGCGCTAGCACTACGCACCCTTGAAGATGCTTTAAAGGAAAAACCGGTTGGATTACTCGTAATCTATTTTTTTTTTCTTCCTTATCCTATCCTATCCTTCTTAGAGTTGTTGATTTCTGCAAAGTAGCATCTACAAGAAATATCTACAAAAACTTATTTACTTAAATAGTGTTTAAAAAAAAACATTTTGTGAAGGCACTTTTATTTATGAAAAATTAAATTTGTTCACGTTGTACCTAATTTGGACAAATAAATGAATCTACATCAATCTATATATTATAAATGCGAAAGTTTGAATGTTTGTTACTCAATCACGCAAAAACTACTACACGGATTTAAATGAAATTTGACACATAGGTAGGTGATATGACCTGGAATAGCACATAGGCTACTTTTTATCCCGGAAAAATAAGGCGGTCCCGCGGGATTCGTTGAAAACTTTTATAGTGCAGCGGGCTGCACACTGCAGCTAGTAGTATTATAAATGCGAAAGTTTAGATGTTTGGATGGATGGATGTTTGTTACTCAATCACGCAAAAACTACTGAACGGATTTGAATGAAATTTAGCACATAGGTAGGTGATATGACCTGGAATAACACATAGGCTACTTTTTATCCCGGAAAAATTAGGTGATCCCGCGGGATTCGTTAAAAACTTTTATAATGTAGCGGGCTGCACGCTGCGGCTAGTAATATCTATACATATAATAAAATCGTAGGAAAGTCAATTTACATATGTCCGGGGTAAACTCAAAAATTACTGCATGGATTTACTTCAAATTTTGCATGAATATTACTAACAGATCGGGTCAACATATAGGCAACATATTATCACGCTATCATCTACGGGGGAGGAGCTGTGCGGGGAAAACGAAGTCCGCGCTAACAAAGTCGCGGGCAACAGCTAGTATAAACATATTAGTGACAATAGATTTAAAAGTAATGAAAAATTAAGTTTTATCAAGTGCTGACAGCAATACTGCAGTCATAAGAATAAAAGACGTTTCTACGTAAAGTTCGAAACGGAGAAAAAAAATATTTTGTGTTCTTGAAACAAAAAAATTCGCTGTGCGAACAAAAATACAAAAAATAATAATTTTGTAATGCAAAAGTGTGTATTAACTTGAATAACTTTTGCAAATCAGTTACATTTATTTGCAGAAATAAGGTAAAGACAGTGGATCAGAGCGAGCTAGTCGTGACAAGTTAAGATTTTTTATTTAAAAAATCATTTTTGTTCAAGTCGGGGATCAAAATTGGGGCCTTATGAACTATGCTAAAGTAGACCACGACGAATTCAATATTGGTATAATTATTTATTGCTATTAAATCTAATAAGTGCTCAGTACATTATCAACACAAAAAAAATTAAGACAATCAAATGTTCGCCCGTTTATCGAAATTCGACCATTAACATTAATGATTTCTTTAAATCGTTACGAAACAAAAGAAAAACAGATGAGAAGTAAAATATGTCATTAATTTGTTGATATGAAAAATGGCTGTCCAAGGTCATTACTTCATACAAAATTAAAAATAAAACTTCATTTAATTTTGGTCGAAAAATAATTTAATGTCAACAATGATTTATCGTTTTAAACAATAATATTCAATAACTATATAACTATTAAGTGTAACAAAGTAACAATACACAATTCATTTATTTTAATTGTAATTAATAATGTACAGTCCATTCCTTTAATTTGGTACACATTAAGTTTTTACATTTATTAAAGATGGGGCGAATGAACTAGTCTTACATGATGATAACTGATCAACAACATCTACAACATCAGCGGTTTGGCATTTGTTTTGTCATCCTTTTATTAAGAAGCTGATTGAGAGATAACCATATTGGTACTAATGCATATGCTATCAGCTCAGAAGAACTGGCTTGAAATAAAAGTGGTCTGTATCTTAAAAGTAATGTAACTAATAGTATGGCAGCGACTTAACCAACCGTCGCATATAGACATCGAATATGTGCGTGGAAGGGGTTGTAATGTCAGATGCATAAGGTTACCGGTTATCTAATCATCCTAACGAGACATGACAGCGACCATCACCAACGTTATTGCGGCAGGAATAGATAAAGCGGTGGTACCAGATCCGGTCAGGGTGTTGAATAACTGTGCCACCTAGTTAATAGTCATGACGTTTTTTTTCGCCTTTTACGAGATGCCCAGTAGTAATTTAATTGACCATGGCCCGGATGAACCGTTAAGTTGTATCCGAACCGTTAAATATTGGCGCAGAGAAACGCATGATGGTAGATTTCAAGACATTGACGAAGTGTGGGTGAATATTGAATTGCAACCTGATGAGAGAGATGACATTTCTTGGAATATGGAGGGTGATATGATCCATGTTATATAGGATGCGGTAAAGGAATCAACATCTCTACGCAACGCCAAGGAACGAAATCTAAATGTGACCAAAAAGAAAAAAGTAGAAGATAACTCCCGTTCAGACAAGAGAACTCTCCGTGTGTAACTGAATTTGTGTTTTATAAGGTTGCAGTATTGTAATGGCTCGAAGTACTGCTTTACCCCGGTTATCCATAGAACTATTATAACTTTATTTAGCCTTATCTCTAAAAGCGTGGTAGTGTTTGAATCTGTCAAAAACATATTCTCAAAATGAGGACATAAGACAATGTGTAATTTTTTTTAGTGTTACATTTAGTAAATCCGATCAGATAAAGGCTTGTTACTTCACTCATTAACATCTTCCAGAGATATAGGTATATTGCACAGAATGAATGCCGCTAATTTGCAATATGTAAAGACAACATGTTTGAAGTACAAAATGAACTGTAAAAATGCATATCTATGTTGGGAAATTGACTGTACTGCTAGATTAATACAACATTATAGCTCTATCAATAAAAATGTTTCGATTTTCGACACGACATTCAAATGTTAAATTTAATATAAAGTTATTAACTAAATAAAGTTTTTTTATTAAGTAAAGTGCAGTAAAAATAATAAATAAAAACATATTGGTGAAGACAAAAGATTAAACATGTGCATCGTTCACACGTAACTTATTCGTTACATAAAGAAAGATGCTATTCTAAATGAAAGAAGTAAATTAAACTTGAACAAATCATGGAATTATTTAATACTTGTTGAATTATTTACTGTTCAACGTTAGCATCTGATGACATATACATTTTTTTAATTTTTAAATTTAGTAAGGAAACATACTTGTCACTAGATATTTTAATTTGTTTGATATTAACCAAAAGTATATTTTGACTTACAGTCAAACTTCTGCAGAGCTATTGCGTATATATTTCGCGTATATATTTCACGCAGTCTGCTCGTGACCACGGTCAATGTAACTTGGCCGAAACGTCGAGCTTTACAAGTAAGTTTTTTTAAAAATATTTATTTTAATTTTTAAATATCAATGTTTGGTTTTAAATTTAAGTTTTTTTAATTAATATAAATTAATCAATAATAAAAATATAGATTCAAAATCAAAATATTTTCTAATTAATTTCAGATGGTCAGTTGCCGAGATGGATAGTAATCCTTATCTGTTATCACCCAATTTCTTGCATAACCGGGATCGATAGCTTTAATTACTCATCCCAAAGCACGGGAGTTTAACATATCAGCAACAGACTCCAAGCTGATTCGATTCAGCCAAGGTTTCTAAGATAACCTCGAAAACCCTCAATAACATTTTTGCCGGACCTGGGGATCGAACCCGCGACCTCATCAGAGCCAACAAGGTTAAGCGCTTGCTCACGAGACAATTTTAAATAATTTTTAATAATAGTCATATGGTTCATGATTATGTTCATTCTTGAAACAAACAATCACATTATTAATCATGGTAACAGAAGCGCGACAGGCTTCGAAGCTTTTACTCCGTGAACAGAACCAAAACGTCTTATCTCCTCTGCTTCTGTTGTTTATGTTATACCGGTTACCACCATAATGAAGAATTGGTCGACCGTATCTTGACAGACCAAAATGGGGTTCTGTAATCAATAAAGAGAAAATTTTAGGCTGCGGTTTCAAAGTAAGCAGGCAGCGGTGCTAGCGTATATCCGCCTAAAAAATTGCCGCTTGCCGCTTTTACTTTTCTGTCTTCCAAATACTTCTGTCTTGAACGATATCATATAAATATATGGATTTGAACTAGGCATGGCACATTTCACAAGTAGCATGTGTAATTTCATATGAAATGCATTTTCTTAATTTTCATTTGCTACCTTTCTTCATTTGGTTTGTGAAATTTCACATTCAATGCAATTTTCCAATCCATAGAAGCGGCAGTAGTTAAAATAATTTTGAGTGAAATTTCAAATAGGAAATCATTGTGATTCATCTAATGAAAATAAAAGTAGCAATCAATTCCATATTATAACGCATTAACTGGAAGACTGATCGCGTGAGCCGGCCGAGATAGCGCGTGATTCATAACAACGTCTAACAGCGAGCGCAAGAGCCTAGCACGCGGTGACTGAGCGACGAGCGTATAACTATTAGCTTACCCGGCAAACGTTGTTCAGCCTTTTTAACTACTCTTACGTAAGAAAATGTCTACATGTTTTTGTTCTAGGTACATTAGTTGAACTTGTGTCAACTATTTCTATAGTGATATCTATATACATATAATAAAATCGTAGGAAAGTCAAAACTGTGCATTGAATATTTTTTTAAAAGAATACTTGGGGCGTGATCTACAATCGATATCAAAGCCAAGAATATAGTTTTTAGAATTTTTGTATGTTTGTCTGTATGTATGTCCGGGGTAAACTCAAAAAGTACTGCATGGATTTATTTCAAATTTTGCATGAATATTACAAACAGGTCGGGTCAACATATAGGCTACATATTATCACGCTATCACCTACAGGGGAGGAGCAGTGCGGAGTAAACGAAGTCCGCGCGGACGAAGTCACTGGCAATAGCTAGTTAGAAATAAATAAGGTGACATTCATTTCATCATTGAAACAAATAACTTTTTATTCATCGAAAAGGTATTTTATTCGAGCAAAAATAAATAACAAAACTTTTTAAAATCTCACGATGTAATCAACAACTTTCGTGTGTTGTAGCTATAAATATGTTGAATAAATTATATATAAATCACAATGAATTTGTATTCTAATATAAAAAAATAAAAAGCAATTACATATTGTTTTCTTATTTGGATATTAATATTTTCATTCTCCTTAATAATATTATTTTATATACAAAATAACATTTTTTAAAGAAAAACAAACCGTTGTAAATTCTACGCCTTCAGGCTTCATCATTTATATAATATTATATTAACATTCTTTTATAATGTGAAATGTACATACACAGGCAATTCTCTAATACCTCATTTACACGCTCGCCAAGCCTCCACAAGCGTCCACAAACACAAACGTGTAAATTGGATGTTTGGGTAGACTTGCGTGTATTTGGAAACGCTTGTCGCCGATCGCTCGGTTGTCTTCTTTTGAACACAGATCAAAGGAAGCTTGCGCCAAGCGTTTGCGATGAATTTACACGTTAACGCTTGTTTGCTGTCGCTGTTACGGTCTCTATGAATTTTTAAGATGTACTACCGTTTCTACCGATTTCTCACTCCTTTAATTTCTGTTATAAAAGACATTTTTTGAATATCGTTGCATAATATTATTTTGAATAAAAATATCCCAAAAAACGCAATAAACAACAAAACTTCAACGCCCACCTTGCTTGCATGTCCGAAACAATCTAACGCTAAACCGCACTCTCAAGCGAGTAAACGACATCTTTGAGCTTGTGGACGTATGCCAAGCCTCTGTAGGCGTGTAAATGTAGCATAATAAATAAAAATAATATAGAAAACAATGATGTAATATTGTAACATGAAATAGGTTACTAGTAAGGGATTTACAAGTTCTCAAAATATTTCACGAAAATTTTATATTTGTTTATCGTCACCACAGTGTTACGTCTACAAACTTTTTATATGTGCAAGTGAAGGAAATCTCATGCCTATTTCCTCTATTTCCATAAGAATAATGTGAATAAGGCCATATCAAATCTTTAAATTTGAGGAGTCAGTTAAAGCATATATTATGTTGATACTCGTATTCGTATATTCAATGAACATTTATAAACCAAAAAAATAGTATCCGTTTATTGCTTAGGTTCTGAAACCAGAATCTGTTGCTAATTAAAATATTCATAAACTATAATGTATTTTACAAAAAGATCGTCTTAAAAATTATCATAGAAATAATACCATTATTATACTACCATTATTTTCATTAAGTAAATAAAAATACTTTAAAATAAATTTTCACTAAGTATCGACAAATAATGTTTGCTATAATAATATTTATATTTCTCTATAGGTACTTATATTTTCTTCTCTAATTTAAATAAACTTCTAAAATCTAATGACTTCCTTTTTATTCCATACAGGGTTCTTTAAAATTGTATATTATTTATTATAAAGCTTTAAAATGTTTGCTAGTTACGTATCCAAAACTAATACCATGTTCATGAAAGGAGCCCGCCTTCCAAAATATAAGAGCATATTATTATGCTTTTTAATATTTCGCGAATATCTTTTAGCACAAAACTTCCAACGAACTGCAATTATTCGCGTTTTCTTTTAATTTGATGGATAAAAACATATATATCACATATCTTAATGACAATGATAATTATTATATTGAATTATATCATCACCAAACGTTATCAATGTAGCCCGACATCGCGTTGTTCTTCTTGTGCTACAGACCCATAATGCTCTTGTACTTTTGTAGTATTTGTTTCTACTAAATCGGTACCTCCCAACTTGTATCAGGGGTCTACCAAATTTGGACAGTGTGTAACTGGGTTTGATCGGGAACTGAAACTCTGAAATGAATTAATCAAATATGAGATAATACATACATTAAAAATAAACTAATGTTCAAAACTAACTAACTAATAATTCTGTCTATAGAAGATTTCTTTTAAACACAGTAAAACTGCAGCAACCAATTTCTCATTTCCCATATCTCCGGAACACTGCATCCGATCTTCACCAAATTGAAATGACACCACATGGGACCACCACAATTACAAACATAAAAATAGTTTTAAAGTAGTTTCATGTTTATAAGGTTATTGGTTTAAACTGTTCATTGTCTGCCAGTCAGTCTGTCAGTAAGTCAGTCAGCATTGTCGTTTTATTAAGTACATTTTTGCAATGACAATTCCCTCATGATCAGTATCCTTCTATCCCTTTAGGATATTACAAATCCTTATCTACACAATATGTATAGAAGTCTCTCAAAATGTCCATTATTATTATTCACAAGGAAACCGGCAGTTTCCTTGTGAATACGGCAAGGTGAACTGAATGCTAAACTACGTTTAAGTTCATCACGAATCACCAGTTTATATACAAAATTTACGAAATTGATTTTTAATCGATTATTGCTGAATATATACAACCAAGACCAAAAACTTTGCAACGAGGACCCCTGTTTCACCCATCAGCAAACTGAGACCAAGGTCTAGGATCAGCTGAATGCCACTAACCCTCTCACTGCAAATCACCTCACAGGAGACACCCTTGAGGCGGAGGGCTTACATCCCTTTACTGGCTGGATGCCTGAGCACTCTGCTCGCCTACATGCCCGATGAAGCGATGAAGGCCCATACGACCAGCGGCGATTCAGTCATTCCAAAAACAAAACACTGCCAACTTTGATCTTCAGGAGTAGTTGAAATATGGCAGATTGGCAATTAGCAATGGTCGCAAATCAATAATAACAGTAATATTGCAATAAATTTATTTCTAAAAGTAATAAAAACAATCTTATATTTTTTATTAAGAGACTATAAATAATTATAACAAAATTGTGTCCAATCGCGGAATTTTATAAAGTATCACAAATGCAACAGCATGCAGGTCAATGACTATAACTATGCAACGTAGTTATGTTGATTTTACTTAGATTTCCAAAGATAAATTATACCTTAATCATGGTAAAAGCTCTTAAAATCACTAATACATTTGAAAATTGCCATTATTTCCATCATTTAGTATCACTTTCAAACACAAATGAATTATAGAGGCTTCATGCCAAGCTTTCGGTTAGAGATAAAGACTCGTAGCAATATTAATAAACTTATTTGAGCATGCGTGTAGACTATCATGCTTCCACTTTTAATCCACATCGTATCGTGCACCCACTTTTAATTATGCTGGGGCCGCACTTGCGTCTATCGTCCCGAAGATATTAGCGCTCTAAGGCACACGCAGTCGGATTCTATTCGACAACAGCCGATAATAGCCGGTCACATCTGCATTTTTATAGATTTTATACTTTCAATCGTCGGCACTTGGTGAAATTCCATTATTTTTAGTTGAAACTAGTTTACCGTGTGGTAAACTTGTACTTTTTTTCAGTTTATTTAAACTAAACTGTCAGTAAAGAATATTACGTCTTGAAGATGCTTTAAAAAGCGAAACCGGTCGATAAAATTAAATAATTTAGTATAATAATAGTGAAATAAAGTACAAGTGTGTGGTAAACTAGTTTCAAATAAAAAAAAAACTAAAAAAAAATTTAAAAAATGTATCATTGCACGAAGCTTTGTGATGATAGACGCATGTGCAGCCGAGCCATTAGCAATACGTGACAATGAATGAGACAGAATGGGCCCTTACTTACGCACACGATCAAACTTGTTTATTAATAAGACCATCATTTTTTTACATCATAAAATAGCAAACGAACAGATGGCTCTCCTAATGAAAAAACACGAATATCATCTGTAGACACAGGCGCGTTGCTATTCCTATGGCAAGATAATAATATCACATGCATAAATTTACAAGCTAACTTAACCTTCAAATCAAAAAATGTCAGTGATAAGAGTTATCGATTTTGCAACAGATATAGGAAAAGCCGTGGCCAAACCTGGGCGAGACGTTGCAGAACTCTACCATTAAGTAGTCACGATGATAATGATACATTTGGCTTATCGTTCACATTTTAAGAAGTGCCAAGGATAATAGCAAATTCTTCAAAGAGGGCACGAATAGTAAAACTATATAAGTGTACTTTATAAACAACCAATTTCCCTTGTCATATTTGTCTGGTATTCCGCATCAGGTTTACACAAAATTTAAATGGGGATCACATGGATTTCGCTCTTCATTTAAAAATCTTTTTTTTATTTGGGAGAGTTCTCAAATAAAAAAGGATTTTTAAATACGTTTAATAAGGAAAGTTACAATTGGTGGAAATGAGATGCAGGGTCTTAAAGAAAAACAAGAATTAAAAATTTTAAAATCTGTTCTTAAATGTCCGAGTTTTGAAGTAACAACTATTAAAAAAATATTACCAAGTTAAGAAGCTCCTCCTAATTGGGCAATCGGTTGAAAAATAAAGTTTTGCGATTTAACATAAAAATAACTACAATTTGCACCTATTTAGAGCGTACCACCAGATTCATTATAAATGATTATGTTCATTTGTAATTTTGACAATTTGCTTCTCATACGTAAATACAGAAGCTTTACAACAGGTGGTGGACTTCTTAACACATAACCACTGCACTCTCGGACCCTTGCTGTAACTTCTTTGGTTGTATCTGTACACTCCGATTTGAATCACTGGCCTGCCGAACCTAGACACCGTGAATACTGGATCTGGAAAAGAAATGGCAATAAGTAAAAATGTGGCAAGAATAAATTACAAACGTAAACATTCTATGAACCTTACATAGTAAACTTTTAAACCGATTAAAAAAAGGAGGCACTCAATTTGCCGGAATTTTTTTAAGTAACTTTTGTAAATTCTAGATCAAATTTCAACTAGTAATTTATTAGTTTAAAAGAGTGAGGTGAAAACGGTATACCATTATAACCAAATTAACATCTGATGAGGTCTTCAGTTCACTGGATATGGATTTTCCTCAACGTCGTGCAGGTCCAGCCCCCTTTAAAGAATAGAATAACTGCCGTTCTGACAGGCAGATCGTGAAAAGCGACTGATTGGCTATACGGATCACTTACATCGTACCTACTAGGTGCTAATTCCGTAATCTCTCGCCCGGATATATGGTAACACCACTTTACCCATTCCTGCCGCAATAGCGTCAATGCTTGTCATTATCGAGTTTCGGTTTGGAGGGTAAGGTAGTCGGTTGATTTATGAATGTGGCATTGCCATCCAGCCATACGGATGGCAACGCATCTTTAACATCTTTATTGTCTATAGGCGATGATTTCTTTCTATCTGGAGAGCTGCTTGTTTGCTATCTAAAACAAGAACGAATCGTTTTCGCGTTCAAACTAAGGCAAAATTAACACTGTTCCATCAACGGTTATCACAACAGTGTTGAACAATAGACGAAACTTTGCCTTAGTTTAAATGCGAACCGATTGGTAATTGTTGCCCCAGTAAACCAGTAGTAAAAGTATATAAATACATTTAATAAATTCATGCGTTACTTTGCGGAAATTCATTATTTAAAGGAGAAATTGTGGTATTTAATTTAAAAAAATTCCGCAAAACCATATATGGAACTGATGTGATGCAACTGAAACGAAAAGTAGTAGTATCTTCACGCCCATATCCCCGAAGGGGTAGGCAGAGGTACAACAAGTGCACCCATGATTAGCCGAAGATACTTGGTCCCACAAATGTGATAGGTGGCAAGCCTATCGCCAACCGGGCACTTTCTAATCCCGGGCAACTTTGTGTTTCTCATAAAACTGAAAAAACACTTTTTTTTGTGCCCGACCCGGGAATCGAACCCGGGACCTCATGTGGTCAACGCCAACGCTTGACCGCTAGACCACAGAGGCGATACACGTCAGAAGCAAAGGCAGTAACACACAAATTATGTACTCAACGCATGTTTCACTTCGCAACCGAAGCATCTTCAGGAGAGTCGAATAACACGTCACTCTATGACCGATAAGTTTCGAGGAAATTTTGCAAATTAAATACCATAATTTCTCCTTTAAACACATATTTATAAATACACATTTAGAACCATTCGTACAAATAATAAATAAAATACGACAAATTTTAACGAAACTTCGGCAGAAGGATTAAAGTACAGAATAACATTATTATCTAATAATGAAAAATTAAAGACTCATTTATTTAAACAAATGAAAACAATTTCACAAAAATATATAAACGTCAGTGATTATGACAGTTTTTTATTTTTATAATAGTCTCATCAAGAGTCGTTACAGTTGCTCTACAATTTAAGGATGTCCATTTTGAACAAAGCCATTGAGCCTTTGGTCCCTTACACCGGCTGTGACGGTTAAACCTGTATTCTCCAATCACTATAGCTGGATTCCCGAACCTGGTCCTAGTGAATATAACATCTAAAACCAAAGATGAACATAACCATAACATAATATTTATCATATCATATGATGACAAACAAACAAAGAACTTTGATTGGAGAAAAAGTTTACAATCGATTTTAGACGTTAATGGTACATTACCGAAGAAAATCCAAATCCTTTGCACATTATTTTCCATTATTTATTTATTATAATTCAGATATAAAGAACTCTTTCACTTTTTTTTATTGTATGTATTCACTAAGTATTATTATGCCACCTCGAATATTTACTATTTTATTTTTTTTACCTTCTTTTAAATCTAATTGCTTATTGCTGGGATCCATAGCATTTTTTCTTTATTTAGAGATTATTTCACATACCTATTGGATTATATTTTATATAGCGGTGCGGAGGACTTCGTTTCCTCCGCACCGCTCCCCTCCGTAGGTGATAGCGTGATAATATGTAGCCTATATGTTGACCCGACCTGTTAGTAATATTCATGCAAAATTTGAAGTAAATCCATGCAGTACTTTTTGAGTTTACCCCGGACATACATACAGACAAACAGACAAAAATTCTAAAAACTATATTTGTAGATCACGCCCCAAGTATTCTTTTAAAAAAATATTCAATGTACAGTTTTGACTTTCCTTTTTTTAATTTAAAAACGATTTTATTAAATGTATAGATTATAGGTATTACACATTTTAATTATCAGCTTGCACCCTAATTTTCTCGCTATTGCTTGGAGTTGGCTGGTTGAGATTGCCAATGGGCATAAAGGCATCCATTGTACTTTAATTGTGTATAAATTTAATTTAAATCAATAAATAAATTCAGTTGTTATTTGCGTTTCGAGCGAGAATCACACGTGTCGCAAAAACATCTATTAATCGCTATAACAAAATTCTCGGAAAGGTCTAGCGGCTCGGGCCGCGGGCCAAGTGCAATGGACAATGAACTGTATGGCTTAGAGAAATCAGTTGTGATTGATGTAGTAAGTGCTAAAGTTAATAGTAGTGAAATGGAAGTTTTGGAAAAGGAGGGAAGTCAATAGGAAGAGGACACGAACGTCATCTGATGAAGGGTGGAATACGGTGACTAGAGGCTACAAAACCGTTCGGAGATCCAGCAGCTACATGGCGGAGGATACGCAAGTAATTATTACATGCAGTACCGCGCTGCCAAAACAATTCGCCTTGGCAAGATTATTCAAAGCCAATGACATTGCAAGTGTTAGCCGTGTAAAGTACGTTCACCAATTTAAAATAATTATAAGTTTTGAAAAGAAAGCATATGCCGATCATTTTATTAGTTGCAAAGCACTTTGTGATCTGGGATGGAGGTGTCAAAAAACCACAGAAGTAGGGTTGTCTTACGGCGTGATCAGACATCGACTTGGATGTGTCCGATGATGAAATTATGAAAAATGTATCGTGTGAGGGTGAACTGGTATCCGCAAGAAGACTAAACAAACGTAAACATAATGGAGATACGGGTTGGATTAAATGCGAATCTATCCGCCTTGCATTTAAAGGGGCGTCGCTTCCTGCATATGTTTATCTACATGGTATGAAGATCAATGTGGTTCCGTATGTGTTTCCAGTGACCCAATGTTCTCGATGTTGGAAGTTTAGTCACACTCGTCTGCTTTGTCCTTCAAAAAAAGTTGTATGCCCGAAGTGTACCAAAAACCATGAAAATTGCGAAGTTACAACTTTTGTTTGTGTGAATTGTACTGGCAAACACGTGGCCCTTCAAAAAGTATGTTCAGTATTTAAAAAAGTGAAAAAAATTCGAGAACTGATGTCCGAGCTCAACTGTACCTACAGAAAAGCTCTTACTATTTATGTACCACCTTCTCCGATCCTTGATAGGGCTTTGTCTCCGATCATCGCTCCTGCCGTAAAAAGAGTATCAAAGATATTGTCTAGGGAACCGATGTCTGAAACTAAGGAAACTCCTCAAGTAGCTGAGAAGGAGCTAAGTTTGTCACAAATATGTGAAAATACAGTGAAAACATCATATAAACAGGTTTTAAGCCGGAAACCGAAGAAGAAACGTAAAAAAAGTTCACTAACATCAGAAGCAGCATGGCCGGCTTCCACATCAGCACAGCAGTCTATGGAGTTTGACGGGTCCAAGGAGACAGAAGACACGGAGAACGATTCACAGGATAGTACCGAAACTTCCAAGAAGCCTCGCGACACTGTGAAATCGAGTTTCATCCGATGTTTGATAAGTATATATAAAATCATGATAAGCAAGGACTCTTTAGAATGTAAATTACGTCAAGTTGTAAATATCTGTAAAGAATGGCTATTGCCGAATTTGGTCAAGTGGTTCTCAGCGGACTCCTTACTTAATTTTTTTGATAATGATTAACGTTAATATTAATATTTTCCAATGGAACTGTCAAAGTTTACGACCTAAGTTTGTAGAGCTTGAATCGTTACTTACTCTAGAAAAAATTCATATAGCGGTGTTAAGTGAAACATGGCTTGAGCCAGATAGTTTTTTTAGAATAAAAGATTACAACACTTATAGATCAGATAGACAGGATGGATATGGTGGTGTTGCTATCCTAACTGACTTGACGGTAAAAAGTACTGTTTGTTTATCATGCTGCCCAAATCTAGGTATAGAACTTTTACATATTAAGTTACTTAATTGTCAGCATATTGAGAACATTATTTCAGTCTACTGCCCATCACAAATTCGCACGACACAAAGCGATTGGGATTGTGTGTTTTCTTTGGCAAACAGAAAAACTTTAATTTTAGGTGACTTCAATGCGCACCATACATATTGGACTTATAGAACAGACATTAGAGGTAGTCAAATTTTTGATTCCACTCTAGAGCATAGTTTCACTAGTTTAAATAACAGCGAACCAACGAGAGTACGACTTGTGAATGGAGTTTTACAGCAATCTTCACCGGATATATCATTCGTTTCCGCAGATTTAGCTACGTTATTTTCTTGGAAAGTTAGTAATGAATCTCTGGGCAGTGACCATCGAATAATTAAACTATCGGTTAATTTAAATATATACCCAAATACTATTAAAAAAGAAATTTTAAAATGTGTCATTGGAGTTCTTATATGTCAATCGTAGAAAAGTCGTTGGACAATATAATAATTACCACTACTCCACAGGAAATGTATAATATCCATTGTACAATCAGCAGCTAATAAAGTAATTCCATATACTAAAATTCCCCAACATATTAATGATAAATTTAACCTAAGGCTTATTGGAATACGGAACTGTCAAAAGCGGTAGCAGAACGTCGTATTGCATTGGCTAATTTTAGGCGTAACCCATCTCCAGGTAATTTAGACAGATTAAAAGAAAATATACAAAATGCACAAAGAGTTATTCGTTTGGCTAAATGTAAAACATGGCAAAGTTTTTGCACTTCCATAGATGAAACCACTTCACCACCAGATATGTGGCATAAAATGAGATGGGTTAAGGGTCATCGCTCAGGCAGAAGTAAACAGCATAATATAGATAAAGAGAAAGCAAAAGAATTACTTGCGTCATTAGCACCAGATTACGTATGTCCACCTCAACCACAGTTTAATTCCGCTAACGCTGAATTAGAATCTTTAATAACTATTCAGGAGGTAGAAAATTCTATTAAAAAACAGATACCGCTCCTGGGATTGATGAAATATCTTTTTCTATGATCAGACATCTACCATTGATAGCAAAAGAATTTTTAGTGAAGTTATATAATACTTTATTAAACTCAGGATATGTACCCGCACAGTGGCGTCAAATAAAGGTAACGTTAATTCCAAAATCTGGCAGAGAGGCTAACTTACAACCAGAATTTAGGCCCATATCATTAATATCTTGTTTGTTTAAAATATTTCATACTATAACTGCACAAAAGATTAGAATGGCACTTTGAAAAACAGTTCATGTTTTCTGATAACAAATCTCGATCTTGTTATGATAATCTTGCTTGGTTGGTATCCCATATACAAGTAGGATTTGCCAAGGATTTGACAACGACAGCTTGCTTTGAAACTTGATATTGAAAACGCCTACAATAATGTCGATGTAAGTTGCTTATTGTCGAAACTAGATCAATTGGGAATTGGGTCTAAAATATGTGTATATCTTTCTGAATAACAGACAGCTGAAAATTTCGTGTAAGAGCTCGGATGTTATTAGAAGTACTGGGCGAGGTCTAGGTCAGGGAGACCCTCTATCTCCTCTTTTGTTTAACGCAGCGACTATAGATATATGCAAACATATCCATAATGTAGAAGAGTCTCAGTATGCTGACGATTTCGTAATATATATATCAAAAAAGAAAGTTGAGTCTGCCGTAGCGGAGCTATGAGCAGCCTGTGAGAAGCTGAAAGACATGTTAAATAACCTAGGTTTGAGAATTTCAACAACAAAGAGTAAAGTGTGCATTTTTAAGAAAGGCCGCTACAAAGGCTCAATAGACCTGAAGATAAACAATCAGTCTTTACCTGTAGTAAATCAAGTTAAATATTTAGGTTTGTGGCTGGATGGTTCTCTTAGATGGGATAAACACATTAACGAGACTATAGAAAAAGTTTACAAATTTATAAATCTGTTAAAAGTGTTATCCGGACCTGGGTGGGGAATTCATCAAAAACATTTAAGACACCTATACATATCAGGAATAAGAAGTCGTATCGACTATGCTAGTTTTCTGTATGATAACAGCTGTCAAACTAATTTGTTAAAATTAGAGAGAGCCCAAAACCAGGCTCTACGTGCCGTTGGTGGTTTTATTAGGAGTACTCCTATTCACGTAATGGAGAGCGAATTATATCTGCCGCCTCTTCAATTTCGCAGATACTATTGTTGGAAACGCATCCTTCCTTCCGTCTGCCATCCTTTAAGTAAAATTGTCTCTATTTTGTCACATATATGCACTTATTGTGTAGATACATTAGATTATACCATGTATGGATATTATTATTTCAAGCATGGTTTATGACATTTAAAGGTTAAATGTCTATGAGTGTTGAGAAAAATACCAACTTACGTTTATGGCCGGCATGGGGGTTCTCCATAGAATGTTAACTAAAAAAATTAGAACTTAAAGCTTATTTAAATATAGATAAATTCAGTAGCTTAAAGAACACAGGCGGTTTCGGTTTTCTACATTCCTTGTGTGTCTTTCGAAGTGACGAATATTAGATAAACTAGAATAATTTTCTACGTTCTTAAATTAATTAAATAAAATATGTCGCTAGGAACAATCGTATAAAAAATATTGAGACTTTAATTTGATTGACTTCTATCATCATATTTTATTTTATTTATGATATATTTCTATATAATATATATAATAAGTATCAAATAAAAACTCTCCCTATTTTTTACTAAAGAATAGTTTAAAGCTAAGTTCTTTTTTGTTATTTTAAGTATCTAAAAAATGTCTGTTAAAATCTTAGCTCAGAATTCTGTCAATCTAACTTAGATTTCTAAAATTAATAATTGTACTAAAGACACCCAATGACAAGATAAATACATAAACATAGACTATTAAGGAGAAAACTGTATGTTTATGTTAACCTTACCTAAATTCCAACTTTATTTAGCTACTGTTCCCCAAGTTTAAAAAATATTTATTAAATGCGTCTAAGTTAAGAAGTTGATATAGCATCTTACGGAATATATTAAACTTTAAGGTAATAACTAAAAAAATTTTATGAAACTCGGTGTTCATTCTAATTTTCAAAGGCAAAAAATTTATCAAAGAAACAATTTCTAATTCCCAAACGCAAAAATTCTATAAAAGAAAAAATTTTTAATTTCTGAACGCAAAAATGTCATAAAAAGAAAAAATTAACAGTAGAAAGTAGTAAAGAAACAATTATTTTTTTGTTAATCATTATAGCAAAAGCGTCAGAGCTCTTCATTGAAGTGTTCCGGTCTTGAGAATAAGGTAGCCGACAAACTAATTCATGAATCATCACATCACTGCCACATGGATGGCTATGTACCAATAATACCTTTGGTGTTTGTAAGCGATGGTTATAACTTTCTATCATCATCAGCAAACATCTGCTTGGAGCATCTAATAACATAGGATATAACCTATGATGTTAATAATTACTCACACTCACATTAATAAAATTATTATGACGTGGTTTTAGGAAGTTAAATTCTTTACAAGGTCAGTAATTGAATTCGTAGATTTCGCAGAAGATTGTAATTCATTATTAAATTAACTTAATTCCTTCATTAAATTAACTTAATTCGTTCTTAGAATTGTTGACGTCTACAAAAAAAATATTTATTAAAAAAATTACTTAAATAGTGTCTTTAAAAAAAAACATTTTGTGTAGGCACTTTTATTTCATAAAAAATAAAGTTTGTTCATTGTACCTAATTTGGAGAAATAAATTTATTTCTATATATAGGTATTAATTTTTCACAACCAAAGCACATTCTAATGACTAGCTAACTTGAAATTTAAATAAACGTAAATACTCCATTAACCTATCATTAATACTGTTCTTAAAAGTAATGTGAACTTTTATATTCTTTCAAATGTAGGTACAAGTTTGGTATTAATTTTAAATATTTTTTTCACTTTAATGATTGTGATTATTTTTAATTCCGATTATAACCTCGTCAACAGTCATTAACGACGCTCGGCAGCTGATGGTCCTCCATTTTGAACACAACCACTGAACTTTTGGCCCTCTACCGCAGCTACGTCTGTTGTATCTGTATCCGCCCATTTCTATAACGGGCCTGCCTTGTCTAGACCATGTAAATACGGGGTCTGAAATACAGATTCCTTCTTTAAACAGAAACAGAATCTTTATGACATAATTATTTCTCAGAATCTATACTCATATAATAAAGCTGGAGAGTTTTTTTTGTTTGTTTGAACGCGTTAATCTCTGGAACTACTAGACGCATTTGAAAATATCTAAAAGTGTTAGATAGCCCAATTATAGAAGAAGACTATAAATTATGTATACCATCACGCTACGACCAGTAGGAGCGGAATTTCACTATCATCTTGAACATTAGGTGGTAGAGTTCCGCAACGTCTTGCCTGGATTTACAGCACCACCGCCTTAATTATTCCTGTCGCAATAGCGTCAGTGCTTGTCATTGTCGTGTTCCGGTTTGGAGGGTAAGATAGCCGGTAGGCTTATGCATGTGACATTGCCATTCCGACATACAGATAGCAACAATTGTTGTCTCTTTCCATCAAGAGAGATACCTACTTGTAAGCTATCTTGATATATAAAAAAAAACAACCAATTGACTAACAGTGTAGAAACAGGTAGGTACAGATTTATTGATGCATCAAAAGTGCCTGTATCGATTTTAATAAAAAAATTACTTAATTTGAACACTAAAGTATATGTGAACACATATGAATAAATAATAATAACTTATGCACATAGCATTAAGACTAGGGCTCAAGAAGGAACCACCATTAATATATTTGGTGTCTATAGGCGATGCTTTTTTCTTTCAGTCAGAAAACCGAACTGCTTGTTTGTTGTGTTATAATATAAAAAAATGAACATGAGGTTCAATAGGCAACTAATGAATATATCGTAACCGACCATAATACAAGGCATCATTAACATCTTTGATGTTGTTTGATTTGATGTTGTTTACTCCATCAATTTAACCGTTGCTTGTAAATAAAGGCTACCGGCTACTTTACCATGAAATACACATCCGAAGCACGGTATTGACAAGCACCGAGTTTAACACCTGTATTCATAAACGATACTATGCGATTGCATAGTGTTAGTGAGCGCATAGGGTCGTTTAAACCGTTCCATAAACAATACTTAAGTGCCGGTCGCAACGGTCGCAACAAAACAAGGTATTCGAGATTTGCAAAATATTTTTCTCTCTTCAAAAATCTTTGCACCGGATATATTTACATTCAAATGCGTAGCCATATTGATAATACTATATTAATTCATAAATAAATAGGAATAAATTGAAAATAACAACACGCAAAAGAAATGTAGGTTAGAACTGTGGAATATTTTAATAATTTGATCTATTGACAATTGACATTTGTCAAACATACAGCGTGAAATACGCTGCAATAAACCAACCAATCACGGCTGGGTATTCGACACTATGATATCTCACAGGCAAGTAATACTTAAGTGTTGTTTATGAAACAGATCGCTTGTCATGTGCATTGCATAGCAAATTAGCGTTCTTTGCATAGTGTTACTACGTTACTTAGGTAAGGGTTGTTTATGAATACGGGCGCAAGTTATCTTTATATCATAAGGTAGCAGATGGCTTTCCTGGTGAAAAGACACAACCATCGCCTATAGACACCAAAGATGTAATTGGGATTGGGGCCTTAATGCCGCATGCATAAGTTTACCGGCTACCTTACCCTCCAAACCGGAACACGACAATGACAAACACTGATGTTATTGCGGCAGGAATAGATAAAGCGGTGGTATCAGACCTAAAACGCTACTACCTAGTAGCCACGACTTTAGTGAATCACATAAAAAATACAGCTGAATTAAGAACCCCCTTTTTGGAAATTGGGTGAACGGATTTTATTAGTGAAATACCTCAACCAAAATTTCATCTTTAATTAAAAATTACAACAAAACATTTACTATTACAAGTTCACCTGTTGCATAATTTTCTAAATCACACTCGTTTAATAAAAAAACTTAAATTCTCAAACATGCGCGGAAATAGTGTCATTACGTTTGAATAAAAGCATGCGAAGTATCGTATTTACGTACACAGAAAAATTAAAGCAATTGCCAGCGCGTTTTTTGAAGTTTATTCCAACTTGAAAGTTGGAACAAGGAACGTGGCGGTAAAAAACATTTTTAATTTTGCACTTGTACTGTTTCACTCACTTCACTTTTCACAAACTACATATATTTATTTTTATTTAAATAGCCAACTAGTTTCACAATTTTCTACATCATTGGGGCTAAGAACTTAAATTGTCAAGCTTATAACGCTTCCGAATAAAACGTACTTGTATTTAAAGAGCTCATTTGTCCATGGGGTGGCGGTGATCACTTACCATCAGGTGCACCTCCTGGTCGTTTGCCGACTCTTCTATAAAAAAAACAGCACAAGTGCAAAATTTAAAATAATAATTATGACGGAGTTTCACCAAATGCCGGCGATGGAGAGTATAAACTTTACATACTTGTTATCAATAAGATAATCATATAAAAGAATCGTAAATCTGCATATTTACAGTAGCCCTTCTTTTTACCTTAGAACGGAGCTCTAAAAACAGTGATTTATAAGTGTTCATTATCCAGTTTATCGTATTGAGGTAGTGATACTGCCAGACATAATACAGGCTTGATTAGTAGATGTTATATCATTAATAAATTATGAGTAATTTATGTTTAAACATAATTCATCGATTTCTTGCCACATTAGTTATGATTATGCTGATTTCTCATTGCGACGACGGTATTTTCAAAAGTTATCAATGATGCGCGACAGCTAAGAGATCTCCATTTTATACACAGCCATTGAGCCTTTGGTCCTTTGTTGCAGCTACGGCGATTGTATCTATACCCGTCAAGTTCTATAACAGGCTTCCCATATCTTGATAACGTAAACACCGGATCTAAAAACAAACATATTTACAAGAACAGTAACAAGATATATCAAGTATATTATTTAAGAAATTGTCAGAAAAACAGACATAATTAGCATTCAGCTAAACCGCCGGGAAACGTTTGCGAAACTCATTTACGTAGCGAAATATTCCACACGTTGATGCGTTGAATGTGTAAACCCAATGAGTTGCTTTTAATTCGCAGAATCTTTGAAATTAAATATTTGGTGATAAATAATAATTTTACATAGTACAGCAAATAAGCAGATAGTAGTGATGTAGAAGACACGGTCTTATCCATGGCCTGTTGAGCCTCACTATAAACCATGTGACAATATACATTTTCAAATAAATGATTTAATTTTTACATACATTCATCTTTACGATTAATACCTTACAGCGTAGCCAGAGATAATTATGTGCCATATATCACGATCCAGACAGACTTGCCTTGCTTTCTCCATATTCATAACTCTCATCATGCTAATACATAAGTTTCGGAGGCTCTTGACACCACGTTCAAACAGCACTCTAGTAATTGAAGTAGTCCTTGCCTCCTCCAGTAACTACATCCACATTGTATGTCTGTTTCATTAATCATTCATCTGCTATTCCATCAACATGAATCTCCGGAGCAACTGAGCATGCCTTTTCTCGTTTTTACACAAATACTGTCTTTCGATTCAAATTTTGACTTTGGTAATAAGCACTTTTTTGAATATTTAAAATTATCGGAATTATAAAAAATATCACTTAATTTTTGTTGTATTGAAAAAAATATATATTAAATACATTTACTGTTCAATTTTTAACACTTTAATGATTGTGTTGGCCTTTTATTACAATAACAGTACACTCGTAAGTCCATATGGATGCTCTGCAGCCTAACGCCACCCATTTTGAACATAGCCACTGAACTTTAGGTTCTTTACAGCGGCTGTGACGATTGTATCTGTAACCTCCCATTTCAATAGCAGGCCTGCCTTGCCTTGACACTGTGAACACTGGCTCTGAAAAAAGAGAAATCCTTATAGTTTAAGTAGGTTCATATTCATTATTCTACTATATCCAAATCTAAGTTAGGTATAATATAGTTATTCTTCATCGTTGTCTAATAATAATAATACAGCTTACATAATTCAGATGTGGTATATTTACTAGGTAGTTGTTACTACGTAGAAGCATGTTCGCATGTAAGATAAAACACCAACCGATATTTTCAGGACGGGATATTGTATTTAACAGAAAATTAAAAAAGCGGTAAAACCTTTTTGAAATACTTTTACAGTAAATATTTCAAAAAGCGTTTTAAGCGCTGTTAAATCTTCTACTCATCATATTTCACCAAAAAAAAAATTTACAGCCATTAAGCCAGACACATTTTTACTTTGAAACTAAATTTTTACTTTGAAAGACGGTCTTCCTTGCCTCTGCTCTTAAAAATTACAATGTTACAGAAATCTGCGTATTACCTCGCCAGCTGTGTTTAAGCTTGAAATTTTAGTATAAATATTGGTAAAAACGTGTTAAAAATTAAAATATCCGTAAATGATATTTAAAACGTCTGTACAATATGAAAACTGTTAGATTTAGGCTACATCCGCAACGTTTTGTAGTTGTCGATTGCAGCAATCTGTTATTCTTGTCGAGGTTCATAGGTAGTAGCTAAATTTTACAACTGCGGCCTACGCTAGCTGTTAGGTATATAGTGTGGCGTTATGTTATAGCGCCGAATGCGAGTTTAAATAGCGTATGCTTTACGTTAAGTATACATAGCGCGCTATAATATAACGCTATGCATTATATAAACTACCATTACATTAATTCATACAACCCTGCATACCGTGTACTATTGAAAGAAATACATAGAAAATAAATTTAATTTTCTTATTTATTTACTTCTGCCCCACTCCTAAAACAATGTTGGATCCGTCTCTGAGTGCAAGTCAAACCTCACACTGAGTCAATTTTTTAAACATATTCCCTGTCTTGTTTTTCGAAATGACAATAACTGTTAACTTGAAGGGCTGCAACAGGAACTTCGAACTGGGTTCCAACCTTTAGTGATTGTGCTGCCCTTTGCATGCAACAACAGCATTATCATAAGTATAAACAGACGCTCTACAGCAGGTCTCAGTCGCCCATTTAGAACACAGCCATTGCACTTTGGGCCTTTTACAGCGACTATGGCGATTGTATCTGTATCCACCAATTTCTATGACAGGCACCCCCAACCTCGAAACTGTGAACACTACGCCTACTGTAAATACAAAAGAAGATTATTATACACAAGCTGACCCGTGCAGCTTCACGCGCGAGTAACTTAACATGTCGTCAGTGTAACGAATTTTAATACAATATTTCATCTCCTATCACCATCTTAGTGTGATGTTTTAAAGAATTTTGTAATTATTTTTAATCTATATACTAATATTATAAATGTGAAAGACTGTCCGCCTGTCTGTCTCTGTCTGTCTGTCTGTTACGCTTTAACGGCTAAACCGCTGGACTGATTTTCATGAAATTTGGCATGGAAATATTTGAAGATCAGGGGTCAAACATAGGCTAACTTTTTTCCAAAAATCAACCCCTAAAAGACTGAAATAGGGGATAAAATTTGTATGAAAAACTATTTAGACGACATGTTAATCTACTTGCGAGCGAAGCTGCGCGGGTTAGCTAGTGTAATATAATTTAGCCAATAATTTGTTTCTTGAATGCTTTTGTGCTGGCAACACTGTCACATTCATTGCGATTGTTTGAAATCAACCAATCGCATGTTTTAATGATCCATCATTCGGAGCATATGTTGTTTGGCGCGAAATTTCAGTAATGATGGCTCTGTTGGTACTTGGTAGTGAATCGACCATTCCGGTTTCGAGCCGTAGTAAGGTGAAAACGTGCAATGGTAACCAGTAAGAGTATTATTTAGTATATAATATTCATATACTATGAAAATTATGTAAGTGTCCACTAGTGCTAAAGTGTGACTAACCGGAAAATTGGCAATTTGTTATGAATAAACCGTCTTTGGACAATTAACAATAATTAAGAACCTATATTAAAAAAGCCCTTTCGGAAAAATAGACCAACTGCCATTGTGCTAGGCAATTTATAAAAGGCGAAATATTAATCGAACGTGTCACAATATCATAACTATTAGGACTCGTCCTGGTTTTGTACTACCGACTTACCTATTCCTGCTTTAATAACGTCAATGCTTATTACTGTTATGTTCCACTATAGAATGTAAGGTAGCCCATTAATTTATAAACACTTTTAAACTTTCACAGTCATTATACCATATATCCGTATTATTAATAAACCGTTTCTCACCGTAAATCGTTTATATTTTATGTTTCCGATATTTCGACGCTGTTACAAGCGCCATGATCACGTGTTATTGAAATGATGCGGGCAGATTGCTGACAACTAAAAGTAGATGCCTAAACTAAAAGTAGTAAAGCCTGTCCACCTAATTTTTCCAATGCAACTAATAGAATCCACTTCGATTAACTTATGCATGTAGTCCACCGCCCCACCACAAAGATAGCAACTATTAATACCTTTGGTCTATATATACGATTCTTATTTTTTTTCCACCAGGAAAGGCATCTTATAGTAAGCTATAATACAAAAAAAACGTTAGTGTGAGTTAAGCTCGCATACCGAAGGTTCCGTACAAACTTGTACTTTTTTGTGATGTGACTTACAATTTATGAGTTTTTAGATTTTTTCCTTTACACGTGCTGTAAGACATTGCTTCTGGCCAATCTTCTAAACTCTAAATCAACGAAACGTACTGAATTATGATTCCATTCAAAAAATCGCAAAATATGCAACAGAAATGGTCACGTCTTTTAAACGCGTTGACTTACAAGTTACAAGTTTAAGTTTGACAGCTCAAAGAGACCATAGACCCAAGTATTTGATATAAATTTCAACTTGGTATCTTTACACGTTCTGGAGATAAAGGGTCTTGACAGACGGACAGACGGATAACGAAGTAATCCTTATAGGATTCCGTTTTTCCTTTTCAGGTATGGGACTCTAAAAAAATGTTAAGCATCAAGAAATCAATCTTTATTTAAGTGTCAACAAGTTTATCAGTCTTCAGTGATTATGTTCGCCTTTAATCACAATAATAACATCCTCATAAGTCCACACAGATGCTCTGCAACTCACAGTCGCCCATTTTGTACACAACCATTGCGCTTTCGGTCCTTTGCAGCGGCTTCGACGATTAAATCTATACTTGCCCATTTGTATGACATACTTTCCGAACTTAGACACGGTAAAAACTGGACCTAAAGGAATGATATATATGTATATATTACATTCGGAAGAAAGAAAGAATTCATTTGCATGAATATAGATTTTACAAGTATATACAAATAAATCATCGCTTCCAGCATATTTAACCATAAATTTCAAATGATTTTAATAAAACTTAAATTGTCATCGAGAAACAAGAAACAGAACATTTCACGAGTAGCATGTGAAATTTCATATGAAATGTATTTTCATATTCATTTGACGTTTCATGTCATTTCATATGAAATGTATTTTCATATCATTTTCTATTTTTATTCGTTTGGTCTGTAAAATGTCACACTCAATGAAATCTTCCAATTCATATAGGAGCGGCAATGGTTATAATTCATACATCATTTATTAATAGCTTATAGTAGGGGAGCCGAAGAGGGGATTTTTTTATTTATTCGATCGTGTCAGATTAACATAGAGGGGGTACTTCGTATACTGTTAAGGCTCTCCACTCAATATAAGCCCATAATAAAATGGCGAGTAATTAGGGCAGAAAAAAAACATTATTCCAATGACTGCGGCTAGTAAAAATTGTGAGATTATATATTTTTTCATTATTCTTAAATCATTTTCTATATAATTAAAAAAAATCAGACGCGCTCGAGAATTTTAAAACGAATTCTATGAAAATTTGTGACTCTACCACGCAATACGATACACTTGAATTGGCAGATTTTCTAAATTTTAGCTGGCAATTACCCCACCATACCTTAATTTCACGGAATTTAGTGTTTCCATTTCACATTTATTTTATCGGTAGATTTTTCCCCATCGTTGAAATGAAAAACATCATACAACCTTTTATTTTTCCTATTATTTAATTTACAAATTCAATAAGTCCCTACGGCGCTGAAATAGCATCTTGGGCTCCCTTACTATTACGGTCATTTGCAGTAAAAATCATTGCCATTGAAATTTCACATGTGAATTCATTGCAATTTATTCTTATTTCATCCAATGAAAATGATTTAAAAGTAGTAATAATTTCCATGCTTACTCTGGTATCGTACTCTTCGTCCTAGTAGTCCGATTATCCAATTTTTGATAGATTAGCTGCCTGCTATATCACGAAAATTGGTTTCGAACTTTTTCACTGTTTTTGTCAGGCACCCTTTTGAAGAATAGACTTCTGCCACGCATTTCACAAAAGGATTGGCTATGCGTGTTACTAACATCGTGACTACGGGGTCCACCTTGATATAAAAAAATAGTTTGTCGTCGGTGTAATCGTACGGATCATACGTATGCAGTAGTCGCCATTGATATAAAAATCCCGAGATGCACAATCAGTGTCTCAAAAACGCCCCCTAAAAATGAAAGCACAATTTTAAATTGTGCCCGCATTTCAAATAGAATCGCGACTTCTTTTTTCGAAATGAACTTAAGCAGTTGGTCCAAATGACCGCTAATGCGAAACCGGGCGGTCATTTGCACCCACCGACCACACAACCCATAGACACCTAATAATAGGCGAATGAATTGTGTCAACACATCCGACTTATAGTTCCGATGTAATGTCCACGCGCCAATGAGTAGTGATTGGGCAATCAGTGTCGACCAATCAGATGCTCTGTACATTACTATCTTTCACTGTGGCCTTGAGTTACCTAATTACGGCATTGCAGCTAGTTGCCAGAATGCATTCAATACGGAAAATCAAACATTAGCCGTCTATAGGTGTGTGGTCGGTGTTTGCACCGATTGCGACCCTGCCAATTTTATTACATTTTGTATAATAAAAGTAATGCCTTTTCAAAATCCACTATAAATCTTGCAATTAAGGTTGGATATGCAAAAACATATGTTTTTGCCATATCTATTAACTACTTATGTGAAATTAACGACAGTTTTGAGTGTCAGTTTTGTTCGGGACTGTATATCTTGGGCTTTTATATCAGTGGTAGTCGCACATCGACAAATTCCAAAATATATGCGTGATAGTATTTATTTCTTAATATAAGGATGTCTTTATAACATTCTTTCTCTATTTTACTCATGCTATAATAGAGATGATCACTTAAAAAAGAAACTTGTGACCCGTAGTTAAAGAAAGAATTTCGTCCATTCTATCAATCGGTAAGGTATTTGATGTTTATTTATAAAGGTATTTATCATGATTGTGAGTATCTTTGATAGCGATAACCGTATTCTCAAGAGTCCATACGGATGCTCTGCAGTTCGTCGTCACCCATTTTGAACACAACCATTGCGCTTTGATTCCTTTGCTGCAGCTACGACGGTTATACCTGTATCCCCCCATTTCAATGGCAGGCCGGCCTTGCTTAGATAACGTAAACACTGGACCTAAAAGAATAATGCACTAGTATAAAAACGTTTAGAAAATCTTAAATGCACGCCTCAAAACACTCGTTTTATATTAAAAAAATATAATTAAACGAAAAATCTTGTATAAAAGTATTAAATGTGTTTATAAAAGGTTTATCATTTATATCAGTGTACTTATTGGATTAGGAAAATATTAATAAAATAGATACAGTTTAAGTTCAGAAAAATACTTGTCCTTGGCATGTCGAGACTCGAGAGTAAAGCACTCCCTGAACGGTCCGCTTACGAGGCATGCAAACCGGAACAGATTGAAAGTATGCGTGTATATACCTGTTATGTTAAGCACGCACGCACGCACGCACGAATGCACCGCATGCCCGCCCGCTTATAATAATTGCTGCCCGCCCCTTCTCGGCGGGCAGCAATTATTATGAAAAGCAAATTTTGTCTGTTTTAATGTTAAAATCTTTACGCTGGGACAGTTAAAATGTAATTGATGTAATTTTGTATACAGTTAAAACAGAACCCATAGTTAGGTAAATCGCTTAACATTGCTTACAATCACCTCTGTGGTCTAGTGGTCCGGTGTCGGATTTGACCACACGAAGTCCCGGGTTCCATACCCGGGTCGGGCAATTTAAAAAAGTATTTTTTCCGTTTTCTGATAAAATCCGATTGACGATAGACTGGCCACCTATCACATTGTGGGACTAAGTATCTTCGGCTAATCTTGGGTGAACTTGCAACTGTTTTTCATGGCCTTCACTTAACACACCGGCTTCTTATTTATCCTGGAAATGTTACTGTAGGATTAAAAGGACATAATTATTGTAGGATTAAAAAATCAAAGATTACTATCGACGTTCTGGTTCACCAAGATTCGCCGGATTTTCGGTAGGCGTGATTTATGGTGATACCATATACTCATCACTACATTTCATCAATCTGATAGCGACGACCCCATGTTACTTGCGATAACCGGGACTAACAGATGTACGTCTTCATCCAAGGCATGGTGTAAAAATGTCATTAGCGCATATGTTTGTCACCGTATTCAAATTTAGAGGGTACTATGAAAAGTATATTGAAAGTGGTTGGTTAGCGTAGAATAGGTAGGCACCTGAATGACGAAATGTATGTACACGGTTCCAGACTTGGTTTCCCCCCCTTATTTAGTAGGTACATAAGTGGGATGGAATTTTTTCAGGGGTTTCAAATTCTTAGAGGTATTTTCAGCGGTCTTAAATTTTTAGAGGTATTTTTAGGGATTTCTGAATTCTGAGTCTTAATATTAATTTTTTATAGAAAAAAATTAAGATGTAACAGAGGTCCTGGGGAAAACCAAACTATGCAATCATACATAGCGACGTCAACTTGCACAACATTTAATCAATCCTCTAAAATGTTAGCATTATTCAATGTCAATACGAATGATTTTAAACATTTGATTCTTCAGAGGAAACGAAATTATATTCGATATAATCAATAATATAGAAATAGAGAGTATTAAAAAATGATGTACAAGTTTGGGATTTCCAAAGTTACATTTCCAAGTAATTTGGGCCATTTTAGGGGTTTTTGACTTTAGCTTTAGGATAAATATTTTTGTGTGCTGGTATCACTGGTAAAGTAGCCAGCTCCTTCAGTGGAAACGAAATTATATTCGATATAATCAATAATATAGAAATAAAGAATATTAAAAATGATGTACAAGTTTGGGATTTCCAAAATTACATTTCCAAGTAATTTGGGCGATTTTAGAGGTTTTTGACTTTAGCTTTAGGATAAATATTTTTGTGTGCTGGTATCACTGGTAAAGTAGTCAATCAGCAGGAAGTTAATACCCTCCAAAATGAACCTCTTCCTATTTGGGAAATCGGTTAAAAAGCAAATTTGATAAGATAGGAGAGATCTGACGTAAAGATATGTACGTGTGAATAATTATTCACGACTTGGTTAATGTAGAATAGGTAGGCACCCAAATGACAAAAGTTATTCATTGAGCAAATCTTTCTTTATGCGTTAAATTCAACATTTCGTGATTATGGTTATCTTTAATCAAAATGATAATATCCTCGAATGTGGTAATAGACGCTCTGCAACCCACTGTCGCCCATTTCGAACATCGCCATTGTGCTCTCGGTCCTTTGTAGGTATTCCTACGATGGTACCTATACCCACCCATTAGAATCACGGGCATACCACCTTTGGACACTGAAAATACTGGGCCTGTAATTAAAAGAAATATTAAACATAATCAATTTGGGAAATGTTTATATAGGTGTACTCTATGATGTATGTCAGATACATCATATTTATTTTTACGTGTAGAGGATAGACTCAAAAGCTACCTGGCATTTATCTTGTGACAGTCTTCCAGTCTAGGAATTAAAGGATCGAGCACACTGGCACGGGCCCCAACCGATCGGGTCGCGTGGCAAAAATCCGTCTTTCCAAAATGCAAAAAGATTGCTTCTATATATTTTAAACAAACAATATTACCATTTTAAACAAACCACCGATTTAGTTTTTTTATTTTTGTAGTAACAAAAATAAAAAATCTGTAGTATCAGAACACGGTAATTTATAAACGGATTTTGAAAATTCTTTTTTTGTTTGGGTTTTTTTTTTTTTTTTTTTTATTTTTATAACATTTTTTACTACAGACTCTTTGAGGTATATGGGTGTAATAGTAAGTAATTATTAGTTTTAATTTAATTTATTTGGTTAATTTAATAAATAAAAAATATAGTAAATTAACTCCAATTTCTTACACTATACAAAACTAAGGGACTTATTAATAAATACGTCAGTAAAACAGCTTGCACTCTAGTGCAGGGCTCCCTACGTCGAGGAGTTCGCAGTCGTATCCCAAGAGACGTGAGACCAATATCGTACCCTCAGCGCTGCAGCATTGAGGGTTCAACCAACAAAAACAAATTATTACCTCTTTTATTAGTATTTTTTGTTCTTATTTTTAAATAAAAATTATAAATGTAATATCATATTATATATATATATATATATATATATATATATATATATATATATATATATATATATATATATATATATATATATATATATATATATATATATATATATATGTATACAAAATAATACCCAGTTAAAGCTTATGTATTCTACTTTGGGCGAAAATTATGAAAAAATTCGAAAAAAATCTTTTTTGTTAATAAAAAAAATCAATCAAATATAATTTTTATAACAATCGACCGGAGCACCATCTGTGGGTGATACATCAAACATCTTAATAGAGTTTTATACTTGAAAAACGCTAGATGGCGCCGTGCGAATTCTAGTCTGGTCAGAAGGGGGTGTCGCAACATATGATAAATTTTAAAAGGCGTAGCAGTAAAAGTAAGTTTGGGAAGCCCTGCTCTTGCAGAGTACTCCGTCTGTTCAGCTGCAGTCTAGTGGTTATGCACATTTCTGATCTGAATGATGGTGTTCTCAATAGTTATCACAGAAGCCCTGCATCCCATAGTAGCCCATTTTGAGCACCTCCATTGAGCCCTCGGTCCCTTATAGTTGCTGCGGCGATTGTATCTATACCCACCCATCTCAATCACTGGCTTGCCACATTTAGAAAGACAGAAAACGGGATCTGCAACAGTAACATCTGAAACAGATAGATTGTAGAGCAGTTTCTTAAAGTGGGGACTCCATGGGGAACATGGACCCCAAAGCTTGAGCTTACAGAAGTTTTTTGTAATATTGTAAAATAGCAAACAAGCAGTCGGCTCTCCTGACGGAAAGAGATAACAATCGCCTATACACACCAATATGTTAATGGTACGTTGCTATCCGGGTGGTGGCATATTATGATATGATATGATATAAGTTTACTAGCTACCTTAAAGTAAGTAAGTAAAGTAGTTTCGATTTGGAGGGTAAGGTTAGCGATGTTTGTATCTTTCCTTCAGGGGAGCCATCTGCTTGTGATGTATCTTATACTGTAACCTTAACCTTTTGATACGTACAAAAGTAGGCCTATAGAAGGGTATTAGTAGTATTTAGAGAACAAGGTGTGATGCTTTTTTCATATCATAAGATAGCAAACAAGCAGATGGCTCTCCTTGTTAAAAGAGAAACCATCGCCTATAAACACGAAAGATGTTAATAGTGCGTTACTATCCGTGTGGCGGAATGGCTAAACCACATGTATAACTGGCAACCGGAACACGACAATGACAAGTATTGACGCTATTGCGGCAGGAATAGATAAGGCAGTGGTACTAATCCGGGCGAGAAGTTGCGGAAATCAACCACCTAGTAGTGACGATGTTAGTGATACATATAGCCAATCAGTCGCCTTTTACGACCTGCCTGGCAGAACGGTAGTTGGCCTATTCTTCAAAGAAGGAAAGGGGGAAAATGCTATGCTATAAAATCAAAAACTTTATGCAAAATGGCATCGTTTTAATCGTCTCTATATTTAATGATTGTGTTTATTTTTAAATTGTACAACATCATTTTCAACAGTTGTCAATGACGCCCTACAGCCTAAAGACCATTTTGTGCACACCCATTGAGTCCTTGGACCTAGACAATATGCCCGACGATTGTACCGATACCCACCCATTTCGATAACCGGATTACCATTCCTAGACGATGTAAACACCGGACCTGGAAAATGATTTAATTTTTAAACGTATTACAAAGGGAATAAATGGATACGCCTTTCAAGACAATTTCTTAGTTTGTCAGTGTAGCTTGCAATTACATACAGAAATACAGAGTTATACTACTTACCAATGAAATAATATAACTTCAAGGGTAATTATTAAACCTTGCCATCTCATTTGGTACGATAAAACAGTACAACATGATTTATTTCTATTTATTCACAATGTAATATAACCTACAAATGTATGAAATTTTTGACAGTAATAGGAGAGTTTGCTTATATGAGCGGTGACACTTTTCCTTCCCGATGGCGTGTCTATGTGGTCTGTGGTATTACAGACATATACAGCAACGTGCTAACTTCAGCATTTATACTTAGTAACCTAAAAGCTGAAAATAAAAGACTAAACAGTTTTTTATAGCACGAGAAACAACACTTTTTATGGCACTTTTAAAAAGGAAGCTACTAGTATATTATCATCACTCAGCAATGTGATAATTTTGTTATCTTAAACAATAAAATTTGAGAAATATGAGCTTTTTCCAAAAAAGGTGAACATATTATAACACCACGTTCGTTACGTCTAACCAAAGATATCCAGCCTCAAAAGAATGTGATTTAAGGGACTAAACTTTTTGGTTTATACGAATAAAATAATTTTGTCTCAATGTTATATTCCCTTTTTCATAAAATAATCTACTTTTAACGTAATATGGCACGAGTTTATTTACCTTACTATTCACTCTTACGTTAAAAATTTATTTTTAGCAGATTATTGTATGCAGAAATGCCTAAAGTGTATGGAGAAAAATTTATTTTATTCGTAAAAATCAGAAAGTTTTGGTCCCTAAAATCACATTATTTTTGCCTGGATATCATTTTTAGACGTACTCAAAGCTGTGTTAAAATATGATCACCTATTTTGGAAGGACCTTATATAATAAAGTCACAGTAGTTATGAACTTTTAAACTGACGCGTTTTACTATCATTTTTAAAAATATAAACGGGTCACAAACGCGTACATATTATATAGAATTTGTAAAGCTCGACGTTTCGGCTAAGTTACATCGACCGTAGTCATGGGCAGACTCGTATGCGTTTTTGACCCATTTATATTTTTATAAATGGTACAAAAGTTCTAAAAAATATATATATTTATAATAATTATTAATCACCCTTTGGACGAAGTTCGATCATTATTATTTAATAAATTTATAGCTTTCGCTTCTTGTAATAATCTTAATATATTTAAATTACGTTAATGTCATGTTGTTTGTTCGCCATGGACTTCTAAACTACTGAACTGATTTTTTTAGATATCTACTGTTAGATAGGATAGTTTAAATAAATAATCTCCATAAATCCCTCTCCTCCTCCCCCATCTAAATTACTCCACTAAAATATTCAATACAACTAATTTATATGGCAAATGAACGTTTGATAGTATAATATATAAAATCGTGGTCTAGATCACTTTTGGAATTGTCCTTTTTCTTTTTCTTTCTATCTCATTTTTTGAAAGATAGCGATAATTTAAAAATAAAATTTATATTAAGACAACGCATAGTGGATATAGGGGTTACTGTTTTAAAAATCAAGTGTAAAATTTATTAATACAGTATTTTACTATCAATAACTAGTATTAGCATTAAAAAAATACACCTTCGTTGATATTTTGTATAATCTGGCCATTCACATTCAAAAATCAACTGTGATAAGTATGAAAATAACAAAACAAGCAGCAAGTTGAAAATACTTTCTATTTTTTATGAAACTAAGATACGAATATGTTTACCTAAATAAAGTAACGTGCAGTAACTTTGTTTCTTATGACTTATCAATTTCACCGGCATTTAAATAAGTGTGACAAAAAGTACAACTCAAATGTTCGAACATATGAGTAATTAATAAGGTCATGATCATGAGTGTAGTTTTTCGGTACCTACAAGATTATATACATTATACATGGTCGATTCGTTTTGCCTTCTTATTGACCCCGTTAAAGGGAGAGTATTTTTGCTTCAAGATCGACATTGTGTGAGAAGTAACGTTTACCCTGTGGTTATTTGCTTACGCTTGCATTAGTCTAGCCCCTAGCCCCGTGTCTGTGCGGGTGTCCGCACAGATACGGGGCTTGCTGAGCGCCTAGAGCCTAGCGAAACACGAGAGTAAAACGAGCGTTCTAGAATGTTTGCGACCGTCCACACTGTTTAATTCGATAGGTCGCTAAGCAATTATCTTGGCGCCAAGCGCGCAGTACGGCTGATCGCGAACATTCTAAAACATCCGTTTTACTAAGCTACTCGCCTTTTATAAGCTCGCGTTTTACTAAGTTTGCTATGCTCTAGGCGCTAGATAAGCCGCCTATCTGAGCGGACATAGTCTTCCTAAATCTGTCCAATATGTATTTCACATAAACCGTTTTCTGGCTCGTCAGTTTGTTTACCTTTAGTGATTGTGATCATTATTGACTTTCACAATTACATTTTCAATAGTAGTCACTGAAGCCCTGCAGCCTTTATGCGTCCATTTTGTGCACAGCCATTGAGCTCTTGGTCCTTTACAACTACTTCGACGGTTGAATCGATTTCCACCCATTTCAATCACAGGATTACCATTTCTGGTCATCATAAATACAGGACCTATAAAAGTTAATAAATAATTCGAAGGTAATGATATAAACTGACTTGAAAACAATAAGTTTCATCGGTACTTTCATGTGCTAAGAAATTAAAGTTACTGATTTGCAACTCGTCACTTATATGCAGAGACAACAGTGTAGGAGATAGTAAGCAACCTTGAAAAACACTAGCATTAACGGATTTAAAGTCACCTTTGCGGATCAAGCGATCGTATTAAGTTTACCAATTTAAACAATATCAAACAAGCATTAAAATACCTTTATGAACAAAAATATTTAAAAACTTTCAAGATGGAGGGAAAAGATTTATACCGTCTACTAAAAGGAACTAATGTTAGATCTACAGCTTTCTTTGGTTGAAGCCTCGCTTGAAAATATTTTTGTTTGAGTTCTTTTTCGGACCGTAGTGTTTCAAAGTATAAAGTAACATGAAAATTTAAACCGCTACGATTTACTTGTATTTTCAGTCTCCGAAAACAAACATTAAAAAAAATTATATACGGCTCCTCACATGATACCTATCTAATACATATCTTTGCTGATTTGCATGTTTTTTTTTATTTTATTGTTTGAAAATATAAACAACTTACAATCCAAAATGTAGAATATGTTCAGATGTACATACATACAAACATACATACAAATCTTCACGTCAGATCCCTTACGGGGTAGGCAGAGAGAACCGAGTTCCATACATCACGATCCTTGCAGGCTTGTCTCGCTTCCTCCACCACATTCATCACTCTCTTCATACACACACGCCGGTTGCGAAGACTCTTGATACCTATGTTTAGATGTAATAGTCTCAAATTAAGTGCTTTTAATGTCGATGTCGATGGACACTTATCCGTTACCGTCAAAAGAGCAATCTGCTTATTTGCTATTCCAAGAAATATTGGAAGAAGGATAATTTGATTAAAATCACAAAATCGAACATCGATTGCCATCAATCTAATTCAGATCTTCATATATTTCTTTAGTGTGTGTGATTATCATTAATTTGAATGATGGTATCTTCAATGGTAGTCACTGATGCTCTGCAACCTTTGTTTGAGGATTTTGTACACACCCATTGAGCTTTTGGTCCTGTGCAGCGACTCCGCCGATTATATCTGTATCCACCCATTTCTATGACTGGTTTACCGTGCCTAGACAATGTAAACACGGGACCTATAGGACAACAAAACTGTAATGTATTAATACTTCACCTTTGTTGTATTTAATTGTCAAAAGTCAATTTAAAATATTAGCCAAGTGCGAGCCGAACTCGCCCACGAAATGTGATACACCGATCATACAATATTTATTTATTGTTTTGATAATCGCTTGTTATTGACAATAACCAGGACTAACGGTTTTTTATGTGCTTTTCAGAGACTCCACTACAACACAACACTATGCAACGACACGACGCTCTGTGGAATTATACCGGGGACGATTTATCTACAATTTTCTGATATGTTAAAAATAAAATACATAGTTTTACATCAATAACAAAAATAATTTTATTTTACGTATCCATCATCTTATCATATATAGGTATAAATTACATCGTCGAGTCTCGGACAACGTTATCGAGAAACAATACAAAATCCAAAATATAGGTTCAACACTAGACCTTATGGTCTTAGTCATAAACAAGTTTAATCGTGTGCGTAAATCAGCGTATTTTCTGTCTTGTCATCGTTCAATCTCATGTATTGCTACGTCATAGTCGATGGAGCAGAATGAGCCTTAATCTACGCGTCAGCTCAAATAGATTTATTAACAGCACCAAAAGAGAATAAGAAGTCAACAACAATAGATAGACGGAATACCTGTTTCTCCCAGTATCTCTACAGTAACGTTACATGTAAGTTACAAGAAGAAAACTCCAAGAAGAATTAGGAACACACAAATTACAAATTATCACGTGAAGAAGAATACATTGCATTGCATAGATGTACTGTTAAACATGTATAAGAATAGCATATTGACAAAAAGAAATTCAAAGCGAATAAGGACAAATGTATCGAGAAAAACCAAGGCTGACGTACCTGGAATATTTTGTTCAATTATTTTTCGAAGGTTATAAATACATCTAGTCCAGTAAAAAGTTTAATGAAACCATGATCTGACCAGTTTTGGCGCAATGAGTAAAAATGTGTTCATTAATACTTAAATAATGATATTATGAAAGAAATTCTGATTTAAATTTAGGGGAAAGTGATGAAAAAATAAAAAAAGGGTTGAAAAATGCCTTTTTTAAAAATAACTTAATAACGGTAGGAAATAGAAAAAAAAGTTTCAAGTAAAAGTCGTAGAAAAAAAATTCTACACAAAAAAGTTCCTCTTCATTTTTTTGTTATCTACTTTAGTTTAGCTACAAAAAATAAAAATTAAATTTGTAGTAAAATATGTAAAAATATATAAATATGGGAAAACATATGTTAGTACATATTTATGTGATGCGCGCGCTGCATGGTACAGGGCCGTAATAATTCTGGTAAGTTTTTATAATTAATTACAAAGCAAATTTAATTTTTATTTTTTGTAAGTAAACTAAAGCAGATGACAAAAAAATGAAGAGGAACTTTTTTGTGTAGAATTTTTTTCTCTACAACTTTTACTTGAAACTTTTATTTCTATTTCCTACCGTTATTAAGTTATTTTTAAAAAAGGCATTTTTCAACACTTTTTTTATTTTTTTCATCCCTTTCCCCTAAATTTAAATCAAAATTTCTTTCATAATATCATTATTTAAGTATTAATGAACACATTTTTACTCATTGCGCCAAAACTGGTCAGATTATGGTTTCATTAAACTTTTTACTGGACTAATCAACAACATTAGTTTGAATGGAAGAGACTTATGAATGTAGAAAAAGAAAGGCAAAGGAGAGTGATGAGACAGGCCTAAATGAACTACAAGAATATAGTGTCAGCCAAAATTATTAGAATAAGTCAATATTAGAATTCAACGGACAATTTTTAAACGCAAATTAATTTTAAAAGGATTTTAGTCGGAAAGTCATGAAACTAATCAAACTTGTACTCCTTTTCTTATTTCTAATTCAAGCAAAGATTTTTCTATTCTGCCATAAAGTTAACACTTTCTTTTGTTTCTGACCAACCAAACAAATAATAAAAATGTTGAATAGATAAGACGCAAAATTATAAACAAACTATTGTATAGAATGCAACAAAAATGAAAATATTTATTATTATAATCGAAATCTACAACATAGAAGGCTGTATAAATAAGTACTCTTAGTATCATCCGAAAGAAACAAAAAAAAGCAAGTGTCATCTATTTACGCTGTGGGCGAGTAACTAATAAATATTTTATGTAAACAAAAGTTTTATCGTTTTTTTACATTTAAGTGGTTAAAACCAATAAATATTAATGATAAGTAATACAAAAATGAATTATATTTGTGTTGACGATATATTGCGATGTGAGTGGCTTAAAATGGAATGTAACAATTGTAAAATCAAGTAATATTAATCTTTGAAGGAGTTTCGTGAATTTTAGTATTATAAAAAGTGTACGTGATACAATTTACATTTCAGAAGAAATTAATAATGTATTAAAATACGGTAAGCAGCCATCATCATGTGTTCCGTTTTAGGCCAAATTTGTATGGGGCCTCATCAATATCCTTTGTATGAGTCGTCTCGCGATGTTTGCCTCAACGTTGAAGCAGCCTAATTCATAAGTGACTTAGCTTGCAAATATGCCCAAAAATCATTGAAATAAGAAAGTTAGAGGATAAGAAAGAAGGTCACGTGATCCAAAGCCAAATGTTTCACAAATATGAAACACTAGCTGCAGCGTGCAGCCCGCTGCATTATAAAAGTTTTTTGCTAATCCCGTGGGATCACCTAATTTTGCCGGGATAAAAAGTAGCCTATGTGCTATTACAGGTCATCATCTATCTGTGTGCCAAATTTCAATCAAATCCGTTCAGTAGTTTTTGCGTGATTGAGTAACTAACATCCATCCAAACATCCAAACTTTCGCATTTATAATACTAGCTGCAACGTGCAGCCCGCTGCATTATAAGTTTTTGGTGAATCCCGCGGGATTACCTAATTTTTCCGGGATAAAAAATAGCTTATGTGCTATTCCAGATCATCATCTACCTGTGTGCCAAATTTCATTCAAATCCGTTTAGTAGTTTTTGCGTGATTGAGTAACAAACATCCATCCAAATATCCAAACTTTCGCATTTAAAATATTAATATAGATTAATATAGATAATATAGTCACAAAATACTAGAGACTAACAGAAGTCAACTTACAATGTACATATAATTAATTCCCCGTTAAATAATAGGCCAAGTGCTGTTCTGCTAGACAGGTCGTAAAAGGCGACCGATTGACTATACGAGTCACTACCATCGTGGCTACTAGGTGGTAGAGTCTGCACTGTCTCGCCCGGATCTGGTACCACCGCCTAACCTAATCCTGCCGCAATAGCGTCATAGCATAGCACTGTCGTGTTCCTGTTTGGAGGTTGAGGTAGCCGGTAAACTTATGCATGTGGCATTAGATCTCGTCACAAGATAGCAACACGCCATTAACACCTTTGGTGTCTATAGGCGATGATTGACTCCTTCCATCAAGAGACCCATCTGCTTGTTTGCTATCTTATGATATAAAAGTAAATATTCGAGCAACTCACACATAGACACGTCTCACGGGCGCGATATCTCGGAATGGTGCGGAACAAACTGTCTCGAACCAATCTGAGATATCGCGTCCGTGAGAGTGGTCTATGTGTGAGTTCCTCGAATATTACTTGTATGTACATTGATTTCTGTTAGTCTCCAGTATTCTGTGATATAGTGTTGTTCCCACTTGTCATGTTAACTAATCAAACACAACCAAAAGTCACAAAACACACACTTCACAGTAAAACTAAAAATAAACTCCCTATGTGACAGACGAATTACTTAATGAAAATGATATCAAAAATGGCGTCGTGTGAAAAATATTCTTCAAGTCGTGGCTAATTGACTCACTAAAAATACCAATCAAAAAATTGAAATAATTGACGAATACCTTATATGTTTTACTTACGTAAATAATTACTTGTTAAAAAATGTTTTTGTTGCTGAGGTAAATATTTGCAACATATACATACATAGTATAAAACAAAGTCGCTTTCTCAGTCTGTCCCTATGTATGCTTAAATCTTTAAAACTGCGCAACGGATTTTGATGCGGTTTATTTTAATAGGATTAATTCTTGGGGAAGGTTTTAGCATATAAACCTTTCCGATATTCCCACGGCAACAAAAGCTACGCGGGTGAAACCGCGGGCAAGTCGCTAGTAATATTATATACGATAGTACACACAAATACCATTTTTGTTATCTACTAGCGATGATTATCATTGTCGATAAGGAGCGCCATCTGTTTCTGCGTATTTTATGGTATAAAAAACCCTGGCTATATGGTTTTCTGTATTATAAAAATAGGTTAAGCGCGAATCGGACTCACGCACAAAGGGTACCATTATCTATAAAGAAAAACGGCAATAAAATCGCGTTTGTTGTGTGGAAACCCACCTTAAATATTTATTTTATTATGTTTTTAGTATTTGTTGATATAGCGGCAATAGATATACATCATATGTAAAAATTCCAACTTTCTAGCTATCACCATTCATGAGATACAACCTGGTGACTGACAGACGGACGGACAGCGGAGTCTTAGTAACAAGGTCAGGGTCTTAGTAATAGTATATTTCATTCTGAAGATGCTTAAAAAGTGAAACCGGTCGAGCGATATACAAAAATAAAGTTTTGATATGAAATTAGAGGACAAGTGCTTAGCCAATTGTGTTACAATAATGGAATTTCACCAAGTGCCGACGATGGAAAGTATAGAATATAATAGGGGTCCGTTTGTACCTTTTGGGGAACCCTAATAATGATGGCTATATCAGTTCATCAGTTCTTTAATCGTTCCTTTTCCAGCTTGTGGTCTGCACTAATTATAAAGAAAAACTGTACTGAAAAACTGGTCCTGAGTCGTAGAAAGTTTTCTACGACTAGCAAATTACTGGTAATAAAGTTAGTGATTATGGTCATCTTTAATTTTAATTATATTATTGTCAATAGTCGTCAGCGACGCCCTGCAGTTAATAGTCGCCCATTTCGAACACAGCCATTGGGCCCGTGCTCCCCTACAGCAACTGCGTCGATTGTATCTATACCCGCCCAGTTCAATAACCGGCTTGCCATACCTGGACGACGAAAATACAGGCTCTGAAACAGATAATATCATTTAAAACACTCAACTTTACAAAAAATATCATTTAAACATTTAAAAAAAAATACAACACATTAAAACACAAATGTTGACACTAGCTGTCATAGAGTTTACATAATAAGCCAGAAGTGCAACAGAAGTGGCAAGTATTGTGAGACATAGTGTTGAAGTTAGGGGAAAATAAAATGACATTTGAACGTATATTTATAAGTGCGGGAGATATACTGGTTTAGTATTTTCACATAACTTATCATCGTGCATCCCGGTCGGCAAAACAGCAGTTCTAAGTTCCACCCACACCATCTTGATGTCTGGAAATCTACAACCGTGCGGTTCTCCCGGCACTTTTTTCCTCGCACTCTTTTGTGGAATCAATTACCGCCAGGGGTTTTTCCGAACAAATACGACAAGGTCCCCTTCAAGAAAAGAGCGTACTCATTTTTAAAAGGGCGGCAACGCAACTGCAAGGCCTCTGGTATTGCAGAGTTCCATGGGCGGCGGTGATCACTCAACATCAGGTGCACCTCCTGCTCGTTAGCCCCCTCTTCCATAAAAAAAGCGTACCGTTGTACAAGCCGCATACTACTTGGTACGCACAGCAGCGTTAAGGTGGTCGGATTTTGAAATGACGTTATCAAAAAATTACAATCGTCTTTTTCACATATAGGGAGTGTTTAGCGAAGACTTTTCCGAATTTTACGTGTAGGTAGTAGGTACACGCAAGCAAGCAAGCGTATGCAAGTAATCTATATTAATATTATAAATGCCTAAGTTTGAATGTTGGATGGATGGATGGATATTTTTTTACTCTATCACGCAAAAACGAAATAACGGATTTGGATGGAATTTGGCACAAAAGTAAATGACGATCTAGAATAGTACATAGGCTTCTTTTTATCTCGGAAAAATAAGTTTGCCCTCGGGATTAACCAAAAACTTTTATAAAGCAGAGGGCTGGTCGGTGCAGCTAGTATTCCATAAATTAGCAGTGTGGTTGAACTGAGCAAACATTTCATTCGCATAGTACAGTTTTCTTGTATATTCTGTAAAAAATCGCCACGTATAGCTATGATATATCAATGATGGGATCACGGGGGGGGCAATAAAACGTTTCATGCAAACACTTTGATGCAATGCACGATAGTAATGAGCGCTGACGCAATTACAGCAAATTTCATTAGACGTAGGAAGAATTCTGAAATCCGTCCTTTATCTAACAAAAGTTATGACTTTAAGATTTACGAGTTAGACATATCATATTATAATAAGTTGTATTAGACTCAGGGTAGCAACACACGATTGACACTTTTGGTGTTTATAGAAGATGTGTTGTTTGTTTCCGTTAGGAGAGCCATCTACCTGTTAGCTGTTTTGTCAATCTTATATGATATAAAAAAATATGTATATACTCACTACCCCTATGTATAATAAAAAGGATGTCCTTCTATTTAAGAATGCAGAAATAAATCTTTTCTAAAAAAATTTGTACATTTAGCCAAAATATTGACAACTTATTTATTTTTGCTTGCCTCATACGAACTGCCTCGGTCGATTTTCGATTCGATTAGTCGATGGAAAGGTTGACTGGGAGAGAATGCAACTAGCATTAAGTCCGCCTTTTGTACAATTTTACTTATGTAAGTGTACAATAAAGTATAAATAAATAAATAAAATAAATTTTCCTAGTAGCTTAGGCGAACATTACGATTGCAACAAATGTTTACGAAATTATTTAAAAATTCGATTTGTAGTAATAAAAATAGTCATTACAAAACGTATATTCATATCAGTGGTTATGTTGGTTTCTTTCATTAATAATTTCGTTTTCATAAGTAGTAAGGCTAGCTCTGCAGCCGTGTGACGACCACTTGCAACAAAGCCAGATACCCTTGGATCCCTTGCATCGAGAATTTCGGTAGAAACGATAGGAACCCATCTGTATGACTGGGTTACCACATCTAGACACTCCGAAACTAGCACCTAAAACAAAAAGTCAATAACTGGGCTATATATACATATATACATATGTATATATAACTCAAAGTATTGGTTACTCAGCCTGGCGGAAGCGTAACACAAATAATAAAAAATTGATAAAGCGCGGTTGGGCCACGCGCAATATAGAGTTGCCCATCACAATAATGCGGACTAAGAAGAGGTCTTTTACAGTTTCACGCTATGAACATTTAAGTTATTCAACGCCACTGACAAATTTATATCCGCACCACAGGTTTACCGCCTATAAAAAATCTCTAGGTACATTTTATAAGTTGATCGACTATTACTCCAAAACATGTAAAGCCTTCTAAGCCGTGGTGGTTTTCCTTTTAACTTCATTATGTTTACTACTACCATGATTTTTTCCCACCCCCGAAACCAACCGTTTAGCCTGCAGAGGGGCTGGGGGGACCCTTAACTCTAACAGAAATTAGCACTTAAAAGCCTAATATTTTACGAACGAGTCCTTTAACCGAAAATTTGTTTTCACAAACCTACAGTATTATTTGAAAACCTGTTCAACGATACCCCACATAATGGGGTATGTGAGAAAAAAAAATAACATTCTCACTTTACATGTAGGGGAACTACCCTGAAAAAAATATTATTCAAGATTTTATGTTACCACTTTGATGCCGTGGCTAATATGTATATTCGTGCCTAAATTCAGCTTTCTAGTACAAAAGCTATCTGAGCAATCGTGCGGACGGACGGACGGACGGACAAAGCGAAACTGTAAGGGTTCCTAGTTTACTTCGGAACCCTAAAACACGACGTGGGTCGATTCGGCAAGTTGAACTTTAACCATAGCAGATCCGATATTCTGGTTACTGCCTCAAAAGTTTTAATGCAAGCATCAAACAATTGGCTTACTTTTTATGTATGACATTCAGTATTTATTCAAACTTCTAGTAAATGGACTCAACATCGAAAGCAAAGATCACGTTATTTTCTTATGAACACTAATTATATTTATAGTGATGTTAAAATGCAATTGTACTATTTCACAAAACACTTTTTATTTAGTTTATTTCGCCTTCTCTCCAGAGCATTACGGCATCTTTAGTTCTGAATATGCCGTAAAAAACGAAACCGGTTGGTAACATAAACTGTATAAAACGTGTTTTGGGAAACGATAAGTGTATTTTATCATAATTAAGAAAAGTTTTACCCAGTGCCGACAGCAAAAAGTAAAAATTATACTTATATTAAGTACATACCGGTTTTTTAAGTCACGCTAAAACAAAAGAATTTTTGCGCAATAAAACTGCAGCGACCGACTTCCCATTTTCTGTATTCCCCGAACCTTGGATCAGATCTTCCTCAAATTAAAATGGGATCATGCGGTGTGTATACCCTTTCAAACAAAAAAATAATTTTCGAAATCGGTTCATAAATGACCGAATTTTGAAGTAAGAAACATAAAAAGAGCATGTAGCCGCATCGATAACCTCCTCCTTTTGGAAAGTCGGTTGATAAGAAAAGCAACATCATAGGAGGCAATAAATGTTTAAATAAATACATACATAGATTCTCGCTAGATCCTTTACAAAGTTGGCAGACAGAACCAAGTGGCATATATCACGATCCTTGCAGTTTTGTCCAGCTTCCTCCACATTAATTTCTCTCTTCATACAAATACGCCGTTTACAAATACTCTTGACAGTTAACACAAACTTCGGAGTGCACCTGACCATCGTGGTCATGTTATTTCAGTCTTATTCAGCTATTTTAGATAATATTGCCTACTACACCTTTTTTATATCGAAGCTGTGGTCATTCCTACTGCTTTTAAAAATCTTACAACCAATAAAGAATGTTGCTTTAAAGATTAATTAAATATGCTGCCACCAAAATAAAAGCCACAATAATATTGTACAGTACCCGGCGATAAATATTGCACATCGACCTTTGGAAAGAGACAATCGGCTAATTTCGGCTTCGTAGAGCGTTATCTCTGTCGCACAAAATACAAACAGTCCGGTACCTATTAGGAGCTGTTAAAACAAGTATGATTTGCTTCTTTTGATATTTTTATTCTTTGTATAAAATACACTAATTTTTCTATAAGTGATGGCTTTAGGTTGGGGTAAAATAAAATAAAAAAACATTTTTACATTATGTTTACGTATTTAATTATTTTGGAACATTACAGCTTTAGTGTACATAATAAACACCATTATACCTATTGCTAAAATGAGACATTGCAATAAAAATAATAATAATTCTAATTCTCAATTACTTCCATTTCACTATCTGTGCTCTCAAAGAGGTCGATATCACTGTCACTATCAGCCGTATTTATTACTAATCTATCAGTGTAATTGTCTAAACTGTGTTGAATGCTTCTATATTCATTCTCACATTTGATTGCATGATCGCAAACCTTTTTCCACTCTTCAGCGCCGATCATGTTTACTTTTTCAGTCAATAATGTTTTTACTGTAGTTAAGTTCATACCCACATTTCTAGAGGCTACATAGCCTTTCAGTTGAGACCATATATTTTCAATTGGATTAAAATCCGGATGATATGGTGGCAATCGCAACACAGTGTGCCCATGTTCGGCAAGTATTTTGTCCACAGAAAACTCTGTATACCTCTCCTTGTGCTGACATATAATAGCGTAAATCTGGGTTTTTGTTAATTTTGGATCAACTGGAATTTCATGTCTGTTTAACCAGTAGATCATTTCCCGTTTAATGGTGTTTAAGTTGGGGGGTCTCTCAACATACTTGTTGTGATAGGGTGCGTTGTCGATAACTAGAACAGAATCACTGGGTATATTTGGGATTAATTGGTTAACCAGCCATTTCTCATAGTTATCGTTATTCATTTCATTGTGATAGTCACCTGTAGTGTCCGTGGATTTATACGTTAAAAAAGCACCGGGTACAAAGCCTTTTTCATTTCCCGCATGAACTATTATCAAACGTTGACCTTTTGAAATTGGCTTTTTTACTCCTTTTTTCTTATCGTCACTCCAAGATTTCCCTTTAGTGTGGGATGCATGTATATATGACTCATCCATGTAGACGATATTTTTTCCTGTTTCGCGAAATTTGCGTATTTTATCAAGGTATTCCATTCGTTTGAGACTAACGTCGTGCTTTTCCATTAGAATTTTTCGATTATCTTCCATTTTAGTGAACTGAAATCCCATGTCATGAAGTATTTTTCTCAACGTTTTTTCAGACCCATTGTAATTAATAGCTTCAGATAACTTAGCTTTCAATGATTTTATTGTTGGCAGTTCATTAAATCGTAAGTGAAAATCATACACCATTCTTCGAACAACATCGTAATCAAAATCGTCCATATCCAAACGAAATTGCTTTTTTGGTCTCCCTTTTTTTGGAGTGCTGAACTTAATTTCAGTCGAATGTGTTTCAGTACTGACTTCGTTTAATATATTGTTCAAAGTTCTTCTTGAAATTCCAGTGGCATTTGCAACTCGCTCTTGAATCTTCTTAAAATAACAACTTACATTTTCATCTACTTTTTTTTTAAATTTATCAGCTTCGCTTACAAAGTATTTATAAACATTGTAGATAATTTAATAGAAAAATACTTCATGACATGGGATTTCAGTTCACTAAAATGGAAGATAATCGAAAAATTCTAATGGAAAAGCACGACGTTAGTCTCAAACGAATGGAATACCTTGATAAAATACGCAAATTTCGCGAAACAGGAAAAAATATCGTCTACATGGATGAGTCATATATACATGCATCCCACACTAAAGGGAAATCTTGGAGTGACGATAAGAAAAAAGGAGTAAAAAAGCCAATTTCAAAAGGTCAACGTTTGATAATAGTTCATGCGGGAAATGAAAAAGGCTTTGTACCCGGTGTTTTTTTACCTTTAAATCCACGGACACTACAGGTGACTATCACAATGAAATGAATAACGATAACTATGAGAAATGGCTGGTTAACCAATTAATCCCAAATATACCCAGTGATTCTGTTCTAGTTATCGACAACGCACCCTATCACAACAAGTATGTTGAGAGACCCCCCAACTCAAACACCATTAAACGGGAAATGATCAACTGGTTAAACAGACATGAAATTCCAGTTGATCCAAAATTAACAAAAACCCAGATTTACGCTATTATATGTCAGCACAAGGAGAGGTATACAGAGTTTTCTGTGGACAAAATACTTGCCGAACATGGGCACACTGTGTTGCGATTGCCACCATATCATCCGGATTTTAATCCAATTGAAAATATATGGTCTCAACTGAAAGGCTATGTAGCCTCTAGAAATGTGGGTATGAACTTAACTACAGTAAAAACATTATTGACTGAAAAAGTAAACATGATCGGCGCTGAAGAGTGGAAAAAGGTTTGCGATCATGCAATCAAATGTGAGAATGAATATAGAAGCATTCAACACAGTTTAGACAATTACACTGATAGATTAGTAATAAATACGGCTGATAGTGACAGTGATATTGACCTCTTTGAGAGCACAGATAGTGAAATGGAAGTAATTGAGAATTAGAATTATTATTATTTTTATTGCAATGTCTCATTTTAGCAATAGGTATAATGGTGTTTATTATGTACACTAAAGCTGTAATGTTCCAAAATAATTAAATACGTAAACATAATGTAAAAATGTTTTTTTATTTTATTTTACCCCAACCTAAAGCCATCACTTATAGAAAAATTAGTGTATTTTATACAAAGAATAAAAATATCAAAAGAAGCAAATCATACTTGTTTTAACAGCTCCTAATAGGTACCGGACTGTTTGTATTTTGTGCGACAGAGATAACGCTCTACGAAGCCGAAATTAGCCGATTGTCTCTTTCCAAAGGTCGATGTGCAATATTTATCGCCGGGTACTGTATATCCCAAAGTTCAATTTACGATATTTAGCTTAACCGAACAGTAGGTAAACCATAGTTACATTAAATAAATGTTAATTACATTAAATAAATGTTAGTTACATTAAATAAATAATATATTTTACGGTCAAAAAGTGTATTTTTTTACTTTACTTATTTTGATTAATAAATTACATTCTATTCTGTGAGCCAGATAGTGACAATAATACAAAAAAACTTAGTTCTGACATTTTAAAATTACAATCATTTAAAAAATAGTGATGACTGAAAATGATCCGGTAGTAGATTTAGAAAAATATGTTGACGTGTCAAAATAACTTGTAAAAAGTTTTGTTGAATAAAGTACTTCTGATTTCTGATTTCTAAATTAACAGTGTCAAAATATCTCATTTGGCAGCTCATAGTCTTGTAATTCGAAAGTTAGAGCAGTCTTTGCGTGTTTACAGTAATGTTTAAATAATATATATACTAAAAGCCCTGATGATGTTCTAATGGGTGAAACCGGTTGGCTTTAAAATTTCACCAGGTGCCGACGATGGAAAGTATAAATGATGCTTAAGAAACATTTCAACTAGGTAAAAATAATTAGCATAAAATTGGAATGTGCAAGTACACATTTTACTTATTCAACCAATAGTCTTCTGAATATAATACCATCTTCAAATCATATTTGCCAATTCTCAGCTACGATTAAAGTTCAAGTCTCTGGCTTAATACAACCCCAAGGAGACCTTATATGCGCTTGAGTCAGTAGCGATAAGGTGATTTAATTTATTATCTGTGTGTTAAATCTTAGTAATATAGTTATTATTATTATATTCCATTTAGCCATCATATTATTTCCTGTTTTCATTTAAAATATTTATTTGCACCCCCATTTTAAATTTTTGTACAATTTCTGTAGTGCATAAAAGTAAATAAATAAACTTATAAGTCAGCAGAGATAAGGTATTAAAACAATCATATTCTATTTACAAAAAAAAATACTTTATTACAGCACAAGATTTATTAGCTTATATAATTCAATATTTGTTAACACAATTTTACATTATTAACTTTGAAAATATAATTTTAACTGTGTATGTGTAAATGAACAATGAAACAATAACCTCATAACCTTAGAAATTCACATATTATATAACATTTCAGAATATTATTAAAGTATACTATTGTAAATTTGCCAAATATTATTTATATGTTCATTATAACACCCAGGGCAGTGTTTTCTAGTGCAATTTCTCATTCCTAATAATCCCTAAAACGTTTCTTACGCTTATAATCCCTCATCCAGCCTTACTATTTTTTTTTCTATATGTCTTCCTATTCATCTAAATTATTTCTTATTCATACTGTTCCCGTAAAATTTATCTTTATGCGTGACAATTTTAGTGTTTTCGCATATCATCGTCCACGCAGTAAATTTCTGCCCATTTATTTCACTTTGTTCAAATGCAACTTTTTCGTAACATTTTCAATTCTCAATATCAAGTCAAACCATTGCTTTATGTCTCTCAATTTACAGGTACCACTTCCCTGCCTGTTTGTTGTATCCCTTATTAGACTCTCGGCAGTACAAACACTGATCTCATCATCCGCATCACGATTTTTTTTCACCCTTTTCATTCAATATATCGATGCCTTAGTTCACAATTGCACTAACTACAAAATTGGTAATTACGAGGAAAGCGTTTTAAAGTTTTAAAATGTAGACGTGAACAGTACGAAAACAAAATAAAATAATAAAAAAAATATGCATCTATTCCCAAGACTAGTATCGATTTTTCGATACGCGCAAACGAAAGAGCACAACATAATGTGTATTTATCACTAAAAAAGTGAAAATTGAAAATTTTGCAACTGTGAACTGTGTGTGAAAATAGTACAACTGTGAACTAAGGAATCGATATAGGGTGTAACAAATAAGATCATTAGTTAGCAAACAAGCAGATTTCCTGATGGAACGAAATCACCGCCTATAGACACCAAAGACGTTAATGATGTGTTGATATCCGTGAGGCTACATTAGCCTACAAACCAGAACACAACAATGACAAGCAATGACGTTATTACGGCACTATTTGTCATTGTCAAGTAGATTAGAGTTCCGCAACGTCTCGCCCGAGTATTTGGTAAGACCACCTTACCTATTCCTGCCGCAATAGCATCAATGCTTGACACTGTCGTGTTCCGGTTGAGAGGGTACGGTAGCCGGTAAACTTATACATGTAGCATTAAGACCCCGCCACAAGGATAGCAATGAGCCATTAACATCTCTGGTCTCTCTCATAGGCAATGGTTTCTCTTTCCACCAGTAGAACCATCTTGCTTGATTGCTATTTCATGGTATACAAAAAAATTCGAAATCCAGTAATGCTGAACTTCAACAAATGTTTTTCTACCAAACTCAGGATTTAATGTCAGGACCTCATGCATCCACTTTGAAAAAATTAAATAAGCCATGCAACAGGCCCATGAAAACAAACACTTATCCATGACAGAAATCGAATAGTAAGCCACACCAACAATAAAAAACAAAATCTTAAACGATGATTCAAAGAGTCTGTGTGTATAAACAAGTATATAACTCAGGATTGTAAGACGGCTCCAACACGCGAGTTACATGAGAGTGGTTATTTTTTATTTTGCATATTTTACTGTCCACGGTGATCAGGGAACTGCGGCATCCATCTGGCCACTTCACACACCTCCATACAGCCTTGGGTCCTTTCGAAGTATACTGGTTATATCTGAACCCCCCGAGCAAAATAACTGGCCTTCCAAACTTCGAAGTTGTAAATTCTATTGCTGAAATACAAAAATTTATAAATAGGAATTGCAAATATTAATATTAATTATTATAATAATTTCATTTTCTCACCACAAAAGTAAAATACATTGTTAATATATAAAATTCTCGTGTCCCGGTGTTTGTTATCAAATTCCTCCGAAACGGCTCGACCTATTCTTATGAAATTTTGTGAGCATTACGGGTAGATCTGAGAATCAGTCAATATCCAATTTTTATACCCCTAAATGTTAAGGGTGGTCCACCCTTAATTTTATTTTGCTCTCATAAGCAAATTTTTTTGATATTATTATTTTATGATTTAGCATTGAAAAATACATACAACTCTAAATTTTCACCCTTCTACCATCAAGCCCAATTTCTAATTCAATTATTTATATGGCGAAACAACATTTGCCAGGTCAGCTAGTATTTTACAAAACAAAATACAAAAGGCGTAGTAAAGTAAAAAAAGACGCCGATTACTAATCACTAGCACTAAACATTAGCTGTCTATAATATGTATTTTTTGTTTAATACTAAGCACCTGCATTAAACACACTCGCACTACTCAAAGTGTAACAAAAGTAAATGAAAATGAATAAATGTGAATGAGATACCAGCGAGTCATAAATTCATATTTATAGAATAAATTCATATTTAGAACACAAGATTTTTTTATATCATAAGGTAGCAAACAAACAGATGAGTCTCCTGATGGAAAGAGTGAACCATCGCCTATGGACACCAAAAATTTTAATGGTGCGTTGCTATCTGTGGCGAGATCTAATGCCACGTGCATAAGTATACGGCTACCTTACTCTCCAAACCGGAACACGACAGTGACAAACACTGACGCTATTGCGGCAGGAATAGGTAAGGCGGTGGTACCAGACCCGGGTGAGACAGTGCAGAACTCTACTACCTACCTTCACCAGTGGGAGGAATGCGCTGTGCCGAGCTCCCGGCTACATGGGTACCACCATCTTGTTTATTTCTCCCGTGAAACAGCTTTGCTGTGTTTCGGAGAGAAGGGCAAGACAGGCAGTGTAATTACTGGCACTGAGACTTAACATCTTATGTCTCAGGATAGGCAACACACTAATGGAATACCTGGGCTAGTTCCAGCCCAGGTATTCCATTTTTGTTTATTGTCAACGTTGACCACTTACCATCAGGTGGCACGTCTGCTAGTTTGCCTATCTCAATAACATAAAAAAAACCTAGTAGCCACGATGGTAGTGACTCGTATAGGCAATCGGTCACCTTTTACGAGCTGCCTGGTAGAACGGCAGTTGGCCTATTCTTCAAAGGAGCCCGGGACCAAAACTTCCATATGGCACTCTGTTTCCCCCAACTAGCTCACTAAGAATCTAGCGTGAAGGCATGTATGTATGTATATTTGTAAACAAAATTTCACAATTACGTTTACAATCAATCAAATCTACAGAGTATTAGTAGGTCTGTCAATATAATTACATTTATTCACTGATGTTTCGGATGGCGAAATAAGTGGTGATCCCTAAATTCGTATTTGTTTTAATTTAACTATTACCTCATTAGTTAATACCTAAAAATTAACTAATTACTCGATGGTAGCTCTACAATGTAGCTCCCGGTATTAATATCACACCAATCGGATAACATTACATCATTAACCTCTCTGTTGTCTACAGCCGATGTTTTATCTTTCCATCAGGAGTTTCACCAGCATGTTTGCTATCCTACGATAGGTAAAAAAATCGGCTGCGCATTCAAAAGATGGCAACCATTTGAAGTTTACTAAAACTTCGATAGCATCTAAGCGGCCCGCATCTGTAAAACCTGATTCATCAGCGTTCCCTCAGTGCGGCTTAGATCAAATAAATCTATGTCTGTTGGTAGGGCCGTAACTCGGGCAATCGCCTTGGATTTATGCTATTATTATAAAGAGCTAAAATCACCTCTGTGGTCTAGTGGTCCGGTGTCGGTGTTGACCACACGAGGTTCCCGAGTCGGGTAATTAAAAAAATATATTTTTTTCTAGTTTTCTGATAATTTAATAAGATAATTTCTGATAATCTAATAAGAAAAGAGCCTACTCATTCTTAAAAGGCCGGAAATGCAACTACAAGACCCCTGGTAGTGTAGTTGTCTATGGGCGGCGATAATCAGGTGAGCCTCCTGTCCGTTTGCCCACTCTTCTATAAACAAAAATTAATTAAACAACGTAGCCTGGGATTGGCCTAGGATTGAACAAACGCCCGGTGGGCGATAGGCTTGCTACCTATGACATTGTGGGACTGAGTATCTTCGGCTAATCGTAGATGCACTGGTACCTCTACCTACCTCTTCAGGGATACGGGCGTGAAGAGACTTTTTAATTTGTTTGTTTGTATTGCATAAACTCTAAAATGGCTAGACCGACTTTTACAATTCTTCCACCAATATAAATCTCTTTACTAGGTAGTAAAGAGAGTGAGTTCCGCGACGTCTCTCCCGGGTATTTGGCACCACTGCCTTACCTATTCCTGTCGCTATAGCATCAATGCTTGTTATTTTTTGTTCTCCTTTGGAAGGTAAGGTAGTCGCTAAATTTTGCAAGCCGCATTAAAACCTCGCTATACGGATAACAACGCACCGTGAACATCTTTGGTGTCTATAGGCGTGGGTTGTATCTTTCCAATAGGAGAGCCATCTACCTGTTTGTTATCTTATAATATATAAAAAAAACATTAAAAGGGCTACTTTTTTACCAGATTGTGTCAAAAGAAGTAATGTGTGTGACTGACGCTAATGAAGTCGCAGCGAGTAGCTAGTTTGGATTAAAAAAAAACGTTTTCGATTAAAGTTAATCGTGAGTGTGAATATTATTTATTTTTACGATTTCATTATCAAGTGATGTTATGGACCCCCGACAACCGGAAGACCATCTTACGCAAACCCACAGGCATTTTGGATGATTTTCTCTGTAACTGCTGTGTCTGTAGAAACGGAAGGTGCCCATTTGCAGCATTGGTCTTCCAGCTCTTGAAGTAGTTATTAATATATCTGGAAAATTGAAAAAAATTAAAACTCATACAATAATATAAGCAGCGTATTTTATACGGTTAAGATATCAAGGATATTGGACATTTTTGAAATGAGGTACCATAAGAATTGAGATTAGAAGCTTGAATTAGGAATTAGGTGGTAGAAATTACATCACGTAAAGACATAGCTTCCGCTACGTTATTCTCCTTTCATGCAACTTTCTCTGTCTCTCTTTCCCTTAAATACCCATGTGCAATGTGCAATGCGCATGTGCGCGCATGTATCGAGATTACCTATACCATAAGGAATTACATTTCAGAAGGTGGTTCTATGGCATCACAAGTTTTCTTTCCTGTAAGATAAATAAGCAAAGCAGGCAGGCCCGTTTAAGAATAGTCGTTGCCGTTCTATAGTATGTATTTTTATTCGCTTTGAGATAACAGATTTAAAACAATTATAAAACAGAAGTTCACGGTTTTAACAAAAAGGTTAAAATTCTATCATATACATATATTATATGAGTTTTTACTTTTGTGTCACTCAAACTTTAATTAGTTATAGAGATGCAGATACTTTACTCGTGTTATGACTGTCTGGTATATTGGAATATATTGGGAATATAGTAAAGAAATTGCCAGATGAGTGCGTTGCGGGCTCAGTTATCCATACTACGTGTAATATTATAAACGCGAAATTCTGTCTGTTTGTCTGTTACGCTTTCACGTCTAAACCGCTGGACCGATTTCAATGTGATTTCGCATGGAGATAGTTAAAAATCCGTGGTCAAACATAGGCTAACTTGTTTTTCAAAAATCAATGCATTAGGGGCTGAAATAGGGGATGAAAGTTTTTGTTAAAAACTACATCGACGACGGGTCAGCTAGTATAGGAATAAATTTTAAATCTCTCGCGGATCGCATTCGTAATTCTGGAGTGAGAAAGGTTGAGTTTAACCTAACCTATCTGTATAAAAATGAGAAAGGGCGTGTTTCATTGGTTCCAATATATATAAAGAATGTCACAAGTAAAACAGACATACAATGCAAATGCGGATGGATGTAGGTACTGTAGGCCATGTGTTACATACCATGATCTAATCGGTAAGGTGTGTTGTTGGAAGTTGTTAAGAGTCTCCGAAAGTAAATTATTTATATAAATAGAGTTATGAACGTGACGGAAGCAAAACAAATGAACCTACCCACAAAGGAATGAGGCACAAAAATATAAGTTAATGAATAAATGAACAGTGTTCAGGCCAACATACTTCAATAAAACTATTTAAAATAAAAAAAAAACAATTTTAATAAACAAATCGCAATCACAATTTTAAAAAAAGATTTTTTGATTTCGTATTTTGTGTATTCACTTATCAGTGTTAAGTTCTGAGACCGAGACCCCAACTTATCGCGCGTTGGTCCAGACTTCTTTAAGGAATAAATAGAACTGTCTGGCCAGGCGTGTAAACTAGGGGGGCGTCCACAAATTACGTGAAATGTTTAAGAGGGAGAGGAGGTCGAGTCAAATCTCATCAATCTTACGTTGGAGAGAGGGAGGGGGGGGTCTCGGCAATGTCACGTATTTTTTTTCTGATTGAAACAAAAAGAATATACTATTTTGGTCCATTATCCAGATTACACATGCTTAAGATTTAATCTTAAGCGTAATCGTAATACGATCAAGATAATTCACTTATTCGTTCGAAAAAAAAAACAATGTTATTCATTACTACTGATTATCAAACCACCATATTACATAACAAACGCATGAATCTCCATGGACTGAAATAGAGGAGATATTCTTTTTTTTCATCTTAGCAATATTGATTACTAGTCTTAACAAGTCGTAAATAAAAGCACGGAGCATTTTTTTTCTTTTTACAATAACAATTCAACCCATTTACATATTTAAATTATATTTAAGAAACCCACATTTTGAAAAATCTCACGTGAGATTGGGGGATGGGGAGGGGGTTGAATAAAAGCTCACGACATCTCAACAGGGAGAGGGAGGGCCAGAAAATTTGAAAAAACACCTCACGTAATTTATGGACGCCCCCTAGGCAATAGTTATTTCTTTCATCTTTTTTGCTATTCCATGATAACAGGAGCTTTTTTTAAGTACATATATCAGGCCGAGCAGATTTCTCAAGCAGAGAGTGAAGTCTCTCCTAATAGAAACCAACGACCATCGTCTATAGACACCAAATATGTTAAATATGCGTTGTAATTCGTTTAGCGAATTGAAATGTTACTTGTGTAAATATAACGGCTACCTTACCATCCAAACTGACAAGCATTGCGGCAGGAATTAGCAAGGCAGCGGTTTCAATTCAAATCCGGACGAGGTGTCGCAGTGTTGGTTTTACGAAAAAAAAATTGAAAATAATTGGATTTCAACGAACAATCTTCGTCTTCAACGCGGACTGTGTCACAAATTTACAGTAGTATCGAAATTTTTCTTTGCTTAAAAATAACATATATTACAACATGCGTTATACGTACATAACTTTATACATAACAATTTACATATATTGCCTACTTCTCCGGGCGTGAAGATACTTGTACAATATTTTTTACTACTCATGTTGTACGTTTAGTACTTTTTGGTAGGATGTAAATGCTTGCCTTTCATCCTTATGATCTTATTATCAAAAGTAGTCACAGTACATCGGCAGCCAAACGTCCACTTGACACATCGCCAGCTTTTCTTCAAACTAGTTGCATCGCTACCTAGGTTGTATCTATTTTCGCCAAGCATAAGCACTGGTCTGCCGAATTTTGATGTTCCGAAAACTGGAACTTAAAAACATATAATTAGGTAATATTAAATTATTATTACATAAAATCATATAAATATTTTTAAATAAAAAATAAATATTAAATTGTTAACACCCCTGCCAAAGATGAGTTCGTAAGGCTGTTGGTTTCGTTATAGCTAGGAATGGAACGGTTATTATCAGGTCTGGATTAATGGCAACGATGGGGATTGATTCTTTTTGGTCATTAGATAGGAAACAATCAGATGGCCCTCCTGATGAAAAGGGAAACCATCGCCTATAGACAATAAGGATGTTAATGAGGCGTTACCATCCGTAGAATGGCAATGCCACATGCATAAGTTTACCGGCTACCTGACCCTCCAAACCGGAACAAAGCAACGACAAGCATTGACGCTATTACGGCAAAAAATAGCTAAGACAGTGGTGCCAAGTACTGATTAACGTATAAAGGATTACTAGGTGGTAAAGTTCTGCATTGTCTTGCCCGGATCTGGTACCACCGCCTTACCTATTCTTGCCGCAATAGCGTCGGTGCTTGTCACTGTCGTGTTCCGGTTTGGAGGGTAAGGTAGCCGGTAATCTTGTGCATGTGGCATTAGACTTCGCCACAAGATAGCAACGCACCATTACCATCTTTGGTGTCTATAGGCGATGGTTGACTCTTTCCATCAAAAATACATATATACATACAGATAAATAGACAGATAAAAATCACATAGCCTATCATTTGCGCAATAACATGACTGAATATTGACTTTTGTCCAGATGTATTCTGTTCAATTCGAGTTGTAACGAGACAAATGCACAAAAAATCAAAATAATTAAATTTATGTTAGTAAGTCAAAAAATGATATATGAAATAAATAAATTCAATGTACACAAAAACGTTACAGATTTATTTAATAGTAAAGATTATAGATATACATTTATTACTATAAATCGTATCTAGTCGCGTATATAATCCAGGTTACCATATGCGTAGTCGCAGCTGTTATTGATTAGTTAATTCCAAATTTTAATTTTAATATAACATCATTTGTACTCATTTAATAATTCTATTTTTATCTTTATTTTTGCAATACCGAACTTTAAATTAAATTTCATATAATCTCATTTTTAGAATATTTGTTAATTTTTACAATATTTGTTAATTTTTAATGTAATTGACAGAAATAATAAAAATAATGACACAACATGGAAGTATTATAATCTGAAATAAATTATTATATAATTATTGTGTTTCTACCCTCTTTGTCATTGTTTTTGTATAAAATTGCAGTACTTTGTGGTCAAGATACTTATAGTTCATAATTTTTGTAGGTGAATTTGTAAATCTTAGTGAGAATAAAGTTCATGAACCATAAGTACCATTGACTAACACCTTTAGGTATAACAAACAAATAGATTACTAATTATCATTTGTTTAGTGATATTTCAATTTACATCATTCTGCAGGAGCTTGACCGATTAGACTTGACACACATACAAGCTTCATTCGTCTTGTTCAGAAAAGATAATTAATCATAAAATTGTGATAAACTAATCTTTATTGTCAAGCAATGGGAAAAACGATGAAATTAATTAAATTTGCGGTTTAAAGCATGCATAAAAGGTATGCTTTTATGCATGCTTTAAACCGCAAATTTAATTGCTGCCGACGTGGGTGAAAATGTGGAGGATGTGGGTGGATATTGTGTCTCTAGGCTCTTCTTTTTTGTCCGGACCATCGGAGAGTTATACCCAGATATTAAACTTTTCGATGGCAAAACAGATCACGGAGAATAGCTAATTTAATTAATTTCACCTTTTATTACGTATTTTTGCAAAGTAGCGCCTGAATCAATAGAAGCATTGTGAACACATGTATGGACTTTATAGGAGTGAAGAACCATATCATTCATTACAGTGACACTGGCTCGACAGCCCAGATTCTTCTGCGAACATATCCAGGTCGTTCTATTAGTATTGTGTGATGTGTACTTCTTGTAGTACTTATAATCGCCAATATGTAGTATTTCGTTTCCAGATCTTGTCATTCGGAACTCTACAACTAACGAAAAAGATCAATTAATAAACCTTTTTAGACGGAAACCGGTCTTCATGGGAAGCTTTGTTTTACATGTGTCTAAGTAAGTATGTTTATTTTTTTACACTTTCCATCGTCGGCACTTGGTGAAATTCCATTGTAATGACACACTTTTACTGTTCCACTTGTACATAAATTTCACTTTTACACATATTTTTTATATATTACTCTACCGGTTTCACTTTTTTACGCTTTACATCCTGAAGATGCTTTAAAAAGTGAAACCGGTCGAGTAATATATAAAAAATATGTGTAAAAGTGAAATTTATGTACAAGTGGAATAGTAAAAGTGTGTAATGTTTATTTTTTTTATCTCACTAGCCGTTTACCACAGCATAACCTTTCCTGATCTCACGAGAATATCGGGACAAAATGTAGTTTATTTCACTTAGGAATATTGTAGTTTTCAACTGTTATTCAAAATCAAGAATTTTTAAGATCGGTCCAGTAATTCCAGAGATTACTACTATAAATATTATCACAAACTGACAAACTGATTTACTGGTGGCTCGGGTTCAATTCCCGACGGGGACAAGCATTTGTGTGATTATCATAAATGCTTGTATTTCCGGGTTTGGGTGTTTATTAAATATATTCCAGTATTTATATATGTCTTTCTATGTATTAGTATCATTGACTAACACCCATAACACAAGCTAATAATTTGCTTACTTTGGGGTTAGATTAGTAAGTGTAAATTGCCCGTGAATATTTATTATTATTTATTTATTTATTAATTATTATGTATAAAGTATTCCTGGATTTGTCTATCGATGAACACTGAAGTTGACGAGTGCCAAGTTCAATGTTCATCGTTCAATATCCCATCTATGCAAGAATTCAACAGTATCTTAATTGACAGAAGGGTACATCTACAAAGGGATGGAGTTGATATCTTAAGCGCTGAGATATATATCTCTTTTACTTGTTTGATTTAAACACCTTGTAAGAAATAATAATATAAAAAATATTAAAAGCTTTTTTGATGCTAAAAACCTAATTGATTATAAATGTGTAAATAAGGGCTCTTTCTGTCGTTTCTATTGCGACCAAGCAATACGTGATGACAAACTTGTTTCCTAATAACCCCGTTACATACTGTCCATATATTACACGCATGACACGTTTAAGAATACAAAACAGAAGTTTTCAGTATCACTTATGTATTCTGTGGCATCGCTTATGTAAAATTTCTGATTTATGTAGACTCTTTCCCACAAAAATCCTATGTATTTTGTTATTAGACAAAGTAATAGGGTCTGTCTTCTGTCTAAAACTTGCGAATAGTTTAAACTTTTATCACATAAATTACAATGTACGTCATTTTACAACATTCTAACTTTTCAACGGACTACTCCAAAAGGGAGGTTATCAATTCGATATTTTTTTTAATTTTTGGTAGCATAGAACTCGGTCATTTATGAACCGGTTTTGAAATTATTTTTTTTTGAGAGGGTAGTGTAGTGTAGCCATTTCAATTTGGTAAAGATCGGATGGGGAATTAAAGAGATACAGGACATAAGAAATCAGTAGTTTCAGTATTCCTGCGTTCAAAATTTAAATTATTCTATCAATATAGTTTTTGTTTATTATTCTTTACCAAAAAAGGGTTTTAAAACCCCGATAAAAAAATATTTTGTATTATTTTCACCAAACACATTTTTAATATTACTCATTGCACGTGGAATTGTATTTTTTTTATTATTTTTCAATCGACTTCCCAAAAGGAGATTATTAATTCGTCTGTATTTTTTATGTTTGTTCCAATAGAAACTCGGTCATTTATGGACAGATTTTGAAAAATATTTTTTTGTTTGGGAGGGAATAGATCCCGTGTGGTCATTTTAATTTGATGTAGATGTGATGTAGGGTTCCAGAAATATAAGAAATAGAAAGTCATTTGCTGCAATTTTACTGCGTTAAAAAATTATGTCATAACTTCAAGTTCGGCAAAAAATAATGTGCTTTGAATTTTTTCGGGCCAAAATCTCTAGATTTTTGGTATGATGATAAGTAAGTAATGTTATCGGTACCAGTATCGTTTTCTATCGTCACAAAGCTTCGCGCAATGACACGATACATGCAGACGTAACAAGCTATCATCAGGTATCGTCGCAAACGTTTGGACTTCGTGTGCCTTATTGCGAGGTTGGCGGTACGTCAAAGGATTTTAATGCACTAATATCGTCGGGACGTTGCACGCAGGTGCGGCCGAAGGATTAGAAACAGACGGTAGTCATTAAAGACCCGTACAATGTGGCGGCGGGGATCATCATCCATCTTGACAACCGAAAAATCGTGGCAGCCCGAAATGTTTTTTAGATAGCAAACAAGCAGATGGCTTCCCTGTTGGATAGAGAAACCATCGCCTGTGGACACCAAATATGTTAATGGTGCGTTGCTATCCGCGTGGCGGGATGGTAATGCCACATGCAAAAATCTCTACCGGATACCTTACCCTCCAAACCGGAGTACGACAATGACAAGCATTGCCGCTATTACGGCAGGAATACGTAAAACAGTGGTATCAAACACTCGGGCAAGACGTAGCGGAACTCTACCACCTAGTAGTCACAATGATAATGACAAGCATGGGCGATCGGTCACGTCTTATGACCTGCCAGATTGAACGTTAGTTGATCTATTTTTCAAAGGAGCCCGGACCAACACAGGGGTATCTATATTAATATTATCCATACTAATATTATAAATGCGAAAGTTTGGATGTTTGGATGGATGTTTGTTACTCAATCACGCAAAAACTACTGAACGGACTTAAATGAAATTTGGCACACAGATAGATGATAACCTGGAATAGGATATAGGCAACTTTTTATCCCGGAAAAATTTGGTGATCCCGCGGGATTCGTAAGAAACTTTTATAATGCAACGAGCTGCACGCTGCAGCTAGTATATTATATATCAATAAACAAAATTTACCTAATTGTATTAAGTAGACACACACACACATATACACACAAATTAATATACACATCTCATCATCATATTTTTTTCATTATAAAAAGGGGGCAAATGAGCAAGGGATGCACCTGATGGTAATTGATCACCGCCACCCATGAACATTCGGAATACCAAAGATCTTGCTGTTGCATTGCCGGCTGTCATTATCAGCAGCATTCGTTCTACTGCTGGACGTTACAAAGCCTTCTTATTTTCCAGCCATTGATAAACGCTTTGCGTATCTCGTCATTATAAGGCGGTATTTACAAGGACATCCGATATTAATAATTTATGAAGTCGTCGTCGTTACAAATATACACTGTTAGCTGACCCGGAAAACTTGTTTTGACAAATAGATTATTTGTAGTGAATATTTTAGCGGGTGGAGTTTAATGGGGGTTGAGGCAGCAGGGTTAAAATTTGAGGTTATACATGTTTTATGATGCCAAAACAAAGTGTTATTTAGGGTTTCCGTTATGTAACTATGACAAGAACGATATTGGTTTATAATAACAAAATAGCAATAAAAACAAATTTATTCTTTCGAAGGAACCGGACTACATTTATGTACATTTACATATTTGACAATCATATTATTGTGAACAGTAACAGTAGCCCTACAACCAAAGTTCTTCTTTACACATATCCAGGAAGTCCTCTCAGTAGTTCTGGAAGTATAATGTCTATTGTATCTATAGCCCCGATGGAGAAGGACTGGGTGGCCGTGGTAAGATAGGCCAAATTCCGCAACTGGAAAATAAATTTAATAAAATAATGTAACTCTAAACTAATGTATAGGCTATATATACTTTGTCTCTATATTGCGAATATACACATAAGTATGTATTGAAACGACAAAAGTATACAAAATGTTATCGTTTAGTTTAAATGCAATTTAGTTATATTGCACCAAACATATAAGTTTCAACACGATATGTTAGGATCTTACCTGGTTCAAAAAACGCTTTTTTTTCTTATTTTTTAAATATTAAAATACTAACAGTATACAAAAATGAGCACAATATACGCGTGTATTTTGGATAAAAAAAAGATGCTATTGAAAAAATGTTTTTTTTATTTTAAACAAATATACACATTTTATTCTTAATAAGAGCCGTAATAACAAGCACTTCGTCGTATCTTCTCGTCTCTTTCTTACCGTTGTAAGAACCAGTTTGTAAATCAAAATAAAAACCTTATTAGTTGTATCGTCATAGGTACATTGACTGTAGAATAAATATACAATAATATAATTATTGTTGTTAATACCTTAAGCAAAACATTCTGATGATGCTGCTGTGTATAAAATACATATGGTTTTAAGTCGTGTAATTTGAGTTATCGTATTTTGGATAACAGTTTGAGGTAGATTGTTAATATAAACACAAACAATTATAAATTCAGTCAAAATATTTAACAATAAAATTATGCAATAATATACAATTAATCAGTTTGCGAAAAATATCTATCCTATGTATTTTGTAATTATTATTAGTTTTGTATAAATATATATATAGTAATTGCAATGTTAATTTGCAAAAGTTTTCTAATATTTTTTTATAATAAGTAATATAATTTTAATTTTTATAACAAGTCACAGCTCATATATATATATATATATATATATATATATATATATATATATATATATATATATATATATATATATATATATATATATATATATATATATATATATATATATATATATATATATATATATACTCATTAAGAATTTAAATTTAATTTTTATTTAATGTCGCTAATATTTTAATCACTAAGGAATAGTAGATTGTGTTTGTGTATGTCTTTCCTGGTTAGCAGTCAGCATTACAAATTTACTTAAAAATGAAAGCAATTGTATTTAAAATTTCAACGCGAATATTAAATTAATGCGATTCGCAATTTACAGTAGATATAAAACATTAAAGCCAATGTAATCGGGGATACAATGTAGAATGAAAATAATTCAAAATTTGCCGTGGATATGAAAAGGTCACTTGAAAAATAAAGGTAATTTATTTTGCAATTTACCACATAGGTTATACAAATAGATACAAATAGGTTACTCTAATAAAATCAGAAAAAAATAATGTCCAAAAATTGGGTGTGAAAATGTGTATTGTACTATGCATGTGTATGACATGTTTTTGCTTTTATTATCATATTATTTAAAGTAACTACGTAGGATCGGCACTGAAGCGGGCCTGACCACTTATTGCATAGCCATCGCTTCTTCGCTTGTCCTGCGCGGTTGCAATTATATCTAAACCCGTTATATATTAAAACTGGCCTGCCGCGTTGGGACATAACATACATTGCTTCACCTATTAAAAAAATGAAAAGAAATCAGAAAATATTTGAAATTCAAAAAAAATAACAAACAGGCAAAAATTGATTAAAATTTAAAAATAAAATAAGCAAAAAAGTATTTTTTTTATAAACACATCTTTGGACCATATTGTACTGTGTCATAAGATCTGCGCACACCAAGAGAAGAGTATTTGTAAGAATAATGAAATATTAACATACAATGCAAGTTGTCTGCTCTGCTTTTGGTGTGTGCTGACCCTTACTCATTGAATCCCTAATGTTATGTATTTCTCATTAAACCCTCTCCTGTTGGCCCACTTCTTTGTATACCTTTTGGCATGTATGTATTAAGTAACTTTTACTGATACATCACATGATATTACACTGGAAAAATTACGGGCACTTTTTTAAATAGTAAATTAAAATGTGCTGGATAATGACGTAGTGAAATAATCCACTGAATACTTTTTTTAAAACATCTTAAAGTTTTATACATGTGGACAAATTAGTCTGTTTAAAAATTCATACAGTTTGGAATTTATTAAAAAATAAAATGGTTTCTAATAATTATGAAGACACCAACAGTATAATTTTAACTAGTTTATAGAATGCGTGGACAAAGTTCTTAACGTCTCAGCCAACTTCAAAAACAGCCACAGCAATATGCAAACTTTATTACCAGGGTAAAGTTTGTTAGGTATATTAACAAAACAAAACAAAAAAAAAGTTAAAAAACACATGTTTATTTTTGGCATCGTCATCAAAACTACATCACAATGAAATTTACATATTAATAGTTATGATCTGAACAGGTGTTTTTAGTTTTCAAAAGAACTTAATGGTGATGAACCTACAATTGATAAATTATAGTAAAACGGACTAGATATAGTCCTAGTGTAGAAAACATAAATTGTAAGACTATATACTTAATAACAGAGGATGGTTTTTCAAATGAAAATTTAAATAATGTGTTAAAACAAAAATCGTTGTGAAAAACTGCAAATTTCTAGCATTTTCCCCCGTGTTGGTACCGGGCTCCTTTGAAGAATAGGCCAACTGCTGTTCCACCAGACAGGTCGTAAAAGGCGACTGATTGGCTGTGCAAGTCACTACCATGGTGGCTACTAGGTGGTAGAGTTCTGCATTGTCTCGCCCGGGTCTGGTGCCACCGCCTTACCTATTCTTGCCGCAATAGCATCAGTGCTTGTCGCTGTCGTATTCCGGTTAAGAGGATGAGGTAGCCGGTAAACTTATGCATATGGCATAAGACCTCGCCACAGGATAACAACGCACCATCAACACCTTTGGTGTCTATAGGCGATGGTTGACTCTTTCCATCAAGAGACCTATCTGCTTGTTTGCTATCTTATGATACAAAAAACCTATTTTATTTTAATGGGTGTGATTATCCCTCGCGCTAACAATGGTGTCATCTACAGTGATAATTCGCGCCCTACACTGGAATGGACTGGACCACTTGCAACACAACCATCGCTTCTTAGGTCCACTTCCCTTGGAGTAAAGATTGTATCTGTGGCCGGCTAGAAGAAGACAAGGTTTGCCGCGTTGAGACATCAAAATCTCAGGAAAAGCTTGAAAAAGAAAAACGATATTGTACACTTTAATATTCAGTATCGAAAATTTCACAGAACAAATCTAACAAATATATCATAAAGGCACAGTGAATTGTTTGTTATGCTTTCATCGTTTTACTTCTAACCTTCATCATGGAATATTGCATACACGTTGTCTAGGTTCTTTCATACAAAAAACTAGTTTTAACGCAAGCGATGGCGCGGGTAAAACCTAGTAGTCAATATACTACACACACACACACACGTACATACACATACACACACACACACACACACACACACACACACATATATATATATATATATATATATATATATATATATATGTGTGTGTGTGTGTGTGTGTGTGTGTGTGTGTGTATATATATATATATATATATATATAGTTTTCAACTGGCGAAAAACGGAGGTTATCAGTTGGACATTATTTTATTTGGTTGGATATTTGAATATTTTTATCGATAGGTAAGCGCTTGACCACGATCTCTCCTGATGGTAAGGTAAGATGCGGCCTAAGATGGAACGCGCTTCCCTAGCAGATACCTGTTCTCTTGAATATCCCTAGATTGTACTCGTCGGGGAACACAGACTCAGGAAGCATGTTCCAGTCCCTTGCGGTTCGAATGAAGAATGTCCGAGTCGAACCGCTTTGTCCGGGTACGTGGAACGTCCACCATATGGCGATGCCTAGAATCTGTGCGCCTAGACGATCGGTAGAAAAACGGGGATGGCGGAATCAAGTCGTGCAATTCCGCAGCTTTACGAGTAACTACCATCGTGGCCACTAGGTGGAAGAGTTCTGCATTGACTCGCCCGTGTCTGGTACCACCGCCTTAACTATTCCTGCCGCAATAGCGTCAGGGCTTGTCACTGTCGTGTTCCGGTATGGAGGGTAAGGTAGCCGGTAAACTTATGCATCTGGTATTTGACCTCACCACACGATAGCAACGCACCATTAACACCTTTGGTGTCTATACGCGATGACTCTTTTTCATCAGGAGACCCATCTGCTTCTTTGCTATCTTATGATATAAAAAAATTAAACCACACAGTAAATCAAAATAAAATCAGTATAGTAACATTCAAAAAGTATAGTCACTGCGCGGGCGATAACGGGGCGCTAACAAGTCTAGTTACCCATAGAAATAGGGCGGGTACCCGGTGTGGATCCGGTACCCAGCGTATACGGCTCTTTTTCAGGATCTGGCAACTAACTTGTATTATTTACGAGTTTCACAAACCGCTGTTTGTAAACAAAGTACTTCGTTATTTATGTCCTTATATTAACATTTGTATTAGATAATTTAAGTACTTCTGTTATTACATATTCGAAATAGAATAGAGGAAAGAAGGTGTTTTCGGTATTTAGTCTTTTATCAGTTAAGCATATAATAAAACTTTATTTTAAATTATATTTAAAAACTTTAACATAACTTGAAAATAATTAGAACAAACTGACTCCCATTACTCTCTATTGATCAATGATCACGACGATTACACGATTACTCATGTCCTATGGGCTGCGGGATAGGAAGGTAAAAGCTTTAGGGTCATTGCACACATATCAATTCAGAATGAGATCGTGATTGTGATAGTCTTTCGCTTCGCTGTCAACCTTAGGGCGGATCCAACCTTCGGGTCAGGGGGGTATGTGACCCCCCCTTTTTTTGAGGTTCAGTCAAGACAGGCTCTAATCCTTATTTTTTTGCCATGCCTAGGGGCGGGTCATAACCCCCATGACCCCCACCTTGGATCCGACCTTGCGTCAACCTCAAGTAAGGATGAACCAGAGCCGATTAGCATCGCGGGTACGTTAACTCGGCTATAGCTAGGCGACCTCACGCTTACGTCTCAGCACGTTTGACAACAGTAATGTGCTGTAAGCTCGGGTACGGAAAGAAGTAAACGCGGGAACAGCGAGCAATACGCGTGGAAAGTGCAAGTTAACCATACCGCGCTTCAGTTCTTGAGTAAAGACATGAGGCATGTCCGCGGGCAAGTCCGTCTAGTGAATTCCTCTCTTTAGTCCCTAGGCGAGCCAATTCGTTACTCAACAATTCGAATTAGCGTGGAAGTTTCATACAAAGAATACTGAACGGCTCGAGTAACTACGGTGACGTTCTGTTTCCGTTCGTTCGTTCGTTTCGGATTTGATAGTGTGCTATGACCATATATCATAAAATTTTTAGCCGTATATTTACAAGTAAAAAAAAAGTATTTTTTAATCATGTTTTAATAACACGTCCACTTACAAAATTTATGGTTCATTATTTACAGTTATGTCAATACACACAGATCTAACGAGAAATTCAATGAAAAAAACTGCAAACTTTCTATTTCTTCTCCATTCGTTTTAGTTGCACGCTAATTTACTTATTTTGTTTTAGACCAAAATTTATTTAGGGTGTTACCAAATAACTTTTAAATGAAAGATTTTATGATTCAAATTCGAACAGATCAAAATTTTAGAGCTCGGTAATGTTAACCGTTGAGACATTCCCGTATGAATATAAATTTAGGTGTTACTTTGTGAAAATCCATAATACCATCAAAACTTCAAGAATAACCTCACAAAAGATAATAAAGATCTTAGCAGTACTGTTATTTTGAATGCGTATATTGCGGATTTTTCTTTATGCTGCCAATACAGTGAAAAGCAACAAGTGTACAAGAGAGAACCATTGTACCAATGAGACTTCCTATGATAACCGGACTTTAATGAGCTTATACTATTTGTTGAGATGGTTTTCCTGTATCAGGGGCACTACAGCGGTCACATATATGAGTTTGCAAAAGGCTTCAAATTAAATTGCCTCGGTATCTTCCTTGAGTCGGGGATTTGCCCAAAGTAACGTCTGAATGTATGTTTTTAGTGAGCAGCGTCACATTGGACACTACGTGATTCCTTGTAGATATCGAACTCCATTTTTTCATCAATTGATTTACTCAAGTCGTCAGTTTTTAAATAAAAATATACGAAAACCTAAGGATTATGATTATGCTCATTCTTCTCTTTAACTATGGTATCGTCGATTGTGTACAAATATGCCCGGCAACGCTGGAGACCCGTCCATTTGACGCATATCCATCTTTTCTTGAAGCCTACCATGGCGTTTTTATGGAATGTGTAACCTCTGTACTGTAAAATTTGTTTGCCACGAGGAGATAAGATGTATAATGGGTCATCTGTGAAATAAAGTTCATATTAATATTTTACATCAGGAAATTTTCAACAGTGTACAAATTCATCATTAGTATGTTATCATTTAAAATCCACTGATAGATATTATTAATCTTCCCTAAAAGGTTCATTACATTGTAACTGTAAATAGAACTTACTTCATAAATAACTTGTTTTAATAATCCTAACGAAATAGACGGTGTATTAAGTTTGGGGCTGACCCCACCTGGATTTTGACTTTGGATTAGCACTGAATTAGTTACCAATTATTAATAAAAAATTTAGTACATAAAATATAACATAAAAAAGGTATATATTTTATGCCTTTTTTTCAGTTTGGATAGACCAGCCTCTCTTTAGTGATCATCTCTTTAAAGAGATACCTTTCTAATCTTATCTCTTTCTTTGTTCTTGTTACTTTGGCGTTCACTGCCATATGATTGGGAACAAACCACTAACATCTTTGGTGTTAATAGGCGATGATTGTACTTTTTTATCATGAGAGCCTTTGTATATAATGTAAAACATCAAAGGGTATGAAAGGCACCTTCTCACTGAGATTTGCTGTCGGTCGGTTCGTTTATCAACCCATTTATCACCGGGCTGTATTTTTTGAACTGTAAAAGGTGCATTACTGCTATGACCGCTGTACCAAAAAAAAAAATTAAACAGTCTTTGCGTTTCATGCTCGATTTCTTGAAGCTTATTTTTCGTATTAAATATATGTTTTAATCCAAACATATATTTAATACGAACCTTAACAGGCACTTCTGACTATTTAAAATTTTTAGAATTACTAACGGATCAGGATGCGGCCACTGTAACAAATTTATATATATATAAGAAGAATATTTATACATATAATAAAATCGTAAGAAAGTCAAAACTGTACATTGAATATTTTTTTAAAAGAATACTTGGGGCGTGATCTTCAATCGATATCAAAGCCAAAAATATAGTTTTTAGAATTTTTGTCTGTTTGTCTGTATGTATGTCCGGGGTAAACTCAAAAAGTACTGCATGGATTTACTTCAAATTTGCATGACTATTACTAATATGTCGGGTCAACATATTATCACGCTATCACCTACAGGGGAGGAGCTGTGCGGAGTAAACGAAGTCCGCGCGGACGAAGTCGTGGGCAACAGCTAGTATGTAATAAAACTATAAATATTTATATGCTTTCATAAATCCATACTTTAATATAAAAATTACAAATTAGGTATTCTTCTAATTCGAAATCCGAATAAATAAGGTATCTCTAGTCGCGTCTTTCATGGCTGTGCGAGAATATTTGCTTAATGATGGTGTCTTCTAGTGTCACCATGTAAGACCGACATCCACTCGCCCAGTGACTGCAAACCCATCTTCTTTTCGCCCCGTGAGAACTCTGATAAAATAAACCAATGTTTTATCTTTTTTATTATAATAATTAGCAAAATAATCGGTGATTAAATAAGAAAATTTAAAAAAAACAGTAGGATCCATTGATACCGCTGAAATATGTGAAACTGTTATCGCTTCGCAATTATGTATTCGCAATGTTTTTACATAGAGCTATATCTCATAACTAAGATGTTTTGTGTTATATGTATTTTTTTGACAATAATATTAATATACGATAATATTGATATTCGTGCAAGAGAGACGAAACAAAATTCTTGAATTTGAAAGCATAACTTTGTTGTGAAATTTAATTTTTGAGAGAAATCTTTCTATAACAACCAAAGTATAAATATAGAAACGAACCGAACTCTTTGACATTAATTTAAAAGACACCATTTTTAATTAAACTGATATCTGAATTTATTTACCAATTTTGTATTATTCCAAAAAAATTATATTTATTACATTATATATATATATATATATATATATATATATATATATATATATATATATATATATATATATATATATATATATATATATATATTAGGGTGGAGTGAAAAAAAAAAATTTTTTTTTCCTTAGCCTGGGGGTCAAATTTGTAGCTTATAAAAAACAACTACTACTTAGCTTATAAAAAACAACGACTATTGTTTTAATATTTAAAAAAAATCCAAAAAAGTAACATTCCTCATTAGGGCACTAGAATAAAATTTGAGTTGGAAATGATCATAATTGCCAATTCTTGGATGTTTTAAGACATTAGAAGACAATTTTTTTTTTTTTGCAACCAAATATTTTTACTCGTAATTAATTTTAAAAATGAGTGGGCTGCCTCAAGATGTTGAGTAAAATTTTTTTTTTTTTTCAAAAATTTTTGTTTTTTATAAGCTACAAATTTGACCCCCAGGCTGAGAAAAAAAAAAAATTTTTTTTTTCACTCCACCCTAATATATATATATAAACACAAACTTTTAAAATATGGCAAATTTAAATTATAGAAAACGCATAATATGTGTTTTCTATATTTTCTCATTTGAAGAATAGGACAAGTCCGTTCTGTCAGGCAGGTCGTAAAATTCGACCGATTGGTTATACGAATCGCTACCACCGTGGCTGGGTGCGTGGGTGGTAGAGTTCTGCATTGTCTCGCCCGGCTCTGGTATCACCGCCTTATATATTCCTGCCGCAATAGCGTCAGGGATTGTCACTGTCGTGTTCCAGTTTGGAGAGTAAGGTAGCCGGTAAACTTATGCATGTGGTATTAAACCTCGCCACAAGAAAGCAACGCAACATTAACACCTTTAGTGTCTATAGACGATAGTCGACTTTTTTCATCAGGAGGCCCATCTGCTTGTTTGCTATCTTATGATATAAAAAAGGATTTATAAAAGGAACAGTTTTAACAGAAATTATTTTAAATATAAATAAAAAAGAAAAATATACCTAATTCTAGGTTTTATACTGACTACATACTAAAATATTATCAACGTTACGTAATGTTTATTGGTTAACAAATATTTTTTCTGTGAAAACCAATATGGGGTGTAGATTATGTTATGTTATTCTTCGAAATTAAGTCCACCACTATTGGAACTAGCCTTCATACCCAGATATTCGCAAAACACTTACCCACTAGAAATAATCTAGTAGTTTTTAAACTTGTAACAGAAGATTACAAAAATATATTGGCAGACTGTAAATAAATACTTACATTTTTATGTAGGCTGTAGTTGAAACCGTTCATGCGGATCATTTGATTGCCACGACGTGATGTAATAAACACTGGCTCTGAAAATAACATTGTATTTATAAGTACTAATAGCAGCATTTTTTAAAAAAATAGATACATACCTGAGAGTCGTTTCAACGAACTTCAACTAATAATAAAATAAAACTTATATCTAAGTAACGTAGCTATTCCCTATAATAAACCAAAAATTGCAAGTTTTCGATATGATATTTCTACCGTTTTAGACTACAACTTAGAGGAGTTGTACTCAAAGAATTAATTGTGGAACTCATATTTTCTCTCTTTTGTTATGATAAATTCCGTGACAGCCCCCAGCCATATTCGTCTTAACATTTAATTCAACTCGTTGTGAAATTTTTAAGAATTAGTTCTAAGTATAAATTGTTTTTACAGAAAAGGGGGCAAATAAGCTGAAACCTCACCTGATAGTAAGTGATCATCACCGCTAATGAACAACCGCAATACCAGAGCTCTCGCAGTTGCGTTGCCGAACTTTCAAGAATTAATAAGCTCTTTTCTTGAAGGTCTCTAAGTTGTATAACCTCAGGAATGCGCTCTCAAAATTAAACAACTAAAGTACTTTCAACAGCTTATCTTGCATAATAAATACCTTATATAATACCTTAAATAATAAATAATAATTACCTACAATTATTATTTATCAGTGATTATTATTGCTGTATATTTATAAACATTTTAGGAACTTACATTTCGCGGTAGGTGTAACCCGACAGAATAACCAGTAAACAGTGACTGCTGAATTCACCTATCTCTCGCTCCCTGTTCAGTTTACAAACGACGTGCCCTTTATAGCTCGTTCTTACAGTTACATTGTAGTGTGTTTTTTTATATTAGATAGGTAGCAAACAAGTCTAGACGGATAAAGTCGTAGAATGGATTTTTTGATCGCGTAATTCTGTTTTTTAATTTTAAATTTTTTTTATGTTATGTTAGTACACTAATAGACAAGTGTCGGACACGCCCATTTGTTTGCTACATTGTGGGGCTGCTGTTGGATCAGACTTGGTAGATTAGGTGCATTACTGTCTAGCCTTTTTAGGTAACACGAAATATTCTTTTATTAAAAAAATTGAGTAGATAGAGGGTAACCTTACGGTAAAATATCACCGCCATCCATGGACAACTAAAACATCGTGGAACTGGCAATTTTCTTTTCATTACTTTTACCTTTCTTTAAAAAATAAAAATCCCCTCAACTTGCGTTGGTACGGAAATATAAATGATGAACTTTGCTGAATAAATTTTAATGTGTATGATCGTTATTACATTTAAAAATAACATCGTCCACCGTCAGTACATAAGCCCTGCATCCACGCGACCACCGAGAGCACAGCCATCGTTTTTTTGGTCCTTTAGAGCTCGCGTTGTAACTGAAGTTGTAGCTTCCAATTTTGATCATTTGATTACCTCTATTAGATGTAGTGAAAATCGGTTCCTCTGAAAATTGTTAATTACACATACAACTTATGAAGTCATCAAAAAATTTAGCAAGAAAAAAAATCAATAGACTCTCAGACTCGTGGTGAAGGTTGAAGGTTGTCCTCATAAGATAAGCATTGTTTAAAAAATCTTTTTGTTTTCTATAAGCTATAGTTATCTCATTCAATCAGAAGAACCATGTGCTTGTTTGCAATCCTGTGACATGTAAAAAAATTAAAATACTTGAATTTATTGCATATTTTGTAAGGAATTAATCCAAAAGCTCATCAAAAGTGACATGATCTATAATTATAGAAGAATGGAGAGTCAAAAACTTTTTTTTTTATAAATTTTGCGTTGATACAATACGTCAACCGCCTGTGCGGCAATATATTTCATCGGTTACTCTAGGAATTAACCGATTGTATTTTGTGTTATAAAATGTTATAAACAAATTATGTGAAATGTGGTAGCCGTTATAGTGCATTTCAACATTTGTAATGAAAAACTCTAAACCAATAAACTAATGCAACATACAATTTCAGTAAAACTTATATAAAATAAAATGAAAAAAAAAACATAATTAAGATTTGACTAAGATCGGTAAAGTTGGTTAACCCAAGTTAAAAAAGTTGGTCGAAATTTAGGTCAAAATTAAGGGCTTTTTATGTGCAATTTAGGTGCGTAAACCAAAAATTAAGTGCACTAATCGTTTTGGAAATATTGACAAAAAAACATAAGCCCGCCATACTTTTAATATCTAGCAGAGCTTTAATAAAAAATTTAAAAAAACAGGGATTTTATTATCATCAAATTAAGTGCTTTCGGAAACAGAAAAGATTGGATTAAAAAGATGAACGTACGAAAATTGAACATGTAAATCGAGAACTTTCAAAAGTCACAGCCCCTTTTGCAGTTCCAACTGTAAATGTCATCTGCATTTGTAACCACTTCAGAACTTTAAAAAATCTCTTAATATGCCAGTTCTCCAATAACTTGGGTTTGCCAACTTTGCCAACCTGAAAATAAACACATTTCAGCAAATGTTGAATTTAAATAAAGAAATAGTTTGTGTTACGTATCCGTTACGAAAACACTATAGAAAATTATTGAATAAAGATTTTTTGTGTTTGTAACGTAATTATATCTAGGATATAACAAAAAAACAAGCGATATTTTGAGACGAAATCTTCAATCTCAGTGAGACTGGTGCATTGATGACTATTTTTAATCTCGTCTTAAAACCATATTATGACAAAATAAATTATCAACAATATTTCAATCGCGTATCACTGAAATGCCTTGGGCGACAAAGATACATAATAAAACGTCAAGAAAATAACAAAAATTCTAATATTCTTTGGGCTTAATTTCTTTTTTACAAAATTTATAGCAAACGACAATTTCTTAATGATTATGATAATTATTGACTTTAATTATAACATCGTCTATTGTCGTCACGGTAGCTTTGCATTTTGACCCGTGCACTTTCGAGCAGATCCATAAGGCTTTAGGTCCTTTGCTTCTATGGTATTTGTGGTACTTATAGCCTCCTCTTAATAGTACCGGGTTGCCATACCGAGAGATTCCATATGCGACTGTAAAACAAAACATTATTGTGATGATTGTCTTTTATATAAATAAATATAAAATGATAAAGCATTTGATACTGCTTATTACAGTATTTGAAGAAAAACAACGATTCCAAACACATCATTACAACTGAACGCAAATAGTTAACCAAAAATTTTACAAATTAACATACGATTATAGAGTGTATGATGTTAAAATTCATAAAAAGAAAGCAATATTACACCATAATTGTAATCTTTATAGAAATACTAGCTGCAGCGTGCAGCCCTCTGCATTATAAAAGTTTTTAGTGAATCTCGCGGGATCACCTAACTTTTCCGGGATAAAAAATAGCTTATGTATTATTCTTGGTCTTCAGCTATCTATATACCAAATTTCATCGTAATAGGTTCAGTAGCATTTGCGTGAAACAGTAACAAACATCCATACATACATACTCACAAACTTTCGCATTTATAATATTAATAGGATTTCTCTTTATTGATAGAAAGAAAAATCATGACTTATAGACACCATAGATGTTAATTATGAGTTACCATCCGTACGACAAGAATATAGTGAATGTCCCGTGCATAAGTTTACTGGAAATTTTAACCTTCTAATCGAAAATGCATCAAACATCGCCAGTGACAATAACAGTAATGGTACCAAGCCCGAGTAAGACATTGCAAAACTCTACCACTACTTGATAGAATTCTGCAACGTATGCCACGATGAACCTGAGAGGTTTCTGGCGACTAGGACCGCATTAACTGGAACCACGGTCCCAGTTGCCGGATTGATTTAATTTTAATATTTTTCTTCCGCTGACTAGGACCACGCATTAATTTAAACATCTATTGTGTAATCCAAAGCTAGTACAGTCAAAAGAAAAAAATGTTTAACGTAAAATTGAAAAAAAAAATCTCTTTAAATATAATTTGTTTATATAACTTCAATAAGAGCACAATTTTTGTTATTTTGCACGTAAACCATGCTAAAAATATTTAACAATTTCAAAAAACAATAACTAAATAGTTTGACCGCCCCTTGGTCCAGCAGCTAGTGATCCTGACTACGCAATCGACGGAGCTCGGGTGTGATTCCTGTCAGGGACCAACATTTGTGTGATGAGCATAGATGTGTGTATTTCTGGATTTGGGTGTTTATTATGTATATTTCGGTATCTATATTTAATATTAAATAAATATTTTTGAATTAAAAATGTTTTTCTTTCATTATTACTTTAGATATATTTTTGTTTGAGTGTACTGTATGAACTTGAATAATTGATTATTTTATTAATTTATGCGTGGTCCGAGTCGCCGGAAGAAAAATATTAAAATTAAATCAATCCGGTAACTGGGACCGCGGTTCCAGTTAATGCGGTCCCAGTCGCCGGAAACCTCGAAACTGACACGTCTTTTTAATTATATGCTGAGGGTTTATAGTACTGTACTGTAAAAGGTCGTTACCACCGTGAATTTCATGACGGTTATATTCAACGAACTTTGACATAGGTGCAGTCCATGGTATGCACTTTAGTGGAAGACAAGTGGCGTGGCGAATGTCTTGACTACTACGCTAGTACATAGAAGTATTTGATAATACGCCATTTATGAAGGGCAGGAAAAATACTTAGCGCACTCTTCAAAAAGAGCCCAGACCAATACGGTGAGAATAATAAACATTTTCTGAGAATTTTCATAGCAAATGTATTACTAATGTGTATGCATATTGTTAACTTTACAAATAGTATCTCCTATGGTGACAAGATTCGCTCTACACCTGGCACTCTGGACCTTCGAGCACATCCACACAGCCTTCAGCCCTTTGCTCTTGTAGTGCTTGTTATATCTATACTTTCCAAATATTATCACAGGTCTTCCAAAACGAGATGTTTCATATCTCAATTCTGTAAAATTTTTAAAACATATTTACAGAATCGGGTTACAATACGATGTTCAAGTCTAAATTCGATCGTTAAAGTATCGAGACATTATAATGTCACATCTCTTATTTACAGAGTCTATCCTATCCTTTCTAGATATTTCGATATTATAAAACTAGTCAGCTTTATAATGTGAAAGGTCGTGTCGTTTTTCTTCGAGGTTTTGGTAAATTTTGCAAATGTATGATATAATTACAAGCACTTAATAAAGCGTCCACAAAATTGACGTCCATCTTGTTTGTAGTCTACCGGCATACTGTGGAGAAAAAACATTTTTCTGTGCAAAGCATGTCCGGTTGTCTGGCAGGTTGCGACAGTATGTATTCATATACGTTTTTAAAGTCGTATTCAAATGTTTGAGCTATGTCTGGCGCCGGCTTTAGATAAAAATAAAAGTATAATAATATTATGAATGTAATCGTTTTTATAGGATAGCAAAGAAGTAGATAGTTCTCTTAATGGAAAGAGATAACGTTGTGTTGTTGAAATGTCACATACATACATTTACCGGCTACCTTACCCTCCAAACCGGAACACGACAATGACAAGGACTGACGCTATTGCGGCAGGAATAGGTAAGGCGGTGGTACCAGATACGGCCGAGACGATGCAGAACTCTAATTCCTAGTAGCCACGATGGTAGTGACTCGTATAGCTAATCAGTCGCCTTTTACGACCTGCCTGACAGAACTGCAGTTGGCCTATTCTTTAAAGGAGCCCGGGACCAACACGGAGAAAATATGAATACATAAACAATCGATTAAAGGTACTTTAAAAATAGTGTTATGTATGTCGCAGTCACTTCGTATATTTCGTCGTTATATGAGCGGCGTCGTCATTTTATAAACGTAAACGTTCAATACAAATAGTCAAAGGCAAATTGTTGTTGATGTCATGAATTGTATCAATATCAGTTATAAACTCCAATGTCGCCGACGGTCGACTCCTCCTCCTCCCGGGTGTGGGACCTAAAGACAAGCTAACAGATAGGGTTGTAGCATAGTTCTAGATCTAAATAAAATACCCATTGAAATAACAAGTAATACAAACAATATAATGATGATATTTTACATTCGACGTAAGGCTTTTTTAGGGTTCCGTACCTAAAAGTAAAACGGGAACCTATCACTAAGCCTCTGTTCGTCTATCTGTCTGTCACTAGAAGGTATTTCATAAACCGTGGTAGCTAGAAAGCTGAAATTTTCACAAATTATGTATTTCTGTAGCCGCTATAACAACAAATACTAAAATAGAAAAATGAAAATATTAAGTTTCAATTATTTACATCTTAAATAATTATAATATATGTATGTAGTACACAGCATCAACACAGTTTAACGCTTTTATAGCCTAAAATTCATTAAAGTGGGATAACAAACTTATAATTAAGGATTGTTATTAATTACATTTCAAAGCAATTTCCAACACTGCAACTAGTACTGACAAGTGTTTTGTAATAATGTATAATATGTATTTTTGGACGTGAATGTACAAAATATAACTAACACTTGCGTTCATAAAAAAGTTTATTATAAGAAAAACAAATATGTTTTCGTTAAATAAATATTAAGCTCTTTTATTAACTGGCGATAAAATTACATACATAATAAATACCATAATAAACGACAAAATCGTTGTCGTAAAGAATACATTATTGACTATTGTGTTGTGTTACACACAAAAAATAACTAAAAATATGAGTACAGGATTAGCTATTAAGCTAATTTAATATAATAATAATATAAAGAAAAAAAAACAAATTGAAATTTTAAATTGAATAAAGTTAAATTAAATAAAGAAGTTCTGATTTGCTGATTGAATAGCTTTTATATATATTTATTTGCTTGCCTCACTGCCTATGGCACTATGAACTGCCTAGGTCGATTCTCCTAGTAGCCTAGACGACCATTACGATTACAACAAATATATACGAAATAAGTTAAAAAAAAATATAAAATAAGCTTAACAATGTGATCGCTTCGCCAAGCACCGAAATAGAAATTCATTAATTTTATGAAGAATTATATCGTTATTGATTAATTGTTTATGATATTTATCGTATTCTGGTAAAAAGATTTGGCTATCAAGCCGACTACATGATATAATCACTTAAAAGTTTTAAAATAAATAAATAGAAAAAATCAACATATGAAGAAAGAGTATTCAAACATTTGAAAATATAAAAACGTTAGGTACTACTACAGTGTAGTCAGGAGAGCTGCGTAGTATTTTTTAAAATACACTTTCGGTTAAATTCACATTTTTTTTAGAACTATATTTGTATACTATTGCATCCCAACAGATAATTCAGTAATTCCTACCCTCCAACTATCTAAAAATATAGTTCAATGTGTATGGGAATTAGTAAATTTAAATACAGTGTTCCCTATAGTAACGAGTGTTGCGTAACATCTGGCACTACGCACTTTCGAGCAGACCCACAATGTTCTCGGACCTTTACTTCTATGGTATTTGTTGTACCTATATTTTCCCATTAGTAAAACGGGATTGCCATACCGCGACGTCGTGTATACCATCTCTGTAAGAACCCAAGAAATAATTTATAATAAACATTAAATCATGATTATTTTTGAACTAATCAGTCACTAACTCTAAATTATTTCTTTAATATGTTGTTATATATTTCGCCATGCCATGCCATTTTTCAAATGTATTGTTGCAAATACATACATTATTAATATTTTAGTAAACACAAAATGCAAAGATTCTTTTTTGTTGAACTAATAATTTAAAATTGAACGAGCGCGTGTTAATATTTTATGAAACTAAAAATTCAAGTAATTTATATTTATTACTCAAACATGAACGTCTTAAACAAATTTACCTTTTTGCCTTTCTGTTGTTCAGAAACAAACAATGGACCAAACCACCGACCCCAATAGAAAGACGCAGTCAGCATCGAAAGACACGAGGCTGACGCAATTGCCAGCTTCGCGACGACCCAATTAATAATGAAGACGCAAAATCAGGCTGCAAAGTACATATGCTAACGTCATCTTAACACTCATCATTACTCACACCAAAACACTTCGATCACTGTACATATATCACAACACATAGAAATTATTTTTTATAAATTATTAAGAAGATATAAAATAAATGTTTTTGTTAATCAGCCTTTTGTTGTTTTACTACCTCTTGGGCAACTGACGTATCACTGTGGCAAAGACAACAACTAAGCCCTTAATCACCTGGTCCCTGGTCTGGTCCCTGGCCTGGCAGCAGTGAAAAGACTCCACCACACCATCAAAACACCAAAATTCTATTTCCTACCTCTTTCCTATCCATTGGAATTCGTGGGATCTCCATACCTCAGTTAGTTTCCTCTCACTATGGTAAGCAGTGAGAAAATCACTACAACCTTTATACCTGACCTCCCAACTCTGCGTCTGTTACCTTAGGTCGTACGGTACAGACATCCTGGTGTATTTTATATATGTATATATTATATATATGGTAGGGCTATGGTACTAGGGAATCTAGGGACTTAGGGCAGTAGGACAGTAGGGCCTTAGAATCTGCAGGGTATTTAGGCTACCACATAATCCCGCCATATTTATGTGCATCGTGGTAGTGTTAGCTATCAAAGGGAATTTAACATCATACCGTTACGCGCTGTACAGTGTAATAAAAATAAAATAAATCTAAAAAATAAAATAAAACTGAGAAAGTAAATATGTACTTTAATGTAACACACCATATCATTTTTTTAAAACCTGAAGGCTCACTATGAAAACTTGTAGCAGTATTAATTTGTCACTGCGTTTTCTTTGACCACCTTATATATAGGTAGTAAGGGTGTTAAAATCAAACTAACAGAATACTGCTTCAAGTATCATGAGAGCACCCTACCTATGAGAAAATAAAAGATAGACATAACATTAAAAATGGCCGAACAATTTTCTAAAATAATATAATTAGAATTGTCAAAAAATAATTTTATACCCAACAATCATATTAAACTAATCAAATTAAAATTAATAAGTTACCCTTAAACCCTTGTGAAATTAAAAACTTTTTACTTTTAAAACTAAGGACTTAATTTTTTTCGTATAGATGAAAATTATGAATCTAACTTATAAGTTGATATGAAGGTTTAACGAGAGACATTTTTCAAACACATTTAAAAATAAGTATCTTGCCTTTTTCCCTACCGACACGCGGATAAGAATTAGTGGACCGATAGATATGACGTACTATAAACATAATCAACATTTTTATAAGGCGTACTTCAATTTACACCTATTTACAAGGCATTATTTACAAGACATTATTATACATATTATACTTATATTAACTTTTGAAGATAAACATCTAAAACCATTGATATTTTTATTAGTAGACAGCTAGTTTGTAAAAGCGAACGATTGGCTATACCTGTCAGTACTACCACGACTCGATTTGGTTTCCCATAAAATTTCAGCCCCCAGCTCATAGACTATCTCTGTGATACAGAACTCATTGATTCCGATGATCTGTTGACAAAGTTTCGAAAGGCAACCAACATTTATTTATTAATTTATATCTTGGTATTCCTATCATGAGTGGTTTCTTTTGGCGAATCTACCAAACATTCTCTCTACGACTTTTTCGAAATACGTTTTTTTAATGAACAGAATATGCCGAGTTCGAGAACTAGATACATACTTAGTTTTAATGCAATTATAAAATAATCAATTATGTCAGGATATTTTTACAAAAACTAAAATCTAATTCACAACAAATTGTTCAATCTGAAATTCGAACCCAGTATCAAAAATTCCGCATTTATACCTCGGCTTGGACAAGGATTGAAATATCTAATCTGAACTTCAAGGAATATATTTCAACTGCTCCCCTATTCCTGTTTGATAGATGTGTATTTCTGTTTCAATGAATATTATGTTAAAATATTTACTACTATTTTTGTCATGTTGTAAAAATCAATACGTCAAAAGTTTCGTCTAATCAGACTATCACAGTCTTTCTGTTTTGATTAAATATTACTTAAAATAATATATTATTTCATTTAAAAAGAATTCGTAGAAAAAAATAACTTAGACTTCAAGTTATTCAATGCAATAAACGTTTTCTAGCATTTTTGAAAAAAAAATACAGAGAATTTAACTATTCACAAATAAAAGCAATAAACACATAACCCAAATATTTTTCAATACAAGCAAAAAAATAACACTCACCTATATAAAAATAAAGCTAACATGTAATTTTTCAATAAAAAAATTAAAACAAGTGTTTATTAATTACATAAAAATCAAAACAAAACACACGTTGCCGCCAAGATAAAACGTCACTCGTGTGAAAATTTGAATATTATTATGTCTCTAACTTAATTAAAAGATGTTATTCTTTTACATAAACAAAGATATAGCAAATATTATTTATATTTGAGATTTAAGCAAGTGATACCACCTACAAAAACCTAAAATAACTTCCAAGGATTTTGAAATAATGTCTAAATAGATAAACTCTTAAAGTTTTCTTTATTTTATAAATAAAGTTTAAATTAAAAATACAAAAGGTTTAAGCACGTGCTGCTGCCAACGAAGATCTAAAATTATAAGTGAGAAAAATAACATACTGCTCAAGTACCAAATCTAAATAATGCTAATCTAATATTAAAAACATACCTAGATATATATAACAAAATTAAACACGCGGTGCTCCTGACAAAACAATAAACCCTTTATACGAAAATGTCATACATTTTTTGCCCGGACCAACACTGGGTAAAATACATATTACACATTACAGATTCGTATTATGAAACTAATTAAAATAAAAGGTATTTATTATGGTCAAATTAGATTTTATTCTGCTTTTTAACAAATTAATTAGATTTCTTTAAAATTGACCGTTGTTTTTCTTTTTTAAATTTTCAAATGTTGAAGATTACTACGACTAATATAAACTGATACTTAAAAACGCAAAATTAGTAACTGTGAAACAGCACTAACAAATTTTAGTTTTATTGAAAATTATGATAATAATTCACCCTCATTCACTAAAAATTAATCGGGTTTTTTTATTATTTAAATAGTATACCTAATTATTTTTTAATATTTTGGCAAAGTTATCCTTTGTTTATACAATAATAAAAAACTCTTCACATTTTTCAAAATAAATACGCGTAGCTGCTAACAAAAATCTACGATCACTTGTATGACAATTTAAATTTTATCTTAATAGCTAAAATACAAGAAGATTTATCAATCGCATAATCAAAGACAAAGAAAAATACTATGTTCAAATTTCCATCGACAAAAAACTAAAATTATTTCTGAAACCAAGTCAAACGACACTTCTGATGATTATCTATCATTTCATATCTATCGCTGCCATATTCAAGTAATAGTTGAATTACCACTTGCAAAAAACTATTTAAATAGTTCTAAAAACTTAAGTCATTAAATTAAATTAAAACGAATTTAAATAGGTTGGTGCAAGTGGACATAAATATAAACGCTTTCCGGTAGTAATTTATATATATATATATATATATATATATATATATATATATATATATATATATATATATATAAGTAATTAAATAAGTGATAACAACAAAATGATTCAGTTAAACTGCAACAATGGGCAAACAATTTTACAAAGCTTCGGAACCCTGCATCCGGTTTTTATTAAATTCCTATATGACTACCTAAAACTTAAAATACTATTTTATAGCTTAAACTTTAAAATAAAAATAGAGAAACTAATTTACATACTACCAGTAAAACGCGTGTGTGTGTACGTGCATGCACTTAAGAAATTATACACGTGTACATATAGAATTACCGAAACAAATATTTGAATATAGATATCATTACAATTGGGAGGAATTTCGCGTTAATGTAAACGTATATAAATGTTACTTTACAGTTTTCACCAAAGCAAGATTTATGACTTATTTCATGCTGTAAATTTCTTGTCGCTGTGTGGTCGCATCGTGAAAAATTCTTTCTCATAATTTTTCCCTATCGCGTCAAAAAACTTATATCTTAAAAAACATATATATTCTTCTATTATACGTAATTTTTTGAAGACGGTCATAAATATAGAACATATTTTAATAATTTAATGACTATGTGAATTGTTTATCTTAATTATAGTGTTGTCAACGGTAATGAGGGTAGCACGACATTTAGCGCTTTTGACTTTTGAACAAACCCACAAAGCTTTTGGTCCCTTGCTTCGACAATTCTTGTTGTATCTGTATTTTCCAATTAATAAAACTGGTTTTCCGAAACGTGACATCGCAAACATGGCCTCTGTAAAACAAATCACATTTATAATAAATAATGTGACAAAATAATAATAGGTAAGAGTTAATAATCATGCACAAATGCACAGTTTCTAGCATTAGACTACTAATTTACAGATAGTAACACATTTTTACAGATAATAGGAATTAAAATTGGCGTTAATATTTATAATATAAAATTCATTGTTGTTTTATATAACGAAAGATACAGGAATAAGCGCAGGGCTTCATCGATGGCAATAAACGCCAATGATATTCTCAAGACTTAAGAGATTTTATATGAAAATTTGAGAATTGATACTTTGCACTTATAATAATACCTCCATATCCAAACACGTTAGTGTCACTACTAAGGTTAGTTGGCAGAAGTATACAAAAACATAATACTATATCTAGAGGAGTTCCATAGCGTAGCATTCCAAATCTTAAAATAGTCAAAATATTTATAAATTTAAATATAAATAAAAGTCAAAGTACTTTTCCAAATATTTGTTATAATATAATCATGTCTCAATTTTGTTGTAGTAAAATGAACAATTTATTAAAACAGATATCACAAATAGTTACAAAATTTTTAAAATTCGTTAAGATGACATTATGCCAATAACACTGATAAGCGCAGTCCAAATAGGTCCATCATTTGAAGTCAGAGATGAAGATGAACATATAAACAGTACGATCTTCTCTTTGGCTGCTAATAATATGCCATTCAGCCAGATCCATCTCCTTTTTGCCGTCCTCAGAAAACATACAACCCAGTCATCTACTACTACACTCTAACGATTTCTTGATGTCTTAAGCTGAGTCTCCACCGAACCAAAATTGCCAACTTTTGTGTTGTCAACACGTGTTGGTGACAAAATTTTCTCTAGTTTCCTTGAGTTGGCAATAAAAATTGTAAACAAATGTTGGAAACCGTGTTTCCGTTTTTGACGGTAAACGTCAAAAGAATACATTTGTTGCAGATATTAAATGGCTCTGTGGAGACGCTTAGTTGGCAACAAAAAAAAAACAATCATGTCCGATGCGTAAACGAACGCATCAATCAAAAGTTGTTGATTTATATCGCATACTAAATAAATCGTACTATGGGACTTAATTGATTAAAAATATAAGAAAAAATATGAAAAATAAATAATATTCACGGGACATATTACGCTTACCGATCTAACCCCAAAGTAAGCAAATTATTTGCTTGTGTTATGGATGTTAGTCAATGATTCTAATACATAGAAGTACATATATAAATACTTTTATATACATAATAAACACCCAAACCCGGAAATACAAGCATTTAATCTCATCACAAATGATTGTCTCCGTCGGGATCGAACCCGAGCCCCGTCGATTGCGTTGTCAGGGTCGCTAACCACTCGACCGACGGAGCGGTCGACTGGCTGGCGAAAAAGGATGCAAAGAAAGCTATCAGTGATGCTATGAGGCTTCAAAAACGAAGGAAAATTAAAAATGTTTTTTGAAACTTTCATATGATGAAAGTTTCTGATTTGTTCATCAATAATGCGACCTGCTAACAATTATTATCATCATATTCTCTTCTCTACGCACTTAATAGTTCAATACCCCCATGTTCTTTTCTTACTTTCAGGCTTTGTTGTGCCTAATATAAATGCTTCCGTTTCTTTTTGAAAAAATAATAAATACTGCGGGTGCCAGCATTATGTTATCGTCATTCGAAAAGATATTTTGCCCTGGAGACAGCTGGTTGTCAACTAAATTGTTTTTCAAGTTGTTGGCAACTCGGTGTAGACACAATTGAAACAAAAGTTGGCGATTTTTTGAAGAGTTGCAAACAGTTGGAAACACTGAAATTGCCAACAATTTTGGTGGAAACGCGCATGTCACACAATACGTTTCGTATTTTTATGATCGTGTACTTTTTAATCTAACTGCTCTGCTCTAATTATACTTTTCATGCCATGGCCTAAGGCTTGTTGTACAATTTTAGCTTGCACCACATAGCGTTTATGTACTGCCATCGTACGATATAGCAGAATATTTTGATTATAAAAATTTTTGATAAAGCATTGAGGAAAGATTTACACCCAGTAATGAGATCTTCGAGAATCGGACACAATCATGATGAACGAATCAATGATTGTGATCTCTCTGCTTTACAATAACATCATCCACCGTCACCAATGTAGCTTGACATCCAGAATGTACCTTCGTACAGATCCACCTCATTCGAGATTTCCCTTGGCTCCCGCTCCACAAATTAAAACGGTATTTTCCGACTTGTATAACTGGCCTGCCAGTTCTTGAAGTGTCATACACGACTTCAACGTCTACAAACATTTAAATATTTTAAAACTCTTGTAATCCACAAGATTACATGACTTAGAATATAGTAACCATACGAACACGATCATTACTCCTGAAAGAGCAGGCAGATGTTGGATTAAAAACCTTCTAATAACCTACTGTATAACTCTCTACGATTTTAAATTCGGAATATTCAGTGTCGAGTAAATTGTTTTTTTTTTCTAATATAAATGTAACTGACATATTGACTATACGTTAGGAGCACAGTTGAATACCTTGTATTACTTGCATCTACAATAACATCTGTACACTATACTAATAGTATAAGAGCCAGTGAACGGATACCTGTATGTATTTGACCAGACCTGGGTTTTTGTACATTGAGGCCCCTATACCTACCGTACATGAGATGGGGACTCACTAAGCCCAAAGTGGTGGACGCGGCGAGTGCGCAGGTAAGACAGGTATCGATTTTTGGCCATTAATAAATGCATTTGACCACGTCTGCCGTTTTGATATTTGAAAATATATTATTATTATTAATGGAAAATAACAATGGCAGAACATTATCACGCGTTTAACATTGTGGCAGACAATTTTGAAAATGTTAATTATTTTTTTTTGAAATTAATTGACCAGATCTGCCATCAATATATTTTATTTATTATAGTCTTAAAACTTATATTGATAACGGCAGACGTATTCATTGCGTATAAACATCAGCAGATAAAAAAATCTGAGATACTACCCGGTCAGATGTGTGCATATAGCTATCTTTCTTTTTTGTCCAATGTATTACTATTGTACTCATCCTAGCCTATAGTATTTTTTCTCATAGCTACTACCATTCAAAAAATGTAGGATTTATACCTGAGAGGGCTATGTTATAACCCCTACCCCACGGGGTGGAGAGTTTGGACCTTTTACAAGATTTAATTTGGACATTTGGACCTTTTACAAGATTTAATGGTGGCTCCACCTGAGCCACACACACCAAACTTCCTACGAAACTAATCTCTAGTCGAAATTGAAGTGTCTACTGTTCTCTACTATCAATCATACTGTCACATGTTAAACTCAAAATCGATTTGAACCGATACACCGTATCGATATGATCATAACTCGATGAATGTAACGTTTTTTATCGACATATATACGATATTTTTTGTGAGGTAATAGACCAGGGGTATATTTCCGGAATTAAAAGATTTCAACGCTTTTTCGGTATTTAATAATAATATTAAAGTCACTATTTTCATTCAACGGCATTTTGACTACACTTTTGTGACTATAAACAATATTTTGGAGATGCGTTGCAAGTTAATGCAATTGCGGATATCTGAAGGTGTATATCCTGTTAAATAAACATTCAAAGATCACTGAAGTTGCAATCACTGACATGTATCGTGGGGCTAATTTCTTTTATACTACCTGTGCCCGCGACTTCGTTCGCGTGGAAAATTTTTTAAAATAAAAACCCGCATAGTTCCCGTTCCCGTAGGATTTCCGGGATAAGAACTATCCTATGTCCTTTCTTGGGTCTTAAACTATATTTGTACTAAATTTTATCCAAATCTGTTCAGCGGTTTAGCCGTGAAAGCGTAACAGACAGACAGATAGACAGAGTTACTTTCGCATTTATAATATTAGTATGGATAGTATGGAAGTATGGATTGACCTTTCCGACGTGATAAAATACAAATAAAATAAAATACAAATTTAAATGATTTTTTCTTCTTAGCAGTATACTTTTATATTTAAGATTTTTTCGTAATGTATCTTAGTATATAGACTACATGTAAAATATTAATTTTATTAAATACAGTGATTACATGAATGAATACAAGTAAATTACATGAATGTAAAACTGCTATCGTAATCTATAGACATCTGACCCGGTAGTATCTCAGATTTTTTTATCTGCTGATGTTTATACGCAATAAATAAGTCTGCCGTTATCAATATAAGTTTTTAAGACTATAATAAATAAAATATATTGATGGCAGATCTGGTCAATAAATTTCAAAAAAAAAATTAATTGTCTGCCACAATGTTAAACGCGTGATAGTGGTCTGCCATTGTTATTTTCTATTAATAATAATAATATATTTTCAAATATCAAAACGGCAGACGTGGTCAAATGCATTTATTAATAGCCAAAAATTGATATCTGTCTTGCCTGCGCACTCGCCGCGTCCACCACTTTGGGCTTAGTGAGTCCCCATCTCATGTACAAAAATCCAGGTCTGGTCAAATACATACAGGTATCCGTTCAATGGCTCTTAGAGTATAATGACGTGACAAACCTTGCTAAAATTTGTCTGATTTCAATTTCAATACTAAATTGTTGCACAGTAAATAGCGGCACCACTGCTAATTTTATGCTAGATTTAGAGCTACAAATAAGTTTTGCAATACAACCTTCATGTTAACGTAAACGTCAGATATCATTCTTTACCGATCTTCTAAATAATGTGACTTGTAAGTAACACTTTTAGCAAATACTCTTGGGGGCAGGCTTTGGCTACGTTATTGAACCAGTTCATCAATATATATAAATAATAAACAAAAATCATTTTGTCTGATTAGTAGTCTCAATCACATAATCCATTAGAAATGTTTAGGAAAACGTTTCTGAAGGAACATCAAAACGATGATCTTGAAATCACTATAAAATGTTATACGGCCACAGTTAAAATGTTGGGTAACATTTGTATTTTAGTTATCAGGTCACCTAGCCACATGTCTAGAAACTATCAGTGTAATATTTAAAAGTTTTTCATTGATACAAAAAGTATTTATTACCAGTACGATTCAAGTAATTTAATCATCCACTTCTTCACTTTTAATTGCTGGATGTAACAAATTTTCCACTTCCTTTTTTAAGAGCCTTTGTCTATGATAGTAAGCCAAATAATTATCTCTATTTCTTTTTCTTAGTAAAATCTTTTTACTTGGAGGCAATTCACTCATCGGAAGTATTTTTTTCTGTTCCTTTTTTTTATAATATCTTGCCCTGTCGATAGCTTTAAATTCTTCGTAAAGCTTCGGATTACTCCTAATCCTTTCTTTTCTTCTTCTTTCTGACAATTTCTTTCTCTCTAATCTTTCTTCCCTGGATTGTTTCTTTCTATATCTTCTTCTTTTTTTGTAACCTGTGCAAAAAATGGTACTTGATAGTACAAAGTACACAATTTTTTAACGAATATCAAAAGATATTCTATCACAAGTTCACCAACTTTAAAGTAAAATCATATAATCATAATGTAAAATTGTTTCATGAAGACAATAAAGGAAATTAAGAACAATAAGAAAATTAAAAAATCTAGCCGTATAAACAGACAGACTTACTAATATTATATTACTAAGAATTCTACATTTGTAATAAATTGTACAATTTATATTTTATTTTTATAATAATTCAGATAAGATTAAATATAAAACCAAACCCCATACCAGATCCTATTCCTACGATAGTTATATTGTCGAGACTGAATCTGAATAATCTTTCGAAGCTGAACAGTAGCACACAAGGGGTTTAAAAACATATTTGTTTTCTTTAATCAAATTTTGTTTTTATAAAAATGAAATATCAGTCACATTCGCCTCTTGTATAAAAATTTTGTGAAACGCCTTCCAGAAGTCACTAGAAATGATATTTTCTTTCAATTGAAATAAAATTTTAATCTAACTAAAGTTGTATAAAAACTATAAAAATCCAATCAGCATTCAGTTTTCTCGTTGAACTAGATTAAATAACTTGTAATAAACAAACTAGGAGATATAAATTATATTATATTAAAATAAATATCTAGAATTGGATTTTTTTTCTAGAAAATTGGTTTGAAAATGGTTGTCATAAATAGAGTCACAATATTTTGCTCACGATTCCATACAGTTAATAGTGTTAACTTTTAAAAAAATAAATGTTGTTACATACACGAACAGATGTTTAAAGTGTACAGTAAAGTTAAATAAATAAATAATCCCAAAGTAAGCAAATTATTTTTGTTTATGGATGTTAGTCAACGATACTAATACGTAGAAATACATAAATAAATACTGCAACATACACAACAAATACCCAAACTCGTCGAAAATCGAACCCGAGCCCCTTAGATTCGTGATTAGGTTCGATAACCACTCGACCGACGAGGGGTGGTCAATGGTACTGCAGGTCCGGAAGTGCATGAATAAAATTTTTCTAAGAATCTATACTGAAATAAATTTCTTAGAAATATACATAAGAGTAATATTATGTAGAGGCGGTCAACCGTGTACTGTAGTGGAATTATTTTAACATTGTGACGTCACAAACAAGACCAATTGTGGCGCGTTTCGAGCAAGTAATGTAATTTTTTTAACACTTTTAAATTGTCGATGATTGATTAATTGAAAAAATATCTCGTACAAGTTTTTCCTATCAGATATCAATATTTATTAAAAAAAAAGAAAAATAACAAGGTTTTTAAAATTAATAAAAAAATGATTTTTTTTTTTTGTTTTTATATCACATAAATAACTATATTATATAAAATCGTTGAAAGTTTAATCAGCATTCATATGAATTTATGATATATAAAAATTAGTTAAGGAATAAATATTTTAAATACATAATATTAATAATAATATAAATATATTCTCTGAGTTATTTAATTTCAATGGATATCAGTAGAAGATAAACATCAGACAAATTAATTGTTTTTAAATAAATTTTATTTAGAAAATTAATCACTTTAACACAAAATATATTCTTTTCAGGTAACTTTACATAATATTAGGTATAATGTCGGTTAGGTATGATTACTCTAGTCAACCAGTTCCAAAACGTGAAAATGGACATGGGGCTCCTAAAAATATGTTCTATCTTGGATCTCATTGGATACGAAAGAAATAACGTTAAAAAATGTATTTTGATCATTTTATGAGCCAAGTACATCTTAATATACATATTTTTTTTAATTTAGTATAAGATAGCAAACAAGCAGATGGGTCTCCTGATGGAAAAAGTCAACCATCGCCTATAGACACCAAAGGTGTTGGTGCGTTGACATCTTGTGGCGAGGTTTTATGCTATATGCATAAGTTTACCAGCTACCTTACCCTCCAAACCGGAACACGAGAGTGACAAGCACTGACGCTGTTGCGGCAGGAATAAGTGAGGCGATGGTACCAGACCAAGGCGAGACAATGCAGAACTCTACCACCTAGTAGTGACGATATTAGTAACTCGTATAGCCAATCGGTCGGCTTTTACGACCTGCCTGGCAGAACGGCAGTTGGCCTATTCTTCAAAGGAGCCCGGGACCAACACGGGGGAAATTATTACGTGTCTCGTTGTTTGTCCGCGATGGTTACTCTGAAACTACTCAACCGTTTTAAATGAAATTTTGTAGATATCTACAGTTTAGTCCAACTTAAAAGATAGGATAGGAAAGATTAGGATAATTTTTATCTCAATTAAGCTTCCTACCCCTCTCAAGGACCTTACCTAAATTTTCAACACAAGTAATTAATTAGTACGGCTAAACAACGTTTACCGGGTCAGCTAGTTCATACTAATATTATAAATGGGAAAGTGTGTGTGTCTGTTTGTCCGCCTTTCACGGCAAAACGGATCGACGAATTGACGTGATTTTTAAGTGGAAATATTTGAAGGGATGGAGAGTAACATAGGCTACTTTTGTCTCTTTCTAATCACTTCCCTAAAATGAATTTTATATAAAATGAATTAGTATGTTATATATTTAAAGCGGAGTATTTTTGGTTTTAGGGAAATTTAATAAAATAATAGAAAATAAATGGAAATTTCCCTTTTTCCGAACCTCTAAATTTTCTCATTATTTATTAGGTCATGAAAAATTTAATATCTTCTTTCATTCTTACTTTTTAACTTTTGCAATTTTTTATGAGCTGAAAAACGGTTGAAATCATTTTTAGGCGCGATTCCAGATCCAATTACCTATATTGCATATAATATTGGAAGCTTTTTTTTTACATTTTTGAACATGTTGACTAGATTTTAATGACATTGTCTTAATGTGAATGTACGTCATAATACTGTACAATGGTATCCTCAATGGTAACAAGCTTAGCTTTGCAGTTTGCTGATCGTTCCTTGACACACATCCACACGCTCTTTGGACCCTGCGTATACCTCACCTTCTTGTTAAATCTGTAGCCATTATACTCAATAACGGGCTTACCGTATCTTGATTGGGTGTAAACAAATTCTGAAAAAAATTTAATTAATTAATCTTCTAGCTGATTACAGAAAGAAAATTGGTGATTTACCTTTTGTCTAAATGGTATAGTAGACAAAATAAATAAATAAATATTTGCGGGACAAATTACACTTACTGATCTAACTCCAAAGTAAGCAAATTATTTGCTTGTGTTATGGGTGTCAGTCAACGATACTAATACATAGAAATACATATATACTTACATACATAATAAACACCCAAAACCGGAAATACAAACATTTATGCTCATCACACAGATGCTGGTCCCTGTCGGGGATCGAACCTGAGCCTCGTTGATTGCGTAGTCAGGGTCGTTAACCACTCGACTAGACATGCGCAAAATGTGTCAATGAAATGAATGAAATGAAGTATATCTTTTCGCCCAATGAAGTACTTCATTGGTTTAGTTCAGTACTTCATTTCCTTCAGTGAATTTTATCTAGTCCATCTAATGTATGAATGAAAGTCAGTGTAAAGTGTTATGAGACTTGAGCAGAATGTCTCATAATACTCAAATCCTTCACTTCGTCAATGTGAATTGACTTCACCTACTTCAGTAGTCAATTTAGTTCTTGATCATAACGTGACCTTTGATTTCGTTTGGCGTTTGGAACTCGTTTGCATTCAAGTACAGAATTGTTTATTCAATTATAAAATAATTACTACAGTATTTTTTCCCCGTGTTGGTACCGGGCTCCTTTGAAGAATAGACCAACTACCGTTCTGCCAGGCAGGTCGTAAAAGGCGACCGATTGGTTATGCGAGTCACTACCATCGTGGCTACTAGGTGGTAGAGTTCTGCATTGTCTCGCCCGCGTCTGGTACCAACGTCTTACCTATTCCGGCCGCAAAAGCGTCAGTGCTTGTCGCTGTCGTGTTCCGGTTTGGAGGGTAAGGTAGCCGGTAAAATTATGCATGTGGCATTAGACCTCGCCACAAGATAGCAACGCACCATTAACATCTTTGGTGTCTATAGGCGATGGTTGACTCTTTCCATCAGGAGATCCATCTGCTTGTTTGCTATCTTATGATATAAAAAAAGTATCTTTTGACTATACTTTTCAAAATCAATTAGGTTAACAATGTACAATATAGTAGTAATGGGATTATAAATAAATATTATTGTCATTTATAAACAAAGCCAGTAAAATCGAAATATACTTTAACGTAATGTAATAAAGGTCATGAATAACTTTTCACCTAAAATCCGATGACTGAGAGGTATCAGTACAAAATATAATGTGATAGCAAATCGAGCGCGTATGTGTAGGTGCTCGGTTAGATTCGTTTAATACGATCAGCCATCGCCAGTGCTCGGGTCAGTCAATGTACTTCAATTCGTATTTCGTTCATTTGTCTGACGTTCGGCGTTCCACGATGGACTAGAACTAGATGAAGTAGTGAACTAAATAAAATTCAACTGAACTAATGAAGGAATGGTGTATTTGAATTGAAGTACTTCATTTGAAGGATTCATTCGTGAACTACACACGGCTACACTCGACCAACGGGGCGGTCAAAGACTTATACATAGACACAAAAGGTCCTGAGTTCGGGTACCGAGTCGGGCAGTTGGTTCTAAATAACTTTTTGATTTTTTTATGAGAAATAACTTACCCGAGCTTGAATACCCGACTACCCGATGTGACAAATGGCAAATCTGTCACACTGGGCACAGTACTTCCCACCTGACATGTCATGGGAACTAATACCTTTTTCTAATTCGTGCGTTCGATGCACTTCTGCCTACCTTTTTAGATAAGGGTGTAAGTATTCTAATTTTTTTATTTAGTTGTAATGTGATAGGCATTCGATTGAAAAATATTAAGTTATATAAGGTAATTTCGGGCAATATTTAAAAAGTCGTAGCTATAAGTAACATGGGAGCCGTCAGCAGGGTGCAAGGGGGTGCGCTTGCACCCTCTGGCAGGAAGCAAAATACGTATAAAATAATAACAATATATGTACTATTCTTTATTTTTTAGTGAATGGTATGATGTGTAAATGCTATGCATCCCCCTGACAGTAATCCTGGCGACGCCCATGATAATTAACTACAATGCTCCAGTACAATTCACATAGCGTTTAAGTTACGATTGTCTGGAAGTGATAAGACCGATGATGGATCTTTCTTGAGACAAAAAAAATCAGCTGTGAGCCCGCCAAAGAAAGGACTTTCTTGATGAATACATACAATATATTATACTAACCGTTGCCTGTGGCCGGAATTCAACCATAGGCAACAATAAAATCTCTTTTTAGTTTAACTGACTTTAGCCGTAAAGAAAATGTTAGACATATGGGCAACATCATGTATGTCACATGAATTTAGTGTGTGTAAATTTTATTTTTATTAATGTTATTTATTTGCAGCGCATCTCATTAATATGAGGTTTCTGCAGTCCTCCATAATGCAAACTTTAGCCGTACCAAATTTCTTACTCCATCGTTCGCGCAATAGCCTTAAAAGGGGTCCAAAGTTTTTCCTTTACGTATTAATACATAGATTGTATGTAGTCATCATGAACGTACTTTCACTTCCTCCGCAGTATGAGTCAGCTCTTCTGTTTATTAATTACCGAATGAGGATTTGCTGAAACACCAAAATCGAAGTGAAGATATACTACCTTAATGGAGGTGTAGCCACTAGCGACTCTAGCGAGCATATCAGAGAGAAATGCACCCGTGGGTAATCACAACAGTCAACACAAGACAATACTTCTTTGGTCGCATGTCAACCTATGGCGCTGCAACCACTTTTCAAAAATTATAACGTCATTTCAAGTAAAGAACTTGTATTTTCAATAAATACACATTTGACACAAATGGAAAAGGGAAACCTTCTCTAATAGTGTTCAGCTAGAAGAGCTAGATCACTAATAAGATAGTGAGTGATTCGTGTATCAGATATTTACTTGTTGTATCGTAACTTTATACTTATTAGCTTACTATTAGCATTGTAAATAACGACTCTACTAGCTGCAGCGTGCAGCCCGCTGCAGTATAAAAGTTTTTGGCCAATCCCGCGGGATCAGCTAATTTTTTTGGGTATTTGCTATTTTAGGTCATCATCTACCTGTGTGCCAAATTTCATTCAAACCCATTTAGTAGTTTTTGCGTGATCGAGTTAGAAAAACATCCATCCATCTAAACATCCAAAATTTCGCATTTATAATATTAATATAGATTGATTAAATTATAACGATACGGATGGTAAATAAAAGAGATAAAATTAAAACAAAATTATCTTATTCCTTTAAGCATTATAAGGATGTAAAATATATAAATTATAAGGATCTAAAATATATTAATATCTCTATGACAGTCGCCTCTCCTCATAGAAACTTCAACATAATATTTAACTCAGTATATGTATTACCATTCTCTTATTTATTTCATTTTTAGAAGACAAACGAGCAGAAGGTGCACCTGATGGTAAGTGATCACCGCCGCCCATGGGCATCCGCAATACCAGAGGCTTTGCAGTTGCGTTGTCGGCCTTTTAAGAATGAGTAAACTCTTTCTTGAAGGTCCTTTATTTTATTTTCGGTTTCCGTAAGGGTAATATTTGCAATATATTTATTGACATTTATTTGTATATAAAATATTTGTCATCCATTAACCAGCTCACTGTAGGGCGTTTTATAGTGGGATCTTAGACGATGTACTGCATAACAGTAAACTATTTTTTACAAAAAATAAATATATTATGTTACTTTTAGCTAAGTCATCTTTTCTATTAAGCTTATATACGTAACTATAGGTAAATTCCAGAATAAGCGGACTGACTTCAAAATCACATCTGTACAGCACAGGTTTTTTCTAACATTCATAATATACACGTAAATACCATAATACAAACAATTATATGTGTAACGCTTTAATTACACTAAATGACAGTTTTAATTCATTGTATATATTAATTTTCTATTATTGCTTGTTCTATATTTTCATTTTCAAAAATATTCAGTATGTTCATTTGTCTCTTTCTAACTTTAAACTTTAAAAACTTGTGGCCAAGAAACTTATATACGATAACTGGAATTATTACGAAGCAATATTTGAAAAACAAAAATGTACTTTATTTCGTTACCCATAAAGTTGACATTTGTTTCTTATTTAACAGAGGGGAAATTAAAATTAAATTAAATCACTTTTATTCATACACGTCGATAAACACATTAGCATAAAATGTATTGTAATTAACACAGCGAGTTATAAATTGTGCTTATTTTAATTATTGCGTAATTACTTATGCAATGCAAAAACTGTTTCTCAAATTAGTAGAATACTTAGTAGTATTTTTTTTTTTATGTCATAAGATAGCAAACAAGCAGATGGGTCTCCTGATGGAAAGAGTCAACCATCGCCTATAGACACCAAAGATGTTAATGGTGCGTTGCTATCTTATGGCGAGGTATAATGCCACATGCATAAGTTTACCGGCTACCTTACCCTCCAAACCGGAACACGACAGCAACAAGCACTGACGTTATTGCGGCAGGAATAGGTAAGGCGGTGGTACCAGACCCGGGCGAGACAATGCAGAACTCTACCACCTAGTAGCCACGATGGTAGTGACTCGATAGCCAATCGGTCGCCTTTTACGACCTGCCTGGCATAACGGCACTTGACCTATTCTTCAAAGGAGGCCGGGACCAATTGCTATTATTTTTTAAAGAGTGTTTTACTAAAAACTGGATGGAACCTGATTTCTGATAAACAAATTATTATTACTTTCATTCTTGTTAATAGTACTTTGATTTAATGCATTTTAGAACTAATTGTAGTTTAACAACAATTACTTCAAAATCTTAAGGGCTGATGTTAAAACTATTTACTACAGGTTTGCTTCGCATATCGTAAGCCCTTCTCCGTGGAATGTTTCGTAACTTGTAACTATTAGTAGAAACTAGTTTTCTGAACGCTAAAGGTATTTAGTATAAAGCGTAACAGCAATGGTGATGCATTCACCAAATCTTTGGATACTTAATGAGAATGTACGTCATTGTAGCGTACTATGGTATCCTCAACGGTCACAAGCTTAGCTTTGCAGTTGGCCGAGCGTTCCTTGACACAAATCCACGTGCTCTTTGGCCCATTTGTATTATTTTTAAACTTCTTGTTGAATCTGTAGCCACCATACTCTATAACGGGCCTGCCATACCTGGACTGACTGTAAACAAAATCTGAAAATGAAATAAAAAATTAGACATGTAATATGTAAAACTCAACTATTGAAGATAATAAGTATGCGCGTTTACCGCTTAAAAATCTCCTCGTTTTGAAAATACATTCCTGAAAGCTTCAACCAGTATTGGAAATTAGAATATTTGAAGTCGACATATCGAGCAAATTCCGCGTTTATTTGGAAGAGCTTCTAAAAAGCTGGGAGTTCTCTGCAGGGCTAGGCAGTAGTACTTCACATCAGCCCATCGTGTACTGCATCATAAAGCGCAAATCCGGTCTCATATGGAGTACTGCTCTCATTTATGGGCGAGGGCTCCTCAGTACCAGCTCCTCCTTTTTAAAAAGTAGAGCGGCTCGAATCGTCGATTACGAGACTATTTCAATCCGCTTGATTTTTTGGCGTTACGAAGAAATGTAGCATTACTCTGCATCTTTTATCGTCTCTATCATAGGGAATGTTAAGCTGTTTGGAGGATTAATTCCTGCCGCCGAATTTCACCATTGGACATCGGAACAAAATCCAAAGTTTCATCCTCACCATCTCGATGTCTAGAAATCCATAACCGTGTAATTCTCGAGGCACTTTTTACCCCGCACTAATCTTATGTGGAACCAGCTATCGGCAATTTTTTTTTCGAACGAATACGACCTAAGGGCCTTCAAAATAATACCCACTCATTTTCATAAGCCTCGCTACGCAATCACAAGACCCCTGGTAGTGTAGTGTTCGATGGGCGTGGGAATCACTTACTATCAGGTAAACCTTTTAGACCTAATTTTATTTTATATTCAGTGCTGGATTAGCACGTAAGCAAATTATGTAATTTTCTTAGGGTACTACTTTTTGAGGACACCAGAAGCAGCACCAAGAATATACTTGCAAGTTGCAAGCACATGAAAGGTAAAGCTGTTAAGCATATTGATGGATTGCTTAGGGCATCAAGTAGTCTTTAGTGCATTCCTATCCATGTAGCGAGACGTTAATACCACTTGCAGAAGTTTACTGGCTACCTTACCCTCCAATCTGGAACACCACGATGACGGAAATCTACCACCTAGTAGTCACGACGCTAATGACACGTATAGAGTATGAGAGAGAGAGAGAGAGAGAGCAGATGGGAAAATTTTTAACACCTCTTTACTAAGATCCCGTAAAAGACGTGAAGATCTGTACGTCGATTCTTTGCTTTTTGCCGATGATGCCGCTCTGATTGCTAAGACCCCGCAAGAACTGCGAGTTCTACTAGATAAATTTTGCGCGTGCTTGTTCACTCTTCTCTATGTCTATAAATGCCAAAAAGACAGTATTTCTAGCTCAGGATTACAACCAAAAGCCAACAATTCTATTGGATAATACGCCTCTTGATATGGACGATAAATTTTGATACCTAGGTTCACATGTATCCAGTAATCTGTTACTGGATTTGGAAATCGGAAGTCGTCTAGGTAAGGCTACTACGACGTTCGGGAGGCTGAGTGCAAGAGTGTGAACTAATAACTATCTCACAACAAGAACGAAAATGATTGTCTACCAAACTTATGTCCTAAGTACACTCTGGTACGGAGCTGAAACTTGGACGTCGTATGCAAAGCAAGAAAGACTGCTAAAAAACTTTCAGTTGCGTTGTCTCCGCACTATACTAAATGTCACTTGGCGGGATAGGATAACGAATGAGAGAGTGCTGCAAATTGCACAGCTTCCTAGTATTACCGCAATGCTTAAACAGCGAAGATACGATGGCTGGGGCATGTGCATCGAATGGATGTCACTCGTTTACCAAGACGTACCCTATTGAGCGAAGTTGCTTTCGCTAAAAGAAAGGTGGGGAGGCCCATGTTGCGCTTCAAGGACTGCACAAAACGGGACATGATAGGTGTCGAAATCAGCCCCAAAAAATGGCAAGATTTAGGTGGCGACCGCAACAAGTGGAGAAAGTCCCTGGTTGAAGGATGCAAAATCCACGACAGGTACTAGTTTCAGACTTTAGCTGACAAGCGTGAAAGGAGACACATGATTACGAGGGTCGTCTCATCAACTAAGCCGTCAAACGACTCTCAGTTTAAATGCCAAACATGCAGACGATACTGTCACTCTCGTATCGGACTGTACAGTCATGCTAAAGCTTGATATACGGACGCTGTTTAGATCATCTACTTAAGATGTTAAGGCCTGAATGATATAAGCTAATTACAATAAATATCATGATATATAATAAAACTAAGTTGATAAAATGTGCGTGCCGATAAAACTTAAAAAGGAGTCCCGGTAAGATAAAGGGACTTATATAGTGTGATAGCCCTTTATACCCCCTTGAACAAAAAGGCGTGTTTTTGAAGATATAAGGGCTTTTCCAACCCTTGAACTTGGAAATAAAGTGTATTGGCGCCATTTGTTGTCGAGTATTTGAACTTCGTTCAGAACATCGATTATTTGGGTTGCATTTCGAAAGGCGCTGCGAACTATTGCAGCATGCGTAGTTATGGCGCGAAATTTAAAATTTGAATTTCAATAAAGTTTTAAATTACATTTGTTATATTTCAACTACCACGTAATCTCATATCAACTCCAAAGCGAAGCCGGGTATCAAAGCTAGTATTATAATAAATGTTAATCTCATAGCAACCAATATAATATAGCTTGTTCTGATAGCATGCGTGTCACGATTTTTTTTTATCAAACTATCGTAATACACATCGATTTATTGAAATTAAAATTATTAATTGCAATAAATCGATTTACTGGTTTTTAGTTTAAATTGAAATAGGCCAATGTTAGGGCAAATAAAAAAAAAATAGATATCCTGATATTTATTTATTTACGTATTAAATAAATTGTATAGTATAATTTAGTTCAGCATTTCATATCTTCGTAGGCGCCGTCTCTCCTTGACGAATAATCGCAGTAATTGATTGTCAGCACACCGGAGAGAAACCATTCTCTTGTGACTTGTGAACACACAAGGTAATGGTTCCTCCCCGGCATGAGTCAACTGTTATATAGGTCTTGCAACTAAGTAAAAAGTCGAAAAATCGGAGTCGAGCTGAAAAGTATAAAGAAGTATAAGAATTAGGTCACGTAGCTATTAATGTTGTTTCTGGATTTTATGTAATCTTAAAACAGTTTCACATGTGGCTCATCTATACATCTATACAAATAAATAAAATTGGAGTGTCTGTTTGTAATATTAAAATAACCGGTTTTAACTAAATACATATGGATGTATACAAGGTACATATACCAAAATAACATTTTTTACAATTTTTGTCTGTCTGTTTGATACGGCTAGTCTCTGGAATGCTTGGACCGATTTTAACGGGACTTTAACTGATAGATAGTTGATGCAATAAGGAGTAGCTTTGGCTACTTTTTTCAGAATTTTTCCCACGCGGACTAAGTCGCGGGCGCAGTTAGTTAAATATATAGATATCGACGGTTGATTATTTTAGTGATGGAGAAGGAAGAAACATTTTGTGACCCGAGACAATAAAAGATTATGCATAATATGTATAACCGTAAATGTCGTATTCCAGAATAGTTACGATTTTTGATCTTAAGTGTCTTGAACTATTTTGCATTGGTTAAGTTGGCGTTTCTCGATGTAGTGGTAACTTGTTGCCAACACACTGGAGAGAAACCATTTTCTTGTGGCCACAGACAACACAAGATAATGGTTACCCCCGGTGTGAGTCAACTTCAGGTGATACATACGATGTATAAACTGTTCATGATTAATGAAATTTGAATTGAGTCTCTTGAACTATTCGTAATTAAAAAAGTTAGCGTTACTCGATGCAGTAATAACTGGTTGCCAGCACATTGGAGAGAAAGCATTCACTTGTGGCTAGAAACAACAAAAATTAATGCTTCCCCCCCGGCGTGAGTTAACTTCAGGTGATACATATGACGTATAAACTGTTTTGAATAATGAAATAAAAATTCAGTCTCTTGATCTATTTATGATTAATAAAGTTAGCGTTCTTCGACGCAATAGTAACGGGTTACCAGCACACTAGAGAGAAACCATTTACTTATGGCTAGAGACAACACAAGTTAATGCTTCCACCCGGTGTGAGATAACTTCAGGTGATATATACGATGTATAAACAGTTCATGATTAATGAAATGTGAATTGAGTCTCTTGAACTATTTGTGATTGATAAAATTGAGTAATTAATAAATTGAGTATCTTGAACTACTATTAAATAATGCAGTAATTTTCCTCGATACAGTAGTAACTGGTTACGACCGAACTGGAGAGAAAGTATTAACTTGTGGCTAGAGACAACCCAAGTTAATGCCTCCACCCGGCGTGAATTAACTTCAGGTGATATATACGATGTATAAACAGTTCATGATTAATGAAATGTGAATTGAGTCTCTTGAACTATTTGTGATTAATAAAATTGAGTAATTAATAAATTGAGTATCTTGAACTACTATTAAATAATGCAGTAATTTTCCTCGATACAGTAGTAACTGGTTACGACCGAACTGGAGAGAAAGTATTAACTTGTGGCTAGAGACAACCCAAGTTAATGCCTCCACCCGGCGTGAATTAACTTCAGGTGATACATACGATGTATAAACAGTTCATGATTAATGAAATTTGAATTGAGTCTCTTTTACTATTTGTAATCGTTCCTCGATGCAGTAGTAACTGGTTGCCAGCACACTGGAGAGAAAGCATTCACTTGTGGCTAGACACAACACAAGTTAATGCTTCCCCCCCGGCGTGACTTAACTTCAGGTTATACATACGATATAAACTGTTCGTGATTAATGATATTTGAATTGAGTCTCTTGAACTATTTATGATTAAAAAGTTAGCGTTCCTCGATGCAGTAGTAACTGGTTGCCAGCACACACTGGAGAGAAAGCATTCACTTGTGGCTAGAAACAACACAAGTTAATGCTTCCCCCCGGCTTGCGTCAACTTAAGGTAACAACAAATAATATTTAATAATTACTAATAAAACAATATTACTGCAGTAAAATAACAAAATATACTGCAGTAAGATAAAGAAACTGACAATAACAATAAGCGGGAGTTGAAAGGTGTTTCAGAGCGTATCGTCTTAAGGCATTATATAGGATGATGGATAAAAGACTGTACTGACGACATGGTAATAAATGGTTATATATAACAAATAAAAATATAATGGAAAGAGAATATTATTTACTACTGGTTGCTTATTCTAAACGACAACGAAATTATTTATTTATTAAATAAACTAGCCGCGAGGTCAGCAAATCGCTATTTGTAAACAATGAATTTTGATATCCATGCGCGGGTGTCTGTACATAAACAAAATTTAAACGTATCTTTTACGTATTCGGTATCAGAATCCAGTACCAAACACCATCCTTCAATATGTACAAATTTGACCAGGCAACCTATATAATTTATTCAAACAATCAATGAGAAGCTGCGGAACATAACCGGACTTATCCCATTAATTAAATTTTACAGTAGAGTAAAAAAAATGTAATTGTTAGTTATATGTCAGTAAAATTTTAAAAATTACGTTTTAATATAATGTAATCTTTTATAAAACAAAACCAATAGCCTATTTTTGATCACAAAAATACCATACCTTCTATTTTTTTATATTTTTTTTAAATTGGACAAGTCCAGTCTTGTTTTCAAACGATGGACAACTCCGCTTATGGCTGAAAATGCTATGGACATGTCCAGTTATGAAATAAAACCAGATTTTATCGTAATAAGTAATTTAACATATCCGGTTTTGTTTGACATTTAATATGAATAACAATTCTCCTTACGTTTTGGTCAGTTTTCGAATGAAAACAAGGTTCCTTAGAATTTTATACAATCAAGCGATAGGACAAGTCCGTTTCTGATTGAAACTGTATATTTTAAAAAATATTTTAAGATCTGACGACTGCTTTTGACTTACAAAATTTTGTGAGTCCATAGATATGCGGGTCTATGGCCTCACAAAATTTTGTAAATAATATAAATAAAGCCCAAAAAACATTTAAAAAAAAAACAAAAGAAGTGAACAAGTCCGGTTATGTTCCGCAGCTCCTCAAATATGATTGCCACATTAAGAGGAAAGAAAACGGAGTTCTTGACAATGATTGACTCAATTTTTGAATTGCTGTGGCAGTTCAAAGTGAATTCAGCACTGCCACCTCAAAATCTTTGAAGTGGCAGTGCTGAATTCACAAGTGATCACAAATCATTGCAAATTGAATTGCCTTACTTCCTTTTTGAAGTTATGGATTTCCAGAAATAAATGCCTAAATCTGTAAAATTATGTTCCAACGACCTAGCAAAATACGCTGTCTGAAGACTAAAAATAAAAGAAGAGTCATGTAATGGAAATGTTTAATTGTAAAAAATAGTTGTAAGGCCAGCGCTTTTTATGTTGCGAATCAGAATCCACTAGAGCTTGTCAATCAAATGTATTATTGCAGCAGTGATAAGAGCGGCGGCGGCTGTTCTTCAACAAAGAAGTAGATGATTGTCAGCACACCGGAGAGAAACCATTCTCTTGTGACTTTTGAACACACAAGGTAATGGTTCCTCCCCGGCATGAGTCAACCGGGGGAAATCCAAACTAAAAAATAACACAAAAGGATGAAAATGGAAAAATTTCTTCAGCAACCAAGTTATGCTTCTAGAATTGAATAACAATTCAGAAGTTGTGCCATTTTGCCTATAAGATATAAGAGATAAGAGAAATCATTGCTTTCAGACATCAAAGATGCTAATGCTGCGTTGCTATTCGTGTGGCGGGACCGGATGGCCACCTACATAAATCTACCGGCTCTTTTATTTTTTGTAAACAGATATCGTATTGTACTCACGTTGTTGTATTCATAAATTGGATATGAGTATCCGACGCCATGATAACAAACGTCGCTTCTTAAGTTCTCAGCCTTCCTCTATTACTGAAGGTCATTATATTATATTCATAAATTTATTTTACACTACGAGTACTACCCCGCACATATGTGCTCCGCAAGCAAAGCTGCACAACAATACCTGAAACAAATAAATAAATTAAAGATTTAAAAAATGCATATAGTATTAAACCCTTACAATTACCGAAAAATAGATGACAACCTCCAGATTTATTCAGTGGAGTCACGGTAAGTCACGTCAAGATTCATTCTTTTGAATAGATGTGCTAATTAAATCAAACAAATTTCCAAGAGTTTTCAACTGAGATAGTGGTCCAAAATGGTTTCTTCGATAGATCGTCTCTTACAACCTGTATACGTTTTCATTTCATTTATTTCAGGAAGTAATTTCCATATAAATTCGTCAGTATAGCTTAAACTTATTAGTCAAGGCAATTCAAACTTATTTCTTGGCTTCTACAGAATTCCTTCCCGTCTTTTCATTTTTTTTATGTTAGTGGGATAGGCAAACTGGCAAACGTGCCAACTGATGGTAAGTGGTCGACGTCGCCAATGAACATACCTGGGATGGAACTAGCCCCGGTATCCCATTCATATGTTGCCCATCCTGAGACATAAGATGTTAAGTCTCGGTGCCAGTAATTACACTGCTTGTCTTGCCCTTCTCTCCAAAACACAGCAAATCAGTTTCACGGCAGAAACAATCACAATAAATCCATGCAGCCTGGAGCGCAGCACAAGCGCATCCCTCCCACCGGTAAAATATATATTATAATTATAAAATATAAATATATATATATTCACAAATTATTTTACCACTTCGAGAAGAAACGTCTTCTCAAATAAAATAAATACGCTACTTTTGGTCTTCTCTCTTTCAGTGATATTCTTACTGCGCTTTCGAGTCCCCGTTATTATTATTCTATATTTACTTAAAAATACCACAAGCCGATCAGATAAACGCACGTAATATAATTAATACCTATGTAAAAAAAATAATGCAAAACAAATAATGCAAAAAATTCACAGCATACGTCAAACATTCATTAGACAGGTACACCAACTAACTTTAACAAAATATTTAGTGTAATGCTATCTCATTTCTCCGACAACAAATAATTATTCCCTCCCTTTCTACTACTACCTGATTCGAAATCGTTCTTTTCATTCTGTTTCACTAAGTATGAATTTGCATACGAAAACCCTCTTTCGTGATAGGGTAGGGGTAGGTATCTAATTATAACCGGGCATTAAACGTAATAATAAATGTAAATTAAACGTAAAAATAAACGCAATAGCGTCAGTGCTTGTCGCTGTCGTGTTCCGGTTTGGAGGGTAAGGTAGCCGGTAAACTTATGCATGTGGCATTAGACCTCGCCACAAGATAGCAACGCACCATTAACATCTTTGGTGTCTATAGGCGATGGTTAACTCTTTCCATCAGGAGACCCATCTGCTTGTTTGCTATCTTATGATATAAAAAAAAAAAAACTAGCGATCACCTGTGGCCGAAATTCGACCATAGACTAAACTATAAAACCTCATTTAAGTTTCACAACTGACTTTATTCCTAAAGAAAATATTATGGTATACATGTGTGTATATTACCAATTATCATATTGTATGTTACATGATGTAATGTGTTTTAAATTTATTTTTAGTAATTTAATGTTACTGTAAAGTAATGTTACTATATAGTTTAAACGGAGTTTATCTTACAACTAGCTGTTACCCGCGGCTTCGCTCGCGCATATTTCACGCGGATCGCCTATGTTCATCAGGGATAATGTAGGATTCTAATGGTAAAAGAATTTTTTAAATCGGTCCAGTAGTTTCAGAGCCTGTTCAATTCAAACAAACAATCAAAATTTTCCTCTTTATTAGTGTAGATGCTTAGTTCGTAAACGCACTTCCACTAATTATCGAACCGTCGCGTTAGTGTTCACGAATGGATAAACCGCTATTAGTACCTTAGAAACCGAGCATTAGTTAGGTTTTCTAACCACACAACAAACACTTACTTTATAGGAGAGCCGAAAAGAAACAAATAGAAAACATATTATATAATATAACAAATATAATTTTTTTATTAAATTTTAATGGTTGTGTTCGTTTCCGTATCTTATTATGATATCATCTATGGTATATATTTTGGCTGTACATCCCTTATTATTCCTGTTACATATCCAGAGAGTCTTTGGCCCCTTACTTCCGGTCCATTTTCGAAAACGATAACCACCCATTTGTATTACACGGTTTCCATTGCGCGAGAAAACAAACGTTGGCTCTGAAAAAAGTGTATGCTATAAAAACATTAGACCTTAAAATAAAAAAATAATCATCATACCTATTCTCTTACCGGGTAAGATCAATCCGATTAAGTAGTAACATAGATTACAAAGATTTAAAAAAACGTCCAAGTGCGAGTCGGACACGCGCACGAAGGGTTCCGTACCATCATCTTTAAAAAATACGAATAAAACACGTTTATTGTATTGGGATGTCAATATTTTAATTTTTTAGTATTTATTGTTATAGCGTCAACGGAAATACATAATTTGTGAAAATTTCAGCTTTCTAGCTGTTACGGTTTATGAGATACAGCCTGGTGACAGAGAGACAGAGGGACAGACAGACAGCGGAATCTTAGTAATAGTGTTCCATTTTACCTTTTAGGTACGGAACCCTAAAAAAACAAAAACAGTAAATTAAAGCTAACCAAGGCAAATAATGTGCATGCATAAGAGCATGTATGTGTGGTATGTAAATGCGTATGTGTGAGCATGGATACGTTACTGTCTACATATTATATGCAATTATGTATTTAATAGACGTGGAGGAAGAGTAAAATAAAGACCAAAAAACCCAAAGAGAAGAGAAACAGGGAATTAAAAAGGTAAAAAATAAAGACAAAATAATATAAAGGAAAAAAAAACAATGGAGGAAAAAAGGGGAAAAAATGTTTAGTTGCAACTAATTACCTTTAGCACATGCAAAATGCAACGTGATCTTAATAGATTTATTCAATACATCTGGTTGAATTAAATTGAACTGAATTTTATTGGTATATAAGTATGTCCATAGGTATTGTAACAAAACAACTAAATGAAAAAAATGGGCACGAATTAAAAAAAAATATCATTGTTTAAAGGTTGCTGTAAAACCCTAAAGCCTTTAATTAAACTATGAAGCCTGGACCAACACGAGCGTGTTTTTTATCCTGTGCTATAAAAAATATCAAAATAAATATATAAAATTATTCATTAGTTACGAATGACCGGAAAATAACGAGGAAAATTTATTAAATGAGGTAAGAACAATATAAAATAATTTGCTTAAATAAATATCGTTTTTCAAAATCATATTTTTATTTAGATACTACAGATTAACACAATCGATTAACTACCACCCATAATGAAGCAAGTTCTGGAGCTTTTTTTATTCATAAAACTGTAAGTATAACATGTTATGACAAAGTAATCATAATATGTTCTCAGTAATAAGTAGGTCTTAGATTTGTTACTTTGTTGTAATACTATAAGTCCTCCTAAAAGTTGTATATAGTGCTCCTGGTGACATCATATTATTAATGTCTCTAGACATTATTGCGAAAATCGGATCATTTTGTTTAATTTTATATTTCTGCAAATGTTTTCCACATTTATTAAACAATTCTATTTGTTTTTTGACGTCAACCACTTCTCTTTTTAGTTTCGTTTGCTGAAAAGAAATATATTTCAAATATAAGTTACATTTTCCAAAAGGAAATATACTTCAAATATGTTTAAGCAGTTATTGACTGCCACATTGCTCGCTTGAACTGCTATATTACCCCTTAAAGGTTTAAAAACCATGAACTAAATTAACAGGTGCCTACTTCAAAGTCCGATCTGCCCTGATTTGTATGTGTTGTGGTTGATTCTCAGTCAGAAAAGAATACCGGTAATAGTTTTATTATTCTATAGGATGGTACAAAGGCTATAAAAGTTTTATTTTAAATATTGTTTTTTATATTATAAGACAGCAAAAAAACAGATGGCAAAAACGTATGCATGTGGCATTAGACCTCACAAGATTACAAAGCACCAAAGTCATCTTTGGTGTTTATGTGCGATGGTTTCTCTTTTCATCAGGAGAGCCATCTAACTGCTTGCTATCTTATAATATAACATAAAATAAAAAATAACAGCAAACAAGCAGATGGCTCTCCTGATGGAAAAAAACGACATCGCCTATAGACACCAAAGACGTTAATTGTGCGTTGCTATCCATGCAGCGAGCTGTTAATGTCACTTGCAAAATTTTACCTGCTACCTTACTTTCCAAACCAGAACATGTCAATGGCAAGCATTGTCGTTAAGGCGGTGGTACCAAATACCCGGACTAGTCGTTGAGGAACTCTACCATCTAGTGGTTACGATGATGGTGACACATATGACCAATCATTTGCCTTTTACAAATTGTCTGGCAGAATGGAGAATAGTAGCAAACGAGGCCTGGACCAATACGGAGTTAATGACACCATCCAAACCAGAACACAACAGTGACAAAGCACGGATACTAATAATGCGAGATTCTGATAAGAAATCCATACATAGCCTCGTCCGTTATTTATTAATTATAAGAAATAAATGATAGATAACTTACACATTTACACATCGCAAACAGGTTGCCTGGGTAAATTGTGTGCTGATAAAATTAAACAATTAAATTTATTTAAATTGGATACTTTCCATCGTCGGCACTTGGTGAAAATGCATTTTAAAATAGGTATTGAAAAATAAACTCACTTGTACTTCTAGTTCACTTATCTTTGCAATTATTTTATACACTTAACCGTTTTGGCTAATTAAAGCGTCATCAGGGATATTTTGCACAGTTTTAATTTCTTAGACAATTTGTAAATAGTTACAAAATATATTATATAATAAATACTTGTTTGTAACTATAATATTTACAAATTGTCTCAGACATTATAACTGTTCAAAACATCACTGTTGATGTTTTGCACAGTTGATGTTTTGCAAAACATCACTGTTGATGTTTTACACGCCGCTGCTGTTATTAGCAAAACCGGTTGTGTCTATAAAATAATATTAAAGATAAGAGAACTAGAAGTATAAGTTAGTGTATTTATAATAACTATTTAAAGTTATTTGACATACTTCCCTAATCGGTTATTAAAAAAATCGTACACTAGTTAAAAGAATATACCAAAAAATTAGAAAAAATAAAGGGAAAGCAGGGAGCTTCTCCCTCTGAGCAGCTGTAGAGTTGCCAAGTATAAATAGGTTATACTCATATCATTTAATTGTATATATCAAATGAAAGATAATTTTACTGTCAATGTATATATATTAAGTTGCATTCTTAAAATGTTGGCAGAATCCATAGTTGCCTTTTTTATATCATAAGATAGCAAAGAAGCAGATGAGTCTCCTGATGGAAAGAGTCAACCATCGCCTACAGACACCAAAGTTGTTAATGGTGCGTTGCTATCTTGTGGCGAGGTCTAATGCCACATGCATAAGTTTACCGGCTGCCTTACCCTCCAAACCGGAATAGGACAGGGGCAAGCACTGACGCTATTGCGGCAGGAATGGGTAAGGCAGTGGTACCAGACCCGGGCGAGACAATGCGGAACTCTACCACCTAGTAGCCACGATGGCAGTGACTCGTATAGCCAATCGGTCGCCTTTTACGACCTGCCTGGTAGAACGGCATTCTTCAACGAAGCCCGAGACCAACACGAGGGGGAAATTGCCTAGATTTTAGAAGCGTTGTACGCGCAACTCAATATGAATAGTATAATAGTATAATAATAACTTACAATGATAAAGCGAGGTACGTGTGCCCCAAACAGTTGATTAAACCTTAGAAGATAGTTGAAGATGCTTTTTATTCTGCGTAATAGAGAACGATGACTTGATGCAGAAGACGGCAGTACCAAATCCGGGCAAGACGATAATAATAGAATCAACGCGGTCGAGATGAGGTCGCTAAGAAAAATATTTGGTGTGACACTCGCGGACCGGGTTCGTAATGCCGAAGTGAGAGAGAGGCTAGGTTTGAAAGAAAGTGTCGGTGTAAAGATGAGAAAGGGCGTGCTCCGTTGGTTCGGACATGTAGAAAGAATGGTAGATGAAAGGTTAACAAAACAGATATACAACGCGAATGTGGAAGGATGTAGGTACCGGGGAAGACCAAGACTGACATACCACGATCAGATTGATCGAGTACTGTCCGAAGGTGGTGTCAAGAGTCTTCGCAACCGGCGTGTGTGTATGAAGAGAGTGATGAATGTGGAAGAAGCGAGACAAGCCTGCAAGGATCGTGATGTATGGCACTCGGTTCTCTCTGCCTACCCCGTAAGGGATCTGGCGTGAAGATATGTTGTTGTTGTTACGATAATAGTAGCGACATATTAAACCAAACATTCGCCCTTTATAAACTGCTTGGAAATAAGGCAGACGGTCTATTCTTAAAGAGGGGAAGACGGAGAAATCATATTATTTTTATGTAGGGTAACAAAAACTCTATTTTACTTAAATGAAATGTATGTATTTAAGAAACTTAATCTAAATTATATAACTATTAATTTTACTGTCATACAGATGCACTTATGATAATTCCAATGGTCGTTCGCTACTCTACATACATGAGAGAATTCTCATGTTTTGTAATCAATAAAAATCCCCGTCAAATTTACTTAAAACTCTCTTAAATGCTAAATATACCGCTTTGGCAGTCATCATTCCATTTACCTCCTGAGAAATAACCTTGAAAACAGGATCAGTGGATTTAAGCTCAGGATTTTTCAAGTATTGTCCATATTTCGTAAATAACTGAATTTGCTTTTCTAATTTGACTTTTGGTTTTCGACCCTTTTGTTTCTTCTTCTTGCGTCTTAAAATTTTGAAAACTAAAAAAAATTAACAATTCACATTTACAATTGCAAATTTATGCATTTTTTATAATTCATTATTACTTACTTAAGCTGTGAGGATGAAAAGTCTATACTTAATTTAGTATTCAAATTGGTGTTTTTAAGCCAACAATCACAATGCCCGTTCATTTACACTTTATAACAATACATTTATCTCTTACGTTGAAGAAATATCTTGTATCTTTTTTTTAATCTTCGGAAACTTATCGTAAAACTCCATTGTGTTTCTATGATTATGCGTATTTTGCATATCAGATATATATAAATATTTACCACTGTCGGAAATCTTAACTGTAAAATATGCATTACATTGTATTTGAAGGGCTGACCTTGCTTGCATTTCATGTTTGGTATTGACTTTGTATGGTCTTCCTCCTAGACAGCAGCAATATCTTAAATAATAATATTTCAAGCTATCTTTCATTGGCCGTTTTACACCTCGTTTTCTGCATTGTACAATGGTAACTGCTTCTCTTTTGTAAAAACAACAAAACGTCTTCTTTTCAAACTTTTCAACCTTATCTTCAAGTTCATCAAAAGAATTAAATATGTCATTAACCTTTAAATCCCCTTCACCCGCCGGTTCACCTGTTATGTTTCCAACGAGTAAGATGTAACCTAAAAAATAGAACTTATTTATCATTCTCGTCTCATTGGCCACCGGGCTCGGGCTCGTAAAGACCTGATTTCATATCCCAGGTGAAGCAATACATTTTAACGGAGGATTTTAGTTTTCGTGAAAAACATCATACCCAAGACTGAAAACTCCTATTTCTGTAAGTTTTATTTTAATGGGGAACATAGTACCCTCTGCGTTGGTCCGGGCCCCCTTTAAAGAAAAGATTATTTGGTGCTCTATCAGGCAGTTCGTAAGAGACAGCGACTGGCTGTACGTTTAACTACCATCGTGATTACTTCGTGGTAGAGCTCCTCAACGCCTCGCCGGGACCGCCTTACCTACTCCTGTTGCTACAGCGTTAATGCTTGTTATTGTAGTGTCCGGTTATGATAAGGTAATCGGAAGACTTATGCATGTGGTATTGCAATCCCATCACACGGATAGCAACGTACCATTAACATCTTTGGTGTTTATAGGTGATGGTTTCTCTTTCCATTAGGAGAACCATCTGCTTGTTTGCTATCTATGATAATGTCTAAAAAATCCTAATTTCTTGTTTCACTCACTGACACACTCACTGATGATCAAAATTCTTAGGATACTTCCCGAAGTCTTAGAAAGCCCAGTTTGGTATGAAAGCTACTATTAATACATAACTAAAACAAAAAAAACAAAAATTTGGAGCTTTTTCCTACCTTTAGGGATGATGGGGATGAATTTTGTATGAGACATCCGAGAAATATTGATGCTAGAGGACTGAAAATTGATATATAGTTTTAAAAATAAAATACGTATTTTAATATTTTTGATAAATCATCCCCATCCCTTTAAATTTGGAAATGTTTTTTTTTGGGAAAGTTTGTATAAGCAACTTACAATAAGTGAAAACCCATGTAAAACATTGTGTTGCCATACAAAAAAAAATCATATGGCTTGCACTGTCAAAAAGTTATTAGATCTTATGCGACGCCAAGCTTTTAACTTAACACGCTCTCATTCTAAAAGCCCTGATTTTACCAACTCCAAACTTTAGTCAAAATAAGTGGCTTGACTATTTCGGTACTACGGTACGTAAGGTAAAAAAATATTCACTGTTTATTATGAATATTTTAATAATGTAAATTTCCTGCATCCTTTATTATACTCGTAGGTGGGCTCACTCCATGAAAACAAAATAATACTCTATAAAAAAATTCAGACGGTTTGACGTAATGGCTATCGTTGGCTTTTTGAAAATGCAAAAAAGATACTTCTTTTGAAAAACAAGATTTTCATACTGATGATTCAGCTTTATGACCTAGATGAGATTTTTTTACTGAATTTTGTTAAATAAAATGCAAGTAAATAGCATGAAAATAAAACAACAGTATTTGTTTTATTTTATTATAATATGTAAGTAAAAACAGTTACATCAATGATTTTTTAAATTTTATTTTTTAATATTCACCTTCATTTATCGAATTATCTTCGTACGCTTGATCTGGTTCAATCAATGAACAAAGAACACGAACAATAATCCCAATACTCCAAACCCCAATTCCTGAAATTTAGTGCAACAACAAAGTGTATTGATGTTGCACTAAATTTTCAAAATCGGAAGGTACTTTAATCGCTGTGAATAGCTTATAACATCGCGCATGATAACCTTCATTGAACGATTTTTCAAATGAAAGATCAACAGTATCGTACATTGCCCGTGATTTTCTGAGAACTGTTTTGTTACGGCGATACTCCAAAACGTTCATGCATTTATTTAATGTTTTCGACGTGAATTTAATAATTTTTCGGAATGTTTCTTCTCCACAAAATACACACTTAATTTTATCTGTGAAAATAATACAAGTCTGAGATAAGCTGTCATGGCGTCATGGCAATGGAAAATAGTGTGGAGATGGAGCAAATGGGTACAGAAAGAGAAAATAAAAAGGGACATATGGACGCAAAGTGGTGAATAAAGGTTTCGCTCCAACTGCGTTGACTAAATTTTATTATAAACTTTCGTTACTTCCGTTTGTACAAATCGTCAGATTATATTTTCCCCATTATCCTTAAATGAAACACATCAAAAAAGTCCAAGCAACATGCATCATGTTTCAAATTATATGAGGTATGAAATTTTTATTTTTATGGTTAGAAAAAAATCAACCTTGACCTGACGTGCTCAATTCTTTCTAATAATCAACTTGTTATACTTATTTAACCCGCTGTCCTAAGCCACCTAAGTCATCAGCAACATATGTAAGGCTCATATTATATGGTGGAGCTACTCAAATGGGTGCAAGGATCCCTCCTTTTATTAATTTGACGACCTTAATTAAATCCCAAAATTTCCGTCTGGGAACCATACCTATGGTCCTACTATTATGGTCTATCCAGACTCACGACAAGAAACCCCGAGAACACTCGAAAACATGAATGTAAGGAGTTTCTCGCCTTCTCATTCTCGCGCTCGCATGTTCTCCGATTGGTTTCTATAAATTTTGCCGCTTTAAAGGATTTCTCGGGCGAGAACAGAGAAGATTATCACGCTCACGTTTTGTCTGTGTCGATCATTTTTCAGCCATTTTTGCTCGTGTTAAAAAATCGAATGGGCTCTAAATTGTATAATATAGCAAGTACGAGTTGCGTTAAAAGAATAAATATATCCTATTAATATATTAATAAACAATGTCTTTTGGAATAAGGTTCAAATTATTATAACGTAATTGTTCAATGTAGATAAATAGTATAGAATCCATGTCAAAATGATGTAGTCGTCATACGGTTATAAATCCCTTCTTTATTGCCTTGCACGCATATTATTACATATTTTATCCAAGACCTAAGTCACGGGTGGTTAGAATGTATGTTTTGGTGTTTCATGATAACATTATCGAAGGTTAATATTTTTGCTCGACAGCCGTTGTTGCTTCTATTGCAAATCCAATGGGCTTTCGGACCTTGGTTGCCCGCCATTCTACGAAAGCGGTACTTGCCGACTTGGATGACGAGATTCCCGCTGCGTGAATACTCGAACCTAGGCTCTGAAACATATTCGCTTGGTTGAACTTTTCTGTATTCCTTATTGGTCTAATAATAACGATATCCGTGCAGACGAATGATATTTTCTTCAGTCTTTCGCTGCCAGCTGGTTTAGATGACTCGATTATTAAATCAATTTTATTAATTTTTCACAAATTTAACTTCACCATGAAAGCCTAGGGATTGACTTCCGATTCAAACGCAAATGCCACTTTTTAGAAATGTCAGTATCGATCTAGAATCTGAAAAACGCTGGTGTCTTAATGTGTCCCTATCTCTAAGAGGAAAGCCTTCGGTTTCTATAATGGCAAATAACAAGCAATAATTATATAATATAATAAGTGGCAAATGCGGCATTGTGCACTGGTTCCGTCAGCCAAAATTGCCATTTTTTGTTATATCATAAGAAGGCAAACAAGCAGACGAGTCCCCTGATGGAAAGAGACAACCATCGCTTATATACACCAAAGATGTTAATGGTGCGTTGCTATTTTGCGACGAGGTCTAATGCCATATGGATAAGTACCAGCTAACCCTACCCTCCAAACCGGAACACGACAGTAACAAGCACTGAAGCTATTGCGGCAGGAATAGGTAAGGCGGTAATACCAGACAGGACGAGACAATGCAGAACTCTACCACCAATTTAATAAACTAGAATGACTGAAGTGCCTTAGAATCATCGGATGATCGTATCTATGTTTTTATTAGCATACTTAATGGTCGAAGCTTTTTAATAATATAATGTAAATTATTTGTCGTCGGCGCTTGGTGAACCTTAATTTCAATACAATATTTAATATAATATATTATGTGCACTTATATAATTTTATATTTAATTATAAAATAGTACAAATTATTAAATAAAATATTGTAATATTACAGTCAATAATTACATATGAACCACTTTTTTCATTTAAATTAGTTAAATTCAAAAGTGTTTCAATTTTTTTGAAAAACCAGCTATCCATATCAAATGACAAGGGCATGTGATATAAGCAGTTTCTAAAAACATCATCAAATACAAAAATCATAAATATCATCTTACCGCTTCTATCGCAGTACAAACAGAGCGAGCAAGAAGTTCCCTTATGATGCCGGAAGAGTGAACGGAAATTTCCTCGCAATGTAGGCAATTGGATAAAACGTCAATAGGCTCTCAGATTATCTATGATTCATAAACTCTGTACTTATATTGGTAAATGTTAGACAACTTATGGCTTCTTATTTTCCATAATCTTGACAAGCATCTTTAAATGTTTTTGAGGCATTTTCGTGTTCCGGTTCAGTGAGTAATGCAGCCGATAAACTTATATATATGACATTATATCTCCGCCAGCCGAATAACGTATCACATCATTGATATTGTATAGTGACGGTTATCTTCAGCAGGAAAACCATCTGCTTATATGCTAATCAATGATATGAAATAAATGTATAGCAAAACTTAGTCAAACCTAACTTAAACAGAGCTTTTGTCTAAACAGCCTTAGAGATCCGAATCTTGAACTTTATGACTAATACGGAAAGGGTTTTTCTCCCGTGTTTATCCAGCCCCCTTTGAATAATAGGCCATCTACCGTAGGCAGTTTGTAAAAGGCAAACGTCTCACTGCTGTCGTGAATGCTTGGAGGTAGAGTTCCGCAACGTCTCGCTCGGATCAAGTACCACCACGTTTCCTTTCCCTGCCGCAATAGCGTCAGTGCTCATAACTGTCGTATTCCGGTTCGAAGGATACATGGGTGGCAGCGCACAATTAATAAATGTCTATAAGCGATGGTTGTCTTTTTACATCAGGAAGCCAGTTGCTTGTTTACTATCTTACGATATATTAAAATACTACAGTATTGAAACACAAAAAAATCATAACAATTTAATTTTTCATGAATAATATTTAATCACATGAAATGAGTTGAGAGACATGACATAAGTAAATATGTATATTTAAACCATATTTACAGTACCTACAGGTAAACTGTGAACACACACAAAGAAGCAAAGTTACACGTAGTATATAATAAAAAATTATATGTACATGTGTTCATTTTTCTTTTGAATGGCACGGCTTGACCGATTTTGATGATACACTGACGTCGACCACGCAAAGACAACACTGACATTGACTACAGCATACTTATTTCGAAAGGTACTGGTCATTAACATATCAAATAATTAAGTATCATTAGTGACTAAAGTCATTAACTAATCTAACAATAAAGTTTTATTAATGATTATAGTCATTAACATATCTAACAATAATATATCATTAATGATTATGGTCATTAACATATCTGACAATAACATTTTCGCATGTAGTCACCTTTGCGTGGCAACCGATATTATTTTTATTACAAATCCAATGTGTTCTGGGGCCTTTACTTCGTGTCCACTTTCTAAAGCGAAATCTTCCGATTTGTACCATAGGATTGCCTTTCCGTGAGATAACGAATTGACACAGTTCTGAAAAATAGTATAATACCAACTATTACAAATACAATAAATAATTTTTATCGTCAACACTTACTGCATTTTAAATACTCATAATTAAATGTGTGTTATACTATTTTCAACCGACGAAATAACGGAGGTTATCAGTTTGACATATATGTAATATGTATGTGATTATTCTGTACTTTACACTAGTTTGAAGTATTTTAGACTACAACTTAGTCATATGGTACCCTCAGTACAAAATCCACATTGATAGACTAGAGGCGGTCCAAAGGCGTTTCTTACGTCATTTAAGCTCAAAACTGGGTATGAGGCGTAAGCTGCCAACATATGACACTAGACTTAAATACTTTGGAATAGAAACACTGCAATCTAGACGATCAACTCAAGATTTATCAATGGACAAGCTTGTAAATGGACACTGGGATGCTATGGATTTATTAAGTCATTTGTCGCTTAAGACTAGCGATAGTAACATAAATTTTAAGCTTTTTTCTGTACCAATATATAACAACAATGTCACATTTAATGATCCACTTCTTCGTATGTGTAGAGCTTATAACAATACAAAAGATCTAGACATTTTCTCGCAAAGTTTGCGTTCATTCGTTAAATCTGTTAAACAACTAATTGCTGTATATTAGATAGTAGTAATCTTAAAAATGTATTTAAAAAATGTATCATCTATGTTCCCCTATTTATTTTTAAAAATATATAAACGGGTCAATAACGCGTACATACATTGGTCGAAACGTCGAGCTTTACAAGTAAGTTCTATATATGTACGCGTATTGACCCGTTTATATATTTTTAAAAATGATAGTAGAACGCGTTAGTTTAAAAGCCCTATTTATTTACCTATTTTTTCATTATTTCTAAATTCTGTATCAACGATATGTGCAACACTTATTGGAATTCAATTTTATTGTGAAACTACTTTAAGAATTATGTAAATGCTAAAAATTGTTTTCTGTAGTTGTACCTTTCAATAAATAAATATGTCTGTCTAAACCGTGAAAACTGGCACTCAGTTCTCTCTGCTACCCTGTAAGGGATCTTACGTGAAGATATATTGTTGTTGTTATTATAATATATATTAAAAATAATGTTTTCTTTTGAAATAGTATAATGAATAAGTCATCAAAAGTTTATAGCTTAAATCTTTTTACGTATGTACATTTCTAGCATAATCCGTAGTAAATGTCTAACTAGGGACGTATTTTGCTTACACTGATGGCATAACCTTAAAACCTCAAGATTCAATGTTTAGTACTGTCGAGACCTGTGATAAATACCTATTCAAAAGTTGCAAAGTATATCACAAACTCATCACATGTATGCCATCTTCTGGCGAACTTATTCGCCTAATAGATTAGAGAGGTTATGTTACTTATGTATGAGTAAGTGACGTTAGCAATAAATAAATAATAAAGGATATCCCTTACCTATTCAAACTGTAGCTAGACCATATCAGATCAAAGAATACATTAAAATAATAATGCTTTGTACAGTGCCATTCGAAGAGACAAAGCAGCCCAACAATGAAGACACAAAAACTTACCGATGACTTGATAGTCAAAGAACATTCCAGTAGTGGAATGAATAACCTGTAATTCGAGTGGCGAAAAATAATACTTTTGCCTTTTAAGTCGTCGGTGAAATGTTTGTTTGTTTTGTTCGGCTGGCTTGCATTGCCACGAAATGAGAATAGTATTTGCACACACAAATTGCATCCATTTGATCTTGAAGAAAGCCGGCAGCATGAATTCCAAAACATTGGTTGTCAACATCATGCGATCAAGCTTTAATAGACTTTAACGCAATGCATTAGTGTATGTTTTCTTTCATCTCAATATTTGAGGTGAGCAATAGGATTGTCATGAACGTAATCTATGTCTCTGCAAAACACGTATTAATTAAACAACACCGATCACAATGTATAAAGCTAGACCATTTTGCAATCATTGCGTCTTGTGGTAGTTTTTTTTTTCTTGCAGAAGTACATGGAATGGCGGCGGCCATTGGTGAAATTTTTGTCACTTTTGTTAAGATGAAAAGTCGCAAATTAATATATCTAACTTCCTTCTTCTTCTAACAATGTATTTTCACAAAGAACTAATACCATAAAATAGCTGTATAGTTTAATGATTATGTGTATCAATATATTTAATAATGACATTTTCGAAAGTAACGACTTTTGCTTGACATCCTTTGTTGCTACTGTTGCATATCCAATGGGCCTTAGCAAGATTTGGAGTAACGTTTCTGAAACGGTATTTCCCGGTTTGTATTATAGGGTTCCCTCTACGCGAAATAACAAACTGTAGCTCTGGAAAAGAATAGTTTGAAATAAATAAAAAACCAACATTATGACATGTCATGTCATGACATCTAAAGTAATAAAGCTGGTAGTGAACTCTATCACTTCGAAAGTTTATTGTTCAAATTAAATAGTGCGCGCTTGTTCGGCCTCCTGTTACACATTTCCGCCTCATTGTACGAAATCACTCCCAGAAATTTTAGGAAAGCGATAGGAAAAGTGTTACACATCACATAATTATTCTGGATCTAAATTAGTGATTCCTTATGTCAAAGTCGTTGAATGTGAGAACATGTATGAGTGACATCATCTCACAATCATAAACTACCTGATTTATGCAGATAACATAGTCTCTATTCCATCTCAGGCGCAAAAACTGGTCATAGATATGAAAGAGGATTATAAGAATGACATATTCACAATGAAACAAGAAGAAAAATAAGGTATCCACTGGTATTTAAAAGGAATTGATTAACCAGAACGGATGTAAAAAGTTATGATTGAAAAAATAGTAATGAATTTATTCACTAGATAAGTTTGTACATCTTGGATGTGCTTTTGGCAGTAATGGAAGATACACCATTGGTATAGAAAGAAGATTATGAATAAGAGTTCAGAGAATTAAGAGTTAAGGAAATGACTTCAAACCACAATTTTTAGTTAAGTTAACTATCTCTTACTCCAGAACCCTGAGCATATTTCAAGGAACCTAATGAACGTGAGGTTGGCATTGAAGAAGAAAGGGCATGAATTGGCAGCGGCGTGCACAGGATTATGATACTGAGTATGCGGCGGAGTACTCGGCCACAAAAACGTTTTCTTTTATAGATTTCAGCGGCGTGCACATTTACAAATTATTATACACAATTATGACACATTTTATTCATTTAGTTATTATTAATTAAAATCATCTAAAACGTACGAACGTTTTATTAAAATATCTGTGAATGGCAAGTAAAGCACTGCTTTTCTGCCTATAAGGAGCGCACGCGCCTGTGAATTGGGACATGTACAAAGAATGTCAGATGGAAATGAATACCAATCGAATATCAATGGGTGTAGTTAGTATACTGGAGAAGACTAAAAACTAACATACTTTAAATAGGTTGCTATCCAATGGTGGTGTCAAAAGACTCTTGAATAAATGTAAAGTAAGCAAACAAGTCTGTCTGGTCCATAATGTATGTAGTTTATAGGATTAACAGTAAAAGTATCTTCACGCCTGTATCCCCAAAGAGACAGGCAGAGATACAACATGTGTACCTACGATTAGCCGAAGAAACTAAGCCCCACAATGTGATAGGTGGCTAGCCTATCGCCAACCAGGCACTTTTCCAATCCCTGCCAACATTGTTTTTATCAGAAAACTGAAAAAACACACTTTGTGCGACCCGGGGAATCAAACCCGGTAACTCTTGTGGTAAACGCCGAACCGGACCACTAGAGCACAGACGCTTAAACAGTAAACTTCAATTAGCACTTTTTATATGATAAAATAGCAAAAGATGCCAGTGCCAAATTGCCAGAAAGCCAAAGTCATTGGTGTATGGCGGGATGGTAATGACACATGTAAAAATTTATCAATTACCTTACCCTCCAAACCAAAACACGACAGTGACGAACACTGACGGCTTTGCTGCAGGAATAGTTAAAGCGTTGGTACCAAACCCGGGCGAGACGCTGCGTAACTCGATCCCCTAGTAGTCACGATGGTAATGAAATATTAGGCCAATCGCTCGCCTTTTTAAACTGCCTTACAGAAAGGCAAAGGGGGCCCGAACTAGCACGAAGAGGAAACATGCTTAAGATGTTTTATAATTTCAGTGACACTATACGAGACCCCAACTGAACAACAGCCCTCCCATGTCCACCACATCAGTAGCACACTTTCTACCACATCAGTAGCAGAAACAGAAACATCTGGTATACATACTCCTACTCCTGGAAGTACATTTTTGGTGTAAATATTACACAATTCTCCAAAAAATTCGAGGTACTTATTTTTAGTTATACTAACTTAATCCTCCAAAAACATCAAGGTACCTCTAGAAACACTAACTGAATGAATGGAGTGCGTATAAATGAATAGTCCATTTCCATTTACATACATTTATTATTTAAGTACATTACATTAATTGATCTAATTAAATAAGAACCATTTTATGTATGATACCTAAACGATAAATAAAACAAAATATAAAATATTATTAAAAAAATCTAAAAGTTTATATAATATTGTAATAATTATATAAGCAACAAACATATAAAAACCTAAGTCGTTAACCCTAAGGGGTAAATTGACTAAACATAAACCAGCGTAAGTACTGCAAATTTAATAAATATTCAATAAAAAACCTTTAAAAAGAAAGCTTTTGATAATATATAATTGCATTGTCATCAGAACTAAAGGTGTATTTCAAATTTCAGTTCAATTGGACACATATATTATTAACTGACTTATACGGCAAATTTAATAAAAGTTTGTAATAAAACATACAGTCAGTATCATTTCTCACTAATTCATAAGAAATATAATATAAACTTCTTTAAAATAATTAAAATAATATTTTTTTTATATCATCATAGGATAGCAAACATGGAAATTTAAATAAATTAAATTTTTATAGAAAAATATAACCATAGGCTATAACATCAAAGCCGTTACGTAGGAAGTGTGTAAGTCGAAGTTATAATGCTACATGTACAATTTTACCGGCTACCTTACCTTCTAATACAGAACACGACTGTATCAAGTACTAACGATATTTCAGTAACAAAAACAAGTCAGTGCTAAGAAACTTTATTACCTAGTAATTTGCATCGAATTTAGTATATTAATGCATCTTAATATAAAAACACTATTATTAAAATCTGAGAGATTTGTTCATGAACAACGGTCTCATTAGTAGACATTGATTTAATAGCATGATTAGACATTAAGCGCGATATTATCCTTAATCGACAGCTAACCAACTACTACGAGTACCCTTTTCAATTTGGTTATCAGACGTTTTTGGATATAACCGGTTTCATTTTATTTTATATTCATTAATAACATATTTTACACATTTCTAAGTATCAAAGCCTCGTCGGATTTTAAGTGACGCTTTTACTATGGAGAAGGTAAATTAAGGTTAGGTTTTGATCAACATGTTTTATAGCAGATGGCAAACAAACTTAGAATTTTATGAATTGAATATTAAAAACTCATAAAGCAATGAAATTACATCAATTTTTAATGGATTAACTCAAAGTTCATTTGGATTTGAATGTAAGGTTATTTATCCAAGAATTATATAAAAATATTTTATCTAGATAGGCAGATGGAGATTAGAATAAGTACAAATAAAATTTGTGATTTTCACATAGTTATTTTTTAAAGTATACACATAGTTTTTTATTAAACATCTCAGTAAAATTCTTAAAAAACAAGTTTATTTGGAAAGATGTGAAAGACGTCCACGATTTTTCAACCTTAATTGGACATAGTTACACGCAAAGGATCCAATCCACACAAAATCAGTTTAGAAATATTGAAGTTTGAAGTTGGATATTTTTTAATTTTTTAACGTGCTATACATGGGGACTAGTTCTGACGTTAGAAAAAGTAACAGAGAGCTATTTTTGCTTAGATGTTTTTTACTGGCCAATTGTATTGATGTTTAGCATCAGTTAAGTTATTTTTGACCACATTGTGGATGGGATCCTTTTCGTTTAACTATGTCCAATTTTTATTGAATTTTTGGTTTTCCGAGAAAACGTCAAAACCTCAGTAACAATTTGACCGATCTAGGAATTGAACCCAGAACCTCGTGATCTCATGATGAAGCATTCAATCAAAAAATAATATACATATTTACACGGACAGAATATACATTCATATATTATATAATATATATTAACTTTACGGTAGAGAATTAAGATGATGACATCTTACATAATTTTTAAAAAATTGTTATTAAATTTTAATCGCAAGGCGGTAAGGACGTCAAAATAGAACAATATCGGGATATACTGCTATACAATATTATACTAGGCCCCTAGAACTCTTATTTATCAACAGTCTCTGCTATTCTAATTGATTGTAATTATTCTAATTGATTGAAAATTTATTATTATTTCACAATTTATATCTATTACACCATGTATTTAATAATTTCTGTATGTTCCTTAATGAGATTCGATTATAAATTCAATTTTATGAAATCAAAATTAATGGTTATGAATGCTCAAATATTTCACTATAACATTGTCAACTGTGATGATTTTGGCTTGACATCCACTATTGTTTCCATTACACTTCCAGTGAATTTTAGGACCTTTACTAACTGTATTCCATCTCCGGAAGCGGTAATAACCAATTTGTATTATAGGATTCCCTTTCCGTGAATAAACAAACCGAGGCATAGCTGCAACAAACAACAGTTAAATATAAGAATTAGTATGAAAAGTTATTTTGGATAATATTAGCAAGATGATTTTAAATATAAATACAAATAAATATTGATACAGTTTTTCAAGAATAAATCCAAATACAATGAACGCACACACTACGTTTATTATCAAACCATGCAATAGTTAGTATAACAATTTGGAAATTGTTATATTAACATTAGTTATCAAGACAAACAGTACAACATTCCCCGCCATTTTACTTTTATAGTACTATAAACAAAATACTTATTCCTATATAGCTCATTCATATTCTATGTGAGATTAAATGTTATTATTCCCTTTCCCTCTATTTTATAAAGTAATATTCAAGAGCTACGATACTATGGCACGTATGTAGATATGGTATTACTAAGCAATCGACCGGGTCTGGTACCACCGGCTTATCTATTTCTGCCGCAATAGAGTCGCTTCTTGTCGCTGTCGTGTTTCAGTTTGGATGGAAAGGTAGCTGGCAAACTTATAAATGTGGCACTCTTACTTAACGTCTTTGGCCTCTATATGGATGATAGTTTTTTTCTATCAGGGGAACCATCCATTTGCAATCCCATAAAACAAGAAATGGTTTGCTCTGTATAAGAAGTCAAAAAAAGCAATATTTCAGTTGTGATCATTTTATTATAAAATATCTTTTATTAATTCATAAGTTACTTTTACATGATGTCTGATCTGATCTGATGTCTTAAAGATGTTTGTGTCATAGATCATATCTCTCCGTCTCCAACAATTGGTTCCATTAAGAGAGTGTGCGGCGCAAGAAATATCTTGGAATCCGTGCTACTGGCTACTGGACATTGTAAAGGTAAGATTAGAATTACAAGTTTTTGCTGATAACTGATCATTAAATTCAACACCATGTATAATGATCAAAAAAAATTTCGGAACCCTCTCTGTAATAACATTATTTTTAGCCCAAGGGTACAAATGATGTAAATTTTATTTACTTTGCTGTACTTTTTTTTCCTTTTCAGGCACAAAATCGTACAAACATGAGCTCACTAACAAAATGTTCCTGTATGTCGTTTCCAACTACAAAAAACATAATTAGTCAAAAGAACGAGCAATTATAGCAGCAAATAACAAGGATGTAGATCACTCAAAAACCACAAATGAAAATAATTCTTTCAAATCTATCGAATGTATGAAAAACGAATGAAACAATTTACAAGGTTGGATTAGTCATGATCATGCCTCAAACTCTGGACCAATCAAAACTATGGGTGTTAGTCAACGATACTAATACATAGAATCATACATATAAGTATTTTACATCCAAAGCCAGAAACACAAACATTTATGCTTATCACACAAATGTTTGTCCCTATCGAGAATAGAACCCAAACTCAATTGATTCATTTTCAAGTTAGTTTCCCTAACCACGCGACTAACGGGGCAGCCAATAACAATCCAATCCTTAGTGTTTGTAGACGAATATAGAAAATGAATGTTTGTTTCTTGTTTAGTTGTACGTAGTATGTTCACGTGTAAACAAATCATCCACTTTGTTCATTCCCACCTTTGAGTAAACAGACAAGAGACCTAATAACAGACCAATTGTTCTGTCCAACACATCAGAATAAAGATTTTATAGTGTTTCGACAGAATTAGTATCGACCAATCCAGTGAGTCTAATTAAACACGTGCGACAATATATCGATATTAAATAAGCCAATCGGAACACCGTGCTAATCAGTACAGTGTTAATTTTCCCCGTGCCTCAAATTACTGACAGTGTAAGAAATCAAACATTAGTGTATTTAGTGTAAGAAATCAAACATTACTTGTCTAGTGTAGGTTGTCAATAATTCTCGCACATGACAATCAAATAAAAATATCATATCCCACAAGGTTCTTCAATGAAGGAAATCGTTTCAATTCACTTCATTGAAGCACACTCAGCAACAAAAAAACAGTGCGACGTTATCCACGAATCATTTCGGTTACATTCAATAAAGCAATCACTTGCTACCATGAGATTAAGATTAATTTCAAAGAAATGAATCAACAAAATATTTTAACTAATAACTTTTATTGAACTTAATTCATTATATCTTAAAAACTATTTTATCTTAATAAGCACTGAATAAAACTTAGTTAATAACATGGAATTTACTATTTCTAAGGCGGTACAAAGCTCGCCGGGTACAAATATTAAAACTAAAGGGAATCAATATTACAATGAAATTAATCTAGATCTAGAAGAACTAGGTATAAGCCATCTCTTTTAGGGAATTAATTTATTTAACAATAGCGTATCTCTTATATACATATACCTACAAACGGACGGCATGTGTACTAGTTGGCCACGGCCAAGTTATAAAACGCTTTTTTGCTGCCATTTAGTGATTATGTTCACCACCTACATGCCCAATTTGATCTTCTATAGTGATTAAAATTGCCCTGCATCCATCATTATCTTTATTACATATCCATCTGGCTTTGGGACCTCTACTTCCCGCCCACCTCCTATAACGATACTTGCCGAGTTGTATCATGGGGTTTCCATATCGTGACGTACAGAACTTCGGAACTGAAATGGAAAATATTGAAAATGTTAGTACAAAAATATTCATATACACACATATTGTATACACATATATCTACATATTAATACGGATGCATAAACTTCGCAAAAACCACATTTTAAAGATATTGGTAGCAAGAATTTGTGTGAGATTTGGTATCCTTGAGATTTACATAGAGAAGAAATACAGGAAGCTAAAATTTATATAAAACAAAAGCATAATTTTGTTGCATATAAATTTTAAAAACATTGCCTCGTGATATAGTGCCCAATTTGTCAACAACATTGCTATATATACGTAGCGGAATACAGTTGACAAATCTTTTGTGTATAAATTTCTTCTTCACCAACTTTAAGACTAATAACGGTCGTGCCAGTATTAATTTTATTAAATCATTATTTAAAAAAAACACTGCGTTGTTATTAAATTTATTATGAAATATGGCACTACAGAGACCCGAAATCTAGACATATCCATAATTGTATTTTTCGCTTTTTTATAACCAAGAAATATTCGAAACTTATATTTTCGTTGATTTAGATGTGCGCTCCAATTGCCCTTATCTATATATCATCATTTATACCATGTTCCTCTTATCAACGAACCGTTGTTCGTAGCAGTAACCATTAGCAACCAATTTAATAATAACGAAGCGTTCTACGAGTTGTTTGGTCATTTGGTAATTAAACATTTACAGAAAAAGTTTCAGATTACGCCTCGTAAGACGCCCGCCTTTTCCTCGTGTTGGTTCCGGGCTCCTTTGAAGAATAGACTAACTGCCGTTCTGCCAGGCAGGTCGTAAAAGGCGACTGATTGGCTATGCGATTCACTACCATCGTGGCTACTAGGTGGTAGAGTTCTGCATTGTCTCGCCCGGGTCAGGTACCACCGCCTTACCGCAATAGCGTCAGTGCTTGTCGCTCTCGTGTTCCGGGTTGAAGGGTAAGGTAGCCGGTAAATTTATGCATGTGGCATTAGACCTCGCCACAAGATAGCAACGCACCATCAACATCTTTGGTGTCTATAGGCGATGGTCCACTCTTTCCATCAGGAGACCCATCTGCTTGTTTGCTATCTTATGATATAAAAAAAATACGACATGTTACCACTCGTAACTAAAACGAGTCGTTTTACGGATATAAGAACGGAGTATTAGAAAGGAGTAGCAAAATAACTGAAATATTGTTGTTCATACATAACTGGCCATAACGTTAATGGTTATGCTCATTGCGAGCTTTTATAATTTGCCCTTCTAGGGTAATCATTGTTGCTCGACACCCGTTCACCGATTTCACACAAGTCCATCTCGCCTTCGGCGGTCTACTTCCACTCCACAGGTTATAACGATGGATTCCAATCTGCATTACAGGTTTTCCGAATCGCGACTTGCCGTAGGTGACTATTTGCCCATCAACAACATTTTCTAAAACATAAATATATTATACGATACTTAGTAACCATGTTAAAAGAAACCCTAAAGTAAGAAAAAGCCAAGAGTAAAACAGCAGAAATGAAAAGTAGTTTTGAAATTGTTTTTTTTTTCGGTACACTATCGATTTCGTCTATCTCGGCTAATTAATTATTATAGTGACGTAAAAATATAATTACATTGGATTCTAAGTCCAAGTCAAAGGCTCATAAACGACGATGATCTGGTAGGCAAAAAAACTCCACAACCTCGCTTATCGCCGCAGAGTGGCTAGTTTATCGGTATTTTATCATATACATTTTGGAGAGTGCGCTGCGGGATTGCACGACTTACTTCCGCTATTACCGTTTTTCTATCGATCGTAGAGGCGCACAGATTCTAGGTATCGCAATATGGTGGACGTTCCACGTACCCGGAGCAAGCAGTTCGACTCGACATTCGTCATTCGAATCGTAAGGGACTGGAACATGCTTCCTGTCCCTTACGAATCGACTGTCTTCCTAGTTCTTCCTGTCTCTTACGAGTCTGTGTTCCCCGACGAGTACGATCTGGTGATATTCAAAAGAAGAGTGAATAGGTACCTTCTAGGGAAGCGCGTCCCATCTTAGGCCAGGCGAGCCTGGCCTAAGTTGGGACGCGCTTCGTAGCTTACCATCTTACGTAATCGTAGCTTACCATTAGGCGAGATCATGGTCAAACTCTTCCCTATCGACACTAAAATAAACTTTTACAAGTGCATTTAAAGGGTCAACGTATTTAGGGTTCTACATTTGACAACGACCCTTATAGTTTCGCCATTCCGTCCCTCCGTCCGCACCTTAGCTAAAAGATTATTCGAACTAGAAGACTGTAATTTGTTTCGAATATACATATTAGTGTTCCAACAAAGTAGTAATATAAAATCTTGGGAAGTAGTTTTTCAGGGTACGTATACACGTAACGTTTTTCTTTCGCGTACCTAAAGTGTGGTGAATCGTTGGATAGGTATTAAAAAATATAAGTTTGTGAAAACGGTTTCGATTAAGGGATCCGTTTGTGAAATATTAAGGTTCAAATTGTTAGACACAAGTTAATATTCTGTGTGTGGGTTTTATTATTTTTATCCATATTATGTAACAAATAAAAAAAAAACACAAATTAACAATACTAACCCGTGTTACCTGACTCACATGTTCGTAACTTGCGTGATGTAAGATGCTGAAATAAATTTTCCATTACCGCATTTTTCACAGCTTCAGTCTTTTTGTTATAATAATCGCTAACTAGATCACAATAACAAGAACCAAGTTGCAATAAAAAGAATGTTGTAGCGCTTTTGTTGTTTCGAGGCCCCTTGAAGAATAGACCATTTGACATTCTGCCAGGCAGTTTGTAAAAGACGAACGATTAGCTATACGTGTCACTACAATCGTGTCTCCTGGGTCTTCAACGTTTCGCCCGGATATGTGGTACCCCCGCCTTACCTATTCCTGGCCCAATAGCGTTAATGATTATCACTGTCGTGTTCTGGTTTGGTGGGTAAGGTAGCCCATAGGCATTGCGATTCCGCCACACGGATAGCAACGCACTATCTCTGTAGCTCTGTAGCTGTAATATGTAATGTGATTTGTCTATATGCAATGTTTTCTCTTTCTATCAGGAAATCGGTCCGCTTGTTTGCTAAGAAATTATATAAAAAAAAACAAAATATACAATTACAGATCAATAAATATTTGTGTTAACAGTTATATGAATGAAATTAGAAAAAATAGGAATTTCTATTACATAACTAGCTGCAGCGTGCAGCCTGCTGCATTATAAACGTTTTTAGTGAATCCCGCGGGACTACCTAATTTTTACGGGATAAAAAATAGCCTAAATACAGGTCATTATCTACCCGTGTGCCAAATTTCATTCAAATCCGTTCAGTAGTTTTTGCGTGATTGAGTAACAAACATCCATCCAAACATCCAAACTTTCACATTTATAATATTATAAATAAATAAATATAGAATATAGATTTGTTTTCTTCTTAAATAACTTTCCATTATGTGTAAGTTGATACGCTGCACTGTTAAGTTTTATCACTCCCATTCTGGCAATTTCTTGAAACATTTTATTAAATCATATTTATAAGATAGCAAACAAACAGGTGCCTTTCCTGGTAAAAAAAGATAACCATCGCCTATATAGCAGATGGTCTATTGGTCAAAGAGAGTCCAGACCGACACAAGGAAAACCAAACAAAATTGTTATAATTTAATTTATTCTGGACATTATAATATACAAGTTATATCAGTTTATAGGTACATTGTCTAAAGCTTTCAAAATACTGAATATATATGCAGCCTCTGTTAATAATAACATCTTATGCCCCGTCCATACGCTTGATGTTTGCTACAAATACCAAACACAACAAATAAAGTCCCAAACATCGGCCACAATCACCAAACACAAACAGACGTCCTCACACTTGGCGAACATGTCAGTATTTTCTGAATCGGCAAACATGGCGGACGACGAGCTTGTAGCAGGTATTACTTTCGGGTTGACCTATTTTTATTTTAAATATAAACAAAATCAGCTCAAAAAAAGAAGACAAAGGCGATGGTGGATGATAAAAATTCAGAAAAATCGTACAAGGTAAGTAATGGTAATATGTGTTTGTGTGTGTTTTGTTTGTGTTTGTGTTTGTGTTTATATAATTTGTTTGTGTAATATATTTGTATGTATGTGTGTGTTTTGTGCATATATGTGTAGTTCTAATTAAGGTTTTCTTTTTGTTTTAGAAAATTATGAATTCCAAACGCATGGCTCATTTTGATACGCTTCTAAAAAGAAAAGAGTTGTTTCATCCGACCAATCACACATGATTACCCGCGAAAACCTAATTTTTTTGGCTCCAACAACGATTTATCGACGCGGCGCTCGCGACGTACACTGCCTGTAAGCTCGCACGCAATACTGATATATAGCAAGCGTGTGGAAACATCGCAAACTGTTTGCCAAACAGCCTTTGATCTGTGAAGAAAAACCGACACCGACACCGAACAGTGGCGAACAAAAACAAGAACAGACAAACACATACAAACACCCATCCACATGTTCGTGTTTGGTGTTTGTTGTTTGCTGTTTGCTATTGTTTGCCAAGCGTATGGACGCGGCTTTACATATTTTAACACAACACATTTAGTTCTTCTATTAAAAAATACTCTACAAGAAGTCTACTACAAATTTATACAATATTAGTGAAGACTTCACATGTTTTTACTTTTAATAATATTTAAAATACTACGTTCATATTATTACATTAATTAATTGTTGATTGTAAGGTCTCACTTAATAAGGCTTACATATTATAACTAGGATGTTTATTGTACAAACTTAAGGCCTAGAATATCATCTTAATACAGCAAGGTAAAATAGGAAAATATTACGTCATCTAATAGGATACATTGCAATATAATATCAACAGTCTATGACTGTTGTTCATGGTAAAGGTAAATACGCCTTACATCAAATTGACACGGACGCAGCGGCACGACAAATTTCATTTTTTTACTTCGTAAGATGGCTGATGGAAATAGGCAAACATCACCTGTAGACACCAAAGATGTTAATGGTGCACAGCTATTAATGCGGCGGAATAGTAATGTAACTTGCATAAGCTTACCGACTAACTTACCCCCCAAAATCTGAACACGGCAAAAACAAGCACCAAGCTATTGCGGCAGGAATAGGTAGGGTGGCGGATGCCAGTTGCTTGCCCAGAACTGGGCATGTTGTTGCGAAATTTGCTAGTCACGATGTTAGATATACGTATATCCGATCCAAAGAGGGCCCGCACCAACACATACAATACTATTGCCGTGTTGGTCCCGGCCTCCTTTGAAGAATAGGCCAACTGCCGTTCTGCCAGGCAGGTCGTAAAAGGCGACCGATTGGCTATGCGACTCACTACCATCGTGACTACTAGGTGGTAGAGTTCTGCATTGTCTCGCCCGGGTCAGGTACCATCGCCTTATCTATTCCTGCCGCAATAGCGTCAGTGCTTGTCGCTGTCGTGTTCCGATTTGGAGGGTAAGGTAGCCGGTAAACTTATGCATGTGGCATTAAACCTCGCCACAAGATAGTAACGCACCATTAACATCTTTGGTGTCTATAGGCGATGGTTGACTCTTTCCATCAGGAGACCCATCTACTTGTTTGCTACTTATGATATAAAATAATAAAATAAATTCAGACATTTTTTGCCATGTGCTGTGAGTTGTTGCGATTCACTTTAGCTTATATAAATTTATATATCTATAAAGTATTTGTCGCAACCCTTCGTTCTACTGTGATTACGTGTCAGTGTGATATAGTGTCAATTCACCTTAATTGTTTTCTAAAACTACGTTTACTACACAAGTAATTGTGATTTAGTTTGCCTACTTGAGATCTTGAGTTAATATATTTCTTATAAGTTAAAATTTCCAAATTTTATATTTTTATGCATTTTTTTAGGTCTAGACATATTTTTCTAACGGAGAAACATAAATTCTTTACGATCGCCTCGCATGGGGAATATTTCCAACATTATTTTAATATGCTATAATAACATTGGGAATATCCAAAATATACATATTTCATTAAACTCGCCGACACGAAACATGTATACTTTGTACTTATTTATTAATTTTTGGCGAAAAATTTCCATTTTTATTATTTTTGACACTATAAAAAACCTTAAAAAAATAGTCAATGGGCCCATTCGTCCTGAAGTGATACGCTTGCTAACGAACAGCATTTAGTATTTAATTATATAGATTACGTAACGATAGCTGCTATTTGTTACTTTATCAAAGTAATGACTATACGAATTTTAAATCTAACGATCACTTCATAATTGCATATATTACGGATATACAATTATACACTAGGAGATAATTTTCATATTTAATTTTTATAATTTATTAAACTAACTACAAACTAGACCATATTAACGTAACGCGTAACGCGTAAGTAACGCGTATTAACTAAATTAAACACAAGAAATGAAAAATATTGCTACGGTAAAAAATAACAAACGGTCTTAATGAGTAGTGCCTACTCATAAACCATGAATATTTGTGTACTTTTGATTAAATATTCACAACACCGCTGTATTTGCAACAGAAAATTTTACCAAACTTGGAAGCATAATCTTCGCCGGGATGTAACAGCAATTTCGTGTTAAGCCCCTTATCATAATAAATATAATTGTCTGTCTTTGTGTAGTCACACACAGTGGAGTATGATTGTAGTGTATTCTATTTGACTGGTCTATCAAGCTTTCTCTCAGACTTATTTCGAAAACGCTGCATTTTTTCAAAGAAACATGATCAAAATAAGTCGAATTCAAAAGTTTTCTGTTTGGATGGCTAAGTACCTAATTTTAAGGCATATACAAGATAAATAACTCGAAAGACGTTTTATGATGAGAACATTGTATTCAAACATTATATGTATATATCGCCGTGAAATTATCAATTGTCAAGATTATAATCTACCCTAGGGAGCAATTCCGTTACATTATAATCTAGCTAAGTGATATTATAATTTAACTACTAACCTAACCTAGCCAAATTAGGTAGATTATAATCTAATGGTCTTGACAATTTCACGGCGACATATACATATATAGTTCATTTTTGCTGAATTGTTAAATAATAATAATTATTAATGTTATCAAGTAGTCATAGTATCTGACAATATCCTTGCTGCGTAGTTTTAGATTATACATGACAATATTACGAAGTTTAAGTTTTGCAGCGCTTTCGAAAAAATCGTAAATAGCAAATGAGGTAGACTCGTCAAAAGGAAGCCACTCACGAAGTTTCAATTATGTATTACTCGTTCAACAAAAAGGATGCTGTCCCGTGGATTATATTTAATTCCAATATATTGTGTATGAACATTGATATAAAAAACCCAAGATACACAATCAGTGTATCAAAAACGTCCTCTAAAAATGAGTGCACAATTTTAAATTGTGCACTCATTTCAAATAGAATCGCGTCGGTCGCGACACTGTCAATTTTATTTCTTTTCGTACATTGCTTTGTAAAAACAACTATAAGTCTTGCACTTACGGTTGGATATGCAAAGACATATGTTTTTGCCATATCTATAACTACATCAATGAAATTAGGGACACTTTTGAGTGTCAGTTTTATTCGGGACTGTGCATCTAGGGTTTTTTATATCAATGTGTATGAATGTTCAAAATCATGTTATGATTGTCGTGAGAGTTTCATGACAACACTCTTCAGTGTCATAAATAATACTGTTATTTAGGATAGAAGTGCAAGTGCAAGAAATTAATGACTAGCTGCGTTCTAATTGAGATTAAGTATCACACATCTTAACTGATCCTAGTTTAGTAGTAATCATCACAAAATCGTCACCCAAACACAAAAATTTAGGGAATCGCGAGTAACACTGCTTTCTTTATCTAATTCTACATTTCTCTATTTTTTTCACATTCCTCATATACTTAACCCAAAATTACAAAAACATATGTCAACGTAAAGCTACCGACCTGTAACCGTAATATTTCATAGTCATAAAGTCAAGCATGTCCTTTAATTTCAACTTTGGAAAAATCAGAATATTTGTGAAAACAGATATTGCTTAAGAACTTATATCGCAAAAAATCTCAAGCCACATATTTATGTGCGAAATTGTATTCGAGATCAGCGTATACATTAAAAGCAGTATACGTTATATGCACGCATATACATATACATATATTTTGACTTGACATTAAATCATCAAATTTACAAGATACACTCGACACTTATACTACATTGAACCTGATCTACAGTATTCAGCTAAAATAGTAACAAATTTTTTGACGAAAATATAACAAACAAATCACTTGCAAGTGATAAACGAAGACCTTTGAGTACATTAATACGAGTATATGCTTCAAAATAAAATGCAACGCTCGCATTGCTAGCTAAGCAGTTAATTCAGATGTACATATTATGTGTAAATGAGTAGTTTGAGTACAAATTACTGATTATCATAATTCCAATGTGAAGGTGTATATTTCGAGAACCTGTGTGATATTGCGTTACTAGTATATGCTTCAAAATAAAATGCAACGCTCGCATTGCTGGCTAAGCAGTTAATTCAGATGTACATATTATGTGTAAATGAGTAGTTTGAGTACAAATTACTGATTATCATAATTCCAATGTGAAGGTGTATATTTCGAGAACCTGTGTGATATTGCGTTACTAGTATATGCTTCAAAATAAAATGCAACGCTCGCATTGCTGGCTAAGCAGTTAATTCAGATGTACATATTATGTGTAAATGAGTAGTTTGAGTACAAATTACTGATTATCATAATTCCAATGTGAAGGTGTATATTTCGAGAACCTGTGTGATATTTCGTTACTAGTATATGCCTTAAAATAAAATGCAACGCTCGCATTGCTGGCTAAGCAGTTAATTCAGATGTACATATTATGTGTAAATGAGTGGTTTGAGTACAAATGATTGATTATCATAATTCCAATGTGAAGGTGTATATTTCGAGAACCTGTGTGATATTGCGTTACTAGTATATGCTTCAAAATAAAATGCAACGCTCCGATTGCTAGCTAAGCAGTTAATTCAGATGTACATATTATGTGTAAATGAGTAGTTTGAGTACAAATGACTGATTATCATAATTTCAATGTGAAGGTGTATATTTCGAGAACCTGTGTGATATTGCGTTACTCTACGAGCTAAGTTTGTGACAAGATTAGAGCTTAATATTAAAAATGTCTAAGTCACAGAACTTTTTAACTTCCCACTTCGCATGTAGATAAGGAAGTTACTGATTTTACCCCGATTTTCGAAAATCGAGTTTTCACCAGATGTCCACGTTTTGAGGTCCTAGGAATCATTTCCGACTATCTCTGCGTCTGTATGTATGTATGTGTGTGTGTGTGTGTGTGTGTGTGTGTGTGTGTGTATTTAAACATCTCATAACTTTTGAACAGCTGGACCGATCGAAACGCGGTTGATGGTATTCGATTGGATTCCGCTCAACTTAGATTTCCTGAAAATTTGAATCGATTCGGTCCAGGTTTTGAGAAATTTTGAAAAAACACCAAAAAAATTTTTGACGAACAGTATTTTTTTAATATTACTTCCAGATTTATGTACCGATTGAGTACAAAAACTAATCAGCTCTATTCCTCAAAAAACTACGTCTAATACATAAATTGCATCAAAATCGGTTTATCCGTTTGGGAGTAATCGTTGACGAAAAATTTTGAAAAAAGTGTTTTTTCGACATAGCTCTGAAATTTTTCAACCAATCATTTTTTGGTGTTCTAGGATATTTTAGTACTAAAAAACTACGTCAAATGCCTTTTAAAAATCAAAATCGAATCTAATTCTCAAAACTTATAGTTTTTCAAATATTAAAATTACGTTGTTTTTAGCAAACTTAATTTTTTTTTAATAACTTTTAAGTTAATTTACCGATTGACTTAAAAGTCTTATCAACTTTTCTCCTTTAAAAACTGCGTCAAATATCGTTAATTTAATCAAAAACGGTCAATTTGTTAGGGATGTATCAATGAAAAAAATTAAAAATAATATGTTTTATGACATAGCATCGAAATTTTTCAACCTATCGATTATTTAGCTAAAGCAATCTCAAAAATTGAGTTGAATGCCATCACAGTTTTCAAATATACAGCTTTTCAAAAATTAATATACTGCCACTTTTAACAAAATAGACGTTTGAACTGAAAAATCTATGCTTATATTTTTCACTCTTTTGAGCTTAAAATAACTTAATTTAGTGGGAAGTTTCGGGGATTGCCCGTAAGGTAAACGGTTATACAAATTTTTGTTTTATACAAATACTACACCAATTAAATAAGATGAAAGTTTGTGTAAATCAATTGAACCCAAGCGTCTTCTCGCAAAGGAGTTCCATATTTAGAAATTTCAATTTTTTAAATACTTAGGGCTGACATGTGTTATAATTGCTTACTCCCTGAGTTGGACCCGTACTATAACTAAAGGCAATCTTGCTTAAATTTTGACAAACAAGAACACACTATATTATTAGGACTGCCTTCTTCCGTTGTCACTAGTAGATAACAAAATAGTGTTCTCTAACTAATAATAATTCTTAATTTAATAACTATGGCACGCGTGAATTTTACAAAAATAAAAATGAAAATACAGTCGTAATTTTCTGCTCTTGATGTATCTCAATGCTCAAATTGAGACGAAAATTTAATAACAATAACCATGAAATAATATTTAAAATGTTGTCTTATTACTGTTTCGTACATAATTATGTACTAAATAGTTTATCTTCCGTATTTATGACCAATACTTTGTAATACTGATAAAACAAAATGCAAAAACAACAGAAAAAAAATCAAAAATGTGTGTGAAAATTTCTACACCGCACTATAACATTGTCAATAGTAGTTATCGTCGCTCTGCATCCCATCTGGTTCTTGACGCACGTCCACCTGATGTGAGGACCTTTGCTATAGCTCCATCGATTAAAACGATACTTCCCAAGCATCATCACTGGATTACCATATCGAGTCATTTCAAATCTTACTACAAAAATAAATATTGTCAGTACGTAGTATAATTAGTAAAACATCCTACCTCATTATTACCACAGTTCCAAAACATTTTTAAACAATCAAATAGAGAAAAATATATTTATCAAATATCACATTTTATTGACCAAATTACAAAATTATTTCCATTCCATTTCAAAGATAAACACATTTACATTAAAAGATGTAAACATTATACTGAAAACTTAAAACAAAAACAAATCACAATCCATAAACTTCAAGCTAAACTTAAAAGTGTAAATTTATGTCGTCACAAAAGAACTAAAACCTAGCTAAAGCTAAGTAGCATAATTTTGACACTTAAGTTGATAACCTGTTACACCAAAGATCTTACGACACAAAGGTCAAAGATGTGCTGCTTACTAGAGGTCAAACTTGTTTTTATTCCCAGGTTTTTTGGAAAAATTGTTTTTAAACAAAAAAGCCGCGAATTTTTAGCAAGATTTGACAATCATATTGAATTTGGTAATGCCATCCTCAGGTGTAACGCGAGCTTCGAGCAAAGCAAAATTTGGTCAAGATCACGATTTAAATGGCTCAAAAGCAAAAGCGCTACAACCTCAATGATAAGTAATGATTTGTCAAGGTATGTGTTATCTTCACCGATGTAATAATCATCATAAGAACTCTCAACATTGATCTCATAGATATTTATGGTCCCATATATAATGTAACTCCTTAAAATGAAATCCGTCAGCAGAGGACAATGATTCAATGATTGTGTGTATGATTTATTCGCATGATTTGTTGATCCACGGTGACAAGGGTGGCCTTGCAGCCTGAAGAAGCCTTTGTACAGACCCAGCTTCCGCGTGATCCTTTACTGTCCGCACGTCTATTGTACCTGTACCCGTTCAGCATTATAACTGGCTTACCAAACCTCGAGGAAGTAAAAAATGGCTCTGAAAGATGTTTCAATAGTATAGATTTAAGATTTGTTATATTTTAAAACTTAAACCCCATTTATCTTGAATGCCAGTGAATTTTGACCAATATAATTATCAACGCCAATATTTTGCTTGAGGCTGGGATGGGAATTTATATCTACACCCTATAAAAAAGTATACTAGTTACTTTAACCCAGACAGTTCAGAACAAATCAATTACAAAAGATTATTGTTATCGCGGCAAGAATGATTCCTACTATAGATTTACCTAAGTGGGTGGTACAGAGCTGGTAAACTACGAGCAGTTGAAATTTTCAGACTGTTAACCAAAAAGAACTTCGTGTAACGTGCTAAAACTTATTCAAAAACTTTGGTGACGATAAGCGAAATATAGAACTATTTTAGTTAGTTCGGGATGCAACATCTTGTGTAATAATAATTGTAATTAAACCATTTTATTCATTAACTAGCTGTTGGGCCGCGACTTTGTTCGCGCGGACTTCGTTTACTCCGCTCCTCCCCCGTAGGTGATAGCGTGATAATATGTAGCCTATATGTTGACCCGACCTGTTAGTAATATTCATGCAAAATTTGAAGTAAATCCATGCAGTACTTTTTGAGTTTACCCCGGACATACATTGACTTTCCTACGATTTTATTATATGTATATAGATTGCACTAAACCTATCATCGCTATACTTGCTGCAAAATTTTATAATAATTTACCTAATTAACCTATAATTCAAAGAGCCAAGTAATACTTGGCCACAAAAAGTTATACAAAAAATTAAGTTATTTAGCTTGCACCTTTCCAGGAATATATAAAGCGTGGTAACAAAAAATACTACAAAAAATGGACTCAGCGATGGTCCAATGTTAACTTAGCAAAAGTAATATGTATTAATTATATGGTTCACAAATAATAACAATCATGTAATAAAAATATATTTTGCCAAAGTTATATTAGATGCGTATAACAATGTATTATTTATAGATACTAACAAATTACTATCTACTAATAATTAATCATTATAATACAGTTGATTTGCATAAATATATTTCGCTGACGATTTGTCTAATCGCTGCCTGGTATGTTTGCAAAATATATTTCATCAACTAAACCATTGAGCAAATACAATAATTATACAATTAGAATGTATTTTAATCAATTTTGTAAAAACATAAACATATAATCACGCCGGTTACCTTGCAGAGTAGGCAGAGTGAACCGAGCGCCTTTCGTCATTCAGATTTACTGCATTTCACTGGTTCATCGGCTAACAAGATGGAACCTGATCCCGATCGCCTCATTCGTAAGAAAACCGGCGTGAACATACAATAAAAGGGGTTTTTGTCAACTAATATATTAACCAAATTACGTAAAATTTCTTCAAAATCCATTTAGTATCTTTTGCTTAAAAAAAACAAAAATCATCTTTTCACCAAACATAAATGAATCGAAATCATTTACCAAACTATCGCACTTATAAATACAACACTTTCAGTCGATAATTTATTAATAAATTATGGACTGAAAGTGCCAATCGGCTAGTATCGGTTTCGTAGAGCGCCATCACTTTTACATATAATTAATTGACGTTTTTGTTTAGCTGGTCAATCTAACCCGACGCGTAATTTAATCTATTATTTATTATCTAATCGCATTCTTAGGTATTTTCTCGTTTTCTATTTAAATTGGTTTAGCTATAAATGTGTGTGTAAATTATTTTCCCTGTAGATAATATTATCAATAGTAACAACAGTGGCGCGGCATCCTGAAGTTTTCTTCGTGCATATCCATGTAACTTTTGGTCCTATAGGACGATTATGCATCCCATAACGATATCTTCCAATACACAATATTTTCCTTCCATTCGTCGAGGGCACGAATTTGATTTCTAGGAAAAGAAAAAAAATAGATTAATTCTTTGATTTTTCTAAATCTCGAAATATTACCTGAACTGGCTAAAACTTTGGCAAATTAATATTAGTTTTTTTTTTTTAAATAAGATAATAATAAAGAAAATATTCTCGTAATCGTAATACAAGAGTACTGTAACGAACTGTTAACCGAGCTCCATCATATATGGATATTAATGTGATAAAATAATATCTTACACTTTTTATCGTCGGCACTTGATGAAACTCCATTTGTAATTTTGTTAATACACTTGTACTGTTTCACAAATCACTTTATTTTTTATTAATATCGCCAACCGGTTTCGCCTTTACGGCATCTTCAGGGCTCAAGATGAGGTAAAGGCGAAATCCGTTGGCGATATTAATAAAATATAAAGTGATTTGTGAAACAGTATAAGTGTATTAACGAAATTATGATACAATAAAGTGTTCGTCATACACACATATCTGCGCTTATTTTAAAGGCGCCATCCACTTTCTATCACGTATTTTTTTACATTCTAGAGGAGGAGGGCTCTCCTGATGGACAAAATATACCATTGCATACAGATACCAAAGATAGTAATGGTGTGTTGCCATCCGTGTGGCAGATATGTTATAATATATAAAACATGCAACAGTTTACTGACCACCTCACCATCCACACCGAAACATGAATGATAAGCACTGATTCCCTTGTTGGCCCGGGCCACTTTTGACGAATACATCATTTGCCATTTTGCCAGCCAGTTTGTCAAAGGCGAACAATTGGCTATATGTGTCAATGTCATCGTGACTACTACACCCTGCCACATGGACAGCAATGCACCATTAACATTTTTGATGTCTATAGCCAATGGTTTTTCTTTCTATCAGGAAGTCTGTTTGGTGTCTAGTGATTTGAAGAACAGAACATCCGACTTCATGCTAGACAGTTTATAAAAGCTAACTATAAGTTAAACGTATAATATGTATTGTAATTATTGGGTGCCATCCATGCGGCAGGGATGTTATTCCATAAGTTTGCCGACAACCTTAGCCTACAAGCCAAACTACAATGATGACAATCTCTGATGCTATAAAGAAAATATATAGCAGTGGTATCATATGCGATTAAAGTGCAGAAATATACCACCTAGAAGTCACGATCGTGGAGATACGTTGACACGCCCTTAACGGATTGCCTGGCAGAATAGCAGTCTAACCTTCAAAAGCAGCCCAGAATGGCATTGCACCTTCTTAATTGGTATGATATATGTATATTTATTATATTTGAAAAACACAATAAGGTAAAGTGCATTATAAACGCTTTTCAATACTCAATAATTTATTGCACTGTGTCACAATCATTGTTTGATGTTACAATAATTAAAAAGTGATGGACATAATATACACACTATTAGGGTATTGCAATGTAGAACTGAACCGATATATTTTTACATCGACCAAAAATAAGAAGATTTAGCGTTGCCTACAATCTGAGCGTATAAAAAACAGTAACACAGAAAATATCGCAACGTCATAAAAGTATCTTAGTAACAATTAATCAACCCTATATCTGCACGCTATGGTTTAGTTTCGACTATGTCTCCGCTTTGCAGACAGAGCTCGTAAATTTTCTTTAAGCCCTTAAAAAATCAACTTTAAGTGCAAAGTTTTAACGTTTAAAGTACAATATGCATACTACACATAAGACGTTTTCGTGACGTGACACGTCCGCACGTTGGCTCTGACTGAATGAAATAAGACCACAAATTTATTCATAATCTTATTTAATAAGCCACTCTTAAGACCGATCTTGAATCTGGTTATTTTTGATCAAAACGTTTTATAAAAGATTTATGCGGTTGTCATTAAATAATCCGTTAATGGTGTAGTAATTAGCCCTCAAACTGGATGTAAGCGATCTGCAGCGGGGTAAGAGTGGCGCAATCTAACACATATAGCCTGGTTCACATGTACTTTTTTTTGTAACTTTTTTATATAGTCTCCGAAAATGGCGACCAAGGTGTCATTCGATTGGTATTGTTCCGTAGAAAGTTTAAGGAACAGTCCAGAAAGGCGGTGTTTGTGGTTCGTTTGTTTTATTTGAATATCACGAAAAATATTCAAAATTTTCGAAATTTTAAAAAAATTCCCAAAAGATCGTCATATTTTCTATGCAAAAGTATCAGCTCCCGGAGCTGTACCTCTAATATTTATAATTTATACAGAGCTCTGAAAATGGAACGGAAAACGGAGAGTCTGACTTTCGCGCGCGTTGCGTTAGTCTGATGCATGCATGCTGGTAGATGTGAACCAGGCCAGTAAATTCTTACTAAACTGGATGACAGCGCCGCGGCGGCGGCGCGGGGAGCTGTGTCAGAGCGCTAAATCGCGCCGCTCTCGCCTCCGCGCTGCAGATCGCTGACATCCAGTTTGAGGTTTGGAGATGCCACGAATATTCGGCTACTATCCGACATTCGGCCTATTCGACCATTTCCTTTGTTATTCGGTATTCTAAGTCCTTAGCTTGGAATACCTTATCATAAGAAATATTCGCACATATTACCCAAAAAATATATATATTTTAACCGCGAAACATTACAATTTATACTAAAAAATCAGAGGTAAGTTTTTACGAATAAAATAAAATTTCAACCGACTTCCCAAAAGATTACCAATTCAGCTGTATCTTTTATTTTAAGTTTGTTAGCTCAGAACTCGGTCATTTATGAACCGATTTTAAAAAATCTTTTTTTGTTAGCGAGGTTATACTTCCCGTGTGGCTCCATTTTAATTTGGTGAAGATCTTAAGCAGTGTTCCGGAGATATATCCGGAGAATATTGTGCAGGAAATAGGAAGGTGATCGCTGCAGATTTACCGTGTTTAAAAATTTTTGAGCATTTCTTGCACTGTATGCATGTCTGACAACGTCAACTCGCTATTGAAACAAATATACCTGCTGCACATCGCTCTGCAAAGAGGCAGACCATTATCAGTTAGCTTCGAAGTATGTAACCACTAGGTGACCAGCGCTGACCTACTATCACAAGTGGTAGGTCGATGGTCACTAGAAAAATCGGCACCGATTATTCGGAGTCCAAATATTCGATGCTTCGGCACCAAGGCATGGCCGGATATTCGGTAAATCACTATTCATGGCATCTCTAGTAGTAATAGTACTAACTGTTAGGTAGTACTAGAATCAGGTTATTACTATTAAGTAAAGAGAACTCTTTTTTAATATACTTCAAATAAATTAAGAAGCTTTTGTTATGAAGAGTTCTAAATTATTATCAGTTTATCATTAGGACTAGCGATCGACGAACCCTGTTGTCAAAATTCGACCATAAACTAAACAATAATATCTCTTTTAATTTTGATTTTAGCTGCAAAAAAATGGTTTACGTGGGTGTATATTACCATTATTGTGACCTGATTGTAGAAACTGTATACGAGCAAGAGGTGCACCTGACGTTATGTGATCAACGCCACCTATGGAAATCCTTAATATCAAAGGTCTTGAAATTGCGTTCCGGGCTTTTAAGAATGAGTGAGCTCTTTTCTTGAAAGTTACCAAGGCGTATCCGTTAAAAAACACCCCTGCCAGTAATTGATTACAGAACAGAGTAGAGCGAGGCAAAAAGTGTCGAGAGAAAGAAGGGGTGGTGTGGAACTTCAAATATAAACGCGATGTCCGATGATGGAGTTCAGATTAATCCAAACAATTCATCGGAACACTCCCAATAATAAATACCTTCGATAAAAGACGCAAACAGAACCTACATCCCTGTAATGTTTATTTTTATCATTTTAACGTATTTCTAACGCTAATTATTTAAAAATATTAGGTTTATTCAGTTCTCCGCCATGTAAACTTTAACTATGCCAAATTTTATACTCCGCCGTTCGCTTAGTTGTCCTAAAAAGGGGTACTAAAGTTTTGCTTCAAGTATTAATGTAGTTTTCAAAAATGTAATCCAATGTTCTGTTAATGATTGTGTTCACCAGTAACTTTAACTAATTCTCCTTCTAAAGTTGTGATGCTGGCCTTACATCCAATCTTTTTGTATTGACAGCGCCATCGTTGTTTCTGTCCATTTGTTCTGTCTACGTAGTACACCAATCCATGAAACTTAACCGACAAGGATCCCATACGAGTCGTCATAAAGGTCACTAAAATAGAAAATACATGTTCAAACACAAAACAGTTTTTTTAACTGGCCGCCACGTATGTTGATAAGAAAGTTACTGATTTTGCCCCGATTTTCGAAAAACAAGATTTCACCAGATCTCCAGATTTTCCGACTATATGCATGTATGTGCCGTCCGTTCCTAATCGGGATGGCTGTCGAGACCATCCCTTCAAGGGAGTATCGTTAGGGACAAGAGGAATGGAGATAAATAACTTGTAGGGAGTCAAGAGAAGGGAGCACAGAGAAGAGAGCCTTAGAGCAGAATCTGTACATCTGCCGCGATTAGGCCCGTATAACCGTGAGCGGTTGGTAGGCCCATGGGTTGGTGGAGAGTCTTCTTTTTAAAGGCTCTGTATGTATGTGTGTGTATGTATGCGAGTATGTAAACATCTCATAACTTTTCATCGGCTTGTCCGATCGAAACGCGGTTGATAGCATTTGATTGGGCTCCGCTTAACTTAGACTTCCTGAAAAATGAATCGATTCAACTGCGAATTTTTTTTAAAAATTTAAGAAAAAAAAAACAGCCGTAACAATATTTTTTTGATGGTCGAAAACACCATCGCCTATAGACACCAAAGATATTACTTATACGTCGCTATTCGTGTGACGGGATAGTAATGCCACATGCATAAGTTTACCGGATTTCTTACCTCCCAAACCAGAACACATTTTTTATTTCATAGGAAAGAAAACAAGCAGATGATTTCTCTAATAGAAAGTAATATGGTAATGGTGCATTGCTATCCATGTAGCCGGGTTGGAATAAATTTACCGGCTGCCTGTCCCTCCAAACAGGAACAAGACAGCGAGATACGTATACCGTTGCTATTGCGCCTGCTATTAGTTAAGGCAGTGGTACCAAACGCGGGCGAGTCGTTGCAGAATTCTAACCCTCCCATGTTGGTCCGGGCTCCTAAGGAATAAACAAACTGTAGTCTTGTTAGGCAAGTCGTAAAAGGCGATATAAGTTTCACTTACATCGTCACCTAACTAGATTTTTTAATATTATAATGTAGCAAACAAGCAGCAGCAGCTTTCCTGTTGGAAAGAGAAACCATCGTCTATAGACACCAAAGATGTTAATGGTGCGTTGCTATCCGTGTGGCGGGATGGCATTGCCACAAGCATATGTCTACCTTTAGTACGTGGCCTTCTTCCATTGCAGATATTAGCAGCTTTAACTAATAATTGAAATAAGTATTTCAAGTAAAACTTTTAATTTACTAAGTAAAAACTCCCTGATGATGTTAAAAGTGTTACCGGTGGTATTAACTACAAGTGATACATATTTTTAACGCAATAAACTGCAGCAACTGACTTTCCATTTCCTGTATTTGCGGAACCCTGTCTCAGATCTTCACCAAATTAAAATGAAACCACATGTGAAGTATACAATTTTTTTTATTTATTTTTTATTTTATATTATAAGATAGCAAACAAGCAGATGGATCTCCTGATGTAAAGAGTCAACCATCGCCTATAGACACCAAAGATGTTAATGGTGCGTTGCTATCTTGTGGCGAGGTCTAATGCCGCATGCATTAGTTTACCGGCTACTTTATCCTCCAAAGCGGAACATGACAGTGATAAGACGCTACTGCGGCAGGAATAAGTGAGGCGGTGGTACCAGACCCGGGCGAGACAATGCAGAACTCTACCACCAATCGGTCACCTTTTAAGACCTGCCTGGCAGAACGACAGTTGGCCTGTTCTTCATAAGAGCCCGGGACCAAAATGGGGGAAACACTCTCCCTCCCAAACAAAATATAATTCTCAAAATCGCTTCATAAATATCAAAGTTCTGAGGTTACAAACATAAAAAAACAAATGATAACATCTTCCTTTTGAGAAGTCGGTTGAAAATATAAATATCTACAGTAATTGATTGAACGACGCCTATGAATAGTTATAAACAATTTACAGGCAACAACTAACATAAAAAATAAATAAAGCGGTGACATTGTTTTAGGTGTTTCATATATTATTTATTTATTTCAAACGGAATTTTTTTAATAAAACACAAATTTGTCGTAAGTAATAAAAAATTATATCACAAAATAACTTTGGCGCTTATTTGGCACATTAACTTACTTCTGCTATTATTAGATAATACAATTATAAAACTTAGAAAAACACTTTTTCAAATACTAAAATTAATAACAATAAAAAACTGCTGCTAACTTATAACATGTATTAAAAACAGTAATATTATATTTCAATAGATATTATTATTTATTACACGCATAGATCTTAATCATCATCAAAAATTAAAACGAATTCGGGTAATGTGTACAGAATATCAGCAGTTCCAAATAAAGTAAAATTTGATATTCAAATTTGAACGTAAAGTCATGTGTAGTAAAATAAAATTTAAAATACCAATATAAAGTAGAAGAACAGCTGCCTGACAGTGCTTACTGTTTTATATATCTGTTGCGCTTATCGACTATAGCTACCTACAGCAGCGGTTCTTAACCTTTTATTGATAATGGACTACTTAACTAAATATTTGTTGGCACGGACATCCCGCTGTTTAGAGGTAATATTCTAATATAAGGAATTATTATGTAGCTATAAATAAAACACCACCAGCGAACCACAAGGACCACCAACAGTCCGTGGACCACCGGTTAAAAATCACTGACCTACACCGAACGTACACCTCAATTGAACGTAGTTACACGAAAAGGATCCAATCCACACAAAATCCATACTAATCCATACTAATATTATAAATGCGAAAGTAACTCTGTCTGTCTGTCTGTCTGTCTGTCTGTTAAGCTTTCACGGCCAAACCACTGAACCGATTTGGATAAAATTTGGTACAAATATAGTTTCAGACCCAAGAAAGGACATAGAATAGTTCTTAACCCGGAAATCCCACGGGAACGGGAACTATGCGGGTTTTTATTTTAAAAAAATTTATTCACACAGCTAGCTAGTCACTTTATAAATATTGAAGTTTGAAGTTGGATATTTTTTTATTTTTAACGTGCCATACATAGGGAGTAGTTCTGACGTTGAATAAAGTAATAGAGAGCTATTTTTGCTTAAATATTTTTAACTGGCCGATAGTATTGATGTTTAGCATCAGTTTGATGCACTTAACTCATTTTTGACCATATTGTGGATTAGATCTTTTTCGTTTAACTACGTCCAATTGACCTGAAGTGTATGTTTGCAATGTCTTAATAACAGTTTTTACTAAGTACATTTCAATACTTAATCACATTGATTATAACAAAAAACCAATTTCAAAAATGAATATGTGGACTCTATGCTATATGTTATTCAAATTAATAGGAACCATTCTTTAGAATAAAAATTAAGAACAATGTATTTTTAAGTCCGCTTTTACCAAGCAATTTACTTTTTAAATGAATTTAACCATAGAAAACGTAATTTTAAATGTATTTTTATATGATTAGGTAGCAAACAAGCAGATGGCTAGATTCCTGATGGAAAGAGTAACCATCGCCTATTGTCAAAGATGTTAATAGTGCGATGCTATCCGTGTAGCGGGATGGTAATGCCACATCCATAGGTCTACCAGCTACCTTACCTTACTTAAGTATAGATAATAGGTATAGATAATGTCTTCATGTATTATAACGTAATAACATGTAAAAACCGACTTTCAAAAAGTGATTACTGTGAATCCTATTTTGAATAAAATAATTTGACTTTGACTTTGACTTTTTATACGACAATGACAAGCATTGACGCTATTGCAGCAGGAATAGGTAAGGCAGTGGTACCAAATACTCTGGCAGACATTGCGGAACTCTACCGCCTAGTAATCACGAAGGTAGTGACACGCGTAGCCAATCGGTCGCCTTTTACGACCTGCCTGACAATTCGGCAGTTGGTTTATTCTTCCAAAGAGCCCGGACCAAAACGGGGGTATTTAAATAGTTTAGTGCAAGTGGGCTTTAGTAAACATCATGCAAAATACTAACCCTATGGGTTAAGTCCAGAATAAACTTTCCCATAATCTAAATACTGGCCGTCAACATGCAGAGAATGTCATGTCATACAAACACAAACTTTTTCAGCACAATAAATTTCACAAGCAAAATCTAATTATGTTTTCTATGTAGAAGTACCCAACAGATCCTATCATCAATTAAATTTTTCAAAACCATTATATCAGTTAATCATTAAGCTTAAATATTATTATTATTAGGAACAATTCAAGGCACTTATGGCTCATGCTTAACCAAAATGAATATTCATTAACAATAAGCCAATAAAAATTAGACGATTCATATTATTCTAAATAAATCACGTAAAATTAAAAATTGGACACAAAAATAATTTTTCTTCTAGAATAGATCCTCTTTTATATATACATATATATATATATATATATATATATATATATATATATATATATTGAGAATGTTTAACTCTAAGTGACGTTAACAGTAGTTAAATGGTCTGTCTACCCATAAGTTACATGATATAATTCCGGATTCCTTGAGTGTTTTATTTCCCGTAAAGGTATAGTCAAAGCACAAGTAGGAATTAGTAAAAAATAATCAATGATTGTGACTGAATTTAGCATCAATAATAACGTCGTTTTCACCAGTCACCAGCTTGGCTCTACATTTCTTCTTCACGCAAAACCAACTCATATTTTGCTTATTTTTATAAACAGTACGAAGATTAAATTTATACTTTCCAATTAAAATATTTTCTTTTCCGTTACGATTTTTTATAAATACAGGAACTGCGAATAAAATACAAAATTTAGTAAGAATGAACAAATTCTTAACATTTTTTGAAAGTTAGCCCTTCTGCCAGAATGATTAACCAGAATGATTAAAGAAATTTATTTTTTTAATTCTTAATGTTCTTTAACATTAAGAATTAAAAAAATAAATTTATAGTAAAGTAAGTAAGTTAGCAGACAGTGTTAAATTGGTTTTAATGGTCAATCTAACTATAAGTTCAACAAAATTTCGTTATTTTAAAGTGTTTTATTTCACACAAAAGTTTCGTCTTTGACTATACCTTTATATGAAATAAAAAACAATCAGAAATAATTCAAATAAAAATTGTAAATAAAAATCTGTAAATGGTTAACCCTTGCAGGTCATCCCTGAAACTTCCCGCTAAATTGAGGTATTTAAGCTCAAAGAAGCAAAAATTATAAGCATAGATTTTTTCAGTCTAAACATCTTAAAAATGACAGTATATTGATTTTTGAAAAACAATATATTTTGGAAACAATGATCGATTTACATCTTTCGAATGGCATTCAAGTAAATTTTTGAGGCCTAAAGTATTGTTTTAGCTATATAATCGATAAGTTAAAAAAATTCGAAACAATGTTTTTTTTTAACATTTTCATCATTAATAAATCCCAAAAAATGATTGATTTTGATCAAGTTAACGGCATTTCACGCAGTTTTTTAATTTAAAAAGCTGATATAGTGCATAAGTTGATATATATATATATATATATATATATATATATATATATATATATATATATATATATTAAAAAATCTCGAAATAATATCGGAAAATCAAATTTTTCAAAATTTTTCGTCAACGATAACTCCCGAAAGGATAAACCGATTTTGATACAATTTAAGCGTGGACGCAGTTTTTTGAGGAATAGAGCTGATTAAATTTTGCACTCGACTGGTATATTAATCTGGAAGTTACATTAAAAAACATTGTCTCGACAACTTTTTTGAGGTATTTCCAAAAGTTCTCAAAATCTCCTGGGCCTCCTTATTTGGGCAAAATCCTTATTTGTTTGCAATAATAAATAGATACCTAGACCCCTTGCCTAGGGGTATCATGACCCTCCCGCACCCCTGGCTCCGCCCTTGCGTGAGTTCCAGGTCCTATAAAAAGAATTCCACTAGCAGCCTAAAATATAGTAGTGTAATACCCCCGTGTCTTGCTCCTTGTGATATTACATTCGTTACATCTTCGTGCTGAAGCTTGTCGCCTGAAGAATTCGATTTTCAATAAAATCTCAATAAGGGCGGCTTGCACCAAAATGCTTAAATCATTTTAAGTCACTAAATACGTTTAAAGTGACAGCTTTTAAGGCGTTTTGACATTTTCTAAACATGCGTAAAAATGCATTTAAGCATTTTGGTGCAAGCCGCCCTAAATGTTAGGATAAACAAAAACTATCGACCTCTGTCGTTTCATTTCGATCGTAACGTCACAATTAAACCAACTAAATATCATTACACATCTCGTTGATTATAACAACAAATACAAGAGCATGGGTGGAACAATAATCGTATCTTTCACCAAATTTTTATTTTATACGAATCAAATCCTTGCGCCAATCACAGAGGTCAATTCTGTGCACATATACTTTATTTTGGATTTGCTGAAAAAATCTCTTAAACCTCGTTCTGACTAGGACAGTATTTTAGTCACGTAGCTAGTAATTTAGAAACTAAACATGTCTGAACACCGAAAACTTAGTCAAGTACACAAGTGTATTATTTAGCCAAGCTGTTCCATTTAGTTTTCTTTACTCCGGGGAAGTAGCGCCTCCTACCACGAGCCCCGCTCACTGGCTCATCGACTAAACCGACGAAAAAAGTTTAGTGTGAACTTCTCGTTTTAGTCGAGTTTATTAGTTAACTTATACTGTGTTTTGTGTGCGCTTGTTGCTTTGTATAATGTTCACCATGTGAAACGCAACTCACTTGTGAACTGTACTCGACCAAAGTGCAAATGGTTTTTCGCCCGTAGCGATTGTTTAAATTATAAATGTACTCTCCACTCAACTAAAATACTAAGTAATGCGAACTAGGCTTTACAGATATAAACCTTTTGTTGAATTATCACAAGTCAAGTCACATTGACTTCTATGTGTATAATTCTATACTTCAAACGAGTAATTATTGTACATTTGAATCTAACAGGTTTCTCCGAAACGGCTTAAACGATTATAACGAAATTTTGTATTTAGGCAGTCTTTTACTACTATAATCTAGATTAAAGCCGTATCCGTAATAATTAGTTTTCACATTTAAAAAAATATCATCCGAGCGAAGCTCGGTTTGCCAGCTAGCAAATTTTTAACAAAAATGTCTTCAAACATTACATATTTAGATTAACAAATAAAAGACTTTAATAGGAAACATAATGTATATATAAAAATTAATGTGTATGATTATTTGTCGTTTTCACAATAACATTGTCATAGGTGATGAGCGATGCGCGGCAGCCATTATGACACTTGATGCATACCCACCTCCGCCGACGACCATCAGCGCTTATCCTGCTCCTGAAGAATCTATACGAGCCCATTTCTACAACCGCATTTCCCCGATGACTAACGCTAAATATCGCTAAAAAAATATGACATTTAAATATAGTTTAGGGTTGACATTTCAACAATAGAGGGGATCTCACGTTATAATCAAACAACAATTTTTATCGACATATACATTGATTTCGCTGCAATTTTTATAATGGAAACAAACATGGTCATTTGTCATTCTGGTCCCACTCCGTTGGTCAACTCAATAAACGACCAATGACGGACGATTATCAGTCACACAAAATTATACCGCGTACTTTTTAATTTTTTTTCTTCATAATTATTAAATATTATCTTTGTACATCAAATTATAATTAAGTATGTTTGATATAATTATTATGTTATCTCGAATGCAGTTCATCTATTGAAATAATTGGTGTTGGTCCAGGCTCCTTTGAGGAATAGACCATCTGCCGTTCTGCTAGGCAGATCGTAAGAGGCGAACGATTAGTTATGGGAGTCGCTACCATCGCGGCTACTAGGTGGTAGAGTTCTGCGTGGTCTCGCCCGGATCTGAAACCACCGCCAGCTATTCCTGCGGCAATAGCGTCACTGCTTGTCATGGTCGTGTTCTCGTTTGGAGGATAAGGTAGCCGTTAAACTTATGTACCTATGTGGCACTAAAACCCGCCACAAGGATAGCAACACACCATTAACTTCTTTGATGTGTATCGGCGATGGTTTCTTTTCCAGCTTCTTTGCTATCTTATGATATAAAGAAATATATATCCATAGATAAATTTATATATACGCAATAAATTAATACTAGCGATTGCCCCCTGGTCGAAATTCGATTATGGACTACATAATAAAATTTCATTTAAAACATTAACAGATAACAGACTGTAGCTGTAGTATAAATGTAGGGATATAAATCATGTATGCCACTTAAATATAGTGTGTACATTATGGTTATTTTTATTAATGTAATGTATTTCTAATGCATTTATTTAAAAATATTAGGTTTAGTTTAGGCAGTCCTCAGCAATGTATAACTAACTGTGTCCAATTTCATTCATACAGGGGGTAAATTAAATATTTTATTTAGATGACCAAATAATATTATCCCGTTTTAAAATAAACACAAGAAACAACAAGTTCGTTGTACACTACTTACATCAAAGAAAGAAAGAAATTATTTATTTGCCGAATGTGGGAGTTACAAGTCATAAAAATTTGATTAAGTTACCAACATATTCTACCATGATATGGTGTGAAAATATTTTAAAATTATATTTATTTATTATTAAACTAAACACTTCATTTTTTGTTTACAGTCTTAAGCAAAAAATTACAGTCTTACGCTAATTAAGAACAATAATTTGTTTAATTAAAATGTTGATATTTTACAAAGTTTAAAGACAGAAGAAAGATAATAGATAGATAAATATATAATTTTATAAGTAGATAGATAGATTGATAATAAAAAACAAGAAATACTTGGCGTAATTATATATTTATTTATATTAAAACAAATAAAATCTTAATAACAATACCGCAAAACTTGTAACAGGTCTCTAACCTATAACAGGCACCAGACTCTCACAAAACAGGTACACCATTAATCACTAAAATTTTGGTATGTTTATATTATTAAGACACCTATTGTGGGAGAAAATAAACACATTATTAATTTAAATTAATTCATACATAAGCTATTTTGAAAATCAGAAAAAAAACCATTAAAATAGGATCAGCAACAATAAAAGATTTAAAAAACGTCCAATAGCTCTTTATTTAAAATATATTTTAATTATAATCGGATGCACTAGTACTCAGATATTATCCTAAACTTGTTTGATTTGACTTGAAAATTCTTCTTTATGTCTAATACTATATAACGGCCGGTTTCCGAAACGCAAATTAATTTTAACAAGCAATTAATGTGTTTAACAGATCATTTGCTTGTAAAATCTGAAACCACCGCACACAGATTAATTTCTTGTTAAAAGTAATTTGCGTTTCGAAAACCGGCCGTAAATATAACAAAACGGGTTACGGGTGAGACAGAAGAAGCGCTTACAACCACGATCAAACTGATTTATTACCAAAACCCTTAGTCTTGATGCTTGTTTTGTATACACTTATGTACAACGTATTAATATTAAACAGTTTACTGGTATAAACCTGTTTTATATAATTGGCGTTTATTGATAAAATTTAAAATATGTATAAAAGATATGTTTTGGCACCATAACTCCGTTTTTTATATCACTCAAATATATTAATGATGTGTGGTCAGCTTTGGAGTAGGGATGTATATATACAGAAATAAAAATAATAGTGACCAAAACTAACGCAGTTATGTCAGGAAAAGGTAAGACTGTGGTAGGCGAGACGCTGCAGAACTCTTATCTAGAAGTCACTGTGCTAGCAACACATTTGGTCAACTGATTAGAAGGGAGAGAACCTATCCGACCTACCGACTTCCCAGCCCATAGAAGCCTTATAACAGGCGGATGGCTCCTGCCAACTGACTTATAGTTCCGATATAAATGTCCACGCGGAAATACTCAATCAGTGTCAACCAATCAGATGCTTTATACATCGCTATCTCTCACTGTGGCCTTGAGTTAGCCAATCACGGCGTTGCAACTCCGCTTCGTTTTAACCTCAGCTGGTTGCCAGAATGCACTCAGTACGGAAAATCAAATATTAGGCGTCTATGCGCTGTGTGGTCGGTAAACCTTCCTAAGGATCCCAAACCAACACAATATTTAAACAAGTTTGTATATAATAAAATAGCAAGCTTGGATAGGTGCAATTTAAATAACGTCAGTAGCACATTTTCTCGACCCAAGTCGATCTTGGAACCTCACCATCCGAGACTAACAGGCTAATCACTAGATTGACTTATGTCGAAACTAAAAGCATCAAAACAAAGCTGAGTGTATCTTCACGCCCGTATCCACGAAGAGGCAGGCAGAGTTACAACCATTGGACCGACAATCAGCTGAAGATACTTAGTCCCATAATGTGATCGGTGGCAAGCGTATCACCAACCGGGCACTTATCCAATCCTGGGCGACGCTGTTTCTATCAGAAAACTAAAGAAACACATTTTTGATTTGCCCGATCAATTAATCTAACCCGGGACCTCCTGTGGTCAACAACAACACCGGACCACTAGACCACAGAGGCGACGAAACAAACTAAGTAAAGTGGCAAAATTTAACAAAACAAAACAACTGGTAACTCTCGCACATCCACATATTTCCAGCGGTATTTTTAACGTCATTTCAGTTACCACCTATACAGAAATTGAAAAATATCTTAATTTCCTTAAATCATTAATGGTTATGATTAATATCAACTTGTATAATATTGTTGAGGTAAGTGTAGATCCTTGCCCGACATCCCGTGGGATTCCGGCTACACCTCCATCTGTACTTTGGTCCGGCACTTGCGACACGATTGAACCGGTAAGGCCCTAACTTTATCACCAGGTTGCCGTGTCTCGAAGTTGTGAACACAGGTTCATGAACTGTAACATAAAAAAATTAATTACACCTAATAGATGAATCCCTACCAAGTAATGGATGAAGAGTACAAGCATGAACAAGCAAGGAAAGCTTATAAAAATCTGGATTTTTATCACTCAATCTTCTTTTACTGATCGGCTCGTTGGTCGAGTGGTTAGCGATTGTTTACGCAATCGATAAAACACGGGTTCGATTCCCAATAGGGACAGGCATTTTTTGTGATGAGTGTAAATGTTTGTATGTCTGAACTTGGGTGTTATTAAATATGTATATTTCAGAATTTATATACAAATGTATTTCTACATACTAGTAATACTGTAGACCAACAGCCATTGTTCAAAAAAATAAATTGCTTTTTATTATATACTAGGTAACCCGGCAAACGTTGTACTGCCTTTTTAACTACTCTTTTTTTTCTATATTTTCTCATCTTTTAAACCTTCCCTGGATTTCAATAATTAATTCAAAACCAAAATTAGCCAAATCGGTTTAGCCGTTCTCAAGTTTTAGCGAGACTAACGAACAATAATTGATTTATATATATATATATATATATATATATATATATATATATATATATATATATATATATATATATATATATATATATATATATATATATATATATATATATATATATATATATATATATATATATATACAATAGATATATCGTAAGATAGCAAACAAGCAGATGGCTCTCTTGATGGAAAGAGACACTATCGCTTACACATACCAAATATGTTAATGGTGCGTTGTTACCGTGTGGCTGAATGGTAATGCCACATGCATAAACCTACCAGCTAATTTACCCTCACACGACAGTGTAAAGCATTAACACTATTGCGGCAGAAAAAGATAGGCCTGTGGCACCAAAACCCGAGCGAATTGTTCGAATTTCACGAACTGTCTGACAGAAAGGCAAATGATCAAAGTTTCGACAGGCAATTCTGAAAGAGGAACAACTAGCCAAATAGTAACTATTGTCGTGACTACTAAGTGGTAGAGCTCTGCAGTATCGCACCCGGGTTTGGTGTCACCGCCAGACTTACTTTTGACACAACAGCGTCAATGCTTGTCGTTGTCGCGTTTCGGCTACGAGTAAGGGAAAGTTTAGGGTAAGGTAACCTGTGAATTTGTTCAGGTAACATAACAACACAAAAGTATACATGATTCTGGCTTATAGATCCTGTTTTAAATGACACAATCACTTGCTTGAGAGGTGAAAAAAAAATTAAATAATTTTAGTGAATCGCTTATAATTACAATATTAAATAAATAATAAGTACCAGCTTTTGCCCCCGGCTTCGCTCACGTCAATTTCATTTTAGGGCAGTGAGACAAAAAGTAGTCTATGTCACTCTCCATCTCTTCAACTATTTAGTATGGATATAAATATTGCTGGACAAATCACACGAATTGATCTAACTCCAAAGTAAACAAATTATGTGTTTGAGAGGTAGGTGTCAGTCAACGATATTATTTCATAGAAATATATATATATGTATATATATATATATATATATATATATATATATATATATATATATATATATATATAAACACTTTAACATACATAATAAACACCTAAACCTAGAAATACAAACATCTATGCTCATCACACAAATGTTTATCCCTGTCTGGAATTGGATTGCCCCATTGATGCGTAGTCAGCTTCACTAACCATCCGACAACGGGCGACACTAAAAGTATAAATAAATTACTTTAAGAAGAAATATCCAGACATCAAAACACATAAATATTCTGCCATATTAATTATACGTATTAAGAAGTCAAATCAAGGTGGTGTATTTATTTATTATAGGGTAACGAACAAACTGATGTCTCTTCTGTTGGACTAAAAAATAACCATGGACTATAGTTACCAAAGAGCTCAATGGTGCGTCGCTATTCGTGTACCAGACATACGTGGCTACATGTATAAGTTTACCGGCAACCTTACCCTATAAACCAATAAAAATATGTGGCAAATATCAAATCTGAGCAAAACGTTGCAGGACTCTACCACCTAGTAGTCACTATAAAGTGACTCATTTAGTTTTTTCTTACAAAAGAGGTCGATACTAACAAGAAGAAAAGAAAAAACGACGATGATCTGGTAGGCAAAAACTCCAGAGCCTCGCTCATCACCGCAGAGTGACTAGTTTATCGGTTTTTTATCGGATACACTTTGGAGAGTGCGCTGCGGTATTGCACTACTTAATTCCGCCATCCCCGCTTTTCTATCAATCGAATCAATCGAATACTAATTACTTTTTATTTTAAAGGGGAGTCAAAAGAAAATAATAAGAAAATATTTTTTTAGTTTTCATATAAAATTCTATAATTAGTTTATAAAGGAACATCGCACAAAACGACACATACACTATGGTTTAAGACAAACACAATTATTACTACATTATCTTTATATCGTTAGAAGTTCTCATTTTCTTACTATCATTACACTATTTTTACCAGCACTATTAATACTATACATATTTGTAAATTTCAAATGTAATACTAGTATTTCCAAATATTGTTCGTTAGATGCCCTACTATGCATTTTTTATTAATTAGGTATTTTTTTTACTTACCAAAAAACAATAGAAAACAGGGTCGTATATTTGGCTGGATCGGGGTGTGTGGTATTCGGTTCTTGTTTTCCGAGAACCGAAAATAATAATTGCTTAAGGGATGAGGTAAACCAGAACTAGACAATAATAAGCATACACCCTATTGTGCAAACAGGTAAAGGAAACCCGTGCGAGACATTGGTGAACTCATCTACCATATTAGTATTATGATTATCCAATCCTTCGCATTTTACGTACTGCCTGGCATCCGAACCGATAATTCCCCGTAATCAATTTTTTTTTTGGTTAAAGCAGGATCCAGCTAGATTCAACTCAAATAATTTAAATAAAATTAGTAATCTAGAAGTATTGGGAACAGTGCTGGAACGCAACCACTTAACGACCACACGTTAAAAAGTTATCTAACTTCACGAAATCTATGTCTATTTATTTCTCCATCCGAAACATTTAAAATAATAAGCATAACCATTAATGATTATGTAGGTTATTAGTCTTAATGATTATATCATCTAGGGTTATTATTGAAGCTCGACATCCACCAGGGGTCTTGACACATGTCCAGCGTACTTTAGGTCCCTTGCACCGATTAACTCTGTTAAAGCGGTACATACCGAGAATAATCACTGGATTCCCAGCGTGTGTCTTACCGAATATTGGACCTGCAATGTACAAATTGTTTGACCTTTATTATCCTATTCTAACACGGTTAATTCATACCTACTTATATATAGCAAATAATGTAAACTGACCAAAGATAGGGTCAGTTTACATTATTCATTGTTGTTTTTTTATTTATATTTTACAATAATTATATTATTGTAATATTATTGTAAATTATATTATTGTAAAATAATTATATTTTACAAATATTTTATTTATATTTTACAATAACAGATATTTTTTAATAAACTTCTTTTATTAGAACACAGGAATGGATGGCAAGGAAAGATAACCATTGATTGGATGTATGGTTTTCGATACAATATAATATTACCGTTGATAAAGTACCTATTAAGTTTCACGTGCAGTTTTACCTGATATAATTCTCAAACTGAAAAAAAAACAAAAACTGAAAAATAGTATTTTGGCGGCAGGGCTCGGTATGGCGCAAAACTTAACAAATATACCTATTACCTGCTTCTTCTCTCTTCTTCTTCTGTCGGACGCGTTACAAATATAAACGTGTCCGCTAGAAGAAGGCAAAATGACATTGATTTCATGACGGTAAAAAATAAATCTCTTAATAACACTTTGTTCTAACATAATTTATTTATGCAATACGTCAGGAAGAAAAAAATAAGAACGGTAAACTTTTGACACAACAGAAAGACGTTTTTGACGTCATGAACGTGAGTGCAATCGTGGGTCGACACCACAACCGTTGCCTAATTGCTGAAACTTAGATCAACTCAAAAATATATCTTAATCATATCCGCTAGTGTTTATAACAGGAGTGGAAATCGAAAAAGTTCAAAATGTATTATTAGAATGGTAAATTTTGAAACAACTTAAATTACATATGGCTGGTTCTCCTGGACAAACTGGACAACAATAAGCTATATCTTTGCGTATTTGTTTGCAAACACGACATCGTTTCCTCGGTTTTTCCAGCGGTTCACTGGGTGGTACACGGTCCCAATAATGAAGGTCATCTTGTAGTTCAACGTTGGAGCCTTTATCTTTAAAAATCCACGTCTCCATATTTTCGTCTGGAGGGAGAGACGTATTATGTACATGAAATTATTAAATCGTTAATTCCTTTTTTACACCATAAGATTTGATTATATTATAAGAAAACCCATATATAGGCTCAGATTGATCATCCTTCAAAAGAAATAAAACCAGAAGCCTGAAATGCTTACTCCTTTCAAATCCGTTTTTATATAGAACTTAAGCAGATAGCTCTTACAATTAAAAGAACCATTGCTATCGTGTATGAACACCAAAAATAATCATGGCGCGTTGCCGGCCATGTGGCGAAAAGTTGGGACGAAATGCCACAAGCTACCGGCTACCATAGCCTCTTAACCGAAATACGAGGGTAACAGACACGCACGCTATTGCAGTTAAAATCCTTAAGACGACGGTACAAAGCCTAAAAGCGTATTTCACAACATCAGTTACGATGGTAGTGGCAAATTTGGCCAATGGTCCGCATTTTACGAACTGTCTGGCATAAAATTATTGTGCACCAAGTGCTTTGCTCGGATTCACTAATTACATTATAGACTTAATAGTGTATTAAAAAAATATAACGTGGTATATTTTAACAGGATTGAATAAGTCCTATTTCTTTCTTTTTATTTGGTTTGAAAGAAAGCAATAACATAAAATTAATGTAGACAATGCGCAGCGGAATTGCGGCCATTACATAATGTTACTAGTATTATTATATAACTAGTTTTTTTATATTAGAGAGGGCAAACTAGCAGGGGGTGCACCTGATGGTAAGTGATCACCGCCGTCCATGAATATCCGCAATACCAGAGATCTTGCAGTTGATTGTACACCAACTGTGAAATACTAGCGATATATTTTTTCTATCGACAAAAATTTAAACTAAGGCTACAGACAACGCCGGTACATAACCTTAACTTATCGAAGAAATTGAGGTTTATAGGGGTACCATCCTTCCAGGATTTCCAGGTTTTTTATTAGTTTTAAGGGCGTCTGGGGACCGTCCGGAAGGACTTTTTATAATATGTTTAGGCGAAATCTGGACATTTTTTGTGTTAGAAGAAATCCGATTAATTGCAAAATGAAATGTTTATAAACAAATTTGACTAAATTTTTCACTACCATCTTATCCACTACTTAAGATGGTAGTGAAACATAAGTAAAGTAGATGGTAGAGTTCAGCAACATGTCTTCTGGGTTTATTATTACCGCGTCTTAACAAATCCTGCCGCAATATCGTCGGTGTTTATCACTACCGTGTACAAATGTGGACGGTAAAATAGTGGTAAATTTGTGCACGTGTTTATTGTAATAAAATTTCATGTGGCGCCGTTGTAACGCCGTCACATGAATGACAACCACCGCCCACACCGCCCATAGACTCCTAATTAGGACTCCTAAATTTGATTTTCCGTATTGAATGCATTCTGCCGACTAGCTGAGGTAAGACGAAGCGGGCTTGCAGCGCTGTGATTGGCTAAACTCAAGGTCTCAGTGAATGATATTGATGTACAGAGCATCTGATTGGTCGACACTGGTTGAGTATTTCCACGTGGACATTTATATTGAAACTATAAGTCAGATGTGTTGTGAGGAGCCATTCGCCTGTTATTAGGTGTCTATGGGTTGTGTGGTCGGTGATGGCAACACATCATTAATATCTTTGGAATCCATTGCGAGAGTTGTCTCTTTTTGATAGAAAAAGCATCTTCTTGTTTGCTATCTTTTAATATAAAAGAATCGTAACCGGGCGAGTCTTCGGACACCTCTGCCCTCTGTAGTTACTCATAGCTTCGCTCACCTTATACAATTAAATTCGAAGAAAAGTATCTTGTTATTCTTCATAAGTAGCAAGGACCCACATAGGGGCCGAATAAACATATGATACAAATAAAAACACAATAATAAAAATCATAAATACATGTTTATATGATCAATGTCGGCAAATATAAGACAAGATAAACATTACTCACGATTAATGATTAAATATTGAATAAAAGCATTTTACTATTATCCACCACCAGAATCTTAAGTAATATTTAGTTCACATGTTGTGCTGTCATGAAGTACGATAGGACTACCTTAATCTTATAACTACATTAATACTTGCCTACCCACCCCTTGAGGCTCATTTACACGAAGAGATTATCGAACGCGGTTGATTGCTTTATAATTAATCACAGTCAAATATAATAATGTCACAAAGTTTATGATAATATGATGAAATGAAAAATTCAATGAATTAAAATTTAATTTTTGGTAATATTAACGCTCGACGATAATTTTTCTATAATATTTTTTTTGTTTTGCAACAATAGAGATCTTAATTTTAAATAATACTATATTTGTAAGAATTTTTAATAAAATTTATTTAAATTTTAAATTAAAAAAATGTCGAAACCGAAACGATTTTGAGCGAAAAATAATATAAAATCCACTAATATTTCTACTTTTTTAAAATATTTCTAATAAAATTGAATATAATAAAGATTGCCAATCGAGAATCGTATGCGAGTATATTAATAAATTAATATAATCCATGAACACATTTTTAAAATTTTCATCTAGATTAATTTCATAAATAAAGCAATAATTGTTTAATCGTAAGTGTTAACAAATTACCGTATACGTTTTCCTCAATGCGTTCGCTCAATAACGTGCCCTCGTGTAGATAAGCCTATGAAAATAACAAATCACTATAAACTAATTAAATTATTTAAATTTTGTTTCAACTGCATTCGAGTTATGTATTTATATAACAATTATAAAGAGCAATTGGAACAGCACCGATTTCTTTACAAATAATTATTTCATGATGATTTTCACTGACATTCTTACATGCTCTTGTGACGTTGTAACACAGATGAGAAAAAATACTGTCCGATAATATTATTGAATCGAAATAAGTATGTATATTCCTGAATTAAATAATAATTTGGGCTGTAGCTTTATATAAATAAAATAATAACTATTAACAATCTCTAGCGTTAAAATTTATTCCAAATTATTTGACTTTTGATCTCTCGTTAAATAATCCCGTCGTTAAATCGAAATAAAACCAACCTCGCCGCATTTGCCGCATAGTGCATTTGATAAAGTTGACATATTATGTGACAATTAATTGACAATTTTACATGTCATTTTGAAATTACACCACCAGCTGGTTTCGTAATTTTTTATCTGATTTCGTATTTGAATGAGAATCTTCAAGATTCATAGTCAAACATACTAACCGCTAGACGAACAAGGCAATCATTTATTGCTAATTACTAAGTTTTTTTCACTCTAAATGTATTTACGAGTATGTTTGAGTAGTTTAGGAATACTAGTGATAACGTTTTTTTCTGACCTAGTAACTGAATTATGATTAAAATCGTTGTTTTTACCAAAACTTTAGCCTTGACCAGAAATTTTATATCTTTGACGATTCCGGTGACGATTTTTTACTGATCTAATTACTTCATTTTTTTTTCAATTATAATGCGTTACTGAATTTGTATTTTCTTTAATGATATATTAACCTATTGATATAAAACGGCTTGAATACATCTTTAACTTAAAGGTGCAACGAGGATAAAACTAGAAAGTCTAATTTAATTCAATTACCGCCACGTGATGGGCTAGATTAGATGCAATTAACGTAAGTGTTATTTTATCGCGTTTACTAAGGGTGAGTGTGCTAAGCTTTTATCGTCATAGGTTGAACATTATTTCTTGTAACTTGTACTGTTCCACAATTCACGTGCTATACGCATAACCCATCAAATAATTAAGAAGACATCAACAAGTGACATTAGGCAATGGTACCTTACCCTCCCAAACCGGAACATTAAAGAATAGATCAACACTCAAAAATAGACCAATGCCGTTCTTCCAGACAGTTCGTGAGAGACGAATGATGTGGCTATGCGAGTCACTACTATCGTGGCTACTGGGTGGTAGAGTTCTACATTGTCTCTTCTGGATCTAGTACCACTGCTATACCTATTTCTGCCACAATAGCGTCAGTGCTTGTCACTGTCGTGTTCCGGTTTAGAGGTTGATGTAGCCGGTAAATTTATGCATATGACACCTTAGTGTCACCCCGCCACAAGGATAGCAACTCAACATCTTTGGTGTCTATAGACGATGGTTGTCTCTTTTCATCAGGAAAGCCATCTGCTTATTTGCTATCTTATGATATAAAAAAATATATTGCAAAACAGTTCAAGTAAGTATGTGCCTAAAATTATATTAACAAAAGAGTTTCCTCAAATGATGACGACGAGAATTGTTATTTATATTTTTCGTACTTGCAAATACAAGATAAATGAACATTAAGACGCAAAGTGCACACGGTTTAAGTCATAATTCCACGAAAATGAAATCATAAATCCTATACCTATACCTACCTATAATAAAAGAAAAAAATATCCCCACAAATATAACGTAAAAACATTAAACCTTATTGCCTTTACATAAACAATAACTCATCAAACAGTATACTTTATCATCTTTGTGGATTGTCGGAAGATTTTCATTACTCTATTTTATATTATTAAAATCGGTTCGCACTGGTATGTGCCAGGGGGTCGTGGAAACCCCACACGCGAACAATAGCGTTATCCATCGTATGCAGAGATGCCCTGCAGCCAGCTTTCGCCTTGACACATACCCATCTGGTTCGACTGCCGTATTTGTTGACTCGGTTAAAGCGGTATTGGCCGATCATAATCACTGGATTACCACGTTGAGACTGAGCGAAAACCGGATTCAAATCTGGAAGGTAATACCACTGTTAATATCGAATTCCCAAAATTTTAAGTAACATTTAATCTCCACAGCCTTACAATAAATCAATTTAATTGTAGTTGGAAACGAGCGTGATTCAATCTGTCCAAATTGTCTGATCTGTCTGTCCAAACTGTACAAATTGTCACTATATATATATATATATATATATATATATATATATATATATATATATATATATATATATATATATATATTCTATATTAATAAGACCGTAAAATTGTCTTTTATACGATCTCTCTTTAAACACTTGGCAGAATAATGGTGTAACGCGCTATGGTAGTATATGTATGTATACATGTATTTATGTAACTATATATAAATGATATAAATGTATATATATTTCTATGTCTAGGTATTTATGTAGGTATATCTATATACATATAATATAATATATACATATAATAACATATACATATAATAAAATCGTAGGAAAGTCAATGTATGTCCGGGGTAAACTCAAAAAGTACTGCATGGATTTACTTCAAATTTTGCATGAATATTATTAACAGGTCGGATCAACATATAGGCTACATATTATCACGCTATCACCTACGGGGGAGGAGCTGTGCAGAGTAAACGAAGTCTGCGCGAACGAAGTCGCGGGCAACAGCTAGTGTATAAATAATTATATAATATGTAATATATTACTTGTATCTAAGTATGTTGTAATATTGCATTATCTTATTGTTTTCTTTAATTTTAATTTATTTTAATAATAATTAAGAAGGTATGTCAATAAAATAAGTAAAAGGACTGGAACATGCTTCCTGAGTCTGTGTTCCCCGACGAGTACAATCTGGGGATCTTCAAGAGAAGAGTGAACAGGTACCTTCTAGGGAAGCGCGTTCCATCTCAGGCCTCATCTTAGCTTACCATCAGGCGAGATCGTGGTCAAGCGCTTACCTATCAATAGTTTAAAAAAAAACGATTGTAATAAGTTTCTCTGTGCACCCCATCGTAAACACTGTTTATATTTGTTTAAGGTTGACTGGAAGGGAATGTCTTGTAGCATTAAGTTCACCTCTGTACATGTTTGTGCATAAATTTTAAATAAATAAATAAAAGAAGTGGCATACAAATACCAAATTCAAAAACCCCATTAAGATAGGTGACTGTATGTTTCACTTGAGTTTCATATGTTTCATAATATTATTAATCTTAGATTATATTTGTCTTTGTCTTTATTTCATACACGAGAATAAAAAATAATCGAAGCACGCAGGCCGAAGTAACTTTATGGTTTTATTACACCACCCAGATTTTGGTTTCATTACGTACACCCACGTGCGTACATTGACGATAAGTAAAATTAAACAGCCTATCATTTGCAAAATCACGTGAATATTTCTTCGAGATGGGTTTATTCGGTTTCGAGTTATAATGGGACATACAGCAAGATAACTAAACATGGCACTACCAATGTGGAATCAAAACGGGGACCATCAAAAAACAGCTTATTCATTCTTAAAAGGCCGACAATGCAACTACAAGTCCACTAGTGTTGGGGATGTTAATGAGCGGCGGTTTCTATTTGTGACAGAGGACATTTACTACAAGGAGAGCCTCCTGCTCGTTTACCCCCTTTTCTATAAAAAATCGTAAATTACGTCAACACGCCGTCTGTGTGGCTGCTGTCAAACCGTCCAGTTGATCATGGTATGTCAGGCTTGGTCTCCACCGATACATACGGTGTACGAGTACTGTGTTCCTACCTGTCTCGTATGTAGTAAAGATGTTATTTTTATTTTGAATTTTTAATATTGTGGTAGACGTTAAATATTTTAACGTTAAATGAAAACCTGATTGCACTCTTCATACTTACTACATTTTTAGCCCCGTTTTCACTTTGATTAGTGCGAGTGTGAGTGTTTAATGCAGGTGCTTAGTATTAAGCCAAAAATACGTGAAGATAGCCGTGGATCAGTGCGAGTGATTCGTAATCAGCGTAGTAAAAGTGAATAGATGTTGATTACTTATCACTTGCCCTGATTAACGGCTGTATTCACGTATTTTTATCTTAATACTAAGCACCTGCATTAAACACTCACACTCGTACTAATCAAAGTGAAAACGGGGCTAATGTGCATTTACTAATACAGAGTAAATTATTGGGGTAGAACGAGTGGATAACAAAATAAAACAGGATTCTAAGCAAATTTGTTATTAATTTCGCAAAAAAGAAACTAATACACACTGTACCGTGTCTACACTACAATAGTACGTCATCTTATTTATAATATTTGTTCATCCAGCAAAATTTCTACATCAAAATTGATAATACTTATGGGCTACAACTACTCATTATAATGTAGGGATTGACACAGTTCAGACGCGCGAAAATGAAAAAGCATTAGAATTTTGTACTTTGTGATAGAGTATATTCCAAAAACAGTCATTACTCATAGGATATTCAATACACTTATAAAAATTAGCTGATTCGTACAGCATCGCCCACAAGTATAATAACAAGTTCACAAGTATAATATCGATATGATGTTTCACTCAGCCCCTTAAGGGTTAATTTTTGAAAAAGTTGATCCCCGGGACCCCTTAACCCTTAAGTTGTCTCTGTCCATCAGGAGAGCCATCTACTTCTTTGCTATCTTATAGTATATATAAAACAATTAGAGCTTTGACGAAATCTTATAAAAATTTACACGTCGGAAAGAAAGAAAAAAAATATTTATTTGCAGGAATATTCTACCATTATATGGTGTGCAAATATTTAAAAAAATATAATTATATAATATTACATGTAAAACATTTTATCTATTTTTTAGAATTACTACGATCGGAACGCGGCCGGACGGAAGAAAAAAAGGAAACATAATTGCCGATTATATTGTTAAGTTTGCTAAATGTTAGGTGTAGTGACTGTCTTTACCTTCAAATTGCATTATTCGACGAGTAATAAAGGGGCATAGAATCAAAACAAGGTGTGTTTGTTTATATCTGTGTCTCGTGAACAAAAACGTCTAAAAGTTAGAAATTATGAAATACGTTTCTCATTCTGCGCGTCCGAAGTGTACCCAGTTTTAGCAGCCATTGCTCGCAATTTACTCGAGCATACGTTAATTCAAAAATAACAGCCATTTTTAGTAACACAATTCAAAACAATATCACAATAAAAAAATTACAAAATACCTTCTGAAAAATTAGGAAACTAAAATCGCAATTCACTTGTTATTGCGTATTATTACAAACAACTGTTTGAAATACCTTAATGAATTACAGCCTACATACGAGTATACAGAGTATTAATCAATATGCCAGTACTGTTGCTTACAACTATGTGCTCCATTTCGGAACACATTGGAACTTTCAAATAAATGTCAGTCGTCAAGCAGCTAACTTCATTATATACTTGACATTGGTTAAGTACGCTATGAAATTAGCCGCTTCTTACCTGACAAGTGTTAACCCCATCTCTCTGCTTGAAACACATAATACATCAAAAACATTTTTATCACAATTTTTAGTAACATCGTCAGCCAGTATGTGAACAAAATGTTGCAAACTTAAAACTAAAACTTAAAACAATATGATATTACATTTAAATTATAAATAAACATAATTAGAGTCAGTTCTTATTTACCTACAGTTAACATAAACCTGACAGTCAGTATTGTTTTAACTTGAATTGAGTATCATCACATTGTGAATATGGTCTAATAGGAAGATATATACGTACTTACGGGTTTCGTGTATTCATCCAATACGTATATTTAAATACCATACCAAATTTCTAGCAATTTCGAGACGCCGGCATTTGTCACAATTAAGTGCTAAAGTAAAAAATATAGTTTGGAAAATACAAAATTAGTTTTCGTGATTATCTTTATATATGGGAGTCATTTCTTAAGTAAGAAACGGTTGTAACTAAAGTCCAGATTTAAACCAGTATAGCTGAGAATCCAAATTAAAATAGGTCGGTTGCTTCTACGTTACGCATGTGTTTGGCTGTTTGTTGACGGATCTGTGCCTCTTCATGTCATAAAATCAAACGTCACAAATTAACCCAAGGAAGTTACATTCTACCCGGAATGTTCACACGCGCTTCAAAATCGTTCCGAAGAGTACCACGACATGGGTGGAGTGTGTCTCTTTCTAATAAATAAAGCGCCATTCGCCATATATAAGTGCGGCCATGCGTAGTTTGCAAATTACTACTAAGTAATTCTACTAATTTGCGAAACAGTTTTTACATTGCATAAGTAATTACGTAATAATTAAAATAAGCACATTTTAGCACATTCACTGTGATAATTACAATACATTTTATGCTAATGTATTTATCGACATGTATGAATAAAAGGGATTTAACGATTACCGAATATATAAAAATCTACCATCAGATAGTTTTATTTCCACTGGCAATTGCAAGAAAGGGACAACATCCACTCTAGTCGTTGTCTTGCTCAGAACGTTTTTTCCCCTCTGTTAAGTAAGAAACAAATGTCAACTTTATTAGTAAAGAAATAAAGTACATTTTTATTTTTCAAGCTTCGTAATAATTCCAGTTATCGTATATGAATTCCTTGGATTAACCAATCTCAATTACTTGAAAATTGATATACCGCGAATGTCAAAAATCATACTTATAAATTGATGTACCAAGAGATTTTTAGTTTTTAATTAATTATATAAGTAAATTTATTAATTAATTAAAAACTAACGCAACACCGAATCACACAACCATTTGGAATAGGAAACTGCGCGATATCTTAATTCAGAAGCTAATAATAAATATATCAATATAATATATTAAATTTTGTTGTTTTTTCATCAAGTGTTTTTTTTCTTTACACACGTGTATTCGTATTATTCTTAAAGTGTAACATAAATAAAATCGACATTTTTACTTCAGAAAGTTGCTTAATTTTATTGCGAGAGTAAAACACCACCTCGTTTGGAGAAGGAACGCAATAGACGGTTGCTAGCGATTCTTTGATTACAATCATATTATTTCAACCACCTAAAGATTGGTGTGCATTTTAAAAGGGACATTTAACTGGTTCGTCAATATAATATTTAACTATAGCTGTTTGGTGAAAATACCTAATTACAAATTTTCAACTACACAACACGGTATCGCAAATACGTAGTTACAGATATAAAAAGAATATATGCACAATTTGATATGGCATGCTTTAATTTTATGTATTTTCAATAAATCCATTCTCCGTTTATCAATTTTTAAAGTAGAATAACTAAATCATCACCGATTGGCTATGCGAGTTACTACCATCATAGAGGTGGTAGAATTCTGCATTGTCTCGCCCGGGTCTGGTACCATCACCTTGCCTATTCCTGCTGCAATAGCGTCAGTGCTGGTCACTGTCGTGCACCGGTTGGGAGGGTAAGGTAGGCGGTAAACTTATGAGGCATTAGACCTCGCCACAAGATAGCAACGCACCGTTAACATCTCTGGTATCTATAGGCGATGATTGACTCTTTCAATTAGGAGTCTCACCTGTTTGTTTGCTATCTATGATATAAAAGACTGAACAACACATTTGGGACTACTGAAATAAAAAGCTTAAATACCGCGCTTAGTTGGTACAATCAACTTTCTCAATTTGCATACTAATTCAAAACTACCAGAGAAAATAGGTTGAGTATTCACATATTATATTCGCAGTATTCTATCGCGCTTGCGTTTGCGTTTCGGTGTCAATTTATAGTAGCAGTGTTATATTTGTTACTACTAGAACGCATAGTAAAAACTAGCAGTTAAACGTGAGTGCTTTCGAGTAATTAAACTACGTTAAAGTCAAATATAAAGCGAACCAAGTCTGTAATGCAAGTTGCATCAGCATGTCCCGACTTTCTATCGTGTTTATGTGTATGAGAGCCCTAAGCGCATCGACTCAGTTACGTGAATTGGGGGGCTGATCGAGTTACTAAGTAAATTGATGACTAAAGCTAAATTTGAATATACTCAGCCAACCATTTTTGTGTACGAACATATAAGAAGAGCTTCTGTAGTGTTTTGTGATCAGCAACAACAATATGTTGTGATCGGTCTTATGAAAACAGTTTAATCGGTCAATAACTGAAATAAATAAATTATAACAATTGACTTAGATCTATTTATATCTTAATTGTTCCTGCCAAAACTGCGCTAAAAATATTGTAAAAACTAATTATTTAAATGATCACTAATAACATTTACATAATCACTAGCCATTCCATCAACATATAAGATACGAAATAGTAGGAATTTGAATGCATACATCGCTACAATATATAAGTTTCTGGTCAATTTTAAACTTAGACTTAATAAAAAATCAATGTCAGCAAACACCTCGAAAATTTTTACTATTAATTTCATAACATTTATGAGTCTTACACATCGTTATTAGCCAACCATATCTGTATGACTGAAATCAAGATTACACTCATTCACATAAATATTATGAGATATTTTTACTTCAAAAATCATAGCATCTACAAAAATATTAAAGTATTCGACATTAACGTATATCGCCTAAGATATTAAGAAACTTTAACTGGCAACGCAGTCATGCCGTAAAAATAATGAATTAATTAGGCTTTTTTGTGTTTATTTAAAACTTGAGAAACATCCAAGTTGACATTTATCAACATTTATTCACATTTACTCTGATTATTATTATAACTGGTCTGATAAATTTTCGGTAACATAGATAAAAGAGTATATTATGCTCTTTCATCTGCAATAAAATTCAGTTACCGATAATTTATGCCCTTTTATCTCCAATAAAATTCAATTACCGATAATTTATCAGACTAGTGCAAGCACGCCAAGTGTCATATTTTTCCTTTAATGTGATCGTCCGCGTCGTTTAGTTTTCCTTGTTCAATAAACTTGTGGTGTACTCGAAAATAAATATTATTTATAAAAAAGGTTCCACCAAGATGATTATTTAAGGATTATTTTTATTGCTTTGTACGACAGCAATTTGTACAATTTAAATAGAATAGATTCTAAACTAGTTTCTACACTATAAAGTAAAATATAATGCACGTATATCTAAATTTGGGGGTTTCTTAATTAATTGTCAAATTATGCTTTGAAGCTTCGCTATAATTATGTACAAGAATTGATAATTTCCGCTTTATACGACCGTTAGATATTAATTTTAAAAATGACTTAATTTTTTGTTCTTTTAATTATGCTGCACCAAAAATATATTATAACGCACGATTTTCAATAATTTCTCATTTGGAATGGTAGTAAACCTTAATATAACAATACAAAATATAATGGCAACATGAATAAAAAAATTAGTAAAATAATTAAAAAAAGGAATCAGAGAGAAACAAAACTTTCCCTGTTAATTAAAAAAATAAAAAATAGCTTTAATGATTGTGTGATCCAAGCGTCTTAACTATGACGTTATCAACGGTAGTAATAGACGCAGTACAGCCAGATTTCTTCTTGATACAAGTCCAACGAATCTTCGACCCCCAACATGCATGCTTATTAAATCGCCACTCTCCAATTTGTACTACTAAATTTCCCCTTTGAGACAATCCAAATTTAGGCTCTGAAAATAAAATTTTAGGTTAGTAACAGATATTTACACTGATTAGGTACTTAGAATAAAATTATATGGTATGCTATACCCCATGAATTAAAAGAAAGTCTAGAAAACTTAACATAAAAAATAATTTTTAAACTAACAGACAATAGATTAAAAATGTATCATGTGATATTAAATGTCGACCTTATTGCGTCCGCGTAATGAATGCTGAAATGGAATGCACATATAATAGCTGTCAATGCAAGTCAGTAAAGTGTGCAAGCCTCTTTTCCAAATATATATAACGCTGTTTTAATTAATTACCAGAGATTTATTGTAATGAATTTGTTTTTGTAGAGAAAATAATTGTCGAGAAGCTGTGCTAAGTTAAAGTCGTGTACCATTTCGTTAACTCTCACTACAGCGCTGAAAAACAATAAATCGTCTAATAGAGTATTATATATATATATATATATATATATATATATATATATATATATATATATATATATATATATATATATATATATATATATACATACATATATATATATATATATATATATATATTATTTTTTTTCACGAATAAAAAGTCGTAACCACTGTGAATACTGGCGCTCACACGTGCTGAATAAAATGAGATTTAACGTTGGATGCATTCCACGGACTGCACTTTAGAGGAACAGAAGTGACGTAACGCATGCCTTGTCTTGTACGTTAGTACGTAGAAGTCTTTGTTAACTGCATACTTAATATATTGATGAATAAATAAATAGTAACAAGGCAAACAGGTTAACGAAGCCATACAAAAAAACTTAAACATATGAATTGTTTGTATTTCAAATAAAATATCCTAAAATAATTTAAACCAGAATTTAACAATGAATTTTTAGTGTTCTTTTTAATATCTAAATTTATAATAAGGATATCCGACTGATTTACTAAGGTTATAAAATCTGCGGAATTCCATGAAATAGTTCCACGAAAATTTTTGTTAAACAATATTTATAATTTTTTTTCTATATCTGGGAGCAATTCATTAATAAATTTTTTTGTTAAATTTAGATTTGGGTGTATTTCACAAAAAGCTTGCTTTTATTAGTCGTAAATAATATCATTTATGACTAATAAAAGTTTAAGCTAAGCTATACCGAAAATAGAACATAACATCACGCCATAGCCCGCTTACGATAGAGTATGTTGTGCACGAAAGATGAGAGATTTGACGGATAAAAAGGACTAATCTCTGGTTCTATCATAAGAAAACGTTTGCCGTTGCATACATTTAGAATAAGTGAGATATTGTTTTTAGTCAAATCTCCTTTCAGTGGCTCATACACACAAAGGCAGAGAGTGTCCATTTGTCCATAACTGCATTTCGCTAACCTGATAGCGGCCATGGTTTTATGTACTCATCCGAAACTCGAGGGTGATAACGCACCATCATCTGACTCATAGATGCTATTGAGAATTCGATTATATATTAGGAGAAACTTATGCATGTGGCATTAGACCTCGCCACGAGATAGCAACGCACCATTTACACCTTTGGTGTCTATAGGCGATGGTTGACTCTTTCCATCAGGAAACCCAACTGCTTGTTTGCTATCTAATGATATATAAAAAAAGGAGAAATCTCAGATGTTATCGTTATTTATATTATTTATGTATATTGTTTCGATACTCAAAAAGCTGCCCTAGTAGAAAATAAACTATGGACTGGCATAAAAAAAATAGAAATAGAATTTATAGTTGACGTCGACGGTTTTGCTTATATTTTTGTGAAAAACTCTCATTCCCAAAATAATCTAAACCCTTACTTTTTAGTTTCACATTGAGTTTTACTAAACTTGCTAGTCTTATAAAAACTAAATTATTTGGCTAGTTTAGTTAGTTTTATTATGTTAAAACCAAATAAATAATGCGAAAAACACAGATAAAATAAACAGAGATCTGTAATTTAGCGAAGGTTCACTTACTTTTGATGGTAAACAATGTCGAAAATATTTTATGATGATAATATATCTTTCACGCAACGTTTTGTAAAATTTCCTTATTTATGTTTTTACAGAACAGAGTAACAAACAAGCAAACAGCATTCTCGGAATTGTAAGAAATAACCCTCTCTTACATAAATCAATGATGTGAAAACGTGGTTCCTAATATGGCAAAGATGGAGGTTATATGCATGAAAATTTTAACAAAACGCTTTAAATCGAAACACGCTTATGACTAGTTGTGTTGATAATGTGATGGCGGTAGAAATAGGAAGGAAGATGGTATTGTTGAGCACAATATTATCTTCCTTCCCATTTCAACCGCCATCTCATTATCAAGGGAAGGCGAATTGTCACAAAAGTGTACCACTAAACAGCGCTTTACTAATGGTTTTTTTTTGTTAAATTCTCGTACTAAATTGTACTTGTACTAATTGTAAAGTTTTTGTAATTATTATATATAACTGGATCCCTTGCGTTGCTTTTGCAAAAATGCTCTTTCAAATACACTGGATATGTACATACATTCAGGGTATGAAACATTATATTATTTAATAATACCATGCCTATAAACTGGTCGCTAATGCTAGCAATAAGTTACCATAGTGTCTACACAATTACATGAACGGTGTGACAGTGCGTTAAATACAGACATACAAACAAACACTGATCGATAAACATAAGATTATTTCAACCGCACAACATACAACTAGCACACTACATCAAAATTCAAAAAGGTTTCATTACACTAACATTTTTACATACATTGCACTTACGAAATTGTCTTGAAAACTTACCTAATAAAACTTACTATATTAAATTATCATATTATGTAAACTTATTTACATTAATGGTTATAGATAAATATCGATTTTTAATACTTAATCACAATACCTAACGCCAAATATATACAAGAAAAGAATTATTTAACTTCCAATACATAAATAACTATTGCCTGTTGAGTACGACAGGTCTTAGTGATTATGCCATCCGTTGAGCTTCACCAGGCGGTCGTCCACAGTGACAGCAACACACCGACAGCCACAGCTCTTCCTGGCTGTACACTCCCACCAGGTCTTTAAATGTCGCTGCAGTTTCTTTATAAATCGGTAATTCCCCCACGTAATAAATGGATTACCGAATTTCGTTGTGTCAAATTTTATAGCATTAGGGTTGGTAGCTGTAACAACATTTACATAATATTTACTATCAAAACCGAGTAGTTAGGTGGTAGTTACTATAATACATACAGTCATTGGCCATTAGTTATACAAATATTTAAATTAGGTAGGAATCATTGATATAAATAATCAAGATACACAATAGTGTCTCAAAAACATCCTACAAAAATTTGGCTTATCATTTGTCTTTTAACGAGCTGCCTGGCAGGCAGTTGGTCCATTCTTCAAAAATTCTCAGATCAACTCGGTGAAAATATTTGTATACATATTTTAAGTTATATAATAATTCGTTCATAACTTTTGCTTGCGAGATTAACAAATGTCTATTCCACCCATTGATGTAAAAAAACCCAAGATACACAATCAATGTCTCAAAACGTCCTCCAAAAATAAGCGCACAATTTTAAATTGTGCGTTAATTTCAAATAGAATCGCGTAGGAAGCGACGCTGTCAATGTCATTTTCTTTTTAGACACTGCTTTGTAAAAAAACAGCTATAAATCTTGCGCTTAAGGTTGGATATGCAAAGACATATATGTAAGTTTTTGCCATATGTAAATGAAATTATTTTGAGTGTCAGTTTTGTTCGACACTGTGCGTCTTGGATTTTTTATATCTATGGGTGGAATCATTGATATAAAAAACCCAAGATGCACAGTCCCGAACAAAATTGATACTCAAAAGTATCCCTAATTTCAATTTAATAGTTATAGATATGACAAAAACATACGTCTTACGTAAAAAACGTACAAAAAGAAATAAAATTGACAGTGTCGCGGCCGACGCGATTCTATTTGAAACGAGCGCACAATTTAGAATTGTGCGCTCATTTTTGGAGGACGTTTTTGAGACATTGATTGTGTATCTTGGGTTTTTTACATCAATGGGTGGAATAGACATTTGTATGAAAGAGTTGATCTGAGAATTTTTGAAGAATGGACCAACTGCCTGCCAGGCAGCTCGTTAAAAGACAAATGATAAGCCAAACGTGTCATACCATATTATAAGTATATTACTACTATGGTGGTGGAGTTTTGCTACGTCTCGAAAACTTAGCTACTAATTAGCTAACAATTTGCACATTTTTTTATTATATAATAAGATAGCAAGCAGATGGGTATCCTGATAGAAAGAGTTAACGACTGCCTATAGCATCTAAGATTATTAAGGCTACCTTACACGTTAAACCGGAACACGACAGTGACAAGCACTGACGTTTTTCGGCAGGAATAGGTAAGGCGGTGGTACCAGACTCGGGCGAGCCAATGCAGAACTCTACCACTTAATAGCCACGATGGAAGTGACTCGCATAGCCCATCGGTGGCCTTTTACGACCTGCCTGGCAGAAAGGCTTTTGGTCTATTCTTCAAAGGAGCCCAGGGCCAACACGGGAAAAACACGCAAGTAAAACCCTAACAAAACGTTGTATCTTCGTGGGTGTCAATGTTTAGTAACTTAAAGATTATAAAATTCTATAACATCTTGGCAGGGTTTGGTGCTATTGCAGTTTGAAAAGTTTTACCGCAAGCGCTAGTTTATCAGCATAATTTGTACCATCATAACAGGACACTAACGTTTTTACCAATGAGAGAGCTTTTATAATGATTTTATAAATAACCAGCTGCAGCATGCAGCCCGCTGCATTATAAATGTTTTTGGTAAATCCCACGGATCACCTAGGTTTTGCGGGATATGTGCTAGCTATTCTATTATATGCTATTCCAGGTCATCATCTACCTGTGTACCAAATTTCATTCAAATCCGTTTAATAGTATTTGCGTGATTGAGTATCAAATATCCATCCATCCAAACATCCAAACTTTCGTATTTATAATACTAATATAGATAATATTTACATATATTAACTTATCCCATCCTTCCACATGGATATCAAAAGTAAATAGCTAGCTGGTGTCTAAAGATGACGGTTATCTTTTTCCATAAAGAGAGTCATCTGTTATTTGCTATGATAAAAAATGAGATTGTAACAAAAGTATAAACGTAGAATATCTATGTACATATAATAAATTCGTAGGAAAGACAAAACTGTACATTGAATATTTTTTGAAAAGAATACTTGGGGCGCGATTTACAATCGATATTGAAGCCAAAAATAAAGTTTTTAGATTTTTTGTCTGTTTGTCTGTATTTTTCCGGGGTAAACCCAAAAAGTACTGCATGGATTTACTTCAAATTTTGCATGTATATTACTAACAGGTCGGGTCAACATATAGGCTACATATTAATTATCACGCTATCACCTAAGGAGGAGGAGCTGTGCGGAGTAAACGAAGTCGTGCGCTGCAGCTTTCGACAAAAAATAATACTTAATTTTTACCATTTAATTACATGTTTTAAATTTAATAACTCGTTTATTAAACCAGTAATGTGCTTTTAAATGAATGCAATTGAAAACAAGCACAGAAGAATCTCATTATCATAATATGGATAATAAGTGTGTAATATCAAAGGCATAGAAAAACACTTCGCCAGGGCAGTAGTTGCTTATTTTTGAATAATTATTTCACGTTGCTAGGTCAATAATAAAAATTAAGAAATTATTATGTATATCATGCATTTTATGCAGGTTTATTGCACATTTGAAGATCCAATAAACTGATGTGGTTCTTTCTGCCTATTTTTAGATTTCAGCACAGCTTTAATTTTAATACCTACGTAAAAATGTTTTATTTTGTGAAGTCAAAGCAGTACGTATATAAATTAAAAACTTTGTGAAATAGTTTGCCATAAAAAATATCAATCAGTAGTATGAGGCTATCGATCATACATATTAATTTATAAATTGTCACTAAAATCTAAAACACATAACAATTTATATTGCATAAAAATACTAATCATATAAACAATCTATAGAGTGAAGATTTATAATAGGTTTGATTTACAAAACAAGTCAAAATAAACAAAAAAAGAAGAGGTAACTAGATAAAAAATTAGAATCATATAGATATGTATATCTATCTCATCAAAATAACAAACCATCATACTTTAAGTAAAACTTAAAAATAGCAGATATTTACAAAGAGGTTTTAAAATGCCAAGATAAATAGGATATATCAGCCTCATAATATTCAAGTCCATTATTTCAAAAAACGTAACACAATTGAATTTATGAAGTCAGGAACAACTTTTGTATATACAAAAAATTAAAAAAAGTTGAGAGGTGTCAAGGGACACCCGGATGGAACAAAGTTCCTTTCGATTAATTAGTGAAGGAATTGTAATAACATTTATTATGTACAAAAAAACCTGAATACATTCAACAAAAATAATCGTCGCGACACCACACTGTTCAATGCGAAATAGAAATGAAAAATTGAAAATATCTGGCTTGCTTTCTATAAAAGAGAGAGAGAGAGAGAGAGAGAGAGAAACATGCGCACGCCGCACAGCTTACAATAGCTTACTATGGCAAAAAGTGTCGTTACAACTTTTCGTGAGAATTTTTTCCGTCTAGCCCCCTTTCACAACGCGCGATAAAGAACTTCGTTCCAATAAGTACCTAATATTATATATTTTACACCATACCTCTCACTTTCTCTTACTTCTTTATGATCTTAGACTATGAAAAGATCCTAATGATTGTGCCATCCATTCACTTTCATAAGGCGGTCATCAACAGTCACGGCTATGCACTTGCAACCGCGACTCTTCTTAACCGCACATTCCCACCATGTCTTCGCCCGTCGCTGCAGCTTTTTCACAAATCGATATTTCCCCCATGAAATTATCGGATTCCCAAACCTCGACGTTTCAAATTTTATTGGACTGGCACTGCTAATTGCTGAAGCGGAAATTATCTAATTACCAACACTTGTAACTTGTAATTAAACTATCTCTAATTATTTGATAAACATCAGATTGTATTCATACAATTGTTTCTATCAGGCGTTCGCGTTTCCGTAACGTTGTGCGTACTAAGCACTCTCATTTCGCTGTTTCTATTCGTTAATTTTTATTGACACAACCTACATTAATATTATTAACGCGAAAGTTTAGATGATTGGATTTATGAATTCACTAGGTGGTAGAGTTCTTCATTGTATCGCCCGGATCTGGTACCACAGCCTTACCTATTCCTGTCGCAATAGCGTTAGTGTTTGTCGCTGTCGTATTCCGGTTTGGAGGGTAAGGTAGCAGGTAAACGTATGCACGTGGCATTAGACCTCGCCACAAGATAGCAACGCCCCATTAACACCTTTGGTGTCTATAGGCGATGGTCGACTCTTTGTTTGTTTGCTATCTTATGATATAAAAAAATAATGGATGGATATTTGTTACTTAATCATGCAAAAACGGCTAAACCGGTTTGGGTGAAATTTGGCACACATATAGATAATTACCTGGAATAGCACATAGGCTTTTTGTGCCGGAAAAATTAGTTATTCCCACAGGATTTGCCAAAAACCATTATAACGCAGCGAGCTGCATGGTGCACCTAGTACTTAACATACAAAAGCAGGTAACGGCGTAATATTTCTTTCTGTAAAAATACGGTCGTAATTTTTGACTATACATATATAAATATGTATAGGTACAGTATAAAGTGTAATGTAATATTACGGTAAAATATTATAGGAAAAATGATTATTCATCATCATCATCAGTATTTTGCATTACATAAAAATATTTGTTTCAATAACTAAGCTTGTGGTGGGAAAACTGTGATATTACTTAATAATTTTGTACATGTGATGTCACGACGTCACTGACGTCGTTTCAACGTCGTCGTCTATCGCCAAAGTTCTTTTGGACTATATCCTATACTATACCTTACCTGATCTTGCGAATGGACTGCTATTTTATTTATTATAGTAAATAATTATGTAAAATATAATATACTATACATAATTAATAATTATATAATATAGAATTATAGCAAAATAATCAGACACTTTACCGAACATTTCTATCCTGTGTCGGTATTTTGCGGTTCTTTACGGTTTCGTTTAGTATACCGTACGGTTAAGACCGGGACTAAGGCAACGATAGACACAATAAGACGATACGATCACGGCCTTAACTATGCCGTCCGCAATAGTGTTGGTGTTTGCTGCTTCGTGTTTCGGTTTGAAGGGTAAGATAGCCCTAAAATTTATACATATGGCGTTACAACTCTGCCACACAGATAACAACGCATCGTTAAAATCTGTGTGGTTTATTGGCGATGCTTATCTCTTTCTATTAAGAGAACTATCTATTTGTTTGCTATTCTATTATGTCCTATTCTATTTTATGAAATAAAATGAATCAATAAATAGGATTAAAATAACAACAAAACAATGGCAAAAATCATGCTCTTCATAAATAAGTTTAATCACATAATATTGTTAAACTAATACAGAATTATATTAATGACGAATTAACGACAATTTATAGATTTTTAAAAAATCAAAATAAAAAACATTATTTAGTCTTATAAATTAATAATTAATAATATTAATGGTTTGTAACCAATGCACTTAGAAAGAACAAATATCTAGTTGTATATCTCCTTTAAAAAAATTACCAAGTAAATTTAATGCCAAACTGCCCTGTTTTTACTGTAAGTTTATCATTGCATGACGCTTTGTTTGAAAACAGATAACCATTTTAATAGAAACACACAGTTACTTCGGGTTATCATGCTCGGTATATTTTCTTGTTTTACAAGAATAAAAAAAAAAGAAAGGATTGTATTACTTCGACATACACACCGCGGCGCGCGTGCAATATATGATTTTCAAGTAGTTAGCAATACCATCTGCAAACCGAGGGATCTTAGAGACTTACCTCGGGATCTTAACACGACATCACAGCTCAAAAAATTATATGCTAAAGAAGTAACCAAACTTCATATTAAATAGATTAAATAGACTCACACGAGTACGCGTCAAAAGCAAAACAAACACATCATTTACTTAAATATGCTTTAAAGCAGTGGCGTAGCGTGCCTTGGCGGGGCCCGGTATATAAATTTGTATGGGGGCCCTTATGAAGGGTAGAAATTTCTTACAAAAGAAAAAGAATGTTTGCATAAAATTGAAAGAAATATTTTATTCATCAATTATCTATTTGTCACTTTTCCAATTTTTAACAAACAATTCAAATTAAATATACACTCTTCTTGCCTTTGTTTTAAAAAATAAGAAATTGCTTTTTTTGACTTTTGTCATTTGGGAAGTTTTTATTAATCTTTGGTTACGCCTGTTGGGGGCCCCCGTGGCCGAGGGGCCCCGTATAATTAATACGGCAGATATGGTGGTAGCTACGCCTCTGCTTTAAAGAATAGATTTGTCTGCCCTTTTTGTTCTATTATTAGTCACACTCGGACTAAAAGTATGAGTAAATTATATATGTATTAGTGCGCCTCTTCAACATATGTATAAAGTTGGATTGTTATTATTTACCTATGACACTGGTAATGTAATCATTTGGGTCCTTAAAAATCCCTGTTGCCAGCACAATCACTGTTATTATTTGAGTCTTATATTTATCCCAGTACCCAGTCCTTACATAATTAGAGACACCTCCATATTAATGTCACTGATATATGTTTTTTAACTCTGGCGTATTTTTTAAAATCATAGCAAAAAGAAAACGGTTCTTCTGATGGAAAAAGATAACAATCGCCTAACGAGACCAAATAAAATATAATAAAGTGAGTTGTCATGCATGTGGTGGGGAACCAATGCTACAAGCATAAGTTTGCGGTAACTTAACACTCCAAACCGAAACACGGCAGTGACAAGCACAAATGGTATTGCGGCAGAAAAATAAATCGGTCCAACAAACCCGAGCGAAATGTAAAACTCTACCACAAAGTAGTGAAGCTTGACTAATCGTTCACCTTTTCCGGACTGCCTAACATTAAGACAGATGGTATATTATTCAATGGGCCCGGACCAACGTTGGGAATGTTATACCGAGTCAAGTCAATAAAAAAAATAATTATAAATCCTACTTAGTAAAATTTGAAAATCTTTAAGTCTCAATAACGCCAAAAAAATCTAGTTATTCCTCATAGTACAAGATGGCAAATAAGCAGACGGCTCTCGTATAGTAAGCTTAACCGCCGCCTAAAGATTCGTTTACTGACTACCTAACCCTTTAAGCCGTTACAAAACACAAGTAATAAAGCAATAATGAGGGCAAGATATGGAAGTATTGTGTTACCCCCTTTTGAGAATATACCATCTGTAATTCAGGCAGATTTTAAAAGACGAACGATGAGCCTTGCCACTTCTATCTTGACTACAAAGTGGCAGAGTTCTCTAACAACTCGGCCGGGCTTGGCATCAGTCCTTTGTCTATTCATGCCACAATGCTTGTCACTGTCGTGTTCCGGTTTGAAGGGTCAAGAAGTAAGTCAACTTGTACATTGGGCAATACTATTCCGCCGCTATATAATATAGAATGGCATCATTGATATCTTTATAATCTACAGGAGAAGGTTGTCTCTTTCAATTTAGACTGTCATCTTGCTTGCTTTGCTACGATTATAAAAACAAGTTGAGTTATAGCCCAGTCATATTAGGGGTTTCACCTCGGAATGAAAGATAATAAGCTGGAAATTGGTAAAAACCTTTGTTTTGTTACCCTAAATATTGTCTCAAAAGTCACAAATGCTATCGTGTCCGCGTCTTAAGATATTGAAGGTCAAAGGTCACAAAAAACGATTTTTCGCGAATATCTCGGTTCCTATTGCTTAAATGATATTTTCATTTATTATGAAAGTTGTAGAGTATAAAATTCTCTACAACTTTTGTCTAAATTTTTTTTTTATACGATCAACCGTTTTTGAGGTAGAGCGCGAAGAGTGCGCAGCGTACAGTCATATATGAGCTAATGCAGGGTCAAGCGTGAGTTACGGTTATCAGTACGTTGTATAAAGTCAATTATTGACAAAAAAATTATAATTATTAAGCAATGCCCATTATTTCTGTACTTATTCTTAATTATTTATATTTAATTATTCAACTATAGTATATTATTAATTCTGGATTATCTATTTTAGTTATATTTTAAAATAAAAAGACAGTAAGGAAATATATTTTAGATATACCTTTATTTATCATTAAATATGGCATGTTATACATTTATTAAAATGTGAGTTTAAATATTAAAATAATTTGTGAATCGAATGAAATTGCGAATGGAAGCTAGTTATCTTCTTCTTCGTCGTCTTCTTCTTGTTGTCGGTCTAAAATATTCAATTCATTGTCATCATCCTCATTATCGGTCATATTCATTTCTAAACCTTCTAGAATTTCAGGATCGTATGTGCTTTCTTCATCGGGATTACTTGGATATAGTGGAGCGTTGAGGCAAGCTTGTCCATTGCACTGGCCACAAGCTAAAGAACATAGTAGCCCTGATTTTCTGCATCCACAGCGGGAACCACAACCATTTTTGCAATTGCAAAATATTGTGTTTAGTAGTTCGGCTGGTGCTGGAGGTAATAACGTTGTTATGGGCTCCAGGATTTCATTTTCAAGCTTCCAGCCCCATTCTTGAGGTTCTAAGTTCTTCCCTAGCCACGTTTGAATCTGGTAGTAGACACGATTGATATGTTGACGGGCTGCTACACTTGTTGGTGGAAGTGTTGACAATTGTACAGGTTTATTTAGTTTTGTTAATTTGATGAATTGCGTGTAGCGGAAATAATCAAGGTTGTCCTCAGATTTTGGAGCATTATATAATGCCAAAAAGATGCGCACTCCATTTTCAAATAAAGTTTGTACGGGGCAGTTTTCTTGTTGAAATACTTCCACCAGTTTATCCAAATTGGTAATTTTCTCCAATGCTCTAGTAACAGTTTTTTTTCCTTTTTTAAATAGCGCAGAAGTCGTGTCACAGCCACTAAATGCGTGTAAAAATAAAATGTGTTTTTTAATACGAGGATATTGGTCAAAACTTTTAGAAGAGTATATTTGTGTCTTAACATTGCCTTTGCCAACTTTTTTAAAATAAATTTCCTGTTGATGTGAATGAGTACGTCCAATTAAAATAACGAGCAAATCAATATCTTCTCCTATGATGACGACAGTGTTTTGTTGTTCTGATAAGGCAATAGCTGTGTTGATCATAAGAACATCGGCATCATCTGTGGCTTGTTTTGATGTGATATTAACAGTTTTTAATTTTTCAGCAAGCATATCTATAATTTTTTTTTTATTCGACTTATTTGATAAAAATTGTGCTTGGCTGATTGGCACAATCATTGTTTCGTCAAAACAAACTTCATATGATTTTGAAAGTGCTGCAGTTCTTCTTTGTTGTTCCATTGCTTTAATATTTTTACTATAGTCCGAATATCCGTCAAATACAACAACGATTTTCGAGCCATAATGTGTTTGTAAATATTTAATGTATTTACCTAAAATAATGGAGAAAGTATCGTCTTTGCTCCACACGACGCGATGCAGAAGAAATCCACCATCGACAACGTATGTTACATTATTTTCATCAAGATCGATATCGACAGGTACCATATTGTCATATAATGTCGCTTTCGTGGTTTTTCTCATGCCATTACTATCAAATAAAGATGTCGGATACGGGCTTAGTTCATATTGAAGATATTCTTGTAGATTACTTTTAAATTTTTGATTTACAGTTATTCTCTGGAAAAGTAACAATGGATCTACAGAGACTTTACAATCATTAATTTTGACAGATTTGTTAACGGCTGAAAGCGGTAAAACCTTATCGACGCGTTTTAACTTTATCTCATTAAAGTTCAAACCAGTTATCTTTACCATAGATTGCAATCCGATTTCATGGGCTCTGTGACAATTAATTTGGTCATTTCCAACAATTCCTGAAGCTAAGGATACCAACTGATTCGTATTTGGAAAGGGATTATGAAGCGTAAACCAGTCAACCAGCTTATTTACATCAGTATTATCCCTTTTTATTCGTGAATCTCTAGCATCAACATGTTGGTCTACAGAATCGAAGGAAATTTTACAAAACCGTTCAATTTCTTCACAAATTGTATTCGTGGCATACATACCATATACCCACTTACATAGAACACTTTCTTGTGTACTTCGGCCTCGAGATACTCCTCCTTCTGTCTTCATCGATTTCATAAGACTTTGCTCGATTACCATGTCTGTCCATGTACCAGAATTAAATTTTTCAGTTCGTTTTACAGTAAAGAATCCGTTTTTAAAGTTCTCAAAAGTCTGTTCATCCATTGTCTCCTCTAGTTTTATCATATCTTGAAGATACAAATGAGCTGATTTCGCATATAGGAAATGACCACCAGCATGAAAATACGGCAGCATTTTTCGCACTACATCCAAATGTTCTTTAAAAAGGCCCAGTCTTTCAGCGCGAATGAAATCTAGGGCTATTGATACCATTTCAAAGTATTGCGCCCATAACTGTGCTGTGGGACCTCGAGCTTTTAATTCATTAAGTTTATCCTGAAATTGATCAATTAACGAGTTCGAGCTAGTCACACATCCTTCAACATCTTCGTAGGAAACATGGTGACTAGTTATCTGTTCAATTAACTCATCTAACACGCAACCTTCAATCTTCATCTCTTCAAAAATCTTCATTGATAACGCGAGTCGTAATAATGTATGGCCTCTGATACTTCTTGCATAAGCGTGACCATTCAACATTTTGTCGACCGAATTTGTAGCATATATTGTGCTTAAAGCTTCCTTGAGACCACTACCGTCCATTACATATCCTATGCATCCAAGAAAAGACATGAGCATATGAAATCCTCCTAGTTTGACAACTGTTTTAGACAAGTCTGAGTTTGTATCTGACGCAGCAACCATTTCACGTGCTTTAGAGTACAGGGGTTGATCAAATGTAATTATGCACGTTTTTTGTTGATGTGACTTGGCAATATTTATAGCACAATGTAAAGTGGTATAAATTGTGTCTAAATTACTGGCAGGATGATCAATGAAAGGTAGAAATATAACCTGAGAAGTTGAAAAATTCTTATTATTTTCCGTAAGTTGTTCAAGATAGCCATTCCATCCTGGCAACGGTGAAAAATTCTTCCATTTTCCATATAACCACAAAAAATCAACTGCATTAATTTTTTTTTCAATTAGTACTTGATCATCATGTACATTTTGAACTTGAATCTTGCTATACCCAGGTACAACTGGCTTTTCATATGCTAAAAGAGATACATGTGATATTGTTGCCAACTCCTTTGCACTTGGTTTAGTTGTACATTTTTTTATGCGATCATCATAAATCACAGCATCTTTCGGAGTAACTATTTTTATCATTCCCATAACGTGAAGAGTATTATTACCGTCAAGAGTACTGACATTAATATCTGCATTGTCTCCAACATATTGTACCAACGCACCTGACTCTGATGATAAAATACGAGGCTGTGGATGGTAAACTGCTGAAACTTCATACTGTAAGGTATTACTATATGATGCAGCAAATCCTAAATTTGATAAAACATCCAATAATTTTTTGGATCCATATCTTCTGTGAAGAAATACAGAAAGGCCTAATAGTAGCTGTGACGAAAATGACCGTTCTCGTATCGAAGACATTATTGCGTGACTAATAGATGTGCATTTCGTTTTTAAATGATCTACTTCTCCTTTTCTATTTTTTAATATAATTTCTTCCAAAAAATGTGATAATGTTTTTGGTATTTCTTCATTAATACCATCTAGCATTTTATTCGGAGGTGGATACGTCTTAGTTTCAACGACAGATGATCTAATATCTTCCCTAATAATAGCCGCAGCAGCTTCTACAATCCGTAAACGCTCTTCTGCAGGAGTGCTTTTTTTATTTTCGTACCAAGCTTTTGATAATACATTAACCTGTGTATCACGGAAGGATATAATTGTAAATGATCCTAATTTTTTGGTGATTATTATATCAGTTAAATACCTTTGTTGTAGTTTTTTAATAATTGTCTTATCGTCGGGCATGTACTCTGTAGGGACATCTTTAAGCTCTTTCAAAGTAAATTGAGAATCTGCATTATTTTCTATATAACTAAAAATCTCCTTCATTGCTTGAGTGACTTGATCATCTTGGCAAGGGTTCTTATCTGCAGATGGTACACGGGTTAAAAAGTTGGTATAGCAAATAGTATGATACTTTGCTTCAGCAGCGATCAAATCATACTCGTAAAGTATACGTTCCTTTATTAGTTCTCCAAAGGAATCGTTTCGTTCTTCTGCTTTCTTAATTACGTTGTCTTTGAATGAAAGAGTACTTACATTACTTATTGTCCGTCGATACTTATGTTTTTTTTTCCTTTCTGCTGCTTCATTAGCCTCATGGCTACAAAATAAGCACAAATTTTTAAAATCAAACGATTCATTTCTTTTTTTACGAGGTGCACTTGAAGTTGAAGGTTCACTCTCTTCTGTGCGTCGTTTCGATGCAGCAATAACATTTTTGCTAGTGTACACTTTTCGACACTCGGAATGCACATTTACAGAACTTAAAGTATTTAAATAGTTTATATGTCCATCATTCCTTTCAATACTTGCAGTTCTTAAAGTTTGTAAACCACGTACGACATTCACAGAAACACCTTCTGAAAGTGACTTATCACATATAAAACAGAAATCAGCCATAGCTCTTAAAACCGTACGTCCGTCGTTGTGAAAATACAATTTCAAACTAACGAATAATCTAAACTATACTAAACACAATATCTCACTGCACACGAAACCATAAAACGTGTGAGTATATACCGCGCTCACTCGCACTTAGGGGTCTTACAATACGTAGGGCTCTTATAATACAAAGTGGTCCCTTAAAAGAGAAAGTGACCTTGAATACAATAGAACATCCGTCTCGGCTATAAATAGAAATGATCATAGGGTAGGGACAAGTATTTCCAGTTATATAAGTATTTAAAAATTTACACGTTTTAAAGGAAACATATATAATGTCGTTTTATTTTAAAATATAACTAAAATAGATAATCCAGAATTAATAATATACTATAGTTGAATAATTAAATATAAATAATTAAGAATAAGTACAGAAATAATGGGCATTGCTTAATAATTATAATTTTTTTGTCAATAATTGACTTTATACAACGTACTGATAACCGTAACTCACGCTTGACCCTGCATTAGCTCATATATGACTGTACGCTGCGCACTCTTCGCGCTCTACCTCAAAAACGGTTGATCGTATAAAAAAAAAATTTAGACAAAAGTTGTAGAGAATTTTATACTCTACAACTTTCATAATAAATGAAAATATCATTTAAGCAATAGGAACCGAGATATTCGCGAAAAATCGTTTTTTGTGACCTTTGACCTTCAATATCTTAAGACGCGGACACGATAGCATTTGTGACTTTTGAGACAATATTTAGGGTAACAAAACAAAGGTTTTTACCAATTTCCAGCTTATTATCTTTCATTCCGAGGTTGACCCCTTTTGGCATAAAGCTATACATGTGTGTATATGTGAGTTTTAATGATTATGCCAGCAGGTCATCTTTGTCAGCCGATCACTAACCGTGACGGCGACACAGCGACATCCGCGACTCTTCTTGAACGTACACTCCCACCACGTCTTCGTATTCCATTGAAACTTCTTGATGAACCGATACTTTCCCCATCTAATAGATGGATTACCGAACTTTGTTGTTTCGTAGCGCAATGCATGTGGATTCATAAATGCTGGGGACAATTTTTTTTTTTTGTAAACATTTTCATTATCTAAGTCAAGGTACTACTTAAAATCTATATTTTCCATTCCAATTACGCAAAAATGAAGATACTATATTTTCTGTATAAGGGTGAATTACCTAATAGGAATAGTCAGGTTTTGTAAAAAATGTCAAAACATATTGATATTTCTCAAGGTTTCCTAATGTTTCATATAAATCGTAAAATTAATAATTAACTTTCCAAAGCAAGAAACTCTAAGTGTGCCTAGGTGTTTTTTATGCAAATGTTCATTAATCGCGAATCCAGTTTAGTTATCTTAGTGAACGCCCACAAATTAAATTTCATCACAATTTATGTAAAAATACTAGCGTTCCACGTTTTTCAACCGATTTTCAAAAAAGGAGGAGGTTCTCAATTTGACTGTATTTTGTGTGACATCAGAAATTTGTCATCCATGAACCGATCTTAAAATTATTTTCTTTTTTTACGTTATAGAATGCGTCTTTCGGTTTTGGTCCCATTTAAATTTAGTGAAAATATGATGCATGGATCTAAGGTTACAGGAAATTGGAAGTCGAAGATTATGATTTTACTTTATAGCGTTTAAATAAACGTTTAATTTAAATCAATTTTTCCAGTACACGTACCCCTAGGGGTACGTGCATTCATATAGAAGGGTAGGCATGGTGATCTACTGAAACAGAATTATAAAATGGTAAGATATACCTATACATAGATTACTGCGTCAAACTTAGCTGAATTCTTTTTTCACTCATTTCTATCTTTGCAAACAATACTTGAATTGCCGAATCTAAAATATTTTTTCTGTATTGGAACTCCCTTATGAAAAATCGAGCTCAGCTACCTAGTACCTAGTAAATGCTTACCATTGGTTCTCTCTGTTTCTTTTATCGTATATATCATGGAGAGTGTTCCGACGAGTTGTTTGGATTAATTCCTGCCGCCAAGTTCCACCATCGGACATCGCGTCAAAATTTGAAGTTCCATCCTCACCATCTCGATGTCTGGAAATCCACAACTGTGCGATTCTCCCGACACTTTTTACCTCGCACTACTCTGTTGTGGAACCAATTACCGGCAGGGGTATTTCCGAATGGATACGACATAGGGACCTTCAAGAAAAGAGCTTACTCATTCTTAAAAGGCAGGCAACGCAACTGCAAGACTTCTGGTATTGCAGATGTCCATGGGCGGCGGTGATCACTTACCATCAGGTGCGCCTCTTGCTCGTTTGCCCCCTCTTCTATAAAAAAAAAAACATGTTACTTAATATTCACAATGGTGAATACGAGGAGGCAGAAAAGCGACAGTTTGCCATTTAAAATGTCAGTTTGGAACGTTTTATAGGCGATAAACATGCGCATGTATTTTAAAATCATTTGCAAACAGATGGCTCTCCTGATGAAAACAGAAACCATCGCTTATAGATGCCAAAGATGTTACCGGTGTGTTACCCTAAATGTGGTAGGATGGCAACGTCACATGCATACGTCTACTGGCTACCTTACCCTCCAAACCGGAACAGAACAATGAAAAGCTTTGACGCAATTGCGGCGGGAATAGGTTAGGCGGTATTCTCTCACCCGGGTGAGATGTTGCAAACTTTACTACCTAGTAGTCACGATGGTAATGACACGTATAGCCAGTTGTTCGCCTTTTACGAACTGCCTGCCAGAATGGCAGTTGGTTGCTTCTTTAAAGGAGACCCGGACCAAAGGAGGTGTTCATTTATGCCTTATGGGGACATCGCTGCCACGTTGCAACTGACAATGTGCAACGAACACGCGCAAGTTAATATACAGAAAACAACGCATCATTTACACTGTGTTTATAGATTGCCTGTTATTAATTGGTTGCGATTATCTCTTACTATCATGAGCTTATCGTTTTATCAACGTTATTCCATGTTATGAAAAGGTGAAATTGCTTAATTTTTGTGGTTCTCATTCTCCAAGTTACACGCATCGCATTTCTCGTCTATTTTTAATAAACGAGACTCATATATAAGGGTAATAAATATATTTTTTTAGTTATCATGAGTGTGTTCATCTTTTATCCTAACAAGAATATCATCGCGGGTTATGGCAAAAGCCTTGCACTTGTTACGTGTCTTGATGCACAGCCATCTTGTCTCATTATTCGCCGTTTTTGGCTTTGACTTGAATATGTTGTCGCCCAAAATGAGCACTCGATTCCCTCGTTTATTAACGTCGAAGTAATATTCAATATTTTCTAAACCTGAAACAAATTATTCAAAATTCTAATTATTTGAATGAATGAATATTTTATTTGCAGTTTATGCCAATGACCTGCGGGCCGGCAGAGGCTCGGGGGTTACCCGTAGCGAGAAAATATTCGTTTATAAGCGTAAAAGCACGTTTTACGTAGTTCGAATATATATATATATATATATTGGACTTGGACTCCCCTAATATTCATTACATTGAATTGATGACCATTCCTTAAGGACGCGGTTTCTACAGACTTTTACCACTGGGATGTGACCTAGGGGCGCGGGCGCAATTCTCCTTTGCGACAAAACGACGATATACTAGGTATGTACTATAAGGTTTACATTGTGTTACTTTGACTATCCGCCACCGCCACATGTCCTCGCCATGTCTCTTCTGTATAAACCTTAGTCAACTCCTGACGCTAGTCCTTGCGGAACAAGAACGAGAATAGAATCTGGATGTTCCTTAAACAGGATTTAACAAGATTCTTCTATATTTATGTGTCTCCATATTTAGTTGCGAACTCTACTAGGTATATAGTAGTCACGATAGTAGTGACACATATAGTCAGTTGTTCACTTTTTACGAACTGCCTGCCAGAATGGCAGTTGGTCCCTTCTTTAAAGGAGACCCGGACCAAAGGAGGTGTTCATTTATGCCTTATGGGGACATCGCTGCCACGTTGCAACTGACAATGTGCAACGAACACGCGCAAGTTAATATACAGAAAACAACGCATCATTTACACTGTGTTTATAGATTGCCTGTTATTGGTTGCGATTATCTCTTACTATCATGAGCTTATCGTCTTATCAACGTTATTCCATATCATGAAAAGGTAAAATCGCTTAACATTTTTTTGGTACTTATTTCCCAAGTTACACACATAGCATTTTTTGTCTATCTTTAAAAACGAGACTCATATATAAGCTTAATAAATATATTTTTCTGAGTTATCATGGGTGTGTTCATCTTTTATCCTAACAAGAATATCATCGCGGGTTATGGCAAAAGCCTTGCACTTGCTACGTGTTTTGATGCACAGCCATCTTGTCTCATTATACGCCGTTTTTAGCTTTGACTTGAACCTGTTGTCGCCCACAATGAGCACTCGATTCCCTCGTTTATTTACGTCGAAGTAATATTCAACACTTTCTAAACCTGAAACAAATTATTCAAAATTCTAATTATTTGAGTGAATTAATATATTATTTGCATGAATATAATTTGGTATTAGTACTTCATTTCATTCACATCAAATTACGGTTCATACTTAAGTAATAATAGTCTTGTTCTATGTCCAGACGGTTATACCAGTCATCTTCAAAGTTCGTACTTAGAAGACTACGACATTCTGGTTCTTTAAGAGGCGAATTAATTCGTAAAGCCTGTATTAGCACATAGTCATTTGTAATGTAAACGACTAACCTCATGTGTAGTAAATGTATTGGCTTGATTGTGTTGTAAAATAACAATGCTTTATGTACACATGAATTTATTAGAAATTCATAGTTGTAGAGCCCCAGATGCAAAATCGGTATTTACTCGAGCGTCGTGGGGACCTGTTGGATTTTGTAAATTAAATGACAGGAAAAATATGAGGTTATATAATGTTTTTTATTTCAATAGTTAGTGGGGAAAAAATCTACACGTAAAAAAATGTAAACAAAAAACAGTGACATAAAAACACTAAAGCGTGCCAGATTGTTTGGTAGGTTAACAGCAAGCTACAAATCTTTAGAAAATCTGATGATTCAAGTGTAGCGTAAAGGAGTGGGAGGGTCACAAAGAAAATGTTTTTCGATATTCTCGAGAGCAACTGAATTTTGGAAGAATTAGGAAAAAAATATAATCTGACAATTTTCACAAGCCGACGTTATCGGAATGTTGTTTTTTGCTGCCTGGCTCTATATAAAGGGCTTATATTTGGCGAAGAGCTTCAACAGTATGCGAGGTAGTTTTATATACCCCCCCCCCCTCCCCCCGTGTTAGTCTGACATGCTCGAGTAAATCCCAAAATCTCCTCTTGGGCTCAACTGCCTGCCAGAATGGCAGTTGGTCGATTCTTCAAAGGAGACCCGGACCAAAGGAGGTGTTCATTTATGGGGACATCGTTGCCACGTTGCAACTGACAATGTGCAACGAACACGCGCAATTTAATATACAGAAAACAACGCATCATTTGCACTGTGTTTATAGATTGCCTGTTATTAATTGGTTGCGATATCTCTTACTATCATTCAACGTCTGCTAATTCTATGTTATGAAAAGGTAAAATCACTAAACATTTTGGTGCTCATTCTCCAAATTACACAGACAACATTTTATGTCTATATTTAAAAAACGAGACTAATATATAAGCGTAATAAATATATTTTTCTGAGTTATCATGAGTGTGTTCATCTTTTATCCTAACAAGAACATCATCGCGGGTTATGGCGAAAGCCTTGCACTTTTTACGTGTTTTGATGCACAGCCATCTTGTGTCATTATACGCCGTTTTTGTGTTTAACTTGAACCTGTTGTCGCCCACAATGAGCACTCGATTCCCTCGTTTGTTTACGTCGAAGTAATATTCAACATTCTCTAAACCTGAAACAAATTATTCAGAATCCTAATTATTTGAATGAGTGAATATTTTATTTGCAAGAATATTATTCGGTATTAGTACTTTATTTCATTCATATCAAGTTACTGTTCATACTTAGGAAACATTCTAGTTCTATACCCAGACGATTATACCAGTCATCTTCACGGGTAGTTCTTTCGAAGGCTACAATATTCTGGTTCTATAAGAGGCGAAATAATTTTTTTAAGAAGCCTGTACATAAGATATGGTCATTTGCAATGTAACTGACAAACCTCTTGTGTTATAAATGTATAATAAGTGCCATCGATGAACTTTATATCATGTGGACGCAAGGATATTTTGGCACATTCTAATAAACAATGCTTGTTGTACGCATGAATGATACTTATAAACACCCTGTTACCTAAAATACAGACTATACCTAGTTTAGGTGTCAAAAACGCACAGTTGTTAATACGCGCAAATAGTATAAAATTTAGACAAATTGTAAACATTAAATTAAAAATTTCAAATTATTATATTTTAACTATGTAAAAATCGTTCAACAAGTTTAGGTTATTAGTCTTAGTGGTCTAACTTTACAATATTCTAGTTATAGTAATCCTTTTAAAACCCTACCCGCAAATTTTGTGTTTTTAAAAATGTTACTGTGTATCCGTGGAATGAAAAATAAAGTTATTATTATTATATGAATTTATTAGAAATTTACAGTAGGGGAGCCCAATATGCTTAATGGGTAAGTATAAATTAGAACTTTACAGTAAGGGAGTCCAAGATGCTTAATGAGTATTTACCGGTGAGTGGACAATAACTTTTCGAGTTCGATGGTATTTACTCGAGGATCGTGAGGACCAAATGGATTCTGTAGACTAAAGGACAGGAAAAATATGAGGTTACATAATGTTTTTCATTTTAAGTGTAGGGAAAAATCTACACATAAAAATGTAAAAAAAGACAGTGACATAGAAGCACTGAAGTGCGTCAGATTAATTAATGTATGGTGCGTTAATTGCAAGATAAAATTTTGAAAACTTGACGATTCAAGTTTAGCTTAAGGGAATAAATATAACAAAGTTGCAAAGTAAACATCGTCTTGACAATCTCGAGCCCGTCTGAGTTTTATTTTAGAGCAAAATAACAAAAAATCTGACAATTTCCACAAGCCAAAGCTATCGGAATTTTGTTTTCTTACTGCCTTAGATGTCCGGCTCTATTAAAAGAGCTCATATTTGTTCAACGTTTTTTCTCAATGTTTCGAAATTTTGCAACCTATCGATTTTTTAGCTAAAGCAATATTTTAGATCTCAAAAATTGAGTTGAGCCATTCGAAAGATCAAAATCGATCATCGTTTCCAAAATATACAGTTTTTCAAAAATCTATAGGCTGCCATTTTTACAAAATAGACGTTTGAACTGAAAAAAATTATGCTTATAGCTTTGACTATTTTTCAGCTTAAAACACCTTCATTTAGCGGGAATTTTCAGGGATGGCCTGTAAGGTCCACAGTTTACAGTTTTTTTTAATAAAATCTAAGGAAAAATACATTTTACAAAAGCTAGCTATAGCAATATATAGAATAATAATGTTTTAAGCAAATAATAACAACGGATATATAATGGATTAAGTAAATTAAGCTGCAATTAGGGAAACTACGAATCCATGAACAACTCGTACAAAGGTATTGTGCCTTAAAACTCTGATGCTTTCTATGTTGACCCTTAATGGAGCTACAACATTAAGATTATTGAAATATAATCGCTAGTACTAATAAATAGTACTATAGTCTAGTATAATAATAGTTGTCTTTAGTAGTTCGGTGTTGGTATTGACTACATGAGGTCTCGGGTTCAATTCTCGGGCCGGGCAAATCAAAGTGCTTTTTTCAGTTTTCTGATAAAAACAACATTGTCTGGGATTGGATAACTGCCTGATTGGCGATAGGCTTGCCACCTATCACATTCGGGACTAAGTGTCTTTGAATAATCGTGGGTGCACTTGTTGTACCTTACCTCTTTGGGGACAGGGGCGTGAACTTTGTATTGTACTATTTTCCTAAATGACACAATAGAAACTTTGTACCATTAATCATTTATACAACTAACAAATGTCGAGGATTTCAATAAAACATTAAGCTCAAAAGTAATTTATTGAATTTTTTAAAATCATACTAGCCTTTTATATTATACAAATATTAACATTCACAAAACGTTGAAAATTATTGTTGCAGCAGTACATCTGTTTTATAAGATAAATAATTGTATGTAAGTACGATGGATAAAAAAATACCATTCGAAGTAAAAACCTTAGATCAATCTATCAATAAGGTTAATTATCTTTTTATTTAAATCGTTAACGATAAAGCTTCTAATGGCAACAATAACCATGAATCAGTGCCGCAACTTACTATAAAGAGGGGAATTCACTACATGGATATGCCCGCGGGCAAGCCTGCAGACATTCCCGACGGTCTCTGCCACTATTGTACGGATGGCCCGTGTCGTACACTTGACAGACATTGCACAGACCTATAGTAACAAAATCCGTCGGGAATGTCCATCTAGTGAATTTGCCACTTAAGCAACGACAATATTGAGCGAATTCCTAATTCCTATTTAGTACCATACCTCTTCTTAATGAATTTTATTTTTTATGCCATTAGCAAAAAAGCAGATAGCTCTCCTAATCAAAAGAGAAATCAACTCCTATAGACACCGAAGATGCTATTGGCGTTGTATGGCAATGCCGTATGCATAAATCCACCGACTACTTTAACCCCCAAACGGAAACAAAACAATGACAAGTATTAACGGTATCGCGACAGGAATAAGTAAGGCGCTGATACCATATTCCCCGCAAGACGTTGCAGAACTCTACCACCTCGTAGTCACAATGACACTACAGTCCTTTTACTAACTGCCTGGCAAAATGGCAGATTGTCTATTTTTCAATAGGGGTCCGACCAACAAGGCGACTTTTTAGTCTTGTTTCATTAAGAATACCATTTACTTGCTTGGTCTGGTATTAAATTGTAGAAATCAGATCGCTGTACCATTATTAATATAAAACCAACACTAAAAGACGCCACAAATTTTAATAATGCGTTTCTATTTCAGAGATGTAAGTTCATTAATGGTGTAAGCAGTTAGGTTTAAACATTCTGTTCTTAATATATTTTGATATAACAGATACCTTTATTAATGTAACCCGTGCTGGTCCTGACTCCTGAAGATTAAACCATCTCCCCTAACTAGGATTGTGACAATTAGATGTTAGACCCTACACTAGGATTGTGACAATTAGATGTTAGAGCTCCGTAATGTTTGCTCGGGTTTGTTCCTACGAACTTAGCCTTGGTGTCTTTAGAGGAGGAGGAAGAGGTTATCTCCTTTAATCAAGAGAACCATCTGCCTTCTATCCAATGAAAGAGTAAAGTAGTTAGAGTAGTTCCATGATGTAATAGAGAGGATATGGAGATTATCGCAAAACTCGCTAGCCACCAATTGGCGGGTGGTGGTAAATCAGTGTCTAAAGACATTGGGTCCACTCTGCCTAGCGGGTAAGATAACAACGTGTGATATTTATTTAAGCTTTCCAACATTCGAGCTCTCGTTATATATGTCTGTTAGTGGAGTAATCCAATGCTATACGATCGCGGTGGACAATGACTATGCTCAACATCAATTCGAATCAGCTGATCCTCCACAGTAGTAGCTCTGGCCTTGCAGCCTTTCGTTTGCCGAATACATCTCCAGTGTTGCTTGGGTCCGTCGTGCTGCCTCTCTTTGTAAAACTTATACCCTTTATAGCAAAGCTGTGGTTTCTTATATCTTGAAACGGTAAACCAATGGCCATCTGTTTAATACAATAGATTTGACATTTAGGCTATTAAACAAAGATTATGGGTAAATAGAATAAGTTTAACATTGTAGGAAGAATAGTATGAATAGAATATACCCGCAAATTTGTTAGCGTAAACGTCTGGTATTGCTGAGGTCTCTGAAAGAGGTGACGTCCCTCCAAATGGTTGGTGCTCCACCCATATCTTCTCTTCTTTACAATTTTTTGTAGAATTATGGAGATTACCACTTATCTTACCAACCGATAAATCGTGATTGAATCGAATCGTCGTTTTTTCACATCATAAAATAGCAAGCAAAGAAACACGGGGCATCTATATAGTTGTCTATATAAATTGATCTATGTATTGCGTCTATATATATCATAAGATAGCAAACAAGCTGGAAAAGGAACCATCGCATATAGACACCAAAGATATTAATGGTGCATTGCTATCCGTGTGACGAAGTGTTAATGCCACATGCAAAAGTATACCGGCTACCTTTCCCTCAAACCGGAACAAGGCAGTGATTAATACCTGAAGCGTTTGCGGACGGAATAGGTAAGGCGGAGATACGAGATCCGGACGAGACGTTGTATAAGTCTACCACCTGGTAGTTACGATGAGACTGTCAAGTATACCTAATTCCTCACCTTTTACGGACTGCCTGGCAGAATAGCAGATGGTCTATTCTTCGAAGAGGACTCGAACATCCTTAATTAAATTGCTGAATGTTGGAGCAATAATTGTGAGGATCACACTACCTACTCCGTAAGGAAAATGATCATCATTTAAGACTGATTGTTTTATCCCTTGTTTAATTGCTCCATGTTGGAACGAAACGCATATTGATTTAGGAGTATATTTTACTATCTTCTTGTCTACATTTTTACTATAAATTTGTGTAGTTTTATAAGTTTTCTCACTTGCTTTCTAATGGCTATGTAATGTCAATAAGTAGACGTGTGTATCTCTCAACGACGAATGGTCATAGCCTTCGGCGTGTCTACACAAGAAATATATTCGTAAGTCAATATTCGATACTACTGGCGTGTGGTACCGTAAGCCGCAACACAAGTAGTAATAGTAAAGATGGGCGATTGTTATTGATTCCAATAATCGAATGGTTTCATACTACTAATATTGATATTCGGATATAAAAACAATTGATCGCTAGTTTTTAGATTCGAAAAAAATTGCTAGTTCATTCATTTGCTTTTCCATACAAAACTGTTCTGTGCTCTCGTATAATAAAGTCTACTTTTAATTGATATTCGTAGTAATAAATAAATAGTTACTGATTTACGAACCACTACTTCGTTTATTCAGTTTGCCATATAAAATTGACCGTTTATCTCGTGCTATAAGAATGTTTTTAGTTTCAGTTATAGCAATAATCAGTTAAATTAGATTTTACAATCAAAATATTTTTATATATGGGCATAATAAAGACTACAAATAATCGAATACAAACTAGTAATTTTTGTTAATTTCGATGATTCAATTTGCCACACGAAACTGGATATTGTTTCCCAGTAGATAGAGTTTACTTTGAGACGAGGTTATGGATATTCGAATATATAAATTAGTAGAAATGAAATTCGACTAAATTGCAAGGTTATTCGAATAACGTGATTGACTTCTACAATCGAATTATTCGAATAATATCATTCACAATCGCTCATCTTTAAGTAATAGGCACTGATATAACGACAGGTGTAGGTTAGGCGGTAGCACTATAGCCGAGTGAATCCGTTGCAGATGTCTTCCAATTAATAGCACAATGGTAGCGACTCGGTTTATCCTTGATTGATTTTTAATTCCTTAATCCTTGATTGATTTTTTGATTGAATTTTTTAAGCAATTCTTTCAAGCGTCTACCAGTTGTCGTTATTAAGAAAAAGAAAAAAAATGCAAAAAATATATCATCTGTGCCAACTATCTATCACGGTTCATGAGATACAGGCTGGTAACAGACGGGCAGACGGACGGACAGCGGAGTCGTAGTAATTGGGTTCCGTTTGTACCATTTGGGTACGGAACTCTAAAAAGGAAAAGATACTCTAAAAAGGAAAGGGTATTGGTAACATTGGATATAGAGTGTGGTATGTGGAGTAACTGGTCTATTTTTTATCAAATATCTTTTATGTACAAGGTCACGGGCATCAATTAATAAGGCAGAGTTTGTAGTTCTTTGAATAAAAAACTAAAAAGTTGGTGTACAGTTTTAATAAATTATTTAAAATAAAACATTATAATAGGTATCTTCAATAACAGGAAATTGCACTGTAATAAGATCGAGGCGGCTAATTTCTATAATAAATATATGTATTTATTAATAGATTTAATAAATATATGATTCAATACGAACTTAAACGAAAGCCTTTGGTTTAAATGCAAATAATATTAAACTTGTGAAAACTGCTTCAATTCGATGATTTTTCAATTCAAAGATTAATTTCCAGTTATTGCTATCTTTTTTCAATGAAATAAAACGAAAGAATCTGGACAGTTCTGAACCTTTTTTTATATTCCATGTGTATTTTTTTTATATCATAAGACAGCAAACAAGCAGATGGGTCTCCTGATGGAAAGAGTCAACCATCGCCTATAGACACCAAAGGCGTGCGTTGCATCCCGCGGCGAGGTCCAATGCCACATGCATAAGTCTGCCGGCAACCTTATCCTCCGAACCGGAACAGGACGGTGACAAGTACTGACGCTATTGCGGCAGGAATAAGTAAGGCGGTGGTACCAGACCCGGGCGAGACAATTCAGAACTCTACCACCTAGCAGCCACGATGGTAGTGACTCGTAAAGCCAATCGGTCGCCTTTTACGACCCGCCTGGCAGAACGGCAGTTGGCCTATTCTGCAAAGGAGCCCGGGACGGGGAGATATATATCACAAGAGAAAATTATAAGCAGATATCTCTTCCGATGAACAGGAGTAACAGTCCCAGCTATATATTGCCGACCGTGCACTAGCAATTTACTGTAACTATTTAAATAACTACAGGACAGAGAAAACCAAGGCGATGACACCAAACACAGGCGAGTCATTACAGAACTGAAGTAATGACCAGTGACAGGTGGAGCCTTCATTTGCATTTTAAAAACTACCTGGCAGATATTCTTTCAATCGACGCCAAACAACTTGAAGAAAAACCTGTCAAATTCATGTCGGTATTGATATTTGAATATACATATAGTGTCATAATATAAACCCTGGTCAATTGCTTATCAAAAGTTAACTGTCTCATATCAGCATTACTTCAACGCATACATATGTGACTTTGACATACCTGCTTCAAATGATAGGGACGTCAAACTGTATGGTGTCATGGTGTATATTTTTTTATCACCCAATTAATAAGAGCTGAAATCTTACCGTGACACCTCATATCAGTTTTACATGTTAGATCCATAATTTAGATTGATTTTAGATCTTTGCAACCTGGACAACTATTATGAGTATATTTGTCACGAGGTAGGGTCGAAGTCTTGTCACTGTAGCATTTAAACAGACTTTGACTTTTGCTGTGTTCCTCAATCAACGATTCATCACTCGTAGCAGTAACTATTAGCAACCAATTTAATAATAACTAGGCGTTCCACAAGTTGTTTGGACATTTAGTATTTTGACATTTATAGGAACGGTTTTAGTTTACGCCTCGTAGAAGATATTACTACTCGTAGCTTAAACGAGTCGTTTAACAGGCATATCTACCCAGTCCTATATCTGTAAAACGAATTATTTTAAGCGATAGCGATGCCAAACGCCTTGAAAACTTAATCACAAAGAGCTCCAAAGACATCCTACTGCGACTAGCTTACTACTACTAGCTCACGCAAATATTACTTTAATTATAATACTAAGTCAACCTATGCTTGTGGCCTTAAATCCATGCAACAGAGACAGCAACGGTTAGCAATCATAAAAGAAACCCTGGAGGTTCTGCTATGCTGATCTTGCAGATGTTATAACGGTGAAAAAGTCAACAATTTCTTGACAAACACACACATGCACACGCTCGTAGTCACACAAATGATCTGATCACGCCCGTCGTCACACACACACATGCTTTCACTTATTAACACGCAGAGATACTTCACCGTTGCCAGCAGCTCAGTAACAAAAATCTCTTTTTCAACTTTACGAACCTCCCCCTATATATAATCATAATACCACTCTTAACCGAGATACTAATGACATTTCGAGAAAAATAGATGTAATCTAGTGCCCTGCATGGTGTTTTGGTATTTTCATTTGGTTTGTCTGTAACAAAGTATTTTCACCTTTAAACAGGTCAAAAGCGCGTATATCAAGAAAGGTTGTGTGGTCAGTTTTTCTCTCTGGGTCTTACACGAACCACATCGTATTTTATAGTAATCCCCGGAAGTGAATTGTTACCCGCAACACAGGGTAACCTAGTGTGGGGACAATGTATGATATAATTTATGATGTAAACTGCTTTTGGTCAATAAACTATTATTATTATTATTATTAAACACGATTAAACCTCGTCTGTAGTTAACCATAATTAATAATAATAATAATTTGTCACTGATGTCAAAAGATTTCTTACTAAACGTGCCGATAATTATGAACAATAAATTAATTACGTAATATCAAATTTTATACAAAATACAAGCAACAACCTATTTCTTTACATAATTTACATTGAAATAAATTAAGGTATTTACACTGTATGTACACATAAATAGGAAATAATAGCTGCGTAGATACAAAATACAAAAGCCGTAAAAATATTACCACGCCACCTAAAGTCTGAACCTAAAGTCAGACATTTCAGTCACAGATTTTTTGGCTGGTGTGATACATATATTGCCATAAAAGTGTTTTTAAATTTAACTTTTACACGATTTCACAATCGCTTTCATTTACCTTATAGCATTCTATTAAAAGTATTACCAAGGATCTTGCCAACGTAATTTAAATATACCAATTGACAATATTCAAAAAAAGTACATAACTAAATATTGTGAAAGCCTTAAAGATGTTTTGATAAGCAATACCGGTTGGCTTTAAAACGAATACAAAGTAACTGTGAAACAGTGTAATTTAACAGAATAAATATGCAGTTCGCCACGTAACAATGGGAAGTATAAATTGTGCTAAAGTCTAATTGCATTAAATAACTGCCCTATGATAGTCAGCAGTCTTCTTCTTATTATCAGCCTAGTGATTATGCTCCTCATCAAGCTTAATAATTTGATTCTCTATAGTGGTTGCTCTGGCGCGACAACCGCGAGGCTGTCGTATACACCGCCAATGCTGTTTGATTCCTCCTTCTCTGTCTTTACAAAACCGGTACCGCCCAAAACAGAGCTGTGGTTTCCCGAACTTCGAAACTGTTAGCCATACAGTCGTACTATCTATTATAAAATGACCTAAAAATAGAAATAAAATAAATATCAACACAATCCCTCAAATATTTTAACAACTGTCACTAGTTAATTATGAGACCTGCAGTTTAATGTGTCGTTACAAACAAATAAACCCTTTGTACTGTTTCACAATTCAGAAGCTACAAAGTTGTTATTGAATGAACTAAACATCAAAGCGAAAGCCACATTCATTAACGTTTATGTTCATACCGCATAACTCAGGTAGAAATCGTTTAAAGAAAGCAGGTGATACAATTAATGAAAAACAAGAAGGTACCAATTATCTACAGAATTCAGAAACCAGAAAAAGCTCTACTCAATTCAGTTAACAAACGTTATCACTCGCGAGTTTCAAGCTACTTTTACCAAAATAATACGATTAAGTAAATTATTAAAAACTTAAAACCTTGTTGAACCTTATCAAAAGCATTCGCTAGAATTCTTCGGTATTAACAATTTATACCGAAAAATATATTTGGAGATTAAACTACGATTACGCTACTCGTAGCGTAGTAGTTTAATCTCCAACGAGACGGCACACTTGTACAAAGATTTTTCCTTCAACTAGCTTGACTAAATTTTAATGCAGCTAAAATACTACTGATTCTTTACGCCTACAAAGCTTTAAGACGGTTACAGGTGTAATATGTTATACTGGATGCTCATATTGTAAAAGGAATAAACTACCTCTCTCTCTCTACCTTATTTCAAAGCCACTGAGTATTTCCTAAAGTAAAAAACTAGACAGTATGCCTGAATGATATTTAATTCCATCTGCTTACCCCGTAAGAGTTTGGATATAACAATTACAATTAGATAATAAATAAATAAATACATATCACTGGACAAATTACACGAACTGATCTGGCCCCAATGTAAGCAAATTATGTGCTTGTAGTATAGGTGTAAATAACGATAATAATACATAGAGACACATATATAAATACTCTCATAGATTTAATAAACACCCAAACCCAGAAATACAAACATCTGTGCTCATCACACAAATGCCTGTCCCTGCCGGGAATCGAACCCGGACCCCCCTGACTGCGTAGTCAGGGTCGCTAACCACTCGACCAATGGGGCGGTTAGATGTATCCTAATTTACTAAAATTATCCGATTTTTATACTAGTTTCAGTCATTATGGTAAGTAAATATTTTATTTAATGCCCTTCAACGTTCATAAGCAGTTTCGTTTCTAAGATTAAAAATTCTACAATCTAAATTCATTATATATGGAAATTCAGTCAGCAATAAACATGATCATCAAATATAATAGCGACTTATAGTAAATCCGATTTTATAAATACCGGTCAGAGAGGATAATAATAGTGCTGATTCCCATTATATGCGGCAATAATTTTTTCTTTAAAGTAATTTTTTTTGTTTCTTAAAATATTAAAATAATTATCTATACAAATAATAAAATCGTAGGAAAGTCAAAACTGTACATTGAATATTTTTTAAAAGAATACTTGGGGCGTGATCTACAATCGATATCGAAGCCAAAAATAAGTTTTTAGAATTTTTGTCTATTTGTCTGTTTATCTGTTTGTCTGTATGTATGTCCGGGGTAAACTCAAAAAGTACTGCATGGATTTAGTTCAAATTTTGCATGAATATTACTAACAGGTCGGGTCAACATATAGGCTACATATTATCACGCTATCACCTACGGGGGAGGTGCTGTGCGGAGTAAACGAAGTCCACGCGGACAAAGTCGCTGGCAACAGCTAGTACATAATATATACATATAATAAAATCGTAGGAGAGTCAAAACTGTACATTGAATAATTTTTTTTAAAGAATACTTGGGGCATGATCTACAATCGATATCAAAACCAAAAATATAGATTTTAGAATGTTTGTCTGTTTGTATGTCCGGGGTAAACTCAAAAAGTACTGCATGGATTTACTTCAAATTTTGCATGAATATTACTAACAGGTTGGGTCAACATATAGGCTACATATTATCACGCTATCACCTACGGGGGAGGTGCTGTGCGGAGTAAACGAAGTCCACGCGGACGAAGTCGCTGGCAACAGCTAGTACATAATATATACATATAATAAAATCGTAGGAGAGTCAAAACTGTACATTGAATATTTTTTTTAAAGAATACTTGGGGCATGATTTACAATCGATATCAAAACCAAAAATATAGTTTTTAGAATTTTTCTTTGTTTGTATTTCCGGGGTAAACTCAAAAAGTACTGCATGGATTTACTTCAAATTTTGCATGAATATTACTAACAGGTCGGGTCAACATATAGGTTACGTATTATCACGCTATTACCTACAGGGGAGGAGCAGTGCGGAGTTAACCAAGTCCGCGCGGACGAAGTCGCGGGCAACATCTAGTACGATATAAAGTAACATTATGTGCAACTCAATTATTTTTTTTATATTCGTGCAGATTTAGTAAAGGATATGCAGTGCAGATGAATGGATTTTTTAGCCCCGTTTAAAATATAATTTCCATAAAGCAACATCAATCAATTTTAAACAATTAGAACAAAAGAGAAACACTTATTTAACATTACTTTTTTATTAATTTGAACAATTGTAAACCGGTGCCACATTATAAAACAAACGTAACTAGTTCACAAATATTAAAGAAGAACTCTACATAACTATTAACAAAATTGTTGGGTGATCAGTGAACTCATTGAGTTCATATGCATATATATGCATGCATATATTTTTTTAGACTCTGTTGGCACCACCCAGATAAAACATAACGATTCGGTAAGTGACACTAAAGACTTCAAGATTTTTGTCACAGAATAATAATTAATGTCAGTGGAATAAAAAATCTCTGCCTCTTTACCTTGCTTAGTAGCGGGCTATTGGTTTGGCTTAGCTCCATTGATATAAAAAACACAAGATACACATTCAGTGTCTCAAAAACGTCCTCTAAAAATGACCGCATTATTTCAAATTGTGCGCTCATTTCAAGTAGAATTGAATCGGGCGATACCGTCAATTTTATAACTTTTCGTACGTTGCTTTGTAAAAACAACTATAAGTCTTGCGCTTAAGGTTGGATATGCAAAACATATATTTTTGCCATATCTATAACTACTTGTGTGAAATTAGGGATAGTTTCGAGTGTCAGTTTTGTTCGGGACTGTGCATCTTGGATTTTTTATATCAATGCTTAGCTCTATGAAACAGATCATAAAAGGCGAACAAAGCCTAAACATGTATCTAATATCATGCAATGCATGCATGATAAAATTCTGTGGAGACAGTCTGGCTACAACATCCTCAATCCATGTCAACATTGTATCAATAACTGCACAGTATCACAGTAATACTCCTGCTTTTAGGATAAATGTGTGGGTGACCTGGCACTTGTGACAAAATTTAAATTTTACAAAGCCATTAATTTTAGTACTATGAATATCTTATGTTAGCCCATCAGAATGACGGATAACCTCTTGTAACTTCTTTTAGTTCAGAAAATTCAACAATATAAAAGTACAACTTTGGTAACGTATTTAAACAATAATTAATTAAATATTAAATAATTACACGAGCAACATAAATTGTTATTTTAACGAAAGGCAGATCAGAGACGAGAAATATATTATAGATCACATAAAACTAATTCTTAAGCACTTAACTTAGTGTTTTTTTTTGTAATTTTTTTTATATCTTAAGAGATTATTGTAGTCTGCCGCCCTAGAAAAAGTTTTATGCATTTTTTTATATCATAAGATAGCAAACAAGCAAAGGGGTCTCCTGATGGAAAGAGTCAACTATCACCTATAGATATCAAAGATGTTAATGGTGCGTTGCTATCTTGTGGCGAGGTCTAGTTTACCGGCTATTTTACCCTCCAAACCGGAACACGACATTGACAAGCACTGACGCTATTGCGGCAGGAATGGGTAAGACGGTGGTACCAGACCCGGGCGAAACAATGTATTTAATTCAATAGATAGTACCTATGTAGAGTGTATATGAGATATACACTTTTACATACTATCTATTGAGTGAAATGGATAACTCAAATTAAATCATTTTATGAAGTCAAAACCTTTATGGGTGCTTTAGACGATTATTGGTAGGAGAAAATCTTATGGGTTAGCGTCAGCAACATGCAAATGTTAAAATTTTTAACTTTGACATTAGCACATTTATTTTTTAATAAAACAACCAGTTTCAAAATTCAAAATACAGTTTTAAATTTCAACCTATGGTGGCATGACTTTTTTGATTCAATTTTTTTAAATGAATTTGTCTACATTTGTTAAAAAGCTAAAAAATGCAGACCAAATAAATGCAGAACAGATAATTTCTCGACAAAATCATTAAGCAGCTAAATAAATGTCTTACTAATTATTAATTTTCCTATGTGCATTAGGTATAAATACCATCTATAAGTGCCTCTATTTTAAACAAACCATAAGTAAAAATCAACCGCTTTCTCTTCAGAGATCCCCAAATATAATATTATTCACGAAAACATGAACAAAAAACAATAACAATGTTCTTATAGCTAAAATTATGTTCACAACCAGTATTCAGAGTGCTAAGTGTGAGTTTTTCTTTTTCGCATTCGATCGTGAGCGCGTACCAAGTTTACTAGGAATTTGTATGTGATTTGTACAGCGCCACCTAGTGGTAAACTAGTTTCTCACGTTTACCACTAGGTGGCGCTGTACGAATCACATACAAATTCCTAGTAAACTCCAAACGCGCTCACGATCGAATGCGAAAAGAAAAACTCACACTTAGCACTCAGATTCATTTGACATTACCTGTCATTTTATGTTTAGTTCAGGTTTTACAAGAAGTTGCTTGTTGGCAAAATTTGGCATCATCACTTTACGTTTACTTAAAAAATCCTTATTAAGTCTATCTTTCAACTCAACTAAAAATACGGTTTTTGCTAATAACCTTTAAATATACAAACGTACAAATATATAAACACATGCACTTACAAAATTTAGAACATGTGCTTAAATTGCGTTAATAGATCACCATACTCAAATATCTTCCAACCATATTACATTCATACATGTCAAACGGTTAACATCTGCTTTTTTGTCGGTTGAAAGGGGTATTAAATTAAGGAAATATTTTATACTTATGAATACTCAACTCCATTATTTTATACATATCTAATATAAATAACCAGCTATGGAAGCTAACGCATTTGTTCGCTCTCTTTCCTGTATTACGCTTTTCTTACTGTCAATGATTGTGCTTACATATAACCCTGACAGGGAATCCATCTATAGTAGTAACCTTAGCTCGGCATCCATAAGGCTGACGCACACATCTCCACTGTATCTTATTATGTACAATAGTTTTCGTACAGAATCTAAACCGTCCTATCCGTAGATGCGGATTACCATATTTTGAAGTCGAGAAAACCATCTCGTGTCCTGAAATAACAAGAAAATTAGGAAATCACCTGCTGTCACGACAATACAACAAAAATATTTTCAATTACAATCGTAATTTTTTGACTCTAGTTCACATTAAGAAAATCTGCTTTACAAAACTCAAATCTGTGTTAATATCAAAGGTTACCAAAACTCCGTTTAAAAAAAAGGTCCAAAGTAAAACAAGTATTTTTAACGCTCAAAATATTAGCACTAAGTACTTTTTTTACCGGGAAGGAAAATGTCATTAAGGCGCTTTGTAGAGTTTGTAAACCTATCGCAAGTAACCAACAATAGACTATGAAATTGAAAAATACAGCGATCAAGATCTTTCGATACTTATCTCGACAACCGGAGAAACCTGTAGGTAAATCGTAGGAAACTTAGGCATCTATGGACGTTCAGTTCGCTGTTCAAACCTGGCAAGGGAACTGCCGTGATGGTATTCCTTTTATAGTTAAAATTATGATATAATTCGTGAATCATTAGTAAGTATTACTTGAACCTAATTAAAGTGTAACAAATTTACCTATTTGATACCAAACCCCGATTGAGATGTTGTAGAACACCAGCAACAACCACGGTAGTGACATATTTACCAATCATTCGTCTTTACGAACTACTTGGCATAAAGGCTACGTGGCATAAAATTAAAGGTATATTCTCCATTATACGCAAACAATGTACCTAACATTGTATTTTGTTAATGTACAATTTCTAATAACATCTTTAACAAAGAAATAAATAATTTTATCAATCACTAGCATTTATATAAAAAACCTAAGATACACAATCAGTGTCTCAAAAACGTCCTCTAAAAACAAACGCAAAATTTTAAATTGTGCGCTCATTTCAAACAGAATCGAGTCGGTCGCGACACTGTCAATTTTATTATTTTTTGTACATTGCTTTGTAAAAACAACTATAGATCTTACGCTTATACAAAAACATATTTTTGTCATATCTATAACTACTTGGGTGAATTTAGAAACAGTTTTGAGTGTCAGTTTTGTTCGCGACTGTGCATCTTGGATTTTTTATATCAATGATCACTACTTTTTCTGTCCCAACTATATCAACTTTATTTCAGTCAGATTAAAAATAGCCTATACTCCTGAATAGTTTAGCTTTCTTTTTGTAGAATGTTCCTTCTAGAATTTTAAAGATCGGTTCAGTAGATTTTGAGTTAATTCGTTACAAACATACGAAGATTTAAAAGTTTTCTCTTAATAAGTATAGATTATATAAATGTTATGATCTAAACTTATAAAGAGAAAACTAATATCATTGACTTACTTATATTACATATCATATAATAATTTTTTTCTTACAACCCTCTCGACGATACACGACACCGAAACAAATGAGATAGGCAGGTATATTTTTATGTAAGTCCAATTCTACATCTCAATCTTTCTTCCGAAATCTGGTTCGATTAATTACTAGAATGCAATTCCTTAACTTACTTAACGAAGTGAAACATCGTTATTTACGTCCCAAAACTACAATAGAAACCTTAAAATGTTATTGAAAAACTTAGATTTCCCAGATTGGATACCTGATTAGTCCATAATCTGGCGACATCACCTCATGGAACAGAATAACGTTAGCTAATTTTAGATGCCTCTTTTGCGTATCATTTTGGTGATATAAGCGTAATGATATATTTATTTATGTATATATAGAAAGGAAGAATGATCAATTACTAAGAATTAAATAAAATAATTTTATTGCAGGAATAAGATTTATTTACATTTTTGGCATTGCTTTTTACATAATTCTTCAAAAATAATAAATCTTATTATAGCGCAGATAGATTTTAACAGAATATATATTATTCTTTTATTATCATATTCTATAATATTTAAAATACTAATTGGTAATAGGTGGGTGCACTTGCTTTAGCTCTGCCCACTCTTCAGGGATTCGGGCGTGAAGATACTTTTTTTGGTGTGTAAACATTGCATGGCTGGCATGGCATCTTTCTTAGGCCTCGCACTCCGCACATCAGTGCTCTATGTTAATTTACGCTTGTATCTATAGCAACCGTTTGAGGATCATTAATTACTCAATTTTTCTAATGCACTCGAAGACAAATAGCAACATACACTTTCCTAGGCTTATAGTTCCATGTGGCAGCAAAAAAGTGTTTTCTTAAACACGTGCGGAAATATTGTCATTGCTTTTGAATAAAGAGCACTCAAAGTATTGTATTTACTATTTGATTGGTTAGACCGCCCCATTCTTTCTTCTTCAACTTCTGACACGGACAAACATTTGTGTGATGAGCATAGATGACTGTATTTCGGAGTTTGGGTGTTTATTATATCACAAGCAATTAATTTTCTTAATTTTGGGTTAGATTAATTTGGATCATTTTTCCAGTGATATTTATTTATTTATTTACGCACACAGAAAAGCCAAAGCCATATCGGCAATTTTGTATGAAAAGGCTCGCTATGGTACCCATTTGAATTTAGAGCTTGTTCATCGATCTTAGTACAAATTATGTTTACGTGGCTTTAAAACCATATGCGCCTTACTGTCTGTACCTTTCGGCAACATTATATGTATAAAAAGCATTTTTTATTCCCTTGCATTTCTTTGGGAAAAGCACTAAATATGCCTCGGCGGATTGGCAATAGTCTTTTTATATCATTGACGCTCTCGCCTGTGGTTCGGCCTTAAAACTCACTTTTTTTGTTAATTTTGCGGCCTTTGTAATCATGATCAACATCTTTTAGTAAATCTGCCACTTATTTGGATACAACAGACTTACTGGAATAACTGACAATCCTTTATTTATCTGGAACAAACACTATAATCGCATTACAGTCGATATCGCTCATTGAATGGATCCAAGTTTTCTAGGTCGATCGCGTGCCTCGATCCAAAATTTCAATCACAATCTAGACACATATTTATTTATGAGTATGCACATTCTTCATCCTGGTGATGGCTTCGTTCTGAGTGACGACGAATGCATTGCACCGTTTGTGTGTCTTGATGCAAAGCCATCTTTCTCGACTATCCCTAGTATTTTTCTTCATAAATTTAAATCTATTATTGCCCACAACGAGTATCGGATTTCCGTGCTTACTTGTCGTGTAGTAATATTCTAAAGACTCAAGCTCTGAAACAATCATTAACAACTCAAAATTGTAACAAAGAGCAGAAGAATACATAAATAACATAAGATTAGGTACGCTGGGTATTTAATTTTGCGTGCGAAGAACCTTACCAATCAAATTACAATCGCTTACCTCAATAACGTTTACGTCGGAAATACGAATATTTATGCTCATCACACAAATACTTAAATATAATATACAAAGTCGATTACATAGTCAGAGTCGCTAATCACTTGAAAAAAAAGTTCAGATATTTCAATTTTCATTTACTAGAATAGGAAAAGAAAATGATGCCGCAGGCTAATATCCGTTGTTAGACCGATTCATTAGCAAATTCATTCAGCACTCTCGTTTCATTTTGTGTTTAGACATTTCTTTACGTGTAAATGGCACCGAATGAAATTCGAAAATGATCGAAAAATGAATTGTCTGATATCACTTCTATGACTGTCTGTGTTTTTTAAATATAAAAGTTAAATATGAAGCGATTATAATTTTAAAGGCTTACGGAACTGGTACACTTTTTCAAGATAAATAGTATCGTGAGTAGCGCATATCTCGCAAATCTGTAGAATAGGTCTTTTTGCCCATGTCAGCCCGTGGTACATTTTTTAGAACACTTTATCTACCTTTCTGATAGACAAGTCGTAAAAGGCGGGCGAATGCTAAACATGTCACTACCATCATGATTGCAAGATGGCAGAGCTACCTTACCTTTTCCAACCACAATAGCGTGCATGTTTGTTAACGTTATGTTACGGTATGAGTATAAAAAAACAACCGTTTTTGCCAATGTTGTCAAATACTTCAATTCACCAGCCATTTTGCCAGCTGTCAAACTGGTAAATTGTAGTGAATTAGAGGCTTCCTTAAAAATTCGGTTCACTTTTTCTTTCAAACAAGAAAACAGATATGATTATATTCTGGTTATAAAATTATTTGGATAATATATATTTTTCTAGTAATAAGAGTTCTATATTATTCTAGTTATAAATTCATGTCATCTATATGTATATGTGTTTTAGTACTGATCCAGTGATAGCTACTTTATCTTTATCAGACTTTGAAAAATTTATTATCTTATAGATATAGAATGTTCAAACCTTATCTAATAAACTAAAGTGAATAGGCGTTTATAGCCCAGCCCCTAAATTCACGTAACAAAACTTAAGACGAGTCGAAGCACTTAGAACTCTTACACACATAAAAATGATACAACGTCGCGTCGCGTCGTATTTAATAAAACATGTTAAGAGTCCTAAACACTTGGACTTGATTGTCGTTTTGTTACGTGAATCGTGCCCCAGTATGTTTTACATTTGACCTCTTGATAACAAGCACAGTAAAGCAGTAGAGATAAAATTGTATTACTACATGCCTGGCTTCCTAAACACGTCGTCACCTCTCTAATATATAAGCGAAATATAAGCGAATCTATATTATCCTATATTTATCTATATTCTATATTAATATTATACATGCGAAAATTTGGATGTTTGGATGGATGTTTGTTACTCAATCACGCAAAAACTACCGAACGGATTTAAATGAAATTTGGCACGCAGGTAGACGATGACCTGGTATAGGACATAGGCTACTTTTCATCCCGGAAAAATTAGATGATCCCGCGGGATTCGCCAAAAACTTTTATAATGCAGCGGGCTGCACGCTGCAGCTAGTAATTCATAACTGTTATACATATTTTTGCAACAGTGTCGGTCGGACCCTTATTCAAATCCCATCCACTAAATTGATGATAAATATATATTCAAGGGACAAATTAACTTACTAATCTAACGTCAAAGTAAGCAAATTATTTGCTTGTGTTATGGGTGTTAGTCAACGATACTAATACATAGAAATACATATTACATATACCCGCCTCTGTGGTGTAAGGGTCCGGTATCGAAGTTGAACGCATTAAGTCCCGGGTTCGATTCCTGGGTTGGGCAATTCAGAAATGTGTTTTTTCAATTTTCTGATTAAAACAACGTTGCCCGGGATTGGAAAGTGCCCGGTTGGCGATAGATAGGCTTGCCACCTATCACATTGTGGGACCAAGTATCTTCGGCTAATCCTGGGTGCACTTATTGTACCTCTGCCTACTTCTTCGGGGATACGGGCGTGAAGATACTTTTTTTAAATAATATATGTATAAATACTTGAACGAATGAACTTCAAACTAAAAAGAACTCGTTAAGGTTAAAATGAAACAAATCATATCAGAAAACTTTTACTGACTTGATACAAAAGTACCTAATACACATCTCATGTATGTAAAAAACACATGATTGTACCACAAAATACTACAAAATATACATCATATTTACTTTGCCCGTAAGGACAGGTTGTAGTTAAGTAAGCTAGGAACTAAAAGGCAATTAATTCATTTATGGTTAAAAGGTATTGGCTCTGGTATAGAATGAGGTCCGGGTTTCCAATACACCGTCGAAAATTTGATCTAAGGAAGGTTTTTTGGAAAAGAGGAACTTATCTTTGCATTACTTTGAACGTAATATCTTTTTTATATAATTATTATAATTTCATAAAACAAATTAATGACACATTAATACGGAAACATCAGTTTTAATACGAAATTTTTTTTTAATATTATGAGATAGCAAACATAGATAGCTCTCCTGACGAAAAGGGAAATCTCGTCTTTAGATACCAAAGACTTTGATGGCGTGTTGCTATCCGTGTGGCGGGATGGCAATAACACATGCCTTAGTTTACCAGCTACCTTACCCTTCAAACCAGAATATGACAGTGACAAGCAATAACGTTACTGCGACAGGATAGGTAAGGTGGTGATACCGAACCCGGTTGAGACGATCTCTAGTATTCACGATCGTAGTGACATGTATAACCAAACGTTCGCCTTTTACGACCTGCCTAGCAGAATAATAACCGATCTATCCTTCAATGGGGGCCCGGACCTACACGGGGAATGAAATATAAAATTGATATAGAAATAAAATAAAATAAAATGGGACTGGAAACCTTCAGAAAACACATGTCGCTAAAAATCGAACCAATGAATCGTGGTGAAACAGTTCTATAGACGTCTTTAGATAATCATTAAGAGTACAATCATATAGATAAAATGTAAATATATATCATGATATAAAGTATTCACTACAAATTTTATGGTAGAAACTATAATAAATAAAATACTGTTGCGGTACTTCAGTAATGCGTACGATTGAACGCACTAATCTAAGCTAAAACTCTACAACAATTAGGCCCGCTTGCACGTAAATCTTGAGTTAAATAAATAACTCTGAGTTAACTAACTCGAAGTTAATTTGTTACTTTTTTAACTCGGGGTGTATCTTGCACGAACAGAAATTAACCCAAGGTATATTAACCCAACGTTTTAACTCTGCATTGTGGTGTTTCTTTCTGTCAAATCCAAATTCATCCGCTGTTGCTACCTGCGGCTAAATACAAAAGTTTTTCTCTCTTTCGCACAACCATATTTTGCTTATTATATCCTTTTCTTACGTCATATGACGTAATATGGCGTTTTGGGGGCTTTTGGGGGTTTTGGGGGCTTTATACATTGTAAAACCTAAGCGTCAGCTTCATGACTCGTGTTAATAAAATAATAATTTCGCATTTTGTAATCAGTGTTATTTTCTACAAAAATTTAGAAAAAATATCATTTACGTGGCCCAAGTTTTACAAGTAGTGACAGTTCTCTTCTTTGTGATATTATATCAAAATAGAAACACATAATTAAAAATAAAAAAAAAAAAGTGATGGCACTAATCTTCTCCAAAAGCAAAAGGTTTTGGCTAGAAGTAAGTTCAATGCTTTGTCTCTCTGCAAATTAAAATGGCCAATTCGTTCCGCAACTCTTCTATTGAAAAAAATCCAAATCAATATATTCGATAATTTTTTCGTCATCGTCAGAATACAAAAAGTCATTCACAATTGAATATCAGATAATTAAATTGTTATTTCTTATCAAATACACAACACAACGCGGTATAATCTCACAATTTTGTCGTTTTTAACCCAGAGTTAGAAATTTAACCGCCCAACTTTCGCGGGTTAAATATTTATCTATTTAACCTATGGTTTGGTGTTAACTCTTGTCAGTGCAAGAAAAAATAAAAATATAACCCTGCGTTAGCAGCTAACTCAAAGTTAAATAATTTAACTCTGGAACGCGCAAGCGGCCCTTAGAGAGCTTAATCACTAGTTATTAATAGTCATTTCGTATATACATTTAGTTATAAATATAAATAAATTATACTCGACAAAACTATACGCTGACAAGTAACATCAATTTTGTCACCGAAAATTGTTTTTAGGGCTAAGGTTTAAGAAATATGAAATTACAGGTAGGAACTATTATTTATCTTCTATAAATTTTGGAACGAAATAATCCAGTATAAATAAAATTTAATAAGCGTAAATTAATACTGATTTTGATATCAAATTAATAGGACGGTTACTTATTGCTATATTCACAAAGTATTACATTCACACTACTATAAATATATACGCTATTATCACTACAAATAAGAAAATCAAAGACCTACAGAATGTATAAATAGCCTCAATTTCTAATTCTTTAAAGTTTAAGGCATTTCTCATAATACACATGACTTAACGTTTTATGCGATAAATAGCGTTCTAGACAGAAAATAGAAATCATTGCAAATAGAAACCAAAGATTGTAGTTATGCATTGGATGTAATACCGCTTGCATATATTTATAAGTAAAATATTAAACAGGTACAGGTTCGTGATATGCACTTATATATATTTGCAGCAAGAAAGTGGGGGAGGGAATATACTAAACGGGCCAGGCGTTGCAGAACTCTACCACCTAGTATTGTGGACACGATGCTAGTGACACATAATTTATTGGCTAGCATTTAACAAGCTTCCTGATAAGAAGTTATAAGCCTATAACATACCTCTGAAACAATCCGAACACATACGGAATATTTAATGTGACTTCAGCGTTTTCTCCCAAGTCACATACGCACAAAAATTTAAATTCTAGTCACAAATATATAGCAGCGCGTCACTAACTTCTTTAGAATAAATTATAGGTGTAATTATAGGTGTAGTGTAAATAAATTATAGTTGTCTTATTTGATAATTATATACCGTATGCCATAAATAATTAATCAGTTAATTAAATAATGCAATGTGTTTATAAGGCTTGAGCATTTGCGAGATGATTGTGACAATTTTTTAACGCTATAATGTGGTTGTCAACAGTGCTGATGCGAGCGATACATCCCAACTTGTTACACTTCCAAGATATTCTGCTTCCATTCTGGTAGTTCTTGGAGAAACGATTCCCTTGATATATTAGAATCGTTGTACCTTGCAACGTGTGGAAGAACCTTGGTCCTATTCAAAAATTAATACATTTATTAATATACCAATGAAAATAATTATTAAAATGTCTAAATAGCAATAAAACAATATCTTTAAAATTATATACCTTTTTACTGTGCACTATACACTCATTTACAATTGTTTATACAATAAAAATGTTTCGTTGCAAACATGCACATACCCATTTATGCATAACTATATAAAAAATATGAAACTTCCAATTCACCGGCCATACATTATACCGACATTAATATAAATATAGACCAACTGGAGCAACGTCAATAAACATTTAACTTTATGTCATCCTACTCGTTGATTTTGTGTACAGATGTCTTGGAAGAAGCTATTTTAAACTTCGTTTCAAATAAAAAAAGGGTCGAACGAGCATTAGACTCACCTGATGGTTAGTGATCACCACCGTTTATGGACAGCGCAACGTACCAAATTAGAGTCTATTAGCCCAATTCATACAAAACAACCTGAAGAACATGTATAATACAACGTAACAATAAAAAGCTATGAGTCAAAATTTCGTTTGAGCTTTGTTTGCTACGTTATAATAAAAAAACAAGAATCGCTTGTACATACCTAGTTGGTTTTTCGTTAAGACGTCAAAACCATAATATGCAAGCTACTAAATTAGGTAAATAGTTCTATTCATTCTAGCACAATATTTCTCGCCACTGTGCTTCTAGACTTACAAACTCGTGAATATTTAAAATATTCAAGAATTATACTATTACTAGTTCAAAAAATGTTTGAAGGTTAATATTTCCAATACCTACCTAGCAAAAACCAAACAATTACGAAAATATTTAGTTTGTGATCATAAATATAATGTACTTTCCCCGTGTTGGTCCCGGGCTCCTTTGAAGAATAGCCAACTGCCGATCTGCCCGGCAAGTGGTAAAAGGCGACCGATTAGCTATGCGAGTCATTACCATCGTGGCTTCTAAGTGGCTTTACGCTGGCTCGCCCGGGTCTGGTAACACAGCCTTACCTATTCCTGCTGCATTAGCGTCAGTGCTAGTCACTGACGTGTTTCGGTTTGGAGAGTAAGATAGCCGGTAAACTTGCATGAGGCGTTAGACCTCGCCACAAGAAATCAACACACCATTAACATCTTTGGTGTCTATAAGCGATGGTTGACTCTTTTCATCAGGAGACCAATCTGCTTGTTTGCTATCTTATAATGTAAAAAAAACTTTGAATCGTATAAAATATGATCAGGAATATTGATAAACATATCATAAGTTCAAAATGTTGGCGTTTGTTGGTTCGAATGTTACATTTTTGGGCTTAGCATGGAAAAGCTCTGACCACGTAATTTTATTTTTTGGTTGTCAAGAGGAATTAGTGAAAAGTTAGTTATGTTTGCGCGATCGTAGCTTTTGTCTCGCGACCACCATTTTGTAAAAAGATTTTTGCTATATCAGGAAAACTATTCGTTTTTAAATTTACAATTTTAAATTCTCAACAACTTTGGTCATATAGTTTTAAGAGTTAGAACCAAAAATATTAAAATATCAACAATCATAGAAAAAATAACAAAATCTCGTTCACAATTCACACCATAAGATTTCGTTTCCGGATTAAGTTTACTCTTCGTCCCATCCCATCCTATCCTTCTTATAAGTTTTGGAAAACTCTTCCTAAATACATTCTCCTCCAGTCAGCATTTATAACTTTGCGTTACACAACTCATTGCGTTTTAAAAGGCAATCTTTTCTCATCCGCAAATCCAATTTCAATGAATGTGGTCATGCCGGGTCACAATAAGTACACCGCCAACAGTGGTGGCGGTAGCTGGGCAGCCTCGCTTACAGCACCGCCAGGAAATACGGTCACCAGTCACGTCTGCGTAGTCCCGTCTAAAATTATACCCCCTGATGTACAAACAACGATTCCCACGTCGATTTAAACCAAAGCTCACATCTACAAAAATAACATTAATATTTTATTATTTTTTCACACATTATAACAAACTAGCTGACCTGGCAAACGTTGTGTCGCTGTATAAATTATTATACATATAAACCTTCCTCTTGAATCACTATCTATTAAAAAAACCGCATCAAGATCCGTTGCGTAGTTTTAAAGATCTAAGCATACATAGGGACAGATAGCAGAAAGCAACTTTGTTTTATACTATATAGTGATAGTGATATACAGACGAATTTCCTGATGGATAGCGCCAACGACCATCTATTAACAGGCATAGCCATTCGTATGACAGGATCCATATTACCATTTACCTCAACCTCCAAACTTAAATACGACAGTGACCACAATCTACGACAGGAAAAGACAAGGCAGCGTTACCCAAACCGAGTGAGTAATGACTCACTCGGTTTGGGTAACGCTGCCTTGTTTTTTTGGGTAACGCTAATTGAAAAATTCAACAGGTTTGTCAATTATTCGCCTTTTTTTTGGACCAGTGTTTAATACCAACTTAGTTTGTTTTTCATTGGTTTTGTCGGAAGGTTTATATATCTGCCAACCAGCTCACAAAAGACAAGCAGAAGTTAAAATGTATAATTACTTGTTTATATCATTAGATAGCAAACAAGCAGATAGCTCTTCTGGTGGAAAAAAAACCGTCGCCTTCACCAAATATGTTACTGGTTCGTTGCTATCCGTGTGGCCAGGATGGTAATACCATTTGCATAAGTATGTCGGCGACCTCACCCTTCAAACAAACAATGACAAGCATTGATGTTATTGCGGCAGGAATAAGTAAGGCGGTAGTACCATATCCCCTGGCGAGACGTCGCGTGACTCTACCACCTAGTAGCCATGAAGGTAGTGACTAGTATATAGCCAATAGTTCGCTATTTACAAATTGCCTAGCAGAACGGCAGGTGATCTTATTCTTCAAAAGGGGTCCGGACCAACACAGTAAATTATCCGACTGCAAAGTTTAACGACAAAGCCGGTTATCATACACTCGCATTTTTGTCTTGTCTTAGCATTATACTTATTAGATACTTGTCACTGTGATTTTCCACCTTGGAGGTTAGGGTAGGCAGTAAAGTTAGAAGTGTCTGTGTGGCCGCGATTCCAATTCGATAGTAGCTTTAAAAATTAGTACCTGTATGACCGAATATTACTCGATATTTTTATTTTTTGGCAAAAACGATGTTTTCTAAAAATAAATCTAGTTAGATCGATCTATCGCCCCCGAAACCCTCTGCATACTTAATTTCATGAAAATCGTTGGCAGCCCTTTCCGAGATCCAGATTAAATATACACAAAAATTCCTCTTTTAAATATATTAGATAGATAGATAGATTCTCATTTAAAGATATTAGATAGATTTATAGATTGATGTGTCTAAATAACTCGTAAATTTTTTTTAAATAAAGTACTGCTGATTTCAGAATGCGGTTACAAATCATCTTTAAAATCTTTGACGTTCAGGGACAATGGTGGAAGGGAGTCGGATGGGCCAGCAATTGTTAAGTTAACGTCGTCATGTTAGTCCATTCCCTTCAATCTCCGAATCAAATGCAAATGTGTTATCGAGTTTTCCAATCATCATCATCATCCTCAGCTTTTATCAACCCACTGCAAGGTGTAAGCCTCCTCCCCTTCACGCCATTTTTCCTTATTTTGAGCCACTCTTGGACAAGACAAGTTTTCCAAGGTTTGCCTCAAAATTTTTCTCAGTATAATTTCGGAGACTGATGGTGGTTTATCAATATCCCCATACATATTATATGGACCTGGTAATCTCTAAACAAGCAGCGATAATCGCTAAAAGGTTGATATAATGCAGCGATGAGCATTACATTTAAAGGACAAAGTAGTGAATTAGAACCTCTGTTAGCGTTCTATCTTACGCTTCGACGGCTAAACAGCTTAACCCAGTTGCGCTAGGACATAATTAAATAATTTTGGTCAAACAGGCTACTTTTTTTTTAATTAACTTCTAAGGGGCTGAAATAGGAGATGAATGTCAGCTTTATGAATGAAAGATTATAGTGATGAAATGTCACTCCACGCGTAGGCGAAACTAAGCTGGTCAGCAGTTTTAATACAATATACGAGTGTGTATATAGAGCATACCGTGTTTTACAACAACAAAAAAATATTTTTAAAATTATATAAGCCGGTCAAAAACGTATATATATAGAACTTACTTGTAAAGTCAGTCCGCTCGTGACCATAGTCAATGTAATTTGGCCGAAAAGTCGAGCTTTACTACTAGTAAATTCTACATATGTATGCGTTTTGATCCGTTTATATAATTTTAAAAGTGATAGTAGTACGTGTTAGTTGAAAAGTTTATATAACAAAAAAACAGGTTAAACCTAAGCCATTAGCTAATGCCAAATAAAACAATAACTATATTAGGTAAAATGTAATATACCTATATCTAAGTAGCATTCTATAATAAAACAATGTGTAACTATGTACAAAACGATCATAAAAAATAACATCTTTAAGTAATTTCATTCCATTTGAATGATTATAACAAAGCTCGTAATAAAAATATCACCAAATTACGTATCATTTTGAGATATCACCAAAAGCTATACTTATAATTTTATAAATGAGAGTAGCCACTCATCAAAAGAATTCACTTGTCACACAAAATAGAAATCAGGTGGACACTATACGAGATAATATAAACGCAGTAAAACTACAAAAACCCACATCCAGTCTCCTATACCTCTGAAACACGAAATCGGACCTTCACCAAAGTCATATAGGACCAAATCGGAAACATACTCTCTTAAACGAAAAAAAATTGTTAATCTATGTATAAATTATGATCGAACATACATATAAAAACATAAACATCCGATTTAAGAACCTCCTTCCTCTTGAGAAGTCGGCTGAATAATGAACATTATATGTTTATAATTGGTTTCAAAAATGTAGCTCAAATCATTAAAAAAATTAACTTGCAGAAAAATAATTTTTCGTTTTGAATTTTAAATATTATATATAGTTGTAGTTTTAGTATTATATAATCGCTCGAAACGCGTTGACTAGTAAGTATTGTGTAAATATGTATGTATGACATTAGTACATAATATGTATATTGAGTCAACAATATACATATTATGTATATTGAGTCAACGCGTTTCGAGCGATTGCGACGTCAGCACACAGTTTGTATATATATGTACTAAATGGTCCAGTCGATATCGAATTTCATTTTTAGATATGAACTATTGAAATATATACATTATCACATATCTGTTACGATACTATTTACACAATGTACTCTTAACCAATTTACATATCAATTTCGTAACCGCCAAATTGTGCCAATATTAGATATACTTTGGTTTCATATTCATATATACATTGTAAATATGTCATTATTTTACAAATCTTGCTACTTTACGGGCAGCAGCACATTCCTTACTCACTGCAATGACGTTTTAAGCTGTAAAATTACAAGTATGTCTTGTACAATGTTTGTCGAAGCATTGATCCTTCGTCACGAATTCTTTTGATGAGTGCACTCTTCAATTTTTTTTCGAAATATAATATACAATAAACTTTCATAGAGATCATTTTGATAATCATTAACACTAAGATTCTCAATACAATGTACAGTCCAATTCCTAACTTAAGTTAACTGCTTGATAAATATTAATGTACGCAGAACTAGATATATACTTGTTAGAGATGTGACTGTACATTCGTTCATATTTTATTTATTCGATTTGAGCAGATCAACACACGTAAAATTATCATTTTCCCCTGTACACTATGCAATTATTAAAACGATTAACATAAAGGAATAAAAAAAATAAATGCTTACAGATACCTATCTACCATGTGAGAACAATAATATAATCACATGCAAATTGTTTAAAGCTCTAAATATTGCTACACTGATAATATTTTTGCAAATCCTACCAATATTATAGATGGGAAAGTCTATCTGTATATCTGATATGCTTTCACGGCTAAGCCACTAAACCAATTTTGATAAAATTGGCCAAAGAAATAGTTGGAGATCTGGAGTCAAACATAGGCTCCTTTTTTCAAAAATCAACTCCAGACATGTCATTGTATACGCGGGGCAAGATGCGCGCGTCAGCTATAATATTTTTAACTTCCCACTACGTATGTAGATAAGGAAGTTACTGATTTTACCCCGATTATCGAAAATCGAGTTTTCACCAGATGTCCACGCTTTGAGGTCCTAGGAATCTTTTCCGACCATTTTCCCTATGACGTCAATATGTCGGTATGTATGAGTGTGTATGTGTGTGTGTGTGTGTGTGTGTGTGAGTGTGTGTGTGTGTGTGTGTGTGTATGTGTGTATGTAAACATCTCATAACTTTTGAACGGCTGGACCGATCGAAACGCGATTGGTGGCATTCGATTAGATTCCCCTCAACTTATATTTCCTGACAATTTGAACTGATTTGGTCCAGGAGATTTTGAGAAATTTTGGAAAAACACCAAAAAATTTCTGACAAAACAGTATTTTTTTTAATATAACTTCCAGATTTATGTACCGATTGAGTACAAAAACTAATCAGCTCTATTTCTCAAAAAACTACGTCTAATACATAAATTGTATCAAAATCGGTTTATCCGTTTGGGAGTAATTGTTGACGAAAAATTTTGAAAAAGGTCTTTTTTCGACATAGCTTCGAAATTTTCAACCAATCATTTTTTGGTGTTCTACGATATTTTAGTAATAAAAAAAACTACGTCAAATTCTGTTTATAAAATCAAAATCGAATCTAATTCTCAACTAATAACTTTTCAAATATTAAAATTACGTTGGTTTTAGCAAACTTACTTAATTTCTTTTAAATAACTTTCAAGTTAATTCACCGATTGACTTAAAATCTTATCAACTGTTTTCCTTTAAAAACTGCGTCAAATATCGTTAATTTAATCAAAATCGGTCAATTTCTTTGGGATTTATCAATGAATAAAATTAAAAAAAATTTTTTTTTGACATAGCATCGAATTTTTCCAACCTATCGATTATTTAGCTAAAACAATATTTTAAATCTCAAAAATTGCGTTGAATGCCATATAATATTTGTCAATGTATGTAACTGTCAATTGTCATTCTTGTTTAGCTATAAGTCCTGAAGATGCGTTAATACGCGAAACCGGTAGACTTTAAATAATTTCGAAGAATATATATGTAGTGAAACCAGTACAAGTGTTTTATAATTAAAATTAAAATGCAGTTTCACCAAGTGCCGAAGATTAATAGTATAGAACGTATGTATGTATGTATGTAATAACCATGGTCGTACTGTTTATGAAAAATTTGCCTAACCTAACTCCTTTGTCCTTTTACGCATATCAAAATAAAGTAGTATAATATAAATAAAAAACCATTTACTACCAGTTGGACTTAATAATAAAAGGTTTCGTATCACAATACATTTTTTTAAAATAATTTAACAAGTCAGCGAAAGTACACGCAACAAGTACTCCTCATAATTTGTAGTTTTAACATAGTTTTAATATTGTTGTAGATAAATGAAAATTACACTTGTCTTTCTAAAGATACGGTCATGTGATAAATGGATGAATGGAGAGAAAGCTGCGGCTCAGTAATAGTAAAAGATTACATGCCGCCTCTCCCTATTATATTCCTTTGGCCAATTGGCTTAGAGTAGTATAAAAAAATCATAAATATATACATAAAAATCCATTTAGTAAATATATATACACGTTCTTAGAACTCAAGATTATCAGTGTAGCACTACATTCAGCATACGTAACCTATTTCTCGCTCATTCATGTGCAAAGTTAGGGAATGAGTAGCTTCAATAAAGTAGCGTCACTCCATACGCGCTTACAGACAAACTTGGCAAGTATTAATTACTTGCTTTGTATGTATATGTTATAACATGAAACTAACACATTGATGTTATTTTTATAACATTAACATACTTATGTTAAAGTTATAACAATTATAAATTCCTACTATTGGGATTTAAGGTTGACACTGCTTTAATATAGATATATATGTCAGTGGTTCTTAACGTTTAGGAATGATGATATATCACTTTACAAAATATATGTCTTGGCATGGACCACCTAGGCACTATTTGGAATTAATTTACTCGTTTAAAAATGAATAAACTTTTGTTCTGTAGCTTGTTTTTGATATCATAAAAAAGCAAACAAGCAGCTAAGTCTCTTGATGAAAAGAGTTAACCATCGCCTATAGACATCAAAGATGCTAATGGTGCATTGCTAACTTGTGGGAGGTCTAATATCACATGTATAAGTAGTGCCTAAGTGTAATATCACATGCATAAGTGGAGGGTAAGGTAGCCGGTAAGGCTACCTTACCCTCCAAACCGGAACACGACAGTGCCAAGGACTGACGCTATTGCGACAAGAATAGGTAAGGCGGTGGCAGACCCAGGCGAGACAATGCGAACTCTACCACCTAGTAAAACGCTATGAATAACTCACCGCTACAGGACCACCAATTGTGTGTTCCAATGACCACTGGTTAAAAACCACTGCTCTATAATCAAACAAAAATATGTAAATATTCGACCTAGTGCCCGTAGCGCCCGTGCGATCAAAAACACTGCACTATTACACAGCTAACTCAAATGTTTTTACAAAAAAAACTGCTTATACTACATTCTGTAACTATCAAGGCTTTTCTATTATGTAAAATTCAGAGTTATATATCAGCTGCCATGTAACTGCCGTCAATGTATATAAAAAATTGGAATAAAAAACAATGTCTTGTGTTAAAATTTGGAATACTTCATAAACCGGAAAAGATGAAATCTCTCTGTCGAATTCAGTATAACGTAAACGCACTATTAAGTCATAATATATGTATAACGGAATATACTGTTAAACAACTAATAATAAAAATAATATCAGTTTTTGTTATATATGTACAAAACATATCAAAACAATGGGATACTGTAAACACTAATCCTTCTTCTCTTCTGCTATTGTAGGCCAGAGATCAGTTTTGGGCAGGGCACGTGTGAAATTGAGAGCATGCAGGGCCAAGGAAGCTGCTCGAGGAGATGTAATAGGAGAAGGAAGAATTGCACTGGAGACAGGGGGTGGATTGGGAAGAGTTTGTGATCTCGGTCTTAGCTGGATGAACGCTCCGTTTCCATACCGTGCATGTGAGGGAGGCGCATGGTTATGACCGTCACCCGAGGCTACTAGCTTTCCCGATATGAGGCGAACTCTCGCCCTACAACCCATGTGCTTGGAAGAGCAGTAGAAGAACCTGCCGCCCACTTGTGAGTATGTAAAACCTTTTAGCACCAAAATATACTTCCCCTTTTCCGTGGGGATGAACTGCACGTCTGAAATTTAGTCTTTAATTAATAACTGATTTAAATAAATTAACACCGTTTACGTACTTCACATTTCTTGCTCATTATTGTTGTAATTTTTGTTATACACGTAAATTACAATTTTTTATGCTTTTCAAGCAGAGTAGGAACAGTGATATTTTATCAGGGTCGTACAAAAATAAACATTATTTAAAAGTAATAAAGTCCACATAACATTTTGTAATTCAGTTAAGGACAGAAAATAATGATATAATATGAATAGTATTAAAATTACAAAAACAGATTTTTCTATGGCATCCTCGAACATCACCGAACCGATTGTACTTTAAAAAAATTATATTTGCTTAAAAACTGCACAAAAACTGTCTATAACTTAAATACGGTATGTAGTAGCAACAGCTTGGAGGTCTATGCCTATAAAAGATTGTTCTCACTTATCGAGATTTATCTGTAAAAATTTCTGTCAAATATTTTACCAAGTAACGAGATTGAGTATAGAGAACCTGTATAGGCTAAAAATAGTCCTAACATTATAAATTATCAGTCATAATATAAATACTATCGCCAGCATTCTATACCCATGACTTGCCACAGTCACAATACATGTGTGTTCCTAAATGTGAATAAAAACTTGATACCAAAATTGCTGGGGTATAAGAATCAGTTAACCATGACTGACAAAAAATTTAAGATACCAACTCCTCTCCTCAATTGACCTTAATTGACAGTTTTCTAATTATGAACATCTAATACAACGTAACAAATACAAAGCAGCAAACTTCATTGTCAAAGAAGAAATACAATATATGAAATAAAAAATGTTTATTTCAAAATATAGATAAGAACATAATATAACAAAGTTTTTAATGCAAATTATTTTTACACAATTATAAAATTCTCAGTCTGAGACAGTGCACAGAAATCGTTTCAGAGAAACATATAATTTATACTGAAAAGTTTGCGGCATAACGCTAAATATTTTATGTTTCTCAGTTGTTTGGGCAGCAGTTCTGTTGCTTTATTCTGCAAACCGGACCATGACAGCAAGTACCGAAGTTATTGCGGCAGAATAATATTTGTTAGGCGATAGTAACAAACCTGGGCAAGTTATTGCAGAACTCCACCACCGAGTAAATAATATAATAACTGAATATTATTTTTTATTACAGGACTGCAAACAAGCAGATGGCTCTCCTGATGGAAAAACACTTATCGCCTATAGAGACCGTAGTTGGTAATCTAAAAATCCGAAGACGTAAAGCGGAGGTATCAGTAGTCACGATGACAGTGATAGGTTTGGTCAATCATTTGTTTTTTACTAACGTCCTGACAGAAAGGCAGATAACATAGTCTTAAAAGGGCCCCGTACCAGACATCATACGAGTAAATTAACCATCAACTTATATGCTCCTTTAGGTGAAAAGGGTTTTTACATTCGTATGCATAAACAAAATTGAAAAAAGTATTGGCTCTTAAATATTAGGTTAGTTTAAAACACTGACTTTGTATAAACATATACTACCAAATTTTCAAGCCCTAAAGTCGATGTGCTTTATTACATCGAATTCAGGGTTTGGTAAATTCAATTCTCTACGACTACAATTCTGTACGCATCTACGGTTTAACATTTTTTAATCATCGCAAAAGTATTAGCTAATTTTGTTTCTCCTAATGTTTGTACAAACGGAAAATTCTGACAACTTCTTGTTTTCGTCCAGAATCCGGTTTTCGCCATTATACTACTGCCGAAGTGGAAGATTTTATCTACACCGTCTCTTTGTCTGATCGTCTGCTTTTCACGCACATACACATTTAGCCCGAACGAAACAATTTTGTCCCTAAACCGGCATTTTTAAAGACCTTGAACAGTGGATAGAGGTTGGCACCTCATTGACAAATAGCTCCTTATGACGCTGACTATGGGCAAAGGCGACTGTTTTCCATCAATGCTTGTCACTGTAGTGTTACGGTTTGGAGGGTAAGGTAGGCGGTGAGTTTATGCATATGACATTACCATCCCATCCCTTTGGTGTCTGTAAGTGATGGTTTGTCTCTTTCCAACAGAAGAGTCAGCTGCTTGTTTGCAATCATATAATTAACATTTTCTAATTTATAGGCAATGTTATCTATTTCCATTGGGACACCATCAACTAGTTTGCTATCCTACGAGATAAAAAAATATAAAATTATACAGATCCGAGTCGAGAGAACGCTCCCGAGCGACACTTCGTAAACAAGCCTACGTCTTCATCTACGTATTGCACTGAAAAACCTATAAAAGGTGACCGATTGTACTGCATCTTATAATCATTATAAACATCTATGATATTTATGATGATGACTTAGTTTGACGGCTCAGAATTAAGTAAAGTATTGTCTTAAAGTCGTTTCATACCTACATATTTTCATTCAAAATTTAGCAAAATATAATACGATTTAGCACTGATCCTGTGCACTTTTTTAATCAAAGAAAAATTTTACAAGAGTGGATTTGAACCAACAACATCTTGCCTTAAAGCAGAACCACGCTCTGACCACTAACCTATGTACGTATCGCTGGTTCAATCTGGCGAAATTCTCCTTTGATTTGTGATCCATTCCGGCGATTTCACTCATCGCAAGATATACAAAATATGTAATATACTAGTTAACTGAGTTAACCGTTGCAGACACAATTCAATTTTATAATATTCATCAATACTGTTTTTAACTATATATATTTATACTTTGAAATAATGCCCATCTTTAAATACATATCTGGGTGGTGGATGAGTGTGATTAGTATTAACTTTAAGAAACTGTCCATCGTTAATCCTGCGCACTCTCGCCCCACAACCTTGCATCTTCGAAGAACAGAACCAGTGCTGTGTGTAGTTGATCTGTGAGTACGTGTAGCCGTCTAACATTAACAGGAATTTCTTGCCACTTTTCGTCGGTATCATTATTGCTTCCCCGTCATCTAAAACAAATACAATATCATTGTTTTATGTTACCACTAGCTTCCGTCGTATAGCTGCGTAACTGAAGTAGTTGGAGAATATTTTTACAATATAATTTTTGTATTTTTAATTTACAAGTTTTTCAAACACGTTTGTGGATTATTAGAAAAAAAGGTCGCTCGGTTCTCTCTGCTTACTCCGCAAGGGAATTGGCGTGTTAATTTTTTAGAAGTAACAGCTCACGTTTTAATATACAGATCAAGACAGATATCCGGCTATTAAATGTTTGTATTACAGACATTTTATAACCCAATAAGAATAATAGAATTATTGTTTTTAATATAGTTGCATCTCAATTTTTAAAGGAGGTTGACTGAGTAAACCAAGAATAATCACGTTTGAGATCATTGATATAAAAAACCCGTGATACACAATCAGTGTCTCAAAAACGTCCTCTAAAAATGAGCGCAATATTTTAAATTGTGCGCTCATTTCAAATAGAATCTATAGCTTCCTTGCGCAATTGTCGAAACTTGATTTCGAAGAACATTTATTATAAGAATACAATTGATGATTAAAAAATCTGTTTGATTGAGGCTATATTTAAAAGATTAAACTATCTAATGGTACCATTTAATTAAATAAAAGTGCCTTATAATATGAAAAATTAGGAGTTGGAAAATTTTGCTTTCTCGTCAAAAGTTGGTCTAAAGTGGGAACAGTCTCTTAGCCTACCGCGAAAAATAAATTCGTCTTGAATAAAATAGAGAGTAACAAAAACCCTGACCGATACGAAAGGGAAATATATCGTACCTACATAATTTGAAATGATCATATTTATCCTTCAATTTTCCTAAAATTTAGAATAGAACTGGATAATACATCGCGTCAGCCGCGGCGATTCTTAGACGTCGTAGCCACCTATGTGTCGACCTATTCAAACAGAATACACGTGTTCGTAAAAAGCCCGACCTTTTTTTCCATAGCTACCGGCATTTATTTTGAGCGGGGAAAATTTAGCTATAAAAATGCAAAACATAATTACACATCATAATGATCGTAGCTAATAACAGGTAATGATGTATTTGGCGATCGGACTGGTATTGTTAATTATTGCATATTATTAGTTGAAAATGGCATTGATGGACCAACATAGATTTGAAAAATAAACGAGTATTCACTAAACCAAGTAAAAAGGTTGTAAAAGAAATAATATAAAGTTTATTTTCTAAATCATTCCTTTATTTATAGAGTCAAAATATGATTAATACCGTCTTTAACAAAAGCCCACAACCTTGAAATTCAAACAGATATTCAAAATCAATCAATAAAACCTTATTTCTATTATTATCTATTATTTATATATATTATTATTATTATCTATTATTTTAATGTTTGTGTGAGTAAGTAGTTGAATATATATAAAATCTTCATGTAGGTACTCTGATTTATACGATTTTGGTGCCTATGTTTGGTAAATTACAAAAGCTAAAATACATTAATATTAGCTACATCTATCAATGGCTTTAAATCACAATATTTAGTGCCTACTTTTAATTCTGCTAAGTAGGTAATCTGTTTACATATTATGTGACACTTCCATTAATTTTTTAGTATGGAAAGAACTTTAGCACAACATAAACTCATTCATTTAGTCATAATCTACTCTAATACGAATTTTGTTCGTTGTTGAATGCAAAAAAATGAAAACATACCATTTGTCCGTTTTTATCTGTGGTTTTTATATTATAAAATTTGTAAGTATATTTTGTGTTTACTGACATTCGAAAAATTTAATTTTAAATATTAAGAAAACCACAAATACTTAGGTAAAACACTATACTATAATGATGATGATCCCATATACAATAGCAGACAGTATAGCTCTGGAACATCTCGACCGTTACTAAGCATACCTGCTTACCTATACCCGTAACAATAGCGTCAGTGCCTGACATTCTCGTGTTTCAGTTTGAAGGGGAAAGTAGCTATAAAGTTATTTAATTTAAATAGGTATACGAGATAACATCTGTGCCACGCTGTAAGCAAGCTATCATCTGTTTATTTATTACTATACTATAATCTATTTCCATTAGAAGAGCCGTATTATATAAAAAAACACTTATAACTAATGTTATATACACACTTATAAATAAAGTTTAACGGAAAAACTTTAATAAAGGTTTAACGAAAAAAAAATTTTGTAATCAATATAATTTTTTTTCGTTAATTGTTTGGGATTTTTGCGTTTTGTTAGATTTAAACATTGTACCTAATATTTATTGCTTCACAGTGAAATGTTTGCATGAACCCCAATTTTAAGCGTTTTATTTAAGACTATTATAAGCGTTATAATTATTATAATATTTGAAAAGAATATTTCGCTCCGTCTTAAACCCGCTGCGAAAAATAAATCCGTCTTGAATAACAAATTGTGGAGGTTCGTGTATGTGATCCAAGCACATCCGCACCATAGTTTTCAGGCCGTCATTGGATATAACAAGCCGCGCTTTACACTGGGAACTGTGGGTGCAACTCCATACATTTGTTTTGCTTAATTTCTTGTGGCAGTAGAAGGTGTAACCATTCACGATAGCCAAAAATTTTCCCGTTGGTTTTTTCACCCAAGTAACTAGAAACAAATACTTATGGTTACGAATTGAACAAGCTTACTGTAGGCCTTTGAACATATTATAAATAAAATGTAGTATAAAATTGCAAAATCTGAGTTTTCGATATTTATTATTAATAATTCTTAAACTAAAATTTTGAAACTCGGTAAGAGGTGCTGAAAATCAAGTTTTGGATAAACAAGTAAGTATGTCTATTACTAGCCTATGTTAAAAGGTTGTAGGAAAAATAAAATGAGCATTTTTTTCTTAATCATACCTTTATTGATAGTCAAAAATACCGTAAACACCGTTTTTAACAAAAGCACACCTTGACATCCAGAAATTCGAAATCAATTAGTAAAACATCACTTTTTTAAATAGAAGAGGAGACAAACGGAGAGAAGGCTCACATGATGGTGATTACCTACGCTTATAGACAACTGCTCTACCAGGGGTCTTTTAGTTGCGTTGCAGGCCTTTCATAAATGTGGACTTCGGTTTGTATTGGTGGTTATGTATAAAATCTTTATGTACTCTGATTTTATACATAACCACCATTTTGTTTTTTTATATTAGGTTTATATATTAGGTACTAGCTGACCCGGCAACGTTGTTCTAACTTTGTGACTAATTTTTTTTTCCATATTTTCTCACCTTTTAAACCTTCCCTGGACTTCAACAATTATTTTAGCCTTAGCCAAATAGGTTCAGCCGTATTCGAGTTTTAGCGAGACTAACGAACAGCAATTGATTTTTATATATAAGAGAAGAAGATATATAGATATAACTTTAAATGACATCATTTGGCGTCTACATTTTAATTCTGCTAAACCCTCTTGTTACCGGAGTAAAGTAACAAAACCCCTAGAGAGTAACTTTACGCTTTGGCTTGACAGTTACAGAAAGTTGACTTTTAGTGTTGCTGTAAATGTCATAAAAGATATTGCCACGAAATTCACCATGGTGCGTTACAGATGCGTTTCAATCACAGTTAACACAAAAAGTGCAACAGTTGTGCGAGTGGGAAATATAGTATTTTTCGTACTATATTATATGTATATTATAGTACGGATGGGGAGCCTAATTATGAAAGAACCATCAATAATAGTAACCGATAGAGTTTTGTAATTTATGCCCTGTTGTAAAGCATACCTGCCTTACCTACTCCGGTCAGAGTAGCGTCAGTGCTTATCACTTGGAAAGTAAAGTGACCACTAAATTTAAACTTATGTTAATAAATCTTTATCAAGCGGTTATTAACCCGCGATTACCTAAGTCCATTGTAAAGCTATCTGCTATATAAAACAATACATAATTCAAAACTTTTAGAGCAAACATTTTTCGTTAAACATTGTTATAAAATGCAAAATATGATTACAGCATGTTAAAGATCTTTGCATTTTATTAGATACGAGTATTTTAGACATTAAATCTAATATTTATTGCTTGACAATGAAATAAATGTCTGCATGAACCTAATTCTATGCGTTTTACTTAAGACTTATTATATGCGTTATAATTATTATAACATTTGAAAAGAATATTTCGCTCCGTCTTGAACCCGCTGCGAAAGATAAATCCGTCTTGAATAACAAATTGTGGAGGTTCGTGTTGGTGATCCAAACGCATTCGCAATACAGTTTTCAAGCCGTCATTGGATATGACGAGTTTCGCCTTGCACTGCGAACTGTAAGTGCAACTCCATACATTTGTTTTGCTTAATTTCTTGTGACAGTAGAATGTGTAACCATTGACAATAGCCAAAAACTTTCCCGTTGGTTTTTTCACCCAAGTAACTAGAAACAAATAATTTTGATTAGAAAATGCACTAGCGACAAACTATCCAAGAGATAACCACCTATAGACATCAAAGACTGTTAATGGTGCGATGCTATCCGTAAGGTGAGGTGTCACAATGCACACTAGTTATTTTTACATATAAGTTCGCCTCAGTGGTCTAATGGTGGCAGCTTAAGTTTAGACTAACGAGGTCCTAGGGAAGCATCAACTTCGGACATCAATTCCAGGTCGGACAATCCATTCTGAATAAGGTTTCCAGTTTTTTCTGTAAAATATAATTTGCTCAAGTGCTCGATTTGTCGATAGTTGGCCATTTTTCACGTCCTAGGACGGAATACCGTTGGCTAAACGGAGTTCACTACTTCTATCTACCTCTTCCTAGTTATGGGCGTGACGGTATTTATTTTATTTACAATTTTTAAAGAAGACTATGAATAATTTCCCTACGAACCTTACAGCAGCATAATTTTTAGAAATGTTTTATTTCTTTCAACCGAGCGACTCCCAATACAGTAATAGGTTCTGAATTTTTTATTTTTGTTTTTTGGGACGCGGTATCCTTCCGGTGCTATATAGATATGGGAGATTGGAAGCCATTTATCCCAGTTTTACTGCGTTTAAAATATTTGAAATAAAGGAATCACTACATAGTATAAAACAAAGTCGTTTTCTCTGTCCGTCCCTACGTCCTTATGTATGCTTAAAACTTTAAAACTACGCTACGGATTTTGATGCAGTTTTTTTTATAGATTAAATATATTATAGTTTTTTTTATAGATTAAATATATAATAATAGATAGATTGATTCTCAAGGAAGGTTTTAGTATATAAACCTTTCCGATATTTTCACGGGAACAAAAGCTACGCGGGTGAAACCGCGGGCAAGTCGCTAGTATTATATACAACGAATATAATTATTACTAATACTTTATTATTTATCGACGCTATAAATAAATCTATTTAATTTTGGTTGGTCGAGTGTTTAGCGACCCTTACTACGCAATCAACGGGGCTCGGGTTCGATCCCCGACGGGTACAAACATTTTTGTGATGAGCATAAATGTTTGTATTTCCGGGTTTGGGTGTTTATTAAATATATTCTAGTATTTATATATGTATTTCTATGTATTAGTAACTAACACCCATAATGCAAGCAAATAATTTGCTTACTTTGGGATTAGATCAGTAAGTGTATTTTGTCCCCTGAATATTTATATTTATTTATATTTTAATTTTGCTCGTAAATATTTTTTTTTATTTTATTGGTCCCGGCGTCACTTTGCGGAAATCCATTATTAAAATGGTGAAATTCAAAATTAATTAAAAAATAAGACCGGGTGTGCCGCTAGGGTCTTCTTTTTGTCCGGACCATCGGCGAATCTTATCTATTTACTAAACCGACGTCTACCTTTTGAGTACCATCGCGGATGATACATAGAACAGTTCGCGAATAATAGCAAATTTAATTAATTTCACTTTTTTTTCGTAAATAATTGTTCTTTTGTTGCTACCATTTCGAGTTAACTGTGAAAGAGATAGAATGAACACTTGTTTACAACTAAGATTTAACAGATTTATTCAAACTATAATTGTGGTAAGAGTTATGGGGCAATATAACAATATAGCATATTAATTTAGTACAGTTGCAATCACATTACACAGTACATTATTTTTCAACCAAGGAAAAAAGGAGGTTATCAATTTGATGTGTATGTATAAAATAATAATAATAATAATAATTTTTATTGTACAACATGAGGATTAAAGTAGTAATACAATCTAAACAATCTGATACATTTTCACAGTTATCAATTTGATATGTTTGTATGAATGAAATATTATTGGAATTCGATAGTATTTGAGTATGATGATCTATTTAGGCGCCTAAGTACGTGTATTAAATTTCGTAAGTGTATATATATTTGTATGTTTATCCACTAATTTTTAAAGAACTAACAGAACTATCTCGATATATATTTCTTTTTGATTTAAATCAGGTATATTGCGACTCAGCTAATAGTCCAAGTTTCATCAAAATCAGTTCAGTAGTTTTTGAGATATGGGTATAGTTTATATTTGAAATCCTGTAAATTTTTAAATTACAATCATTAAAGATCAATTTTATTAATACTAGTATTGTAAAGAGAAACCGGGATACGTTTAAAACGCATAATTTTTTTTTCCTAATTTACTTTGTCATAATGAATATAGCATAATATGTAGTTTCATTATATAATTTAAGCATAATCTTTTTTTTGCGAAATGTGTTTTAAGCATAACAATCTATTGTACTACATTTAATTCGACTATTGATGATACGCATAATAGTCTTTAGACATTTTTTTATTTTTCCTAATGTTATCTTACCATAAAAACACATGGCATAAGCCCCCCGCCACAAAGAAACAAACACGCAACAAAAGCTATCCAATGCTACAGTTAAAGTAGGTTAGTTAGATTCTCTTTAGATCCCACACCCAGAAATAAGAGCCCCGCGTAGCGGGGCTCCGTCGACTTGGTCCAACCCCCACCGGGAATAATATGCTGCTACAATACACTTTGCTATTTGGTCTTGCTATTTATGCAATGCTGCTACAGTCTGCTATCCACCTATTTCTTACATTTTAATTAGGACTTTTAAGTGTATGCCGTTGATCATTATGTTTTTGTATTGTTATGCTTTCCTCAATGTGTGCCTTTAAACATTATGCTATGTTATCTTTATGCTACATAGGGTTATGCTAGTAAAAGTTATGCGAAAACAGTTATGCGTTTAGTTGTTATGGTAAATTATCATTAGTTGTAAAAACGTGATGCCTACTTAAAATAGTACAAAAATTGTTATGCTACTGCTATATAATGCTAATATAGACCCAGAGAAACCATTTGTATTTTTGTATTTTATTTTATTGTTAAATTTAAAAACCTATCATAAAAATTATTTTACCGTTAGAAAGCTACGCAGGAGTGTCATGGGCTATTTTGACACCCGACTGAGCAAAACGAAGTAATGATTTTGGATCACGCGAACAAAGTCGCGAATAACAACTAGTTTGTTATAAACTAACTGCCCACTCCGGCTTCGCACGGGTGAGATTTTAAAACTTCCCAATCTATTCCTTTTATAGCAACTTTGTCCTAACAATAACGAATTAGAATGAATATTTTCATTTTATTTATTTCATTTGATTCCAAAAAACACAACAAAAAATACTTATCCAGTTAGTTGCATTTATTCTTAAGTTTAGCGTATACATATTATGTTTTAGTGATTCATTTTTATTTATATAGATTTAAAAATTATTTTGAACTAGTAACAAATACCACATCAATTTTTACACTTTTATGTATATACCATCTTTCTTAATATATTCTGGTGGTGGATGATTATGGTTTAAACACGTAAAAGAAATTGAACCATCCTTATTTCGACGAAATCTTGCGTTGCAGTGCTTTGCTTTTGTAGAAGAACAGATCCAGGAGGCGCTATAGTTAATCTGGTAGTAAGTGTACCGCTCTATCATGAGGAGGTGCTTTCCGCTTTTCGTCGGTATTTTAATAATTTCAAGCGCTGAAATATTGCATAGAAAGTTATAGACGGCGCATTTATCAAAAACATTCACATATGGCCATTGATATAAAAAGGGAAGATATGTTACGCTCTAATATCTCAATTGCTAAACCTAAGCTCAATCAGTCGAACGCAAACTACGTTTCTCTCACTTACTTTTGTATTGTACTATCTCACTCTCGCAAACATAGCGAACTAAACAATAACTTAATCTTATTTTCAAACAAATTGTTTTAACCGTACTTACAAATAGAAAGTAATCCCGTGTGTCTTATTTTTTTCTTGAGTGATTATAACACTGGCTGAATATACAAGAAGGTATTTTGATGCGTGTTTAATGGTAAAAACAGTCGGAAAATATAAGTGTATGATATGAGGTCCCGCCCGTGATTGATTGTCACCAAATGTAACTGTATCTACGGACCTAGTTATGTAGGACCAGGCGCTGTGACTAGGTAACGTATCTTTCCTTTTTATATCAATGCATATGGCGCATTTATCAAAAGACATTCAGTCATTCTCTAATCATTTTCCCGTTAGTCCGGGCGCTTTGAATTTGACCTGACCAATGAGCGCGTGCAGTGGTAGAGTTGGTCATATGATTGTACTAACTTAATCACTAATATGTTAAATGTTACACTTTATATGCAACTACTGTAGGCCAGCCTCATACATTCAGGAATCCTTTTATGAATTCTATAAAATGCATACAATTTAAGTTCTCAACAAAAACATTCTTGTTTTTTTCAGATTATGATTTCAATAATGTGCGTTACTCTATACTTTTGACTACGCGAGCACATAATAAACTGAAACCACATTATGAATTCCAACTCCAATTTCAGAGAGGCATTCTGGATGTATGAGTCCAGCCTGTGACCCGTGTGAAACGTGATAATTAGTTTTTTAAAGTTTAGCAACGTCTTGCCCAGTCTTGGTTAACTATTTGGTATTCGTTTATTATATTTAGCTTCAGTGCATGACCCTATTTTGTTTCAATTTTGACGGTAACTTATGCATGTGGTAATTATAGCTCTCCACCTCACAAAAATAAAAACGTACCATTAGCTTTTTTGTGTCAATAAGCGATGGACATATTTTCTCATACGTTTGTTATGCTATGTCGTAAAATTCTACTTTTGAATACGCGTGTTTGTTATCTCAGTGGTCTAGCGGTACTAGTACAATTTTTTATGAAAACCATTTTTTATTACCTATTTGTCTAATAGTTGTGATAAATATGTCCAAAATGTCAATCAAGTTTAATTTTTTTTTTAATGTCGAAAGGGAAGCGCTTGACCACGATCTCGCCTGATGGTAAGCTAAAGTGCGGCCTAAGATGGAACGCGCTTCCCTACAAGGTACCTGCTCACTCTTCTCTTGAAAATCCCCATGTTGTACCCGTCGGGGAACACAGACTCAGGTAGCATATTCCAGTCCCTTGCGGTTCGGATCAAGAATGTCGAATCAAACCGCTTTGTTCGGGTACGTGTAACGTCCACCATATGGCGATGCCTAGTATCCGTGCGCCTCGACGATCGATAGAAAAACGTGGATGGCGGAATTAAGTCGTGCAATTCCGCAGCGTACTCTCCAAAATGTATTCGATAAAAGACCGATAAACTAGCCACTCTGCGGCGATGAGCGAGGCTCTAGAGTTTTTTGCCTACCAGATCATTGTCGTTTATGAGCCTCTTGGTACGCCTCTCTATCGCCTCAAGCGTCTCCAGCTGGTATTTGGCGGATCCATCCCAGAGGTGAGAGCAGTATTCCATGCACGAACGGACTTGTGCTTGATAAAGATTGAGCGACTGTCCCGGACTGAAATACTGTCGCACCTTGGCCAGAATACCAAGCTTTTTTGAGGCAACTTGGGCTTTCGATTCGATGTACGAACCAAAGTTAAGAGTAGGTGTTAAGGTGATACCAAGGAGCTCGAGGTGGTCAGTTATCGGCACGGACACACCCTGAAAAGACGGAGATAGGTGAAATGGACTGCGTTTGACGGAGAATACACACGCCTGGGTCTTAGTAAACTTGACCAGATTGGTATCGCCCCAGTCGGAGACTGCTTGTAAGGACAGGCTAATACGGTCGACCACTTTTACACATTTCTACGTTAAAAATTAACGCTTTTCCTATAGAACTTTTAAGTCATTCTTCAAACAAGCAACAACTCTTTTAATCATTTTTTAATAATACTTATGATAATATAATTTGAAATTGTACTATATTATTATAACATAAATTATATAACCAATATTATATTACACCAAAACTAGAGAATTTACTCGTTTACTGGTTTGACGACAGAGACAAAAGCTTCAATATTGCTAAAAGAAGTCCCGCTTTCTCCTAATGAAGGATTTATTAGGAGTTTAGGAGGATGGTTATGTTCAGTTTGTATGAAGATAATTGTGCCATCTTTTTCGTAACGAAGTCTTGCGCCACATTGCCTGGCTTTTGTGGAAGAGCATATCCATCGAACGCTGTGGTTTATTTGGGAGTACGTGTACCCGTCAATCATGAGCAGATGTTTTCCACGTTTGGTTGGTATTATAAAAATGCCAGCCCCTGAAATATCAAACATTTTTTATATCATAGATTTGTAAGCAAACATATGTTGATGCGGGGCGCGGGATCTGGAAGATAGGACAATCCGCCTCTCTGCCAGGCAAATTCAAAAGGTGAGTAATTGGTAAATTGTGCCACCATCATCGTGACTTAAGTTGCAGAAATCATAAGTTGAGTGTTAAGATTCTTGCAACTTCTCGTCGGAGTACAAGATTACATATTTTTGCCACTACCGCTCTAATGCTCGTAACTTTCGTATTCCAGATTGGATTGGACATCTCGGATTGGTCACATGGATAGTCACCAATTATTAACATTTTTTATAACATAAGATAGCAAACAAGCAGATGGCTCTCCTGAGGGAAAGAGTCAACCACCGCCTAGAGACACCAAAGATGTTAATGGTGCGTTGCTATCTTGTAGTGAGGTTTAATGCCACATACATAAGTTTACCGGCTATCTAAACCTCTAAACCGGAACATGACAATGACAAGCACTGACGCTATTGCGGCAGGAATTAGTAAGGCGATGGTACCAGTCCCAGGCGAGACAATGCAAAACTCTACCAACTAGTGACTCGCATAACCAAACAGCGGCCTTTTATGATGAAAGAAGCCCGGACCAATACAGGGACAAAGACAAACGGAACAAAAATATGTTTAAAATTATACAGTTTAAGCGACGCTTATCTTTTTTCATTAGGAGAGCTAGCTGCTTGTATGCTGTCCTATGATGTTTAAAAAACACACGTTACTCGGTTTGATAAGATATAAGCTTCCAGACATTTAATTTATAAACTGCGTACAGGGCAACAGATTCCTTATTATTTCCAAAAAAATTGTCCACATAAGTTGATCGTTTGATAAAGTAACTGAGTCCTTTATTGCCTGTATTGTAAGTCGTAAACGGTGATGTATAAAAAATAAAAAAAATGTATAGAAAGTATAAAAATATTTCACAAAAAATATAGGAAATTTAATTATCTACAATAAAGACCTTACCATTTTTGGTCTCGTTGCGTACCCTTACGTAGACATAAGCCGAAACGTGTTTTCGCAAAATGGCGGCCAATATTTAAAAATCAGAGGTGTGGAACCTCTGATTTTTAAATATTTTGTGCATTTACATTAAGGCGAGGCACAGGAGACAAATGGAAAAAAACTGGTTTGCGTAACGTTATTTAATAATCACTACATTTTTTGTACTGATTGTTAAATAACGGTTTTACAAAAATTACAAGATATACCTGAAGATGTTATCTAAAGAATGTACTAACTCATTACATGATAGAATGTACTTTACTCGATCATATAAAATTAAGAAAACAGGCTAAAAAATCTCTAAAACGAGTAATTTGTTCATAATATTTCTAATTTTCCACGTGATTTTATATGGTGATATTTAGTTTTAAATACAAAAAAGAATGTACCAAATTTTGGTAATCAGTTGAAGTCCTATATTTATTCATCCGAAAACTAAACCGTTTCCCAGCGGTTTCAGAACATACCGCAACGCCCATTTTCTATAGTATTGGCACACGTCAAAATACCCCACTTCAAGTGCGTTAGACTAAACAAAATAACTCCTGTAATTTACTGCGTTATGGATAAGTGTAGCGGGTTCCTCTCTTGCTTGTATTACTTAAAGCATGTTAGTTAAAAGAAACCAAGTACGAAACGTCTTTTCACAAAATGGCGGCACTTCACCCCTCTAATTTTTAAGTATTTTGTGCATTTACATTCAGTACGTCACTGTACTGAATAAAATACCTCCTGCAATTTAGTGCGTTATAGACAAGTGTAACGGATTCCTCTTTTGCTTGTAGGTATTACTTGAACTCGTGTAAGTTAAAAGAAGCCAAATACCTTTACCACAGTATACTGAAGACTAACAGTAGTCAATCTACATACATGTGATATTCGAGCAACGCACACATAGACACCTTTCACGGACGCGATATCTCGGAATGGTTCGATACAGTTTGTTTCGCACCAGTCGGAGATATCGCGTCCGTGAGAGGTATCTATGTGTGCTATGCTCAAATAATACTTGTATGTAAGATTGACTTCTGGTATCTAAGTATTCTGTGCCTTTACCTATCGATCCAAAATTGTCCGCAACTCACGCATTTAAAACTATAGGTTTGGTAGCTTTATATCGCGGGTAAAACCTACAATAATGGAAGCTTAAAAAGTATATTTCAGAACACTGAAAACCTCATAGAACGAAATTCTATGAGGTTTTTAATCTTCTGAAATAAATATATGAATTGCTTGTGATTTAGGTATCTATACTATGTTATGTAACTATTATAAAGTAAAAAGGCTGTTATATATTACACTATACTTAGCCTATATTTTAAACATATAATCGTAATTATTTAAGAAATATATGCAATAACATAAAATATATTTTAAAGGCTACATTACAGCAGTGTAATCAAACATATTGCAACTACAAAATAATCTTAAGATAATAAAATATATTCATTCTATGTATTCATCTACGTTATTTTTAAACATATTTAAAGTGCAGAACTCTTGCCTTCATTTTTTTATATTATTTGTTGCAACCATAGTGGTTGCAACAAATAATATAAAAAAATGAATGTTTTTCGAACATGATATTATCCGTCTACATCCAACCGACCTTAATTTATTTTAGGTTGGTTGAAGTACCCAGGAAACGTTCCATTACATCTCGACACATGGACAGCCACGTAATATTAACATTGTTTTTAATATCGTAAGACAGCAAGCAAGCAAATAAGTCTCGTGATGAAAACAGTGAAACATCGCCTATAGACAGCAAAGATGTTAATTGTGCGTTGCTATCTTGTGGCGCGATCATGCCACATGTATAAGTTTACCGGCTATCTTACCCTCGAAACCAGAACACGAAAGTGACTAGCTTTGTCTGACGCTATTGCGACAGTAATGGGTAAAGCGGTGGTAGCAGACCTGGTGAGACAATGCAGAACTCTGCCACCTAGGAGCTACGGTAATGGTGACTCGTAATCGTTCACTTCTTACGGATTGCTTGGCAGAACGGCATTTGGTCTATTCTTCAAAGGAGCCCGAACCAACACGGGGAAAGCGGTTAAGAATATAAGTGTAAGTCAACAATGTTGTTAATATTACAACTTATAAGGCACTTATGGTAGGATGGCCATCTCTCCAGCTTTTTTGGGTTGTGTCTGGCCAAATTTTGATATGTCGGGCCTGTTCTGCCTTTGTAAATGGACGAACGAAGTAAGGCTGAATATATTCGGTAAAGAAATAAAGAAAATAATATTCGTTTTTAGGACAAAAAGTTTAGTCTAAATCAAAGCAGAGTTAGCTTTTTTTATTTCAGAAGATGGCAACCCTACTTCGGGGTAGCACTTTAGCCATTAAATTTTTTGCTTTAGACTTTTCACATGTGCTACTAACGGGCTTCAGTCGCTTAAGTGAATGTGTTCCAACACTTAACTACTAATCTACAAACTACAGGTTCACAATTTAAAATATATGCCATTTTTTACAATATACTTTGGTGGGTGATGATTATGGTCGGTGTTTATCCTTTGTATCAATCCATTTTTGTCCCGTCTGACTTTTGCGGTACAGCCCTGCGACTTAGACGAACAAACCCAATGACCGCTGTAGTTTATTTGAGAGTAGGTGTAGAAATCTAGCATTAGAAGGTGTTTTTTTCTTCCAGGTATAAAAATTCCTCTGTGAATATCTGTAAGAATTCATATTTTTATTTAAAACATGAAATAAGTAACTTCACGCCGGTTCCCTTTTGGAGAAGGCAGAGTATACCGTAAGCCTATAAGCTTTCCTGTTCACTATGATTCACCGGTTTCACAAGAACATAAAACTGTTTTAAATAAATCAATTAATAGGTTTTAACGGCGTCGATATACATATCCAAAACATATCGCCTCAATTGTCTATTGGCTTTTAGTATAGACGCATGAGCTCCGAATTTCGGGTAGGGAAATTCGTTCTAAATATTTTATTTTCACTTCTTCTGAAAAAGCATAACTTGCCCGAAACAAGATATATTTTTAAATTGTAGATAAGTTAGCCACTTGTCATATGATTTTATATCATTGGATAATCTTAGTCGCAATCACTACCTACCTTCTCAGAGACTCATTTTATCAATTTAAAATTAATTTCATTTGTTAGTTTTTCGACTTAGGTGAGAAACTCAAATACACAAGTAGTCTACTGTATTCCGCACCACATGAATCGATCATGAGTCTATTTAGCAGAATGGAAAATCACTAAACAACATGGACAATAATTGAGTAATTTTCCAAGTTATTTAGTAATTCAATAAGTTGTTGTTTAGTCATTTAACTTTTCAAAGATACTAAAAATTCAAGGTCGAACTTATCATTAACAACGGTAGGTACTAAATATTAAATTTAAATGAACGGGAAAATAATTTTTTTATGATTTTTTATTAAGCAAATATCTAAATACAAAAAGATTATACTGACTGGTTCTTAGGAACATAGCTTTAATCACAACCTCCTTTTTTCTAAACATAAAATACCAAGATTCACGATACATTCAGGTATAATATGTAAAGTAATTTGATAGTAATATTTATTTATTTTTTCTTAAAAGCAAATATGTTTTAATATATTTTATATTGTCCATCATCGGCTCTTGGTAAAACTCTTACTCTTATGGATGCTAAATCTTTTAAGTGATGACGCCAAGGAGTAGGTTGAATAGCCAGGTCGAAAAAAAGGAAGATATTAAAGTTCATAAACTATTACTAAATATCACATGGGCAAAAAAATATTTATTTTCCTTTTTTTTAGAAATTATTTTCCTTCATGAAGTCAACATCAAAGAGTTGAAATATTCTATAAATAAAAAGTATCAAAAATGCTTTACATAACGAATTGTACCGAATCATTTTAACACTTGCTGCAAGCAACCGACAAAAGATATCTTCCAATAATTCATCGGTCCTCTGACAAAACTAGCTACTAACTACAAAGCTGCAACTTCTGTATATATTGTCAATTATTTTAGAATGACAAAAGGCACACGCTTTGAACACATTATATACGTATAAGAAATAACACGAGGTTGTACAAACAGTCCTAACAGATCCACTATTTGCTTATTAATGTGACGTAGAACAATGGATGTTTAATTTTTAGTACCATTTGCCGCAACTAAAACTTTACAAAATACAAAAGCTTAGTGTGTAATAAAAAGACAGTGGAAGATTCTATACCTACGTTAGAGGACTTAAGGAACTATAAATGGAAATGTATATCACACGATCGCAAACAAGCAGATTATATTAAACGAGATGCGGTAGTGATGGAATGCTTCCTTACTTGATGGTAAAACTATGGCAAAATATGGCACTATTGGCAAGCAACGTTATTATTACTAACTAGCTGAACCGGCGAACTTCATACCGCCTTAGAACAGATTTAAAATTAATAAATCTTTGAAAGTTACGAACTGTTTCTATAGGAAAATAAAAGGGTTTTTATTATTATTTTCTTCGCAATTTTTGCATTTTTTTTCTCTTCAAGTTCAACTTCAAGGAATATCTATATAAATCAATTGATGTTCGTTAATCTCGCTAAAACTCGAGAACGACTGAACCGATTTAGCTAATTTTGGTTTTGAATTAATTGTTGAAGTCCAGGGAAGGTTTAAAAGGTGAGAAAATATAGAAAAAGATAAAAGGCAGAACAACGTTTGCTAGAACGATGTCAGCTAGAAATAGCTGGATTTCTTCAGCCGTTCTCAAATATGTGCTTAATGTGTTCATTTAGCGTTCATTTTATTTATATAGATGAATATCATAAACTAATGATCGAGAACCACAGAGCAAATATCCACCCCAGGATATTTGCTCGCTGTCGAGAACTAAGTAAGCCAAAGGATTCATTTAAACTCTCTTCCACAACCTTTACGGAACAATGGCATTATGACTCTTAGGGTCAATTGCACTAACATTATTTTAGCTTAGGAAAATCCTAAAGAGTATGCCGTCACTTCCTGACTTAAATGAAAAGAATGTGACAGCATGTCTCTAAAGACCGGCCTAAGTTAAGACAAGGTTGGTGCAATTAGCCATTATTGTCCTTAAAACTACATTTTGATTATTACCTTTTTTTAAATTAATTGAAATCACTTGATAGTAAACAAATAATAACACATTAATAAAAGTAATACCATTCATAAATATTCATGTAAGAAGATATACTCGCATCATGATTATACTGCGTTCGTATATCGTGTACACGCCGAGAAGCTGTCACTGCACCTCTCTCTCTAAATAATGGATTTCTATTAACTAGTTTAATCGTTAGAACACTGATGAAGTGCAATCTCCAGGTCATAAAACGAAAACTGTCGACCTTCCAACTTAAACACATGGTGCACCACACCTGAACAGAGACATTTTATAAATAAAATTTTCAAAACACACATTTTAATTATGATTCAACAGCCAACACGGGTACTGTTCTCCTGATACTTAAGACGCTGTCAACACCAAAAGCGCGCACTCTGTCTATATCTATCAGAGTAAACGAGAGACCACTGTCAGTGCAACTCATGAAGCTGTGTACTTCATGGTGTAAGTGAGCGGCCAGGACTTATAATAATTAAATATAGAAATAAAAAAGTGTAGATTATCTGTTAAATATGATTCGCTAGCGGTTTAGGTATGAATGTGATATTTCATGTTTTTAATTGCAGACCCGTACGTCAAAAAATAAAAATATGGAACCGTTTAATGATGATTTTAAGAACAATCTTTGCGATTATTTTCTACTGACCCAATTTTGTTCAATTATGTATCGAGTCCGTCCGCGATCTTTGACATTATAATGAATATTAACATTTTTTTTGTAATGTGCTATAACAAATAGTTTTTCTTAAAAAACCGCTTAAAAAACATCAATTTCAACAAATTAGTCTTGTCAGCCTCTTAACGAAACTGGGGAAATAATGCTTGTCCAGAGCTCACTACTCCACGTCAACGGACAAAGATAGTCAAAGCAATTTGTTCCTCCTTAATTGCGGTTACCAAATCGGCTTCGCTTACATAAAAATTCTTAGTTAATTTTTTACATTATTAAAAGGTTGATTTTTATATCATAGGGTAACAAACAAGTCGATGAGTCTACTTATGGAAAGAGACGGCCATCCTCTCTAGACACAAAAGATGTTAATGATGCGCTGTCGTCTGTGTGGTGGGATGGTAATATCACATGCATAAGTTTACCAACTAACTTACCCTCCAAACCAACCAAGACAGTATTGCGGGAGGTATAGGTTAGGCAGTGTTACCACACTCAAGTGAGCCGTTGAAGAACTCTACCACCTCGTCGTAATAATTACTCCGCCCCTCTTAACTAAAATTTCATAGATACCAAAGTGTTTGTGTAACGAGTATGTATGTGTTGCCGTTTGCATTACGCTCTATGATGGATCCTGACTGTGATAGGCTCTACCATTACGACGTCAGGATCATTGTTAGCAACGTGTGACAAAACAAGCTCTGTAATTCGTGTATTAACGGATTAATGGATGAATATTTTTATTTCTAAGTATACATAAATATATAAGTATTACACATCGCCCATTTCCTACAAGATCGACACATCTCAAAATTGAATCATGATAATGAGAACACAATGGTAGTGTCTCGCATAGCCAATCGTTCACCTATGACGAACTGCCCAGCAGAACGACAGGTGATTAATTTTTCAAAGGTGACCCTGACCAACACATAGGGGGTTTTCAAAGAGTATAAGTAAATAGTAATTATTTAATAATTTTATCTCTTCCATAGTTAAGAAAAACTAATATACGTAGGGTTTTTCTAAAGCAACGGCCTTTTTTGTAAACTCTAAAAGTTTTTTTTATAATCCCGTACGATCTGCTTGTAAATCAGGGCTTATTCTGACTATTTCCCTGCTTATATCAAGTATAAGTAAAAATAATGAATGTGAGTTTTACCATCAACATAACACTCTAAGATTAAGCTGAAACTGTGATAAGAACTCAGTTTCAGGTCCATAATGAAATAAAATAACATTAAAATATAACAATATATTTTATTCTTACGAATGGCGACAACAATAATTTAATTAATAAGCCTTCATGCATGGAATGCGAGTATTATATTTGTATATCACAACATTATTTTAAGAAGCCAAGGTAGAGCATAACAAATAATATTCTACGCCAAGGAATCAATTCGGATTTTTTTAGCTAGATATAGGCAATACATATAAGTGATTTTCACATAATTATAAGTCGAACTGTTTGAGCATTCAGTTGTACTGATATTCTTTCAGGTCGATTCTTACAAGAAAATATTTATAACACCGTTGTTAATATTTTAAGACAATAATTAATTTATCTTATTTCTAAATATAACTTTTATTGTTAAGACAGAAAATCATGTAGCGTAGGAGGTTATCAGTTATCAATTATAGGTAACATTAGTCCAGGCGATGCGACCAGCACGAGACCGCGTCTGCCGAAATATCGAAGTTATACAAATAACATGCGCTGAATAATAAAAAACAATGCTTCTCCACGTGGCTCTATTTCTCCGCGTAACTTTCGTGGCGCATGTATAACCCGATAGCAGTTTAAAATCGAGGAAGTTCAGAGATCAAGGTTTTTTAAATTAATAGCAACATCTTATAATTAATATAGAAAAACAAGTACCTATCATAACTACCGTCCTTTTACGGAATGACGAATAGTAGGCAAAGGACTGCCTATATATAAATAACAATTATTTATGTCTGATGATATATTTATATAAAGAGTTATATATTATGTATATTTATATGTTGAGTAGCATGCTTATAAAGCATACGCGTTCTTTACTTTTTTGTATTAAAAGCTAAATTATTAGGACGGTGTTCTATTATTTGCCTTTTAGTTGATTTTTTTTAATATCTACACTTAAAATACAATATATATTTTTAAATTAAATAAGACCAAAGCTTAAGCAGTTACATTTTAACGTCTATCATATATTAAAAAAGTAAACGTATATTAGTATTTAACATCAATTTACAAACGTTGCATTTTTAAAAAACAATCTAAAGACGTTAGTATTACCATTTTACTCGTTACTTCTAATCGTCCATTTAATTTTCAATCTAATATAAGGTTAAGAAAATTTGTGTGTTTACATACTAAAATTAAAGATTTAAGATTTTTATTAAACACTTTACCATATAACAAAACTAGCATGTAGTTGGTAAACAACTACTATATTTGCAGTCGTTTACCCCCACCCCGAAATTTGAATTATATTATGATTACAAAACAATCACTTGTGAAACAGTACAAGTGCATTTACATTATTACAAATGGAATTTCACCAAGTGCCGGAGATAAAAAGTATAAAATATTAATAAATAATTATTACTTCCCATATAAAATATTTGTACTAATATTATGTTCAAATTAAATCAAAGCTTCATAAAATTTCAAGAAATCACACTTTAATACAGACGGGTTATTAATCACTACTTTAAACAATATGGTGGTGGCCTGAACGCAATCAATGATATTTTAATTAAATATCATATATACATATGTCCTCGTAAAACTGTAAATACCGTTAGGTTATAATCTACCGTAGAAATATAAAAAAAAATTGCTAACAGAACTATCTGAAACTAAAGGTTTTTAGAGTTTTATGGTGACATATGTACAATCTTCATATCTCTCTTAATTAATTATAGATATATAATTTAACAATGGTTGAGCGATAATATGAGCACCTTTTTTAACTTACCTTATCCCTTTTATTAGTGATATATAAATAAACTAATTATATTTTGTTCTTATACATATTAATAGGTTTGATGTTGACACTAGCAAAAACTACAAGCACAGGAAAGCCCAAAAGCCTTCAGATTATACCTGATTTTTTCAATTTTATCAGATATACAACACAAAGACATACAAAAATAGCACGCCCCAACATTTTCTAACAATTTTTTCCTCGAATTACCAAAATTTTGTCCTTACATCTGTTTCTAAAATAATTCAATAGTGAGTCACCTCATCATCGCTATATTTTTTTACCTTGACAAAAATCTATAAGTTTACATAAATAGTATTATTTGTATACACAAAATTATGTAAAATATGCGTCGTAATGCTTATTACTTTTAAACAGAATAGCAAACAAGCTGACAGTTAAGAACAGAAAGAGATAACCATTAGATATAAATGTTACTAATGCCAAACCCGGGTCACAAGTTGCAGAACTACGTTCTTTCAATTGGTAGGTACGTTACACTAGTTTTCTCTTTTATCCGAAACTAAGCAATAAGGCGGTGTGTTAATCTACAATAAAAGATAAATGAACATGTTCCTGTAAAATAATTTTCAGTTGTAACAGGTTTCAAAATTCATAGCGTTTTGTGACTTTTAATGAGAAAAATAATTTCAAAATTGATATTCGCAACCAAAGACCTACAAAAAAATATTTTTGTAGGTCTTTGTTTGCAACGTCCCTGTATTCCGAAGCAAAATCAGTTCGTCTTTTCAGTCGACAAAAAAAGTACTGCTATAAATGATTATGATGACCGTAAGTTCTGACAATTTCTCCATCAATCGTCGTCACCGTCGCGATGCACTGTAGGCGTCTCTTCTTACCACACACCCATCTTATTTTGGGGCCGACAGACCTCTCCCTGATGAAGTTTGCACCGTTATATATAAGCATGGGGTTTCCACGTCTCGATGTCACAAAAACTGTACCTGTAAGTTTATTCCACGCAACAGTTACCCGTTATTTTTCCAAACACCTAAGTTTAACAGAATCAATATTAGAAATTCTGCTTGTTTCTTACGCTTTCACGGCAAAACAACAGAATCAATTTTAATGAAATTTGCCGAGGAGATTGTTAAAGATCCGGGGCTAACATAGGTTATTTATTTTTAAATCGATTGGCCTGAAAAAATTGTATGAAATTTCTTACATTAATGACCTGCATATTAATCGCGGGCGAAGTCAGGATTAGTATAAAAATAAAAGTTTCGATATTATTGTAATACAACAGTGACAAACATTGACGTTATACGCGCAGAAATAGGATAGGATTTTATCGACCGGTTTCGCTTTTTAAAGCATCTTCAGGACGTAAAACTGTCCTGTCCTGAAGATGCTTTAAAAATCGAAACCGGTCGATAAAATTAAATAATTAAGTGTATAATAATAGTGAAATAAAACTACAAGTGCGTGATAAACTAGTTTCAACTATAAATAATGGAGTTTCACCAAGTGCCAACGATTGAATGTGTAAAATCTTATAATGTTTATATTACTTGCTAGTTTTCCAGACAAACATTGCACCGCCTTAGAATTAATAAATGCTATGTTATTAATTGCGTTACACAGTTTGTAAAGTAAACCCTGTCGGATAATTAAAGATGTTATTTGGTACCGTAATACGGTTACACCTGTGTAATTATTTTATGGATATTAATTAATTAGTTTTCCCGATAAAAAAGTAATATTAAATGGTATTTTCATAGATTAAGTATGATAACACTTACAAATAAGTAAATTCTATTATCAAAGGAATCCGCGCAAGTCGGATGCTAGCGAAGGATACGCAGCGCGTGTGCGGCGTGTTTAATGTTCGTTTATAAAAAGCCGAAAAACGAACACCGTGCGAAGGCGCGGTGTTTGTGCGAAAGCCGCCAAAGCGAAACAATGAAACAAACAGCGACAAGGTGATGTCATTTTTAAAATATTTGATTAATTCTAGGGAGATACAAGTAAAAATACGAATATTAAAAAAACTATATCTTTTTTATTTTCAGAAATAAAGTCATTTTAATATTTTTTTCAGTAATTCCTTTAACCAACCTATATGCCTCTTACGGATCGGACAGGGTTTTTTTACACACCGTATAGTATGCAATAGCAACTGTCATAAAAAATAAACGACATTAGAGGTTACATAAACATTTTTAATTATTTTAATATTTTAATAGTAACCGTGTTATTCGGGGCGAAAACAATCATCTCATCAACATCAACTTCACACCCAAAGAGAGGCATGTGGCTAGCGAGCCGCACGTTGCCGACCCCTAGTCTAGGCCTTTAATCAAAGTATTGAACATCGGACTTCCTATTGGACAACTTGTAAGATCACTTCTTACGCAAAAGCTAAATGTGTCACTACCATTGTAATCACTAGATCGTTACATTGAATCACCAACTAATTACAATAGTCGTCAAATGTTCCCAATGCGAAGTGATCCCAAAATTCACTTGAAGGCGTTACCGCGTAGCTGCCAACATATTCCTGTCACCATAGTGTCAGTGTTTGTCATTATCGTGTCGGATATGAAGTGTTAAGTAGACGGTAAACTTGCGCATGAAGTTTAAATCATCGCTACACTGATAAAAACATATATGTGACAGTTGACCTTTACCCTTTTGGGGTTCTTGTAAAATATTCTTTTTTTTAAATATATGTTATAAGATAGCATAACAAGCAGATGGGTCTCCTGATGGAAAGAGTCAACTATCGCCTACAGACACCAAAGGTGTTAATGGTACGTTGCTATCTTGTGGCGAGGTCTAAAGCCACATGCATAAGTTTACCGGCTACCTTACCCTCCAAACCGGAACACGACAGTGACAAGCACCTGACGCTATTGCGGCAGGAATAGATAAAGCGGTGGTACTTGCCCGTGCAAGACAATGCAGAACTCTACCACCTAGTGGTCACGATGGTAGTAACTCGTATAGCCAATCGGTCGCCTTTTGCGACCTGCCTGGCAGAACAGCAGTTGGCCTATTCTTCAAAGGAGCCCGGGACCAACACGAATTATTATAATATTCTGCTCCTGCTTCCTTCAAATCCAAAGACAAAATCTTTCGTATTTATATAAAATACCTAAATATATATTATTATGCTTCATCACGATTGATCGGTTTGTCGGTTGACAAGATGGTGGTCATATATTTCTGATTGCAATTAGTTTAATTTACCGGCTACCTTACTAACCGGAACACGAACGGAAAAGCACTGACGCTATTGGGACAGTAAGGCGGTGGTATCAGACCCGGGCGAGACGTAGCAAAATTCTGACAGCTAGTTAGTACTTACATTTTTATTCAACAATTTTACTTCGGCCAATAGGAAAAGATGGCATTATTAACACCAGAGTGTAAGGTAGCCACTAAACGTTGCCTAATTCCATTATTATCCAAAGATTAGAATGAAATGAATCCCATTATTATCCAGACTTGAATGAAATGAATCCCATTATTATCCAGACTTAAATGAAATGAATCCCATTATTATGTTAAACTTGACTTGAATGAAATGAATGAGCTCGTTGAATGAAACAAAAACGGAAAAGCGGCTTCCTAGCATACTACGAAATAATGCGTTTAGTTCGATGCAATTTAGTTGGTAGCTCAGAGTCCAGACGATGGCGAATGAAACAGCAACAAATATCCTCATTTATGGCACTTGATTCTCTCTGTCTAACCTGTAAGAAATTTAGGGTAAAGAATTACATGCAATAAATAATACGGATCCAAAATATATCTAAAAGACGCTGGAACTTGCAATGCCTTGTTATCATTATGTTTTGATAAGATAGCAAAAAATAGATGACTCTCCTCATGGAGACACAACCATCGCCTATAGACATCAAAGATGTTAATGATGCGTCAATACTTATCATCAAGTCATGTTTCAGTTTGGAACTGAAACACGACAATAACAAGCATTGAGGCTATTAAGGCAGGAATAGTAAGAATACTAGGTAAGGCGGTGGTATAAAATACCCGGGTGAGATGTTGCGGAATTTACCACCCAGTAGTCACGATGGTAGTGACACATTAGGCAATCGTTCATCTTCTAGGAACTGCCTGAAAGAATGGCAGATTGGCAGAAAAAGGGTCTGGACCACCACGGGGATGTTAACTGGTTTGTTCATCTAGTGGTTACCTCATTTGGATGTCAGTTATGAGGTCCTGAGGGCAAAAGTCGTAATTTTTTAGAAGTTGTAGCAGTTCGCCGTGTTGGTCCCGGCCTCCTTTGTAGAATAGGCCAACTGCCGTTCTGCCAGGCAAGTTGTAAAAGGCGACCGATTGGCTATCGAGTCACTACCATCGTGGCTACTAGGTGGTAGAGTTCTGCATTGTCTCGCACGGGTCTGGTACCACCGCCTTACCTATTCCTGCCGCAATAGCGTCAGTACTTGTCACTGTCGTGTTCAGTCTAATCAGTATTTTTTTTTATATGATGCGATATCAAACAAGCAGATGGGTTTCCAACCATCGCCTATAGACACCAAAGATGTTAATGGTGCGTTGCTATTTTATGGCGAGGTCTAATGCCACATGCATAAGTTTACCGCCTACCTTTCTCTCCAAACCGGAACACGACAGTGAAAATCACTGACGTTATTGCAGCAGGAATAGGTAAGGCGGTGGTACTAGACCCAGGCGAGACAATGCAGAACTCCTCTCCTAAATTGACCTTGACAGTTTTCTAATTACGAATGTCTAATACAACGAAACAAATACAAACCAACAAACTTCATTGTCAAAGAAAAAATACAATATATGAAATATTTTTTTTTATTTCAAAATATAGATAAGAACATAATATAACAAAGTTTTTAATGCAAATTATTTTTACACAATTATAAAATTCTCAGTCTGAGACAGTGCACAGAAATCGTTTGAGAGAAACATGTAATTATACGAAAAAGTTTTCGGCATAACGCTAAACATTTTGCATTTCTCAGTTGCTTGGGCAGCAGTTCTGTTGCTTTACTGCACCTTCCCTTCCCCGTGTTGGTCCCGGGCTCCTTTGAAGAATAGGCAAACTGCCGTTCTGCCAGGCAGGTCGTAAAAGCCGACTGAGTGGCTATGCGCGTCACTACCATCGTGGCTACTAGGTGGTAGAGTTCTGCATCGGCTCAACCGGGTCTGGTACCACCGCCTTACCTATTCCTGCAGCAATAGCGTCAGTGCTGGTCACTGTCCTGTTCCGGTTTGGAGGGTAAGGTAGCCGGTAAACTTATGCATGTGGCATTAGACCTCGCCACAAGATAGCAACGCACCATTAACATCTTTGGTGTCTATGGGCGATTGTTGACTCTTTCCATCAGGAGACCCATCTGCTTGTTTACTATCTTATGATATAAAAAAAACACGTATGATTACGACCAAGTTCACTCTAAGAGAACCAGCGTGATGATACTTATTTTGTTTAAAACACATCAAATAAAAGACAAATTAGAAAAACACAATATAATAAATAAATAATTTTGGAATGTGTCATATTTTGCTTTGAATATCATAATATTTCTTGTATATACCAAAAAAAAACAGTTTTTTTTTTCAATTCGAAGCTTCAAAAGCTATTAGTTACGGGATCGCAGGTTAAGAAGTTAAGAAAATACAAATTTATTGATAAAATATTCAGAAATAAAAAACATATGGACTGGGTGAAAAGAAAACGTAAATCCAATTAGTGCTAAACTGAATACAAAAAGTATAGGATACAACGAATTAATGGGGAAAATGAAAAAAGTAATAATCAAGTTATTGTGCGATATTTTGAGCAATTAGTCGATTAAAGTGTATAATTTAAGTACATGCAATGAATTTTAAAATAATTTTTAATACATATTTTTTAAAACTTCAACATTTAACCACTGGAACTGACAGAATATCCCGACACTTTTCTCAATATCACAATATAAGTGATGTGATAAACGTGTCGAGGTATATAATAATTAATTCTATTATCAGTATTATAACCTTATAACATAACATTATGAAAGCAATTTATAAAAAGTAGCAGCGATTTCAGCCCGCTGCATTATTAGTTTTTTGATAAATCTCATATGGGGACTGTATTTTTGCGGTATAAAAAGTATACTATTAGTAAGTATTCAAATTTTATCTCTAAATCTTCGTCGAGATCCGTTTTGACGAGACGAGAACAAACAGCCATCCGTTAAGACTTTTATATTTATATTACGAAGATAATTCGGACAATAATTTTAACTTTTTATTAAAAATTACGATATAGTATTAAAGCTCGGTCTTAAGTCTGTACGTAACATTACATACAACTTACTTCATTTTAAACAAGTCTAATATTTATTATGACCAATATAAACTCAGAAAAATTGCAATAACCATTTCAAGCTCCTGTATGGAGTCAAGAAAGTTGCCACCATTAAAATTTAAAAATATATAAGACTACAACTGAAGGAATCACATTTGAAAAAGTAGAGTATTCTTTCTGATTATTAAATTGCTCATCCTTTTAGGAAGACGAATTAAGAAGGTTGTAATACCTCCTGAAGCGTCCCAAGCTAACGCTTAAAATTTCTTCACGTTATTTGTCAGCATAATACTGTCTAAATTAGTACTTTTAAATATGATTATGAAAACCCGAAGTCTTAATTATTGTCCCGTCTAAAGTTGTCACGGTCGCAGTGCACTGCCACCACCTTTTCTTCCCGCAAACCCACCTCACTTTCTCACCAAACACTCTATCCCTTGTGAAATTGCAACCATTATAAATTACCATAGGATTCCCTCTTCTTGAAATAACAATTCTAACATCTGAAAACATTATGTACAAAATAGTTAGTTTTCAAAATAAGTCAAGTAAAACGCAAGTTATTAGAGTATGCACGTATGTTTATAACCTTCTGCTATGTATTATTCCTAATGCAATATTTTATCATTTATTGAAACGCGGTTGATGGCATTGGCTGTATTTCGCTCAACTTAGATTTACTGAAAATTTCAACCAAATCGGCGAAAAGCGAATTTTTTTATATAACTTTCAAATTAATGTGTCGATATAGTACAAAATCTAATAAGCTCTTTTCCTCATAAAACTACGTCCAATGTATAGATGGCATTAAAATCGGTTCATCCATTCAGGAATCATCATTGACGAAATTTTTTTTAAGTTTCGACATAAATTCGAGATTTTTTAACTAATATTTTTTTCGGCCTTCTACAATTTTTTGTACTTAAAAAACTACATCAAACACAGTTTCAAAAGTTAAAATCGAACCAAGTTTTTAAAAGTTACAGCCTTTCAAATATTAATATGTTGTTGTTTACAGCAAACTCACTTAATATTTATTAAGTAACTCATGCTAATATATGTACTGATTGACTCGAAAATCTTATCAGCTTTTTTTTTCTACAAAACTGCGTCATAAACAATAAATTAAATGAAAATACGCCGATTTATTTAGGATTTATAAATTACGAAAATTTTTGAAAAAATGTTTTTGACATTACATTGACATTTTTAGGGCTCCGTACCTATAAGGTAAAACGGAACCCTATCCTACGGAATGGTAAGCCTCCGCTGTCTATCTGTCTGTCTGTCACCAGACTGTATCTCATAAACCGTGATAGCTAGAAAGCTGAAATTTTTCCAAATTATACATTTCCGTTGCCGCTATAACAACAACAAACAACAAGTACTAAGAATAAAAAAAATGAAAATATTAAGGGGACCCCCCTTAATATTTTACATACAATAAACGTGTTTTTTCTTCGTTTTTTTTTTTTGCTATGATGGTACAGAACCCTTCGTGCGCGAGTCCGACTCACTTGGCTTGTTTTTACTCAGCCTATAGAATATGTAGATAAGAAAACATTTAGAGCTCGAAAATTGGGTTGAATATCATTCAAAATTTCGCAATCGATCATCGTTTCCAAAGTATACTGCTTTTCAAAAATAAAATCGCCGTAATCTATAACAAAATTTAGATTATTGAATTCTGGAAAAATCTATGCTTAGATATAGTAAGTATGATATAAAAAAAACCTGACGTTGTGAATGTTTATCTGGCATCTAAGTTGTCGGTCTTAAATGCAATATTAGTAATAATAACACATTTTCACTTAAACGCTAAAAACCTAAAGGAAACAGAAAAAAACTGCACGAAATGTACAAATAATCTTAAAACAAAATTTCAAAATATAGTTTTTAAATGTTACTAGCTGTTGCCAGCAACTTCGTCCGCGCGGACTTCGTTTACTCCGCACAGCCGTCCCCCGTAGGTGATTGATATACGTAGCCTATATGTTGACCCGACCTGTTAGTAATATTCATGCAAAATTTGAAGTAAATCCATTCAGTACTTTTTGAGTTTACCCCGGACATACATACAGACAAACAGACAAAAAATCTAAAAACTATATTTTTGGCTTCGATATCGATTGTAGATCACGCCCCGAGTATTCTTTAAAAAAATATTCAATGTACAGTTTTGACTTTCCTACGATTTTATTATATGTATAGATATTCGTTCAACATTAACTCAACAATACATGTGCCAGTATTAGCGATTGAGGTTGAGGTCTAAATCGAATTATAGTATTTGCTATATTTTTTTCAGTTTTACTAGAATACAAATTGCGAAGACTGTATATGTGCCCTATTTGTCTATATGTTGGCAGAGAGATTAATAACAAAACATAGAACTCTTTGCACGTTGGCCATCAATTACATTATGGAACTTATAGTGTTAGCTCATTGGTTGCGCTAGATGCAAATCATACATCTTCGAAAATATAGACGCGAAGCATTTAGTTACCCATCCTATCCTGCTAATCCTACCTCCTACTAATATTATAAATGTGAAAGTTTGGATGTCTTTATGTTTGTTACTCTTTTCCACAAAAACGGTCGAACCGATTCAGATGAAATTTGGCACATATATAGATGACAAGTTATAGAATAAGTCATTCGATACTTTTTATCCCGAAAAAATAAGGTGTTCCTGTGGAATTACCGAAAAACTTTTATGATTCAGCCTGCCGCAGTTAGTACTAACATAAATGCGCAAGTCTGTTTGTCTGTCCGTCTGTTTCGCTTTCACGGCCAAACCGCTAAGCCAATTTTGATAAACTTTGGCAAGGAGATAGTTGAAGACCCGGGATCTAACAAAAGCTAATTTTTTTTTTCTAAAATCAACCTCATGATGGGCTAAAATATAGGACTCGTTAGACATAAAGGCGAAGTTGCGCGGGTCAGCTACTATTAAAGCAGTTACTTAGAAAACGACATGAAGTAAATTTCCCCTACAAGCTTTAAACGTTAATAGTGCTGCCATCTCGCGTAAAAGCCAAAACGTAAAATCAAGGGTCTCATAACTCGGGGTGAAGTGTTATGGCACAAAAGTACCACTTAAAAACGTCCATTTCGATGGCGCCACTTTCTATTTGTTGCATTTACAGAGCGTTTACTTTGCTTCTTAACTGCATTTAGAGCTTAGTTAATATCTCTATGACGATATTGATATTACACGAACTTGTAAAATGTTCAATCACGATATAATACGATTAATTTTTAACAATACCCAACCAAAGTTATATATGAAATCATATGAAGAAGGAAGTGATGTACTATATTGATATTTTTGTTAATAACATAGGATAGTAAACAATTAAATGGTTTGCTGATGATAGTCAACAACGATAATAATGGCGTGTTGCCATCGTGTTGTTGTAAGAATACAATGCCACATGCATAAGTTTTTTCTATATTATAAGATAGCAAACAAGAAGATAGCTCTGCTGATGGAAAGAGAAACTATCGCCTGTAGACACCAAAGATGTTAATGGAGCGTTGATGTGGCGAGACGTTTATGCCATATGTATCACTTTAACGACTATCTTACCCTCCAAACCGGACACGACATTGACAACCATTGATATTAAAGCGGCAGGATTGGGTTCGGCTGTAGTACCAAAGCTCAGGCGAGACATTGCAGAATAGTAGACCACATAGTAGTCACGATGATAGTACCAAACATTCGCCTTTTACGAATTACCTAGAAGAATAACAGTTCGGCTATTTTTTAAAGCGGACCCGGACCAACAAGGGATAAATTTATAAATATTTCTTGTAGGGAATTGTATATCATATTATATACATATTTCTTCACCATTGCAGGTTTGCCGATGCACATGACATTCTTTACAGGTACATTCCTAAGAGTGATCAATTATTCCAGCTTGATTGTCGTCATATATAATAGAAAATCGTAGAAGATAGAAATCTTCCAAGTAGTCGTTACGATGATATCACGTTTAACCATGCGTGGCGCGCCTCTTAGAAGCTCCCTCACTGTAGACAGATGGTTGATTTTTCTAAGGGAAACAAAACCAACAAGAGGGAAAACATTTGCTTAAGAATAATATCGCATATTTAATAAACTGTAATAATAATTGTTATAGTACAGTAATCTGCGACGTACTAATGCGTCGCTCGAAATAGCGGCAAGTTAGACGCTACATGACTAGTTACATAAATATGGAGTAGGTTTTTAAGTCCTAAAGGACCAAGGAAAAGGAAGGGCACAATACATTTTTATAATGTTAATGGCTTCTTATATTTGACCATGCTCAGTTATTGAGCATGATCAAGTGTAAGAAGCTAGATTAGATTAATATTCATAGATAAAAATCCTGGGTGCTCGAGACTGAATTTATATCCGATTTGTCTAATAGATTGGCCACCTGTCACGTCATATGACTTACGTTGGCTAATCGTAGGTACGTTGCACCCGAGACTACCTCTTTACTAATATGGGCGTGACTGTATGTATCCATCTGCCTACAAAAAATGTTTTATTTTATTACTTACTAGCTGCAGCGTGCAGCCCGCTGCATAATAACAGTATTTGGAGAATCCTACGGGATTACCTAATTTTTTTGGGATAAAAATTACTCTATATGCTATTCCAGGTCATTATCTACCTGTGTGCTAAATTTCATTCAAATCCGTTCTATAGTTTTTGCGTGAAACATCCAAGCTTTCGGATTTATATACCACTAGCTGCAGCGTGCAGCCCGTTGCATTATAAAAGTTTTTGGCGAATCCCGCGAGATCACCTAATTTTTCCGGGATAAAAAGTAACCTATGTGCTATTCCAGGTTATCATCTACCTGTGTGCCAAATTTTATTCAAATCCGTTCAGTAGTTTTTGCGTGATTGAGTAACAAACATCCATCCAAACATCCAAACTTTCGCATTTATAATATTAATATAGATACTAATATTATAAATGCAAAAGTCTGTCTGTCTGTCTGTTACGCTTTCACGGCTAAACCGCTGGACTTATTTTATGAAATTTGGAATGGAAGTAGTTGAAGAGCCGGGGTGAAATATAGGCTAATTTTTTTGTTCAAAAATCAACCCTTAAATGGTTGAAATAGGGGATGAAATTTGTATGAAAAGCTACCTTGACGACATGTCGTCGACAAGCTGTAACCTGCAGCCCGTTGTATTATAAAAGTTTTAGGTAATCCCCCGGGAACAACTTATTTTACGGAAGAAAAGTAGCTTATGTACTATTTTAGGTCATCTACCTATGTGCCAAATTTCATCCAAATCCGTTCAGTAGTCTTGGCGTGATTGAGTAACAAACATCCAAACGTTCGCATTCATAATATTAACTAATGATCCGCGCAGCTTCGCCCGCGAGTAGATTACATGTAATCTACTACGCGCAGCTTCGCCCGCGAGTAGATTACATGTAATCCGCGCAGCTTCGCCCGCGAGTAGATTACATGTAATCTACTCGCGGGCGAAGCTGCGCGGATCATTAGTTAATATTATGAATGCGAACGTTTGGATGTTTGTTACTCAATCACGCCAAGACTACTGAACGGATTTGGATGAAATTTGGCACATAGGTAGATGACCTAAAATAGTACATAAGCTACTTTTCTTCCGTAAAATAAGTTGTTCCCGGGGGATTACCTAAAACTTTTATAATACAACGGGCTGCAGGTTACAGCTAATACATAACATAGGAAAATATTAGGATTTTGGTAAAAAAACTATATTACATACTTAATTTTTTTATTATTATAATTAAGTATTAGCTTACTAACTACCAGAGGTGCCGTGTTCGAATCCTGGTGCAAACAAATATGTAGTCGAATTCTTTATTTCGACAAGTTCTAGCATTCGGATACATTAGGCAGACAGACAGTTGTATCATATGTATATAGGTATATTTTTAATCATAATTTTAAGGGCTCAAGTTCTCGTAAGATACTTCAAATTCCTAGATTTAAAAGATCAACACGAACTTGTTTTAATATTCATGAAACTCTCTAAAACAGTTTAGGCATAATCCCGGAAAACCAGGGCAGTCAGGACAACCATACAAAACGTTTACCCTTTTTCTTGTTTTGAGATAACACATCTTACACCGTCTCCTCAGCGTGGTTCTGTCCTTCTTAGGTAAATGTTTAGGTAAATGTATTTTGCTTTCAACTGAAAACCCATTAATTTTTTATAATTTCCTTTGAATTTAGAATTAAAATACGGTTACCGAATGTCAATCTTAGAAGAATTGAAACTTAAACAATATGGGTAAGGGAATTTTTTAGGTGAAAAATAATAAAAAAAAGTATCTTCACGCCCATATCCCCGAAGGGGTAGGCAGAGGTACAACAAGTGCACCCACGATTAGCCGAAGATACTTGGTCCCACAAATCTGATAGGTGGCAAACCTATCGCCAACCGGGCACTTTCCAATCCCGGGCAATTTTGTGTTTCTCAGAAAATTGAAAAACACTTTTCTTATGTGCCCGACCCGGGAATCGAACTCGGGACCTCATGTGATCGACGCCAACGCTGGACCACTAGATTTTATACATCTAAACCGCTTTTTTTGGCGTTTTTATACATCTAAACCAGAGTCTCTCAAACTTTTAGCTCGGGATACCCCAATTGAAGATATTGGCAAACCCCTCCATAAGACAAGCTGTACATAGATCATGTATTTAATAAAGAACTTAGTTTTTCAAGAATTATAAATAAGTTCGGGGTAGTATTGTTTCTACACAGAAACTGAGTCGGTTTTAAAAGCAATTATGCTCAAATCGTATTACGGGTTCAACTCTTAATCGATTAATGTATGAGCATTAGCAATTGCAATAATAAAACTACATCAGAAAAGAAGGAGGTTCTGAATTCACTGACTTTTTTATATGTTACCCAATTACTGAAAGACACCTGAAACGATTACAAAAATTCTCCTTTTGTTTGGAGGGGTCATTTTCCTACTTCCCTTCTAAAAAGAACAAGATGGAACGCCATATTAATTTGGTGACGATCTGAGCCAGCATTTCAAAGATACAGGAAGTCATTGCCGTTTTACGACCTTTAAATAATTTGTTTGAGTTGTACATATACAATTGTTCAACATAATATCATAATCAACATATTGATTTTCAAAAAGTAGTCGTCACATAGGCCCGCCTTTTTGCATGTCGATCGATTCTTCCAAGTACTCACTAAAATCAAACCACATTATCTCGGGAGTAGCGTTATCTACAAGACTTGCACTTGGAAAATCAATATGTTGATTATAATATGTTGAATTATTTGAAGAAAGTAAACAAAATTCCGGTTCAAAATTGCAATTTACTGTTAAACTACACACAAAAACTAATCTCACGAGATTTTTCATAGAACTGATTTAGTAGTGGTGGCGCAAAACTTCGCTACCAGGCATTTTTTGATAAGATCAGTTATAAAAAAAATACTCAAAAGCCTATTATTTTTGACATAACTTTCCTGGCTAATAACATGGGTTTTGTTGCATATTCATGGGGTTCATACAAATAATCCAGTCAGAACAGAAGTGAAAATTATCTCTTTTTTCAACTGAACTAGTTAATTTGACTAATACCAAAATTAAAAAGAAAAAATCAGACAAACATATTAATCGTTAATAATTGTACTTGAAAAACATAAAGAAACAGCAAACAAGCAGATACTACGGGCTATTTTACCCTCCAAACACGACAATGACAAGCACTGATGCTATTGCGGCAGAAATAGCTGATAGGATTAAACGTTATACGCTGTAAACTCCTTTATGCTATCCTGTTTATAAATCAATCAATAAACTAGAACAACACATTAAAAATAGATTAACAAATATTTCGTTTGTTTGCTTGCTTGTAGAGACTTGCTTACTTAAACTGACATGGGGGAGGGGGGAGTTAATTATTGTAAAAAATATGCTTACGTAGTACTTGAACGGCCCCTAAATAGTATTTAACGTTTACTTTAAACTTTAAATAAATAAGTCAAATAAAAAAAATATATTCAAATTATTTTTTTCAGCCACTTTAAATGTTTATAGCTTATTCATTAGTAAGGATCATTAAAAACAATTCAGTAAAAATAAGTAAACTACATTTCTACAAAAAAAATAAAACACGTAATCTACAGCAGAAATTCATTAGGCTTCAATATTCTGTACCAATTCTTCCGAGTCGTTATTCACGCGACGCTGCCTTTTTTATCTAGGATCTAGTATAATATGACGTAGAGAACAATTACTAACGGAATAGTTGATGTGAATGCACTTACAAAAGATAATAGCCCAGAGACCACAGAGTGAACATTACTTCAGAGTGTGTGCATTGTAAGGACTTCACTTCGACGCGACACGACCATAATAATATCCTACAGTGCAGATGCATAAATTATATGAAATAGCCAAAAGAAGAGAAATTTTCTAAATCTTTATGGAAAAGATTTACACGAAGACTTCCAAAATTTCCTTTTAATTTTATACAAGATATGTACCTTGCTAGTGATTATATTAATGGATACCGCCTTACCTATTCCTGCCACAATAGCGTCAGTGCTTGTCACTGTCGTGTTCTGGTTTGAAGGGTAAGGTAGCCGGTAAACTTATGCATGTGGTATTAGAGCTCGCCACAAAATAGCAACGCACCATTAACACCTATGGTGTCCACCAGAATCAACGACCGCCTATAGAGGCGGTGGTTGAGAGACCCATCTGCTTGTTTGCTATCTTATGATATAAAAAAAACTGATCCGAAAATCACTATTGCAGTTGTGATAGATATAAAGGACAATGAGTTTTACCAACTACCAACCACCAACTACTAACTAGGTACAAAAATTGGAATACTAATAATAATTATTCTCATATACTCATATGACACACATCAATCCATGTGTAAGGTTCCGACTCATAGTTAATTTAAATAAACGATTATGAATTAACTCATTGTTTTATTCCCAAAAACAATATTTACCAGCCGTCACTGATAAAACCTAGCATGTACTCAATTCTAATAGTAAAAAAATGTCTTTTTCAACATTTACCGTGCCTTCGAGCTAAATCCTAAGATTTACCAAGTGAATGGTGGTAAAAATTCGAAACAAAAGAACTGTTTGGACATTTACCATTGAGTGTTGGTAAATCTTAGGTTTTACCGGAAAATCTTAGGTTTTGCCACTGTTCCGACTTTTACAGTAACAGATACATTATAAATGTTTATATGAATCCATTAATTTAATCACTGCTAATTTTGCCTAGTTTTTCCTTTTTTAAATTGATACATCGTATATACTCGCTTACATCGTATTTTATACGTAAAACGATTTTTAAATTGGTGCGTTTAGAATTTACAAAATGTCACGGCTAACGTGATTATACACATACGTTTAGAGACAACTCGTCGTGGTCTACCTTCTCTGCATTTAACACTAAAACATATCGATGTTTCGACTTAAAATGTTATAGTATGCACGACTCTATATTAAGCAATTATTGCTAATATTAGAGCCCTCTATTTTTTTACTGTGGAAAAAAATGGGCATTCTTAATATGACGCAATAAATTACAGTCCTGATTTATTTACATTTAATCATTTACATGCGCATGATACCATGCTCTAGGCCCGCGGCATTCTTTTGGAACGTTAAACACGTCTACGTTTTGTGAATATCTTTTGCCCTTATGCTCGTATTTAGATTAAATCTGTATGTAGTTAGTACAAGCAAGGGAATTCTACACCGAATTAATAGATAGGAATAGCCAAGGCAATGATATTGATTATATTATTCCTTATGGTTCTCATAAATCTATTTGTGAGAGTTAATTGAATTTGTTTGTGGTGTATAATAAATATTAAATAAATAAACTTTATGTAAGATTTGCCATCTTCGGAACGTCACAATTTAAGTATCAGTATGAATCAGGGCCATTTAAGGTTGCGGTTTTCGCGTAAATCTTAATCCCAAAAATAAGAAAAACAGTTGAAATCGACGGAGTCCTTTATCCATACATAATTAATATATCCATACAATAGAAATTTCTTCTGTGCTAGCACATAACTGACTCGATTGCTTCACGAAGTATACCTTCTTCATAAGTAAGCCTTTGTTTTGTATCCAGATTCGCCTTCTTACGTGGCTGCTTTAGTCACACTGCGATTAATCTGTCATAGATTTTATGGATCTAGCCTATAGCTCGTAGGCTCGGATGAGAGCTATTAAATGCTTACACACTTTTTTGGAAAAAAGATGTTTATCATTAATGTATTAAAAATTAATATATTTTATTATTCAAATATACGAGTTATAGACGCCAAAGAAGTTAATAGTGTGTTGCTATCCGTGTAGTTAGCTGTTCATTAACAGCTAACTACACGGATAGCAACACACTATTGTGACATTTCACATACCTATATAATTTTATCGGCTACCTTACCCTCCAATTCGGAACACGACAGTGACATGCATTGTCGCTGTTACGGCAGGAATAGCCAAGGTGGTGGTACCAGACCCGGGCGAGACGTTGAAAAACTCTACCACCTAGTAGTAACAATGTAAGTGTGTAGAATGAGAGATTCTGCCGAAAGTTCGTAAAGGCCAAAAGAAAGTAAGAAATCCAAACCAGTGAAATGTTAAAAAAAATTCTGGACTGATATTTTTAAATCAACCCGTTTGCAATATATTTATTGACATATTTTATTTGATATAAAATACCTTTCATCCATTAACCAGCTCGGTGAACGTCGTTTTAAAGTGGGATCCTATACTATCCATACCAATATTTTAAATGCGAAAGTCTGTCTGTCTGTCTGTTACGCTTTCACGGCTAAACTTTTGGACCGATTTTCATGAAATTTGGCATGGATATAGTTGAAGATCCGGGGTCAAACATAGGCTAAAAAATTTTTTCAAAAATCAGTCCCTGGAGAGCTGAAATAGGGGATTTGGACGACTTATTAATATTCTCGCGGGCGAAGCTGCGCAAGTCAGCTAGTTATAAATTAAATTAAAAATGAAACGTTTGTTTTAAGATTGCATAAAAAATACCTAACAAGAAAGGTTTATTAGACACCTTTCGCACCAGATTAAATACAAAAACAGCGACTAGTTCAGAATCAATTACGACTCCATGTTTAGTAATTATTTAGTCAAAGGAAAAAAATGTCCCTATCGTTTCAATCTGAAATAAATAAATATCATAATGCCGGGACCCTTGTTTACAGTGTGATCCAGACGAAGTTTGACATTCTTATTAGAGTTATCGCCATGTTGACTGACACAATCGTGAAACGTGCCAGATTTCCCAAAAAAAGAATTCTTTAGTTAAAAAATAAAATGATAGACTTCACATTCTTTTAACATTTTGCTATCTGCATCAAAGTCTAAACATATTTAAAAGCCACATACAATATTTCTATAGAAGATAAAGCAAACAAGATGTTCACCTCGCAGTAAGTATCCACGATAGTCTCTTTTCTAAACAGATTGACGGTTTTTTAGAAATAATTAGGCTCTTTTCTTGAAAGGCTTTCTCCTGTCTCAGTTCAGAAACCCTCTGCCTGTACCGAATTCCACAAACTAAAGTGTTACAAAAAAATGCTTCGAGAATTCTTCTAAATATCAAAACGTAAAGGGTAAAATTTCAGGTTTAGATATGATGTCTGATGATAAAGTTCAGAGGCTGGAATCAAATATCTATTCGCAATGATAAGTATTTAGAACGTTTAGAAAGAGGCCGGTCATTGACGATTCATATTACGCTATTTGTAGTATATCAGGATCATGCCTGAACTCTCTTAACACAAACAAGTAATTCAATATCATTACTCAACGTCATACAGTCATTCTCGTGAAAACGATTAGTTACCGCAATTAGCTTTGGTTTATTTTAGCTAATTATTATTAAGTCAATTGTTTTAATGCTGAAAATATTCGATTTGCTTGCCTAAGGTGCATCCTATCGTTGCGATTTACGACTGCAATTTGATTAATGATGGACATAAAAACCGTTAATTTTCTTATTACTTCTTTTAGACATTTAACTGTAGTAGCCCTCTAGTTATTTTTTTTTGTGTTACATTTTTTTTACATCATAAGATAGCAGCAGATGAACAAGCAGATGGGTCTCCTGATGGAAAGATTCAACCATCGCCTATAGAAACCAAAGGTGTTAATGGTGCGTTGCTATCTTGTGGCAAGGTCTAATGTCACATGCATAAGTTTACCGGCTACCTTACCCTCCAAACCGGAATACGACAGTGACAAGCACTGACGCTATTGCGGCAGGAATAGGCAAGGCAGTGGTACCAGACCCGGGCGAGACAATGCAGAATCTATTCTTCAAAGGAGCCCGGAACCAACACGGGGAAATCATACCAACAAGGGGTAGACATACCAAGACACGTGAAATAAATCACTATTTATTTCCAGTTTTTTTTAACAAAGTACCGGAAATTGTATCCACTTTGTTGATTATCATATCATATTTAGGAATAATATTTTTAGACCGAACACGAAATATTTTTTTAGTTGTTATGTTAATAAATTACCTTGAAACCAGTCTATTCTGTTTATTAAACGTTGTTTTTTCATTGTAATTCATTCTATAACAATCTAGTACGAAGTTGTATTTTATTCCATACAAACCAGTAGGTACTAAGCCGAATCAGATAATGCTATAGTAAATTATAACGTGTCACGAGTGACTTAGTAAACAAATTTGTTTTCAGTTTTATATGATAGGTATAATAACGAATTAGTTTGTTTGAAATAGTACTTTTTCATTTTCAGTAAAAACAATTATTTTATTATTGCGAAGTATATAGAATAACTAAAGTCGTGTACAAATCAAATTGACAGTGTCACTTACACTTTGCATATCATTGATTATTATCTAACAAGCAGCTGTCTCTCCTGATGCAGAGAAACAACAATCGCTTTAGCCACCAGAACATGTTGATGGTGCGTTGCCATTCGCGAGGCGAACATGTAATGCCACATTTACCAGCTTCTTTTATTTAAAAATTCCAAATTGATGATACGACAGTGACAAGCACTGACGCTATTGCGTCAGCAATAAGTAGGGTGGTGGTACCAGACCCGGGCGAGACAATGTAGAACTCTACCATCTAGTAGACATGACGGTGTAGTAACTCTTATAGCCAATCGTTCGCCTCTTACGACTTGCCTAGCAGAAGGACATATGGTCAGGAGCACGGACCAATACGGGGAAACATATCTTTTCAACCGACTTCCCAAAAAGGAGAAGGTTCTCAGGTCGGCAGTATTTTATTAAAATTAACAACCTCGAAACTCGGTTATTTATTAAACGATTTAGAAACTTCTTTTTTTACTTGGAAGGGTATGCTATTCATCTGGTCCCATATAAATTTAATGAAGATCTGATTCAGGGTTCCAGAGATACAGGAGATTGGAAGACGGTTGTTGCAATTTTACTGCGTTCAAATTACATTGGTACAGTACCTTTCATGTAATTCAACATGTAGAAATCATTAATCATCAAACATTAATGTAATTCAACATGTAGAAAATGCTTAAAAGTTTTGAATATTCCGTAGGTACGAGTACTTCCGTAAGATAATTATGCAAACGAAATCAAGTTTAATTATATTCTAGTCAGGAATACATTGCTAAGCTATTATTAAAATCGAGCATTCGTCAAATACAGTAGACACTATAATTCATCTCTTCACCGTTAAATTTACCGTTTGTTTACATAAGTATACGATAACACCGAGACAGATTTTGTATGAAGATGTATGTCCATGTCAAATGTTTCATTTGGACGATTCAATAAAATTATATTCTCCAAAAAACTCCCAGGCGAACTGAGGAGGTGATGCTCGTGGTCCTTTTGCAGATTAGGTCATCCGCCGGCCTGCTAGGCATCATAAAATGCGAACAATTATTATCAAAATATATAAACAACTGCCTTAGTCTAGTAGGTAAGTGAGTTATGTAATTGCCACACTGATTTGGTACTACCTCCTTACCTGTTCTTTCCGCAATAGTGTTAATGCTTGTCAACGTCGTGATACAGTTTGGATGGCAAGGGCAAGATATCACATGTCTGCTGCGCGGATGTCAACCTATCATTAAGGATTTGGTTTCTATTTAATATTTCGCCTTGCCTTCGAAATGCATTCCAGTCAGTGAATTCGTTCAGAGTAATTCTTTATTCCACATACCCAATATGGGTGTTTTCGACAAAGCGTTCAGCACTGGACTGGCCGTCAATTAGTGATGGCGTTTGCCAGATGGGCTTCTGAAACTTTAGACCTTAGGTCTGCCTTGGCCAGGCGGTAAGTAGAATAGAGGGCCCGCAAAGGCTAGATCCTAGCTTATATGACCTATATGTAAAGTAGATCAGATGGTTCGTTTTACAATTAGCGACAAATGAAATAGAAATACTAGATAAAAGTATCCCATCTACCATTAGCCATTTTCGGGCCTCGGGCTTCGGGCCTTCCCATCAAGTCTAACCCTGAAAGCATTTGTTGCATTACTACTGTAAAGTAATAACATGTAATTCTCTCTCTCTCTCTCTCTCTGCGGTATCAAATTATATATTCTACACTTTTCATCGTCGGCACTTGGTGAAACTCCATTTTAATGCAATATTTTATCACTTATACTGTTTCACAATATAGCTATTATCATTTATTACCAACCGGTTTCGCATACACAAGCGTCAGGGCAATTTATAGTTACAAACTATATTCATATTATATACCTGTCAATAAACAGAAGGTATTAAAAGATGAGGATCATACCCAGATGACTTTGTCTTCAGGGGCGGATTTACGCTTAAGGTCAGTTAAAATCCGCCGATTACTAACATATTTGAATAGCGATTTTTTTATACAGGTGGAGTCAAGTAGTAGGTGGTACACAGGCTTGAGGTGTTCACGGACGGTGAACCCTTGTCATTAGGGTTCACCTCCGTCCGTGAATACCTTAGTTAGTGATAAATTTCTTAAAAAAAATAAAAAATGAACTTTTGAAATCATTTTCGATAAGGCGAAGAATTTTTTCTCATTTTCTAAATTTGGCCGTCCCTCAAACTTGCCACCCAGGACATATTAGTGGTGGATACCCCCAGGGTATATCCAGGGCTGCGTGTGTTTCTGCTTTCTATATAAGTCATGGTAAAAAGGAGAGCAAAAATTGGTGGCGGGATCATTTAAAATTAAACAATATATTGTTCTATCAATTATTTGTAATACTATGGTATATAGAATGTAACGAGGTTAACAAAACGGGATTTGATATGAGGTATGAGTCATGGGTATACACCTGCCTAATTCAAATTTTCACATTGCGTAGGCATTTCTTAGTAACCGCACTCCGAAACACTTAGCGTAATTGAATTTTATTTAATATCCCATGGACATGTTACGGTTTGTCAGCATACATAGCTTATATGTTTTTTATAATATAAAATAACATACAATCATATAGCTCTCCTGATGGAAAGAGACAACCATCGCCTATAGATATCAAAGATGTTAATGGTGCTTTGCTACCCGTATGACAAGACGTTAACGCCATGTGCATATTTTTATCGGCTTCCTTAGCCTACAAAGCGGAACACCAAAGTGACGAACACTGACGATATTTCAGCAGGAATAGGTAAGGCAGTGGTACTAAACCCGGGTGACACGTTGCGGATCTATACCACCAAGTAATCACAAAGGCAGTGACACGTATAGCCAAGCCACGTTCGCCTTTTACGAACTGCCTGGCAGAACGGCAGATGGTCTATTCTTCAAAGGGAGCCGGGACCAACACGAGGTAAAATGTATTTAAGGGACTGTATTTAATATCTAATATACCTGGCCTTATTTTACTTTTGCTAGCTGTAACTAATTCTCATTAAAGTAAAAAAAATATTATGAGGACCATAAAATGAACCAAAACAAAAGGAAAAAAATTAATGATGATCGATTTTTTTTTACTTTTTTGCAATTCTTCCCTTTATAAACAGAAACTACGCAAGTCGCAATATCTCACTCCTCCCTCAGTGTCCGCAATATTCTTAAAAGGAAATGAAATTCGTGCTTGAAGTATAATTATAAAAAAAGAGACGCTTGAGAATGTTTGTTATTATAAAATTTATTTACAATTTCTGCTTGTGATTGACTGCACTGAGATTAAAATAATAATCTGAAAGAGGTACTTAACTCTTGTCCTAAACTCGAGTTTTAGTTGTTTTTATTGTTGCAAAATCAGCTTTCGATGAACCTATCTATACATATATTAAAATCGTAGGAAAGTCAAAACTGGACATTGAATACTTTTTTAAAAGAATACTTGGGGCGTGATCTACAATCGACATCGAAGCCAAAAATATAGTTTTTAGAATTTTTGTCTGTTTGTCTGTATGTATGTCCGGGGTAAATTCAAAAAGTACTGCGTGGATTTACTTCAAATTTTGTACAAATGTTACTAATTGGTCGGGTCAACATATAGGCTACATATTATCACGCTATCAACTAGTGGGGAGGCGCTGTGCGAAATAAACGAACTCCTCGTGGACGAAGTCGCTGGCAACAGTTAGTGTAAAATAAAAGAAACATAAATGATAGTCACGACAAAATTTCTTTAGTAAAAAATATTCGCGGTCATATTCAAAATCAGTTTCCGCTATTTCGGAGATAGGTAAGATGCTAACACGTTTAATTAAGTAACGAAAAGTAGGTAACGGAACTTTTTAAAATATTCATTAATAAGTAATAACGAAATTTAGAAATAATATAATTAGTTCTATAAAATAATAATTAATTGAAGCCTTCGTATTTAATCGGTGCAAATCACGTTGCTTCCTTTGAGGGCCGTACCCACGTAAAGTGAACCGAACGTCAATAGACTTTTCAGTTTACAATTTACCGGTTTGTCAGCTGCTAATATAAATTGTGATCCTCATTAAATTTTACCCATTGCACCGACTATTACTTATTTTTACGAAAACGGGGACCGACAGAGTAACCTGCTCATATGCATACACACTATCATCATTGTTGTACATAAACTTTGTGCTTTTGTTCTTAGTGCCGGCATGGAACGTGGGGGGAAAGTGTGGTGGATGTGGGTGGATAATTGTGCCGCTGGGGTTTTCTTCTTCGTCCGGACCATCAGTGAGTTTATCCATTTATTAAACATATATCTTTGTTTCGATGCCATCGCGGAAGATACACAGAACACTTCACGGATAATAGCAAATTTAATATATTCACACTATCATCAACTCCGAGCTGCGACTGAATTTTTTCTCGAATAACCTCAATAAGATTTTAGTGTCCACCCCGGGAATCTAATACGAATCTTCATGGCCTTAGCTGAATAAGAGAAATAACGAGGTAGTAACATTTGTTATCTAACCATTGTTTCGAACTGAAATATGTAGAGTAGTAAATTTAACAATTGCGTCACAAATTCTAACATCTGCTTTAAGTCACATGTATTTAAAGTGAATTATGTAGGTATGTCGTTGAATTACAAAACACTTAAGCAGCTTGATGCGTGGCTTTCTTCAAAGAGCAAGATACAACCTTAAATACCTTGTAAGACCGCATTCCCGTTACCATTTTACTGCCCACATTCACGGAAAGTATTATTTTTATTTAAATTATCTAAGAAACTGAGATTTTATAAAAACTTCGTTTATATACCTAAATCACCCATTGATTGAAAGACATCTATGCGTCCCAAATAGGGTTTGAATAAACGGAGTCTACCTGCAACCGGCTTTTTGTGGGTCTATAGTCTAAGCATTAACAAAAACCTTTTAAATAGAAACACATCAAAAAGCAGGACGTCTAGACATTTTTTTAGTTCTTAGAGAGCGCAGGTAGAAACCCTTAGTAACGCAGATGCAGCACTATTATCTCTGCGTATCTTACACACTTGAATGAGCATAAAAATACAGCATCACTTTAGAAATTATTTAATAAGGGTTACAATTTGGCACACAATTTGCTTTACTTGGAATCACGTTAAGCAATTCTCTATCAAAAAAAACTTATGACTAAATACATATGGCAATTTTTTTGTTAAACTTGTTTGTAAATATATTTAATTTACAAACTGGAATCACAATTAAATATTGTTATTCTTTTAACAATTTCATTTATTTCACAATTATCCTAAAAATAATCTAAAAGCAAGCTCCCTATGTTTGAAATACTACTAGCCACAAATTTGGAATAAATAGTTAAAATTAGTAAGAAAATCGACTAGCACATTTTATTCGCCTTGAGCAAATTAAGCTAAAACTTTATTATACAATTTATTATAATAAAAACGTTAACGCTCAACATTTAAGGGAGATTTTTGTTTGGCAATACGTTGTAGATTTTATCAGTTCATATTTGAGACTGGCATCGCACATAGTATCATTAATATAATGTGTAGTGGGATGCTCTTGGAATCATAGACCTATTAAATTTTTCCACTGTCATTATCACAGTTTTTACTCAGGGTATTCACTTTTTGCTGTCGTGTTAGCGTACGTGCTGGATACTTTCGGCGGATGTGTATGTATCGGGGCTTGGCCTAGAACTCTATCGTGCATTGTGAGTATTGAAGCTGGACAGTTCCGTGATTTCCTTGAAGAACAGTACCAAAGCACTCGCGCTCTATCGTTATTTTTCCTCGAGTTAACAAAATAAGTATTCCCTTCAAAGAACAGAAGTCTTCCACCTCTTGATGTATACAGGTAACATGCTCCACCTAGAAGGCATAATTACAAGTTAGAAAAATAATATAAAAATAAAATCAGAAGCGAAATAACAATGTATTTATCTGATGACCTATTAAAGAACAATAATCGATTGCATGAATTTTTAATCTGTGAGAAGTGGTGTTAAACACGCAATGGGCATAATTAAAGGTAAACTAAACAATAAACTAAAATAAATATAAATAAAACGCGTTTTCAGTTAACGTGTTTTATTATTATTTAAATTTATGGATGGCATTTTACTTTGCTGAGGTAATCCTTCACGGTGCTAGGAACAATGTTTTAAAACTAGAAAACTAATTATATATGCGCTACTATTTATAATTATCACAGTGACTACCGCTTGAGATTTAAAATTCTAAGCAGCTGCGACTAATGCTAGGGAGTAATACTGAATAAAAGTGGATAACGAACCCGCATAGATTAAACTTTAAAATGTAAAAAAAAAAGCTGCAAGGCAGGCGATTGGTGATAGTGGATATACATATAGGCCTGCCGTAAATAAAATTAAATAAAAAAGATATTGACATACCACCATCTAGATTTTGTTTTACATAATTTAAATTTAACTTTCTTAATTTAACTATTTTATGAGAAAGGGCGTGCTCTGATGGCTCGGACAAGAAGACATCATGGCAAATTAAGGGTTAACTAAACAGATATACAATCCAAATGTGGAAGGATGGTGGTGGATGGTGGATTTCGGCAATTTGCAGCGCGGCAGCGAGAGTGGCGCGATCTAACATGTAGATTCTTATGGAAATGAACTGGATGACAGCGGCGCGCCATTGGCACGGGCAGGTGTGTCAGAGTGCTGAATCGCACCGCTCTAGTCACCGACATCAGGTCGCCGACATCCAGTTTGATGCCTGACGCACCATTGATCTGGTACAGCAGAGCAGGTGATGGTTGTGTCAAGAGTCTTCGCATTACCGGCGTGTTTGTATCAAGAGAGTATTGAAACAAGACAAAACTGCAAGTATCGTGACATATGGGACTCGGTTTTCTCTGCCCACCTCGTTAAGGTTCGGGCGTGAAGATATGTATGAACGTAAAAATATACCAATATCGGTTCGCTTAGCTTTTAGTGCTAATTATCTTTCGTCCAAAAGGAACGACTCATTAAACAAAAAATGTATTTTTTTATAAACAAACAACATTAACAATTATCATCAATCGGCAATCATCACGTTTATTTATTTTAAAAAGTTTTTAAATTACATATATGTACTTATTTGTTACTGTCGATAGGGAAGCGCTTGACCGCGATCTCGCCTGATGGTAAGCTAAGATGCGCGGCCTAAGATGGAACGTGCTTCCCTAGAAGGTACCTGTTCACTCTCCTCTTGAAGATCCCCAGATGTACCCGTCGGGAAACACAGACTCAGGAAGCATATTCCAGACCCTTGCAGCTCGGATCAAGAATGTCGAGTCGAACCGCTTTGTTTGGGTACGTGGAACGTCCACCATATGGCGATGCCTAGTATCAGTGCACCTCGATGATCAATAGAAAAACGGGGATGAATATATACTTAGTTTAGAACGGACAAAAAAGCTAAACCGTTTTTCTTTTTTTGTTTGTTTTATCAGGAATTTTAATGTTTGTACCTAACATATTAATATCCCACTAACTTTTAAATATTAAATAAATAATATTAATAATAAATATTTTTCAATATGATATTGTTTCTGTATTTTATGTCTTTTATTATAATTTATTTGTAACCAAATTTTTGTTGCTAATTGTACTACTTTATTTGTAAAGATGTATCATAATATGGGAATCCTTAGGGATGAATCACTGAATAAAAAAATACATTTGCCAAATTCAGTATCTCGACTCATTTCGGCGAAAATCTATGGAACCAAACATTCAATAAGCCCCAATATTTGGCTAATATTATACATATGCGAAAGTAAGTGTGTATATGTGTGTGTTTGTTTATTTGTACGATACTTCTTCAAGCTGTAACTTGATGGATGAAATTTTGTATCCTGGTAGAATATGTTTAGATACAAGATAACACATAGATATATATGTATGTTACTTCTTCTCGCGGAAAATATATTGTTACTGCAGAATGCATTAAATACTTTCACGTAGCTACGTTAAAGTATTATAAGCGAAGTATCTAAATGGCAATTCTAACTTCATGCCGTTATTACAAAAAAAATAACATATCTGTATATTGTTCTTTCGTCTAAGGATGTGATACACATACAGTATCAGATTCTTTTGTAAACTATATAGTATTATAATACTGTGCCCCAATTCGTTTCATAACAACACATACAACCAGACAAAACGGATATGTTGGCAACATGGCTGTTCTACATGATTTTTTAAACTTAGTTTAAAATATAGCTATCGCGACTTAGAACACGTAATGAAAGTTTTCATAGTCACTTTGGCGCCATGCCATTTCTCGTCTATTACTCGAAAAATTGCCTGACCCAGTGCCCCGTAATAATTTTCTTCGTTGACTTACATAATAACTATTAAACCCTAATTAGTAAATAATTTTTAACAAACATGTTTTGCTTGAACCTTTTCACAAACAATTGAAATAAGTACTATTTTAAAATAACATTTAAAACTAATGTTTAGGGTTTCATTATCAAAAAGTGCGGTTGGACTTTCAAGGTTTTTTCCGTTTATTAAACCTTTTGAACTATTATAGAAAGACATTTGCATTTTCACAGCATTTGTTGAAAATAATAATTTTAAAAAGGCGGTCATCATACGAAAAAGGGCTAAAAGTGCAAACGCTAGATATTTATTGCATCTCAGATATTCTAAAGTAACACGAAATCTTTGTAACCGAGTTCTACTCACACTTGCTCGCTTTTTAAATATACACAAAATATATAGCTACTGTATCTGGACTTTACTACTAATCCATTTATGGCATTTTTTAACCTGACATCGATTTAAACATACAATTGAATTTATTTGGTGCTACGCTTACAAGTCTTAATTAACTACTTTACCGATAATTAAGACATTTAGGATACATGTAACCAGAGGATCAAGAAATGGCAAGGATATTTTTAATATAAAAAATACTTTTCCTGGGGCATTGAAAAACAAATTCACGAAATAACGCGAATGATGAAGCTACGTGCTAAAGTTAGGTCTTAATAAAGTATAAACGGATGGAACTATGAACTAGGTTTTGTTTCATATGTGACTACGAAACACCACATAAATCAGAAGTATAAAAATTTCATGTTCTAATTAAGCAGTACATTTTTAATATCGGTGATGAAAACATTAATAAACTTGATGTAACGGCGGTACGAAGTCAACATGAAATTTAATACTGCAGTAGATGTTTCCGAAGCAAACAATCGCATCGTCTTTTCGGAAGCACTCGAATACTGCAAGTCGGCGAATGCACTTTACTCCCGCTGCGACAGTGCCAAACAACCCACGCCGCATGCCGACGCCATGATGCCTTCCATTTCGTGTTGCTTTCAGCCGCTACAATTAATACCTGGATTTTATATACGTGACTAACGTGCTTCCAAAACTGAAACTAATATTTCGCTGATCATAGCCAAATCCACCGTCCCGCGGTAGATTAATATTGTGGGTTTTTTATATATCATAAGACAGCAAACAAGCAGATGGCTCCCCTGATGGAAAGAGTAAGCCATCGCCTATAGAAACCAAAGATGTTTATGGTGTGTTGCTATCCGTGTGGCGGGGTGCTAATGCCACATGCTTCCGTATTCTAAAAGGAAGATAACAGTGACATACAATGAGGCTATTGCGCAAGGAATAGGTAAGGCGGTGGCACCAAAATCCGGGCGAAACGATGCAGAACTCTTCCATTATTAGTCGCGATGGTAGTGCCAACGTGTGGTGATATTAGTTCGCCTTTTATGAACTGCCTGGCAGAAGAATGGCAGATAGTCTAAATTTTTCAAAAAGGGTCGGACCAACACTTTTTTATCCTGATGGTAAGAGACCACAAATATAAATTTAACGAATACTCTATCCTCAAAACAGAAACACAATAGCGATTAGTACTGATGTTGCAGCTTTAGTGAAGAAATGGAACCGGGTGAATTTTAGTGAAAAGGTACCTGGTACTACCATCTTGTAGACATGATGGTAATGACAGGTAAGCTGTCGCTTGTCAGCTACGAATTGCTACGTAGAAAAGCTAATTATTCTTGATTAAGGACCCAAACCATAAGGAGTTTATTTGGCATACACTGCAAAGGTACTAACTAGGTGACAGAATTCTGAAACGTCTCAACCGGGCTTAGTACCTACTCCTGCTGCAATAGCGTCAGTGATTTTGTTATCCTTACCCGGTTTTGAGATAAGGTATCTGGGAAACTTACATAATATGTTGCAATTCATCACGGTAATACGGATGTCAACGCACTGTTAACAACTTTGGTGTCTATAGGTGACGATTAAATAATTTCATCACGAAAACTATGGGCTTCTTTGCTATCACATGATAAAAATAGTATTTACAGAAATAATTGATATGGTTATTCAAAAACATCCATTTTAAGATTCGCTAAAGTACAATATCACTCGGTTATTGCAACAAAGGTAGGTTCCCGGTAATTATCTACGTAAAATAGTAAATTGCGAAACAAGTCGTTTGTGTATAAACGTAAACTAAAAGTGAAGCTAGCTTCATTTAAATAACACTCAAAAATTTAAACTCCCTTCCATACTTCTCCTTATTCATTTAACTATAGGCTTGTATAAAAATCATCCTTTATAAGATAGGGAAACCCAATCTATATAATATGTATATACCTATGTAATTCAGACATTCTAAAACTTAGCTGGTTTATTTTTAGCGAAGACACTTGTAGCTAAAAATATTATTATAGAAAGCCGTTGTAAGATAAGTAAAAGCAATCTACATTTCCTAACCGTAACAATGTTGATTTTTTGTCATTTATTTAAATGTTACCAATCTTAAAATACTATGTAGGTAATTATTTTTCGTTACAAAATAAATTATGTAAATAGTAATCAGATTTAATTTTAGTTACATACGAGTTATTTATACTTTTTGATTTCGAAATAAATAAAACAAAACACATTTAACTAAATGTCGATTTCGATATCGAAAACCTAACATTTTTAAAAACAAATCATAGCAGCAAGTTTTCCGCACCCTTGACGCTAACGATCGGATTGTATTAAATTGGTAATGCGGAAATGTTGGCGCATTAGTTATTACGTATATTTGTAGCGAGAGGCGCGGTGGGATGCTGGGGGTTATCGATCCCGGGACCCCACCAGCTGGGCGCATGTCTCACGAGCTGGCGTGCCCGGTGCTAGCGCGACCTGCCCACAACACTCCACCACTCGCTACCGTCATGTGACGTCACACTCACTGTTAACACACATAGACATTATCAGCTTGCTACTTAAGATGTTTACTCTGCGAGCACATAAAGCTGTATGGGTTTATTATTATTAAACAAAAAATGTCTTCAATTTTAAAACGCATAATATGCGTTATAAAAAAAGGACATTTTTTGTTCAATTATATTAATATTTAATTAGTATTAATAATGAATTAATATTAATGACAATATATTAATAATTGATAATAAGTATATTGTAGTCACATGTTTGACATTAATTAAGATGTGTACTGAAAAGGGCAACTCCGAGGGTTCTTACCGATAACTCTCGCGAGAAACCAGCCAGAAACCGGTAGTTACTTCTTTGTTTCGATAATTTATAAATTATTTTAAAAGCTTACATATTATGTTAAAATGATATTAGGACGTGAAAAACTTTATACCCGTTTTTAAGACATGCACGGTGGAGTATGAAATATGACAAAGTTAAAGTTTACAATGCGGAGAACTGAGAATAATTTTATAACTATGCATTGGAAATACATTAAATTTATAATAATAAACATTATACACACTACATTCTTCTGACATTCATGATAATATACACACATATATTATCTTATATAGAAAATTCTCGTGTCACAATGTTCGTTCCCGTACTCTTCCGAAACGATTTGACCGATTCTCATGAAATTTTGTGAGCATATTGAGTAGGTCTGAGAATCGTCCAACATCTATTTTTCATAATCCTTAGTGTTACGGGTTGTCCACCCCTAAAAATATTTTTTTATTTTATGGACAACTTATTTTTTTTATATATATTATAAGATAGCAAACAAGCAGATGGGTTTCCTGATGGAAAGAGTGAACCATCGCCTATAGACACCATAGATGTTAATGGTGCGTTGCTATCTTGGGGCGAGGTCTAATGCCACATGCATAAGTTTACCGGCTACTTTACCCTCCAAACCGGAATACGACGGCGACAAGCACTGACACTATTGCAGCAGGAATAGGTAAGGCGGTGGTACCAGACCCGGGCGAGACAATGCAGAACTCTACCACCTAGTAGCCACAATGGTAGTGACTCGATAGCGAATCGGTCGCCTTTTACGACCTGCCTGGCAGAACGGCAGTTGGCCTATTCTTCAAAGGAGGCCGGGACCAACACGGCGGAAAAGGTAAAAAAGGTTTATGATTCAGCATTGAAAAATACATACAACTCTAAATTTTTACCCTTCTACCACTAACCCTTATTTTTTTTTAAATAATTTATATGGCAAAACAACATTTGCCGGGTCAGCTAGTATTTTCTATAATACTAAAGTTTGTAGTCCAAACTAAAAGAGATTTTATTGTTTAGTCTATGGTCGAATTTCGACAACCGGGCGAGCGCTAAGAACATCACAAAACTGAAGTCCGTAACTGAGGAGCTAAATAAATATTTAACTAGTGCACATGCGATTAGTTAACGGTGTTAAGTCCGACGTTGACCAAAGTATAGTATTGACAAAATTGGGCATCTATCTAGGCTCGGCTAAACTATGTCTTCCGGAAAATTGAAAAACTTATTTAAAACAAAGTACCCGTGTGTCGGAATCAAAATCTCATGAGTCCATACCATAGCCACTTTTGTACTGTAATTATACCATTCATGTTTGTCAATATCAGAAAAACACTTCCAGGCCATTAGGAAACAAAGTTATCTATACATATGTATACATATAATAAAATCGTAGGAAAGTTAATGTATGTCCGGGGTAAACTCAAAAATTACTGCATGGATTTACTTAAAATTTTGCATGAATATTACTATCACAGGTCGGGTCAACATATAGGCTACATATTATCACGCTATCACCTACGGGGGAGGAGCTGTGCGGAGTAAACGAAGTCCGCGCGAACGAAGTCACAGGCAACAGCTAGTACATTGTAAAAATAACGATATTGACCCTTTGAACGCAGAATACCTTAATAAGTCGCAGTTGTAAACTAGCTCTCATTTACATACGTAGCGTTTTATCTCTATTTAATGCCCCTGTGGTTAAGTGGTCCGGTATCGGTGTTGAACACATAAGGTCCCGGGTTCGATTCCCAAGGCGGGCAATTCAAATGTGTTTTTTCAGTTTTCTGTTTAAAAACACCGCTGCCCGGTTAGTGGTAGGCTTTGCCAACTGTCACATTGTAGGACAGAATATCTTCGGCTAATCGTGGGTGCATTTTTATTGTACTCAGTATACTCTGTTTACGGGATGCAGGCGTTAAGATACTGTTATCTTTAAATGAATGTGACAAAAAAGTGTTTATTTTTTAGCAACTTTAAGCAAGTTTATTAATAGAACTGATAAAGGTTAAATAGACTTCCAAGTCGGTGAGTAAAAGATTATCTCTCGAACCGTGTAATTTACACGAAGAACCATTTTTATTGGAGCTTAGAGAATGATAATTAAACTAAGAGAATTAAAATTATGCCTGTATTTTACATGGTTAAACCATAAGTGAATTTATTTTAAAATAATAGTAATTTCAGATTAAGCCGACTTCAAATATAAACTATACTCATGTCTCAAAAACGAATGAACCGATTTTAATGAAACTTGAACTGTTCCCTAAGTCGCAATATACTTGATTTCAATCAAAAAGAATTATCTAGAAATAGTTTTTAGTACCTATGAAATTTGTGGACTAACATATAAATATACATACACTTACGAAATTTAGTACACTTGCTTGGACGCTTATATAGATCATCATTCTTAAATATTTGACCGCTCCGTTGGTCAAGTGGTTAGCGGCCCTGACTACGCAATCGCCGGGGCTCGGGTTCGTTCCCCGACGGGCACAAGCATTTGTGTGATGAGCATAAATGTTTGTATTTCCGGGTTTGGGTATTTATTAGATATATTCTAGTATTTATATATGTATTTCTATGTATTATTATCGTTGACTAACACCCATAACACAAGCAAATAATTTGCTTACTTTGGAGTTAAGTCAGTAAGTGTAATTTGTCCCGTGAATATTTATTTATTTAATATTCAATTGCAACAACAATATATACACATTATATGTCAAACTGATAACCTCCGTTTTTTCGTCGGTTGATAAAAATAAACAGGCAATTTAGGTTTACAAAAACCTGTTTAAGTACATTTTAAATGAATTTATGCTCATACAAAAAGTTTAAAAATATATATTTAAATAGTTTGGTGTAAACGGACCCTAATATCAATAATATTATCAATCAAAAATCCGTCGCAAAGCAAGTCATAAAATACGTATCAGGAAGTAGGAACTTTTCAATTCACCACGGCAACGGTATCCATAGCGTAGTAAGAATTACGTTCCGTTACCACGAAGCTCTCATAAAATAGTCTGCTGGGGTCGTGGACTAGAAAGCGATAGCTCACGCACACATCCGCAAAATGAGACGTACGTCAAAATTAGGGCATACAGGGCGTAACTAGGCTGAGCGGGAGACAGCTGTGTACGCCCATGCGATCCCCATGCCCTGCCGAACTTTCTTCTTTCATAACTTTGTTCGTATTGATCCATCACAACTGCGCAATTCATATCCCCTTATACAATTGTTATTGCATCGAAAAAACTAATCCAATTTAAGGCGCAACCAACTCTCTCTCGTTTGCTTATATTACTTTTATGTCTTTATTGGATGTGGTATTTTTCTTTTAAAACTTTTAATGAGCTGGTAACCATATTAAAGTATCATTTCAAAAACTTTGCTATGTAATGTTTTAATCGAAAACTGTAAGGTCTTATTATTAATTATGATAAGAATTGAGTTAATTTAATTATTCTAAATGTAATATTTTCATCTAATTACAAACAGACCATGCAAAATATTAGTTTTATAAGCCAAAACCATATCATGCGTGATGACACGAAACGTTGAAAAAAAAATAGAGATAATGTTGAGTTGAAGACAGGCCTCTGCTTGTTTATTATGCAATGCTGTAAGGATTTCTCTACTAATAGAGATGGGAATTTAATAAGACCTATCGTTTTAACTTATCAATTAATCATCACGTCACTTTGACGTATTAATGTGAAATTATGTCTTATATTCGACTTTAATATGTCACTTTATTATTTCGGGGTTTGGACATTCATTGTCTAGGTCCAGTATTCATATATGTATTCATATGTATTATGATTAACACCTACAATACAAGCAAATAAATTGCTTACTTTGGCGTTAGATCGATTCGTGTAAGTTGTCAAGCAATATTTATTATTTTTATTTATTATTACTGCCAAACGCAGAATTAAATTTATACTTTTCGTAATAATTTTCTAAGAAGCAAAAAAAGTGCGTGTGCGTGTATTTTAAATTTTTTTACTCGTATTACATGAATACATTACAAGGTCGGTTAATTTCTTCACTAGCGACGTATAACGGCGTTGTCAGCGTCACTGTTTCACACGATTTCCCTCCACATAATTTTTCATACCACATAAGGGATAAACTAATAATTTTAAAACATTAAGGAACAGAAAAATTTTTAGTCGAAGACTTTTAATATGGGAATAGGTAAAAACATCTAAAGTCAAATAACACTTACACGGAAGTCACATATTTTATCAGAGTAGTTAGTGGCCTTTTTGTCAAATATGGCATGATATGCTGTAATTTGTGTTCGAATAAAATAAAAAAACTATCCAAGTGCGAGTCGGAATCACGCACGAAGGGTTCCGTACCATCCCTATTCAAGTATCTACCTGTTTGTTAAAATCGAGTAAAAAATTGCTTAAAAATTACGTTTGTTGTGTAGTTCGTATGGGAGCCCCCTTTAATATTTACTTTATTTATATTTAATTATTTAATTTAAATCGCCTCTGTGGTCTGGGGGTCCGGTGTCGGAGTTGACCACATGAGGTCCCGGGTTCGATTCCTGGGTCGGGCAATTCAAAAATGTGTTTTTTCAGTTTTCTGATAAAAACAACATTGCCCGGGATTGGAAAGTGCCCGGTTGGCGATAGGCTTGCCACCTATCACATTGTGGGACCAAGTATCTTCGGCTAATCGTGGGTGCTCTTGTTGTACCTCTGCCTACCCTTTCGGGGATACGGGCGTGAAGATACTTTTTTATTTAATTTAAAAGGTAATATACAACTAAATATTCTGTGAAAATTTTAAGCGTCTACCTGTTACCGTTATTAATATTGAGCAAAAAAACACGTTTATTGTTTAATATTTTTTTTATTTTTAGTATTTGTTGTTATAGCGACAACGGAAATACATAAATTGTGAAAATTTCAGCTTTTAGCTATCACGGTTTATGAGGTATTCTGATGACAGACAGACAACGGAGGCTTAGTAATAGGATCTAGTTTTTACCTTTTAGGTACGGGAGTCTAAAAAACGAGGAACGCTAATATGTATATATACTAAACCAAAGTTTTATAATACATGATATAATACATGTATCATAAAACTTTGTTGTAATTTTCTTTGTATTATTTCATTTTCATCTAATACTGGCTATTTTATTTGAAAAAATATATATATTATATTGCTCACAATGGCTAAATTTTTATTTTCATATATATAATTTTGAAATAGATTTGTCATTTGAGATTATTTATTTAGCGCGTTAAGCGATTTTATAGGAACAAAACTTATAAATTCGCAGACCGTCACACATTATTTTAGTTAAAAGTACTTTATACTTTTTGAAGGCAATAAAGTACGTGAAAATAAAGTATTTTATTATTTCACTTAAAAAATATTGTTTACTTAAAGGAACAAAAATCCTAGACTAGTTTATGTGTGTAACAGAAATGGAATTGACCACTTTTAAACATTATTTAAAACATAATTTTTGTATAGTTTCAGTCAAGTTGTTTTTTTTTTGTATCAAAGTAATAATGAAATTAACTATACACAATACTGACATTTGTAGCGTTTTTATATATTAATTTTTTCTTTGAGGTATATTTAGTGAAGGGACGAACGAAACACGTCTTGAAACTTAACTACTAAAAAGTATTGGTAGATTTAACAAAAAATATGTATGGCAGTACGAATAGCACAGCTAACAAATAATACTTTATTTTTTAACCTTAGAAAAGAAAATATAATCTATTTTTTTAATCTGACTTTAGTTGGTGACGTTGGCTAAATACATTGCGAGACGTGTTGCACCGCAAACGCATCGCGACAGTATGAACTTGGCGGTGCATTGTATTTTATTGGTTTACTTGTGCAGGATTGAAGCTTAGAGTACTGTTTAAATGTTCACTTTGGTCGGCAGACTCCATAAATGCCTAGTAGAGTATAATATCGCATTGGTTTTCTAATCGAATAGTTAATATACTAAATAATAAAAACACATTTTACTTGGACCATAGAATTTAATGTTAAAACATCATTTCATAACAATTGTTTGTATTCGAAACTTAACGGGATTGAGTGTATCCCAATCTAACAATTCGTTCGGCATTTAGGTGCCTACTGCCCAGTCGTCAAAAATACTAACTCAATATACATATTCTCAACACAACTAAAATTATGATTCCTTTCAATGCTAGAGGTAAAGATTTCAAATCCTATATTATGTTAAAAAATATAGATCAATTTGTATTTTACTATCATCATTTCATCGATTGCAAAAAAAAGTGATTTTTGATTAAAAAATATAAAATAAAAAGCCAGTAAAAATTAAAAAATAAACAAAATAATACGCGTATCGAAATTCAAAACAGCTGAAATACCAAGCATAAAAATATAAAAAAAAATCATATTAATATAAAGTACGCAAAAGTACAAAAAAATACAGCGGCATTATAAAAAAATAAAGGGCAAAATAAACGTGATTAGCTACCTATATCGGTGGTAGGCATCTTTACGTCTAACATATTTACCGTCTGGTGTAAAATAATAGCTTGGTGGGCCGTGAATATGTCGTCCACGGACCAAGAAGAGGATGTCCCCGGTTCCAGTCCGAGCAGGAGCTGTGATGACGTCAGCTCGACAACCAGCCATATCCCTTGATGAACAGTACCACTGCTTACGACCATGTGCTTGTAAGTTTTTCAGATAGAATGTATAACCATCGTGCAGCAACAGCGACTTCCCCGTCCTCGAGGGCACGTAGACAGCCGGCGCAGAGTCTGAACCCATCGGACAACGTCAGCATTCTACCAAATAACCAACTACACTATGTCTAATCGTTACCAAGTTATACAATCTACTGTTAATTGCAAATACGGTTTATACTGACAAAGATAAATGTCAAAATGAAGATTTATAGTCAAATAAAGCATTGATTTTGCCGTACAAACCAGAAATAGGTACAATTAATGCCAAAATCCACGCTCCAAATTTGTTCATAATTTAATTAAAAGCACGTTCTCTGTGTTTATTGTTAGTAAATTTCAAGCAAGCAATAAAAGGTTAAAAAATAATAAAAAGAATAATATTTTGTAAATTTATTTTTCATAAATAAACGAACTTAATTATTAATATATATTTACAATAAACTATGGTTCTCATAAACAAAAATCAGCATGTACATATATGTATGTTTGTAATTATTACTAATATGAATCGCATTAAATAATATAAATATATATCTTGCTAATTTCTACATGAAAAAAGTTTCACAAAAAGTTGATTTTTATAACATATTAGCCTTATCCTTTCGCTCAACGCTTAGGACAGCCATTTGTTAAAGCAAGAAGGATAGAGGAATATGGTAACACGCGGCCGAATCCTCGAGGCGATAGTATTCCCGCTACCTTTCTCGCTCTAGCAAATGGCAGTTCTAAGTGACAGAAAAAGATAGGGCGACGGAAAAAGGCAATTCCGTGCTGACAAATGTAGTCTAATCCTAATAGTTTATAATCAATTGTTGCATAACCGTTTATTTCTAAGCTTTGTGACTAATTTCGTGACCAAGAATCATAATTTACGAAAAAGAATGGCAAAATATTTCAAAAATGACTACTAAAATCTATATAATATACTTAAAAACATAGTAGCGGGCAAAAAAATCATCATATTATAAGTAACAAATAATTTCTAAGAGTATTGATAAAATTATTATAAAACAATATAACATATGGACTATAATATATAAATAAATCCCAAACACAAATCCCAAATCGGGTCTATTTGTAAGTCATCGGCAAGTAATGCTTTTTAAGTATATAACAACAAAAACTGAAAAAAATATTTCAGAAACAACACCCCGATCTGGGACTTCGACTATAAGAATCAATTTGGGTTGTGTGGAAGCCAATACTACAAACTAAATGAGGAATTATTTCTGCTTTAACAACAGCAACAGTAATAAGTTCATTACTGTTGCTGTTGTTAAAGCAGAAAAGTGTAACATCGAATCAACATGCCAAAAATTTCAGACCTCTACAAAATTTCGGATGTTAATTATAATTTAAAAATCAGATGTTAGTAAGGCGTTGGATTGTGTGATGTTAGAGGGTTAATAGAAGGGTATTTAGGACCATGATTGTGATTCCCCTGCACCGCCACAACTTCTCGCTGAAAGGTTCGCAGGGTCGCTGTGCACTGAAACTTTGTTCTTCCTGCGCAATACCATAAAACTTTCGGCTGGTTCCGATACGCATTATGCGGCCTGTAGTAGTAACCGTTCATCGTTAACTTTGGATATCCCTTTGCATTATAAACTATCTGCACTGTAAATATAACAGACGTTAGTTAAAAAAAATATGAAAAACATTACATTATGATTCCTTCGTCATTCGGATTTTAATTAATTATCGTTGTGTTAAAGTAACCAGATCTTGCGTGTCGTCCTTCGTAATTGAGATGGCATGGAAAAGAGTTGAGTAATAATTAATTAAATATGAGTAATGGTGATAAAATAACATACACAGAAAAAATTAAAAGAACTTATTTTGACATTAACACGATTAAGATAATAACAGGCGTAACAAACTATGTTAGTCAATGTACGTAAACGGACAATAAATTGTTATATTTGATTAAACATTAGATATTATGATAAACAAAAATCATTCACTTCGGCTCGATTGTACCAAACTATATACACTTAAAATGTATTTAATCATAGTAAAAGTCATTTAAAAAGTTTTTTTTTGCTAGTTTGGTGCAAATAAGCCTTAATATAAACTGAGCACTATTATTAAATAAGCACTTATTCTACTTAAGTGATATTGTTAAAATCTCATCTGCGAATAGATTTACTATCAAATCACTAACAAAATAATAAAAACATTACACACGCTAATTCGGGGTTGCCAACAACAATTTTCTTCTCGACACAAGCGTAATTTAAGTATGTTTTAGTTAAGTAGGTACGTTTTTTAAGTTAAGTAAAGTTTTTGACATCCCACTCCATATCCATTTCATTTCCTTTTACACATCTTAAAGATCCTTACGCATACCCAATGGGCTGTTACAAATTCACATCGCATATTAGGTTCTGTAGGGGAATCGGTCAATCCTATAATAATTTAATTTAAAATATGAGGTGTTATTTCATTTTAATAAATGTAATTAAAATGTTAATAATATTACATATGTTAGAACATGCTCTCAGTTCTGCAAGATTTATTCAAAAATAACGACTAAGTATAACGAAGGTAATTAAAAAAAACAAACATATCATAATTATTTGTTTTCTTCAATTATCCTCGATTAATTTTTCCCACTTACATAGTTACCTACGTACATATCTTCACATCAGATCCCTTACGGGGTAGACATAGAGAAATTTTAATTTTCCCAATTAAAAACGTTAATCCAAATTAAAATCAAAACATCCATTGTTAAACACTTTGTCAATGCTTACAATTTTTATAACCACTAAGGATTTAAGTAAGTATATGAGCACTTTTTTGTAATATTCTGTGTATATTTTTACGCAACTGTCAATGTATTTATATAAAGTCTCATGACTGTACATTACACATTTTTTAAATAAATCTAATATTAGATTATTCTTGCATATGTATATTTGTCAACATTTACATAGCGTACAATAAAAACGAACTTTCAGACCTAAAAGAAAAATGTAAACCAAATCAATAGATTTTAATATCTAATCGGTGGGTAATTAAACCATCTCAAAGGTTAAATAGTTGAATTACATAATATTTGGCTTTTCTTGTGTTCCTTTTAAATGATTTTTTCGAAAAAGTCAACAACTAACCCCTACATTACTAACGAGAGAAAATTGATAATTATCACTTACACATGTCCCTTGAATTCTAAACGTAACATTTTCTCTGAACTGACGGTGCATTAATAAAAAATTTTAACTTAAAATTATCGCAAAAAAGTAAAGGCTATTTTTCTAAAGTTACACGATCATTCTCTGGACAAATTTCCGTAACATGAAGCCTCTTTTTTCATATTACACAAATCTATTTTTAGTATGACAAATAATCACTTCTACATGCGTCAATCTCGGCCCTCGTCATTTATTTTCGATCTTTCGTAATGCTCATTTTACTCATGCCTTAAATAGCACAAAGATCTTTGTACTTTTACAATTCACATTGATAATCTTACCACGAAACAATTATGCAAGTGAGCCTGTGATTGCCAGGGGAAAACTAATATTCACCAAAATTGCAGGGAGAGATAGCTGTCCCCCACTGGAACTTGTTTACCTCCTTACTGTTATAGATAAATATAGTCTTAAAATGCTACGGTTCCCCCCATAACCCATAACCACTGCTTACCTCTCCCTGCCGCAATAGCGTCAATGCTTGTCATTATCTTGTTTCATTTTGGGGGTTAAAGTTGGGCGGTAGACTTATGTATAGATAGCAACGCATCATTTACATCTTTGGTGTTTATAGGCGATAAAGTATCTTTTTTTATACCATAAGATAGCAAACAAGCAGATGGGTCTCTTGATGGAAAGACTCAAACATCGCTTATAGACACCAAAGGTGTTAATGGTGCGTTGCTATCTTGTGGCGAGGTCTATGTTTATGGATGTCACATACCACATGCATAAGTTTACCGGCTACCTTACCCTCCAAACCCGAACACTACAGTGAGAAGCACTGAAGCTATTGCAGCAGGAATAGATAAGGAGGTGGTACCAGACCCGGGCGAGACAATGCAGTACTCTACCACCTAGTAGCCACGATGGCAGTGACTCATATAGTTAATCGGTCGCCTTTTACGACCTGCCTGGCAGAACGGCAGTTGACCTCTTCTTCAAAGGAGCCCGAAACCAACACGGGGAATCTTTGAGGCAACCCTGATTTCATTAGAAAGGATAAGAGTTACGCGTTAGAAAGAGATGCAACTTTTAGGTAAATATAAACGTAGGCAATCAAGCGCCGCGCAATCTGAATTCGAATTAATTGTATCGTAGCAAGAGTCCCTACTAGAGAGAGAGACCCTAGAGACCCTAGAGAGTTTTTTAAACGACTTTACGGAGTGTCTCTTCTGTACTTGTACTATTATATATTCTGTGACGCAGAGATGAACCTGCGACCCTTTCCCTAAAGCCGGGACGCTCTACCACTGAGCAAGTGTCGACAGGCTCGACGTGGCGAAATTCTTCTTTGCTCTACAACGTCATAGTTTCAATCCCTGCTTGTCGATATTTTGCTTTGACGTTTTTAGTTTTTAAAATTTTCCCAAGGACTCACCCCGAGTGCTATAAGACAAAAATAAATCAAGCTATCTTTGAAATTGTTTTCTCAATCGCTAGACATATATAGCTACTGACAACATAAAATTATATATATGTGGTGTATACATATTATTTCATATTATATTACGTTGTTCGTAAGTACTTTAACACGTCGTTCGTAAGTATTTTAAGATTCACTCTAGCGGATGAGTGGGTTACATTCGTTTATTTTTTTAAACTTAAATTGTAGTGATATGACGTGAATGTCTAAAAAGGTTTGTTATTTTATTTTAACATTTGTTTAATTTATTTATAATTATTTCATTAATCCAACAGTTCGATTTATTGATTGACACCAGTGTGTTTATGTTCTCACTATTATTTAAGTCAGTAATTAGCCAGAAAATTGGGAACGAAATTCCCAAAAATTCAAAATATACACTAAAAAATTTATAAATGAAGCCACAGACATCTGTCAGTTAACAATAAGATTAGAAATTAAATGTAGCCATACATTTCTATAATGTGTTCTTAATATATTATTGCAAACAAGCAGATGATGGAATCTCCTGATGCAATGAGACAATCATCGCCTGTAGACACCAAAGATGTTAATAGTGCGTTATCCGTATGGCGGATTGGAATATATCAGTTTAGCGGCTACGTCATGCTCCAAACCAGAACACGGCAACGGCAAGCACCGACGCTATTGTGGCGGAGACCGTCGAGACGTTGCAGAAATCTACCGTCTAGTAACAAGTCATAATGTTAGTGTCACGTATTAGCCTTCTCCCGCTATTAACGACATGCCTAGCAATAAGGAAGTTGACCTAAATTAAAAAATGGGTTTAAAAATAAATATAGCAGTAACATTATACAAGTGTACGTAAGTACGGCTCAATGTTATATTCGGCAATGTTCGTCTTTCGCAAGATACATATAAAATAAGATATACATTAGAGTTAATCGAATGTTTGACACAGTAGCGTCATAGAATTCAGCATAGTAAGTGTAGAATACATACCTACATTAAAGAAGATATTGTGTATAATTGCTATCACTAAAGTATCATAATAATCATCATACGGTGACGTTATTGCGATTACGACACTTATGCCTGAGTTCAGAAAATACTACTTTCTTGCCGCATGTGTGTATCCTCGCCCCGCAATCCCGTGCGCACATCCATCTTCGTTTGTCCCTATAACGTGCGTCAAGTTTATACCAGAAGCCGCCCATCTTCAACAGTTGATTCTCTTCGCCCTGAGTCATCGATCTCGATCCGGTAACTGCATAGAAAAAAAAACAGCACAAAAGTTTAAAAATAAACAGGCAATCATAAAATGAATTTATTTATTTATACCCATTTCCTACACCCCTACAAAAATGTCATGCTTCTCTAATAATAAGAGTAAAGATAGATGCTCATAAATCTATAATCTATATATATATACACACATATATATATATATATATATATATATATATATATATATATATATATATATATATATATATATATATATATATATATATATATATATATATATATATATATATATAATGCTATCATCGTCAAATTCATAAAACGTGTTCTAACCCCGCGGCTACATATATCGGTCTACGGCGAAAATTCGCGCTAGCACGATGTTTTCACGAACTACATTGCGACAATTGCTTACATCATAATGACGTCGTATTATCACTGGTCATAAAACTACCCTCAGTTTGATGACCAGTCAAGAAATGCACAGAGAAGAGAGCCTCAGAGCAGACTCTGACATCTCCAGCGCTTAGGCCCGTATAACCATGACTGGTTGGTAGAGCCATGGGTTGGTGGTGGGTCTGGTCATCAAATTGCGGCCGGCAGGTTATATTTGTGCGGCCTGCTGATGATATTTGTGCGGCCTACGACAAAGCAAACATGAATGTTGTAACATTTCTTAAAATCTTTTCTTCTCAAATTCTTAATTCATGAACATTCGTTCCTTAAATTCTTTTATTTTATGCTACTGTGCACTGTATTTCATTCGCTCAAAGATTACAAACTTATGATACAGCTTCATAAACATGAAAAGTCATATCGTCGTTTATTTTTTTTCTACCATGGAATAAAATAAAATAGCATACGTCGATAATACGGCTTATAATGAAATTACCTAAACATACGTATGGGATAAATTATAGTTTATTATTATTATTGTTTATCGTAATTATATTATAGTTTCTTTGTCGTGAGTCACACAAATATCACCAGCGGACCGCAGTTTGACGCCCCACTGCAGTGACGCGACAAGGCCCTTCGCGATGCAGTTGCGTGATAGGCCGATACATCGTGCGCGCGAACTAACGAATCGTAGCGCGAACCTTCGCCGTAGCCCGATATGTATAGCTGCGCCATTACAAATAACTTCTCTAAATGACATCACACAGTTGTATAACTAGTAACCACCCACAGATTCGTCCGCGCGATTACACATGTAACGAATAGTAATAAATTTCTTTTCCTGTATGACCTGAAAGATCTTTTCAGGTTACAAACCATATGTATGATAAATTTTATCCCAATTTGTTCAACATGTTGTGTGATCGAATTTAAACATGTAAATATCGTGTCATATACATAAAGTGTCATTTCATTTCCCTTTTCAGTTGTTTTATTGCATAAATCATTTTAGCGAAGGTCTTATCGTATTTAATTTCGAAAATGTACATACATATATTATAGTATAGTAGCGAAGGTTTCCCAGTAAATAAAAAAACAATAATAAATAATATTATCTTCTTTATCAATATAAACAAAATATTGCCACAATATACGTACCTACATTACTTCAATAATTGCATGAACTCAGTCCTAAAATACGTTATAAACTTCAAAGAAATTGCTTTGACATATAAAAAAGACTTGGTCCTATCTAATCAAGATACAAACCTTAGGTTTGAAATTGTGTATAAAGCTACAAATGAGTTATTAAAATTAAATAACTATGCAAGTACAAAGACCTCTTGGTACTTGCATAGTTATTTTATTACACATGTTACAGTTATTACTTCATTATTTATAGTCATATAAGACACTATAAAACTATCGCTTAAATGTCGCTACTGTCTTTAAGAACTTTACATACAAGCACGATCTCATTTTGAGTGGTAACACGATATAGTAATGTTCAAGAAGTGCGATATCATGTCTGGTGTCAGTAGCTGGCACTGTAGATTAGTATTTGGTGTAGTTGTACTACTCTTACACCTACCATAGTGTTACAATTTATGTAGACATAGGCCGGTTGTTTTCAGTTTCGAACGTAGTCTATCTATATACGAGTAAACAAAAATTAATGTCTGAAATGTTTGTACGCGCATAACTTTGAAATAAATTCACCAAATTGGGTAATAATTTATTATTGTATTCGTTGTTGTTGGGAGAATGAAATTGTGTAAAAGAAAAATCATATGGGATTTTTTTAAAGAATTAAAAATTAATGAATGAATATGACAGAAGACAGTGAGAGGGATTTTCAATGTCTCGATAACACCACTGACATTTTTTTTCACTACGTGGTCGTATTTTAAGTAAAGGGAAAATTTTGTATCATTATTTTCGATATGTAACCATCCATGTGAAGCCGGAGCGGGTAGCTCGTATTTTATAAAAGGATAGACGACAATATATTCGTAGAAAAATATATGTGTAATTGTAGAGACATGAAAGTGTCCGGGCAAATCCATCCGGATTTGCCCGGACATTTGGCGGTGCTTTCGGACTTTGTCCGGCTTTTGAAATAATTAAATTCAAGTTGATGCTATCGTAGAAATCATGAAATCACGAAGCGGTACGTAAATCGCGTACTTAACATCTCTGTGAAACAAACGCTGCGCGTGAAATACTCGTAGTAATTAATTTTGAGATCAAAATATCCAGGCTTTTCTTTAAATGCCCTTTTGTTCGAACTTTTGAAATTTCTAAATGTCATTGAAGTCGTTTTTTAAATGATGAAATGCAAGTCCCCAGATATAAAAGCAAGATTTTGACCAGGTACCTCTATATTACGCGATAATAGCATTAGGAAACAAACACTAACTAAAAGCCAAATATCTTAAGCGTATGTCGTGTATACACATTCACTCACTCACAAAAAACAAAGACTGTAGAATAATAACAACTTCTCAACTCGCGCCAACTTCATCATGTTTCAGCATGAATTCCGAATCAATAAACAACTACGGAAGCATTTGTACTGAAACCGTGCATGTATGAAAGCTGGTATACTTTGCTAGTCCGCACTAAATCTAAGTATAAATCTAAACATTGGAGTATTCGCAACATTGTCTATCAGTCGTCCGCACTCTACGCAGCGGTTATTAAATAGAATTTTATAAAAAAGCTTCAACAAGACGACTACACTATAATTAAAGCTATACAGTTTGTATACATAATTTCTAAATACTTCATAGGAGAATATTGCACGTTCATTTTATATTGAATACATCGACTACGCCACTGTTTCGTTTCCTAATAAGATTAGCCACTAAATAAGGCGAACACGGAATTATTATGTACAATATTAGATCCCGCCGAAATTTAAAATTTAGTTGATTAAATATTTGCTACGATCTATGCGCATTTGCGTAATTTTCCAGTAGTTAAATTTAACTTGCAGGGAGGATTTTTAATCTAAAAATAAGTTAATCTACTAAAAAATCTATAAATACACTAACAAAATTTTTATACGCAGCGATGTACATATGTTTTTAATTAAGGCATAAGCGTACTTATAGTTTTACACCAGGATAAAGAATATAAAAAATCTACTATACCTATAAAGAAGTTAAACAGCTACCCGTACACTTACATAAATATCTTTGGTAAACGTAAAGCTATAGATCTGTGAACTGTGCGATTCCACACACTAACATAAAAGCATCTTCATGTCTGTAACCCCGAAGAGGTAGGCATAGGTACAACCAGTGCACCCACGATTAGCCAATGATATTTAGTCCCACATTGTGATAAGTGGCGAGCCTATTGCCAACCGAGCACTTATCCAATCCCGAGCAACGTTGTTTTTATCAGAAAACTGAAAAAAACACATTTTTGATTTGCCCGACCCGGGGATCGAACCAGGGACCTCATGCGGTCAACACCGACACCGAACCACTAGACCACAGAGGCGACAGCTAACATAATTTACCCATACAATGTTCATACATCCTAAGGGAGTATTTTCAGACTCGTACATATATGGCATGTGCCGATTTGTCATCAGTAATTTGTTTAGAACGTGAGTAGCCGTACCAATAAATTAATTATTAAATTATGATTAGTAAATTAAATGTTGTAAGTTTCAATAATCAATAAATAAATTATATATATGTGTAGTTGTAGCACCTTACATGATAGAGCGACTCTCCATGTTCGCAATCAATAACGACCATTCAAAAGACCGCGAACTAGGAGGTCGCGCCAGGCCTACAGAAATAACGCTGCATGTGGAGCAGCAGGCAGAGGAGCAGTTTGTACAGGAACTATATTACTCTTAACTATTTTATATTTCCCCATAGGATCGACCTCAAACTTCCTTGACTCGTGCTTCGAAGGATTATATGTAGCGGGGTGGTTGTGCCTTCCTCGGAAATACACAAGTTTGCCATCTCTTAGACATAATGCAACCTGACATCGTTCAGCCTTTTGATATGATCGAGCACATCTCCAAGTGACCCGACGAGGATGGGATCCGCCATCTTCATAAAAAATATGGCCATCAGCGACCAAATGAAGACCACCTCGAGCTGACCGTATATAAAACCACTCTGTAACAATATAAATCCTTTGTTTTACTATATGGACTTAATCCATAGAATATTTTAACTAGCTAGTTATAAGTATTTAAAAACATTACCTGCTTCTATTAAAATAGTGAAATATTATTAACCACAAAATATACAAAGTATTACTAAATATTCGTTTTACAATCTATACTGGAAGTCTCGGAGTTCTAGCAACAAATAAAAACTGCTTTTCTTATATTTGAACAATCTAGATGGCTTGATGAAGTCAGATGTTACAAGTTATGATTTCTAGATGGTTTCTCAGATTCAAAAAACAATTGATATAAACTAGTCTATAGGTCTCATTCGAAGTTACAAAATTACCACAATTTCCCTCACATTTGGTAACATTTAAATAAATATCGCTGGACATTACACGAATTGATCACTACCACTATTTATACTAATATATTAAATAAACATTCAAATTTAGAAATACAAACACATGTCCCTGTTGGAAATCGAAGCCTAGCCCCATCGATTGCGAAGTCAGATCGCTACCGCTAGTCACTCGACCAACGGAGCAGTTACTATAGTTACGTTTATTTAGAATGGTTTAACCGACTTCGAAAAAGGAGTTTATTAGTTTAACCTGTATGTATGTGATATTGTTGGAAGCTTCCGATGTGCTTTTTGTACGTGTATATAATAAGTATATTGGTATGTCTGCCCACGAATTTTTCGGAAACCGCGTCATAACGAGATGATAATTTTTGATTAAAGTCAGGTATATTCCAAGTATAAAAACATACCGTTTTCTTAAAACCACTTCAATCGTTTTTGAGATATTGATAGTGGATATCAATGTACTACTGGATGGGATATGCATAATATACTTTAGGTACCTAGGTAAGAAGTAGGTTTAATGTTTCTAAATCTCTTTTATATTCTTAAGCCGATGAAAAGAATTTTGCACGCTCCAGACATTGTGAATTAAATGATAATTTTATGAATAAAATCGGGTAATTTTTTAGCATCTGTGCACCGCAAATATTTTACACAAAAACGTTACGAACCATAACAGTTTAAGATCTTGAACATTTTTTTATATATCACTAGATAGCAAACAAGCAGATGGCTTTCCTAATGAAAAGAGTAACTATCGCCTATAGACATCAAATATGTTAAAATAGTTGTTATCATGCAGGTTTTTCACCATGAGATAGAAAACAAGCAAATAGATTTCCTGATGGAGAGAGAAACCATTGCCTATAGAAACTAAAAATGTTAATGGGGCGTTGCTATCCGTGTGGTGGGATGGCAGTGCCACATGCGTAAGTCTACCGGTTACCTCATCCTCCAAACCAGAATACGACAATGACAAGCATTGACGCTATTTCGGCAGGAATTGGTAAGGCGGTGGTATCAAATACCCGGGCGAGACGTTGCGGAGCTCTACCACCTAGTAGTCATGATAGTAGTGACAAGTGTAACCAATCGGTCGCTTTTTATGACCTGCCTGCCAGAATAGCAATTGGTATATTCTTTAAAGGAGCCCGGACCTCCTCTCTACTCTACTGTGTCACCTCTCTAAAGTCAGAGAAAATATTTTTCCTCATATTTCTTTTTTTGTGTTATCATTTCACTATCATTATTATCCATCACTTAACAAGTCACTTGACGTTTAAAATACTATACTGTAAATATTTTATCTAAATTAATATTATGTATCTAATAATATCAAACAACCATATTATACCAATATTATACCAATGAGGAATTGAAATATACAAAATATTTTCTAGCATAACTATCGTAGTTTTGAATGTCAACATTTGAATTTCAAATCAGAATTAATTCCTTTGAAAGAACGCATTTATACTCTTTTACACAAAGTTTTGGAACAATATAGGTATCTATCAATTCGTTACAATTTCCAGGGTTATCTCAGCACTCATTTACTTCAGGTCGTAACTGATAATGCTGTTATTTAGGAAAGGTAGTACAAGTAGTTTGCTTAGTAATTTGATGGCTAATTAAATATTTGTCTCCACCTTATGTAAGGTTAAATAAAATTCTCGCTTAATTTCAGCACAATATATTCGTTTCTTTGTACCTATACAGAGAGAACATTTCTCACTACCAGTACTACACAGCGTATACATTCTCAGGCGACTTTCGCCCATAGCTACCTTTATCCATATAATTATTCTTTCCACTAAAATAATACAAAATATCTTATCACAATACACAAAATAATACTTTAAAATAATACTTCAAGGTTCAACTTATATTAAAATCGTATACATCTCACATGGTAAAAACTGGTACACATATTTCATGGTTAACTATTGTTTCGATAACTAAGTCTTTGTATAAGTACAGCCGTGGCTTTACAACATTATTAATAAAAATAATACCATATAAGTTAACTTTTACGATTATCAGAATAGCTGATACAACCCTGTATTTGTTTCCTATTAACAATAACAAGACAATTTGTAAATTTATATGTTTGACAATTTGTAAATTTATATGTTTGTAGACGCGGAATATTTAAACAGTATTTATTGCTTGCGACTCATCCCGACTTTGTACGGATAGCAATTAAATCATGCAAACCGATAATCGATATTCAGCAATTTATCGATTAATTGTCGATTCATTTTAAAATATAAAAAATATCTAATGAAAAAATTATAAATATCAATAATCGATAAAATATCATATAAGAATTTTACACAACGACGACTGTCACGTATCCGATTTTCGAAATTTCCGAAAGAGACAAAACACTATCCGCATTATATCATTTGTTCATTACAGTATGCGTCCAAGTCTCGTCACTGTAGAGTGGAGTTCTAGTCGGCCTCTGGTTTCTTGAGATATAAATTTGATGTAGATCCCAGACCGGACGAAATGAGAGTAAGTGACAAAGTGAAAAGAATTCTTTAAGGGGTTTTATTAATTCCCAAGTTTTTGTTTTAAATAACTCTTATGAAAACTACAGCATATTTTATTAAATTTGAAGCTTTTAGGGTGAAGTATTAAATTGCATACTTTATTTAGGCTAATTGTCTATATAAGAAAATAACTAATGATTTTTATAATTTAAAGGTGTGGATTTGATTATCTTGTTATTAATTTAATTAACTAGATTGAGGAATTGCTTTACGTTATGGTATTTCTCAATTATAGTGAAGGTCTTCACAAATGTAAACAAGTGGGTCTTAAAGTTTGATTTAATCTGATTAGAAGACTTTGTTTCATTTAAAACTTCGAGGAGAAGGAGTATTACACTAATTGATTTGTTTAACCTACTTCCATATAAACATATACATTGTTCACAAAAACAACTAATGGTTATAAATAATCAATTGTTTTCGGTGTTTTTTCTTTCTTTTCGGCAATTAAATGTGATTTTAATTACGGTTACCTACTTTATTAAAAAAAAAAACATAATATTTTTTATCGATTATCTAAAGAGTTCGATAATTGCATAATTATCTAAAGAGTTTGAAAATTGCAGGCCTTGGTAAAAATCTATCCACATTTGACAGAAAATTACCACAATGCTATAAAAAATGGGAGGTGTCGCATTGGCACCGGGTTGGAACGGGATTCCTTTTGCTATATCTGAGACGGTAACTTAAAGGATGGACCGAGGCATATTCAAACGCTAAAATTATAAATATTTTTGTATATTCTCAAAATTAACAGCAAGCTGAAACGATTCACGAAAGTTTTTGTTTCCTATGTGATCGGGAAGTGCACCAAAAATTACTGCAAAATGGTCGGTTTTTGTATGTAATTTGGTGTCAACAAAAAAAATGTTATGACGTTTTTTGATCCAACCTCTCATTCCACAAACTATAAACGTGCGATAAGGAACTTCATTTCAAAAATCCAATCACAGTATCAGCCATCAGGCTAATTTGAAGATTGTCCGAAAGCTTACCATAGTCGCTCTAGCCGTTTTACGAGTCAATAGGAAACATACATACATACATCACATGCATACAGCATTAGATAGTATCACAGTACTCTAGTTACTAGGTGATAGAGTTCTGCATTGTCTCGCCCGGGTACCACCGTCTTACCTACTCCTGCTGCAATAGCGTCAGTATTTGCCATTGTCTTGTTCCGTTTTGGAGGGTAAGTTAGCCGGTAAACTTATGGCCGTGACATTAGACCTTCACCACAAGATAGCAACGCACCAGTAACATCTTTGGTGTCTATAGGCAATGGTTGAGTCTTTCCATTAGGAGACCTGCATCTGCTTGTTTGCTATCTTTTGATATAAATAAAGTATCTATGCTCAATTATTTTAAAAAATGTAGTTTTATAAGCAAACACTAAAATGATAAAAAAGAAGAGTAAGATTATACTTAAGAATTGCGAAGCGAAATTATATCACTGCTTAATATATAACTGAATAATATATTCGTTTTACCATTCAAATTTATGAATTTCTCTGAAAGTATCACACAATTCCGATATCAACGAGTGTAAAAATGCACAATTTTTATTAATAATGTTGTTGTTATATGTAGTAATCATAAAAATAACATGGTATTAAGTACACAATAAAAGTAATATAAAAATATTTTCACAAAATGTTTCATATAAAATAAAAATCTCACTAAAAACAAATCTTACGTCTACAACGTATACAATGAGTATTATATTTTAAGTAAATTATTCAATAAATGCAACTTTATCTTAACAAGTTGTTACAATATCTTCTAAGTTCGTATACATGTCATGACTTAAACATTCTCGACAACAAAATCTCATCTTTCTTAACGCAACCGAAACCAACCGTCAGGAGTCGGGACTCCACATACCCTGAGTGCTCATTACCAATTACTAATAGGTTTTTATTCAATTTAAAATTTTACTTGGAAGTAGTAAGTTTCCAAGATAGACTTTAATTAATGTATTATGCAAGTCTATTTTATTTGCTTAAGGTCAGATCGTGGTCAAACGATTTCCTTAATGTCAAGTAGGTACATACTCGTAACACGACTCGTTTCTCTAGAACCTTATATTTTATTATTATTTTTGGTTTCTTATTCACGCCTCTATTAATAAAGATTACAAACTTGCCAGCGAGTTAAATAAAATTGTAAGTTGAATAAAATACATACCTACTAGAAATTCGTTATGAGTTCGAGGGCTAATATCAACAATCATTTTTATATACAATATGCGAATAAAATTGTAAAAAATATTTTAAATGAATATATAAAAATATCATAAGAGAACTATCACTTTGTACAACAACTAAGTCTAGGACCGTCGCGCGGAAGATCTAGACTGAAGCAGAGGCAAGAGATTCATACGATTCATATATCTGAGTATAGTAAAAATATTCACACTAGCATATACTTTGTAAAATATTGTAAAAAAATACTGGCCTCAAAATATATTTCACTGTCATATTATGCAATTAAAGAATTTGGTATCTCACGTACATGCTGGCATATTATATACTCATGTCTGCGCGAATCTGAAGACATTTGTTTATAATAATTGTGTCAGTTTAGAAACGCAGACAAATAAACCTCCTGCACGCACGTAAGATCTAAAACACCCTTTTTGCTTCTCCTATCCATAAAAACATTATTATACATGTAGGACTGATCGAAAAGAAGCAACATTTACGCTTAAGAAAGTCTAACAATATATCAGCTGCCCAATACAACAGCCCAAAAGGACATATTACTTTAAACCATGATTTAAATACTAATCTAAATGCTTCTCAAATAAAAGTATCAAAGTCTACTTCCAAAAATTCAGTTCACAGTCTAGTAGTAACAATATGTATGTAAATGTCGGTTATAAATCTAGACTATTGTTTAGGAGTTTAGTAAGACGTTATATGTTCGAACGTCACCTACATCTATGTATATATATAAATCAATCGCTGTTCGTTAGTCTCGCTAAAACTCAAGAATGGCTAAACCGATTTGGCTAATTTTAATTTTGAATTAATTGTTGAAGTCCAGGGAAGGTTTAAAAGGTGAGAAAATATAGAAAAAAATAATAGTAGTTAAAAAGGCAGAACAACGTTTGCCGGGTCAGCTTGTACTGTCAATAGCGGTCAATAGAACTGTTTCGTACAAAAAGAACGAATAATTATAATTCTTTTGAAAACAAGAATATGGAACGTGTAACACGTGGTTCAAAAATTATTTTTAAATATCAACATATTTTATTAAAATAAATGAATATTATCACGGCCATTCCCCTGCGAGCGAAAAGCAAAACGAACTTTAAAGGAGTTCACCGGTTCGTCGGCGGCGATATGGACTCTATAATATGGTTTGTGGTAACACTACAGTATAAAGAATGAATATTCACTTATTCAGAAGGTACTTCTTTTTTCTACTTCTAATTTCCTTTCGATCTGTCCTTTCTAAAATGCCAAAGATCAGTCCATGTTTCGCAAACGGTCTTATTAATAAACTAATTCGTATACATTCCACAGACAACGTACCTCATTAAGTACTAGTACGATACGAGAGGAAAGACACGATTTTCTCTCACTTTTTGTGATCATATGAAAAAACAATATGATTATGTAAAGCTAAGATTAGACTACGACACTATAAACTGTACACTAACAGAGTGTCTTTGTGTGAGCACGGGTATCTACCCAGGTTCACACACATACACTCGGTGAATACACTGAGTTTACGGTGAATAGTGTCGTAGTCTAATCTTAGTTTAAGTGCTTCGACTATCAGAACCTAAAATCAGACTTACGAGTATTATAACTATACCATATTGTAAATATCTGGGCATTTATTGACCAAAAGCTATACTTTTTTTAAAAGATAACATTGTTAACAAGCAAGCAATTTTAACCGAAATAAGCAAAAGGTAATGTTTTTGTGTCACGCAATTAAGTCGCCGGTAACAGAAAAAAATATAAAATAATTTTGTCTTTTTATTGTAGGTTCGGATAGCGGAAAGCCCACGTTTTGAATAGTAACATCCTATCGGCGAAAAGTCACAGCCACAGTATGTCAAATCCCTTAATCCAAATTTTTGGCATTTTGTAATTGTTTACTGGTGATTTGTGACTCGAAACCTATTACTTATGGCGGTGCAGCATTGTGAAGTTTATGGGTAACGGTATTGAATGTTAATATGGCAGATTAACATAACATTCTTTAAACTGAATGCCACAAGAGGAAAACTTATTGCGTTAAACTAGCTAAACACTCGGCTTTTATATTAAAATTCATTTACTTAAACGAATCAATGAATATAACCTAGTCTTCAAATTTCAACAATGTATTCGCACAAACATTCAGCCATACTAATATTATAATGCGACAGTCTGTCTGTGTCTGTTACGCTTTCAGCGCTAAACCGATTTTGATTAAATTTGCTAAAGAAATAGTTGGGCCAGCGTCTAATACATGCTTCTTTCTTTGTTCAAAGTCAACCCCTAAAGGGCTGAAATAGGGGGTGAAAAGTGGAAGTATGAAAAATTATGTTGATGACATGTTACTCTTCTCGCGGGCGAAGTCGCGCGGTTGAACTAGCTATTCTATAAATATAGAAACGATGTCTCGCTTTTACAAACTAAACCACACAACCGCCACAATTACAATATTTTTATCACTGTGCCGTAAGTATTCTCGCGCTTCTAATGTCGCAGTTTTAGTGCAGAATGGTGATACTTACGCGGCACTAAATGTAAATGTAAGAAATATGTGAAATAATAAGTATATTTCACATATTTCTTACATTTACATTTAGTGCCGCGTAAGTATCACCATTCTGCACTAAAACTGCGACATGTGAAATAATAAATATTTATTACAGACACTAATCTCTTCGTACGAAGCGCTTCGTATAATTATGATAGAACTTCACTTAAAGGTAAGTTCGTTTAATCATTAATTGTAACTTCGCCGGTGGATGGTACCAACAAAAACATATAAACAATTTTCATGGACGTATATCCACCATCGATAGAGGATTACTAGTGGTGCCTACTCAACGGCGGATTTTTAGCGATGTTATCCTCCCTAAAGAAACTTGAGCCATTCTGTAGAGGGTCATTGGTCAAGGGACCCAAATATAACAAACACGAAACCCAAATATTTAAATCTATGGCTCATAAAAAGTGATGTGATTTTAAATGAGAAATTAATAAGACATTTTAAACAAATGAATTATTTTTTCTTAAGTGTGTTTAAAAACTTATTTTTTCAATCTGCTTGCTTGCTGCTGCCTCCTTCATCTAGCACTATTTATAATATAAGTGAAACTAGGGTCTTTAGCTCTAAGCCTGCTCATATGCTTGACAGCCAGTTATTATTAAAAATGCTTCTACAGCGTGATAAACCTGTTCTTAAACTGACCTTCGGTTCACTCTGTCTACCCCGAAAATAAACCGACGTAAAGATCTTTATTTTATTTATACTCAGCGAGAGCACGCACTAGCCTAGGACGGCAATTTAAAAATTGAATAGGCAACCTTAGTAATCTCGTTGGATTGAACTTACGTACATACATATTAATTATATGATTGTATGAGCCTTCATTAGAGTAAAGAGGTATTAATTTGTGATGGCGTATTTTAAATGTACTCCGATAAGCATTTATGTGGATTACGGTTTTTGTTGTATCTGTATTATCTATACTGTTATATAATTTTGCACTGTGCAATGAATGTACAGATTCAAATTTTTTGTCAAATTTCGTTATAAATATTCGTTTTATGACCTATTTGGCTTCGATTTTACCTAACAGCCTTTGCATTATAGTAGCTAGAGCAACCTTTGTATTAATTAACTTTATCACCATGATATTAAAATAAAATTTAATATCATAGTGATAGAATTTTTATTTTGTACTGATAATAAATATTAAGAATTTTTTTTTCAAAAAATAATCAATATATTTTATGTGTTAATTTTAAATACAAAAAATACAATAGTAAAATATTGATTAGTTACGAGTATTATTTTAATACATCTGGGAAAACATTCAGTGGTATCATTCACCCACGTGGTTTTCTGTTATCTTTACGTAACGACGGCAAGCACGGCGACGTCATTAGGTACGACTTGTAGTGTACCGGTAAGAAAGTAATTAAAGCGTAATCTTCACAATTTTTTCCGTTTAGTAAAAGTACATAAATCACATCTCTAAATAATATTTCCTATTACGGATAAAAGTATGTTAAACATATAAAAATCATTTCGATTCCTTCCGAAAAATATCGGTTCGCCCTTTATCGTTTAAATAAAATAAACCAATCCGAACGTATAAAAAATTCTTGTGCTTATTAATACAAAAGCAAAAGATTTCGCGGAATAAAAGTAAGCAAGTATTAAGTATAGATACATTTTTGTAAACCAAACGTTAAAATTATTGACGCCTAAAAATTAGCACATGTATATATAAATTATAACATTTATAGGACTTTTGGGATTTGATAACTCATAAACGGGGGCAAATAATATATTAAATATTTTTACCACGTCATTCAGGGTAGAAATATTCAATACACCAGTAAATTATCGGTCAGAGTCTCATTTTTGCCAACCCTAGGACTAAAGTAGTGGTTAAAAATTAAATAACCATCTCACCTCACACTGTTTTGCTTATCGGATAATACATTATAAATACCCCAATTCTATCGAAGGAACTGTTTTTATTACATTTCAACTGTTTAAGTAAACTTTTTCCTAACACAGTCAAATGACTTCCCAAAACAGATAACGCGCCCATTGCAATAAATAGTATAAGAGTTTTCTGCTTTTTGGTCAGTTTAAATCTAGATATTCAGAACATAGGCCTGAGTGGAGTTGCCCTAACTCCACAAGTATGTGCGCTATTCATTTGTACAACTCGCAGCCCAAACGTGTGAACTGCAGCACGGCATCTTGGATTTCTGGAGCATCGCCACCAAACCTTACCACTTGCAGCGCGTCCATTGAAACAAAATCTGTGGGCACCAACTTCTATCGCCGGCTTTCCTCTTTTGCTAAGGCAATATCGAAACTGTCCCGGGAAACATGGAAATGGGAATGGCAATCCCAACGTCGGAGGTGCTTCTTGTGTGTTAGTTGATCCTGCAACTAAAGACTTTTGTTTTAATACCTTAAGTTACTGTTGTCCAATTATTGTGTAAAAAGTTTCCGATACCGGCAAATTAATATGAGAGGTATAAATATAAAGGAAGCTAGTTAACAAGAGTAGAAATAAGATGGGCTAGTTAGGAAGGTAGGATCTTTATGGATTGAAATGCTGTAATTAACGTCACCTTAGGGATTTAAGTCGGCTCGCATAAAACTATTCAAATACTTTTATTTACTTTTTATTTCCTAAGTAAATAAAAGTATTTAAATTTCTTTACTACTTTTAACCATAGTAAAAGTCATTTAAAAAGTGTTTAAACGGTTTGATGCGAGCAGACTTTAGAGGATAAGTTTCTATTTACAACAATGTAAATCTTTTGAATGCTAACCTTAATAACGAGGGTACTAAAATTCTTTAGAAAATTGTGTCACGCAACCAAATGCGATTACCCGTTGTTAAATGGCTGCAGTCCCGATATGCTCCACTTACACAAAGACAGTGCACACATCAATGTTGATGTAGACTGAAAATATACGACAATATTGCATGCTCTTTATCGTTGGAACTCAGTAAAACTAGCTTTGAATAACAACATAACTCTGAAGATGCTGCTCTAAAGAGCGAAACATGTTAATTTTTTATAGCAAAACAAGCAAATGGATCTTATGAGGGAAAGAGAAACCGTCGCCTATAAACACCAAAGATGTAAATGGTGTGTAGCTATCCGTGAGGCGGAATGGTAATGCCATATGCATAATTCTACCGGCAATCTTACTCTTCACACCGGAACACAACAATGACAAACATTGACGCTATTGCCACAGAATACTTAGAGACTAACAGAAGTCAATGTTACATACAAGTAATATTCGAGCACAGCACACATGGACACCTCTCACAGACGCGATATCTCGGACTGGTGCGGAACAAACTGTCCCGAACCATTCCGAGATATCGCGTCCGTGAGAGGTGTCTATGTGTGCGTTGCTCGAATATCAAATGTATGTAGATTGACTACTGCAGTTAGTCTCCAGTACACTGTGGTATCTGGTCTCCAGTATTCTCCATCAGGAGACCCATCTGCTTGTTTGCTATCTTATGATATAAAAAAAAAATACTAAAAAGAGCATCTAAGCTACATAAGAAACAAAACAAAGATAGCATAGAATTTTTTTTATATCATGAGATAGCAAACAAGCAGATGGGTTTCCTGATGGAGAGAGTCAACTATCGCCTGTAGACACCAAAAATGTTAATGATGCGTTGATCTTGTGGCGAGGTTTAATGCTACATGCATAAGTTTACCGGCTACCTTACTTTCCAAACCAGAACACAATAGTGACAAGCACTGACGCTATTGCGGCAGGAATAGGAAAGGCGGTGGTACCAGACCCGGGTGAGACAATGCAGAACCTAGTAGCCACGATGGTAGTGACTCGCATAGCCAATCGATCGCCTTTTACGACCTGCTTGGCAGAACGGCAGTTAGCCTGTTCTCCAAAGGAGCCCGAGACCGAGAGAAAGGAGCACGGGGATAGGATAGGACTAATCCTGTACAGGAATGTGAATTAGTTATATAAATGTCAAATAGTGAAAATGTATAGATTCTTTGAACGTTTTATGAGTGAATTTGAGTCTAACTAGGCTTTTCCCATGATAAAATATAACATTTCTTGTCATCTCTGTGTTCAGTGGTCCGGTATCGGAGTTGATCACATGAGGTGCGGAGTTCAATTCCCGGGTCGGACAATTTAAAAAAGAAATGTTTTTCAGTTTTCTGATAAAAAAAAATTGCCCGGAATTGGAAAATTGCCTGATTGGCGCCAGGCTTGGCACCTATTACATATGTGGGACTAAGTATATTCGGCTAATCGTGGGTGCACTAGTTGTACCTCTGCCTACATTTTCAGAGTTGCAGGCGTGAAGATACTTTAAAATACGACATGATGATGCCTTGCTTCATCATGTCGTATTTTAAAGCTTATTTATTTTTGAAACAGTTGCAAACTGTCTATTGTTATAGATGTTTATTAAGACGGTTATCATCTACCATCAGATAAGCTTCTCTTTCCGTCCGTTTTCTAATACTAATTATTAAAAATGGCATGGCGATGATAACCTAGATTTTAAGCGTCGCTGACTTGACACAGCATAAAAAGACTATATAAGGTCCTTCCAAAATAAGTGAACATATTTTAACACAGCGTTCTGATGGTCTAGTCAAAACTATTACGCCAAACCAAAAAAGAATGTGATTCCCTTAAATCACATTCTTTTGTGGTTTGGCTGTGTGATGTGACTTTGTGATTATTCACTACTTTTCTTAAACAATAAAATAATTTTGCAAATATGTATATTATATGATGGAGTTATGTCCGAAAATACATAAAAAAACATATAAATATCTGCATTGAGGACCCCGCTCTTTTTAGAAAGTCGGTAGAAAATAAGGAAATAAAAACGTAGTAAATATTTTGGTATTTAATTTTTCTAGCTTTAGTATGTTATTTAAATCGCCACAAGTGGTCTACTGTGTGTCCGTCTAGTGGTCCGATGTCGATGTTGACTACATTGAACACGGGATTGGTTCAATTCCCGGATCGGGCAATTAAAAATGTGTTTTTCAGTTTTCTAATGAAAACAACGTTGTCCGATATTGGAAGAGCACCCGGTTGGCGATAGGCTTGCCACCTATCACATTGTGGGGCTAAGTACGTTCGGGGGTAATCGTGGATGTACTGGTTGTACCTCTACCTACATCTTCGGAGGTACGGGCGTAAAGACGGTTTTATGTATGTTAAACAAACATACATACAGAAATCTATGGAAAAAAGCTTCCTTGGTATTAGTTTCCTTGAAGTGGAAACTAACTTTGTACATATATCAGCAGGCTACGTAGCTGCCAGAACAGAAAACGACTATAGCACTGATATTAGGTCTCGAAGAATATCACACCTGTTGAAATAATTAAACCAATACGTTATAAAAATATATTCCTGGACTAGATATTTATAGTTTTCCAAAGTTTACAATAATTAAAATATTTTTTAACCAATAGTAACCACTGATTTTAAAAACTATTAAAACACTTTTTACTTTACTATTAAAACTATTAAACAATCAGAAAGATCACGGACTAAAAATAAGATATTCATTATATGTTCTAACGATTTTTAATTAGAAACTCGTGAAATACAAGCCGGATCTCTATGAACGTAAGGCAACTACGAAAAAAGTGTATCTTAAGATCATCAGATCAGATAAGACATCTCTTGTACATTAGGGCGGTGCTAAACTTGAATATTATCTATAACTCTATACTTTATCACACACACAGTTAACTATCACGCGGAAAGTTTTAAACATTTCCGGTATTTCGCGTTTCGTAGTTTTAACAGTTTGCACAATTAATCTCATTCCTGTCAACATGCCTTATTTGGATCATGCCACGAAAAATATTGAAGCATTATTTTCAAACGACAGGTCTACTTTGATATCTGCTTTCTAAGCTAAATTAAACTAAGCTGAATCTGCTTTTTGGTACTGTTTTAGATAAGTCTTTAAAACATTTAAAAAGCGAATGGTTGATACCGCTTCTTAACAGATAATTGTTTAAAATTATACCATCGCTCTTCATTTCAGTAGCTTAAATTTCCGCAAAATAACGTTATACCTAGCATTAAATGCTTCGTAAAATAAAGTCCAACTTAAGACACCATCCACTTTATTCCAAATTTTATCAATAATATTTCTATCTCTATTCTTAGTTAGCACCTGTTACACAATTTTCTTATAATATTTTGATCAAATTTGATTTTTAAATTGATAAAATATTTTTATTGCCTCGATTTTCCTACTGCTATATAAAGTGATAAATGATAACATGATATATAAATGTGTAGTAGTAGCCCCTCTCAAATGACCAAAAAGATTTTCTTTTATGCCTAGTTTATTAATGGACAAAAATAAAATTGTTCAGATCAGCCCTCTAATGCACGTAACAATACGTCAATCGAGTTGAATAAACACGATAAAACATAGCGTCGTGTTACGACGCAGTATCTATATCTATACGTATTTTAAAACAAAGACTCCCTCTGCGTCTGCCTGTCTGTTCGCAATAAACTTTTTAAAAAAATTAACGGATTTTCATGCGGTTTTCTCTGATAGATAGAAGAATTCATGAGGAAGGTTTGGGTGAATAATTTTTCAAGGTTTTTTGTATAATATATTAGCCGTGCTAAGCCGGAGCGCGTCGTCAGTAATGTCTAAGAAATAAGAATTTATGTAAAAGCCATAAACGCTTCGACTCGATTGACGTTTTGTTACGAGAATCAGACCCCAGGTCAGTTTGCTAGTACGTAATTAATTACAAACGACCACGTCGTAGTTAATTTAAGCGTTCAAACATCGTTGTTTTTATGAGCATTCAAGTGGCAAACGGATCTGAGTCTTGCGGTAAAAGAGCTTGTTATTGGCAAAACATGATATCATAAAATAAAAACATATTGCTTCAAAACATATCTTCCAAAATGAAAATGCTTATGCTGAATTATAAATCATAAAATCAGTAGGCCATCCATCCAATATGGATTTATTTGATTTCTTCTTCCTAATTCTTCTCACGTCATGAAACGCATGAGAGTAGCCCATAGCGATGACCAAATTGTCCTGGGTAATAACGTAACTCCTGCAGCCGCCATCAGATTTGATACAACGCCACGTTCCTCGCCCTCGCACTATGGGACCGATTCGTCGAAACCTCTCTCCACCCATGACAAGTACCGGATTACCGAAACGGGATGTAGCCCAATGCACTGCAAACAAACTGTTACGATACCTTTCTACTCACATTTAAAAAGTATTTAAGATCCCTGTTATAGATTTTTTTATAAGGCAGCAATCGAGCAGATGGCTCTCCTGGAAATGACAATCATTGCATGCTATCAGTGTGGCGAAGTTTGGCACACCTCATGCATACATTAGTTTACAAGCTACCTTGTAAACTAATGTATGCATGCATGAGAAAGGCAATGATAAGCATTGACACTGTTGCGGCATGAATAGGGTAGGCGGTGGTACCAAGCCCAGACGAGACGTTGCCATACCATATAAAAGTTACAATGGTAGAGGCACGTAGCCAATCTTTCGACTTTTACGACTACCTATAGAAATGACAGTCTATTTTCAAAGCAGGCTTGAATCAGATTAATACAAGGAGATTTCATCGAGGATGTAATGAAAGCAGAACCTTTTTAAATTCTGGACAATAGCGTTATATCAGAATTAACCTTACTGTTACTTAGTTGAACTTTCATTTGCTTAACAAAATATCTAATATTTTTATAGGCGCGCTTATATTTTTTGAAAGTAATAAAATTATGTCATTATTGTTGAATTCATTTTTGTAAAATAGCCTAATTTGTAGTTCACAGTACTTCTTTTTTTTTAGCAATCCATTTTCTATGAAAAAAAATCTTGCTGCCTAATAGAATAAAATCTGAAATATTTGATTTCTTTTTATACGATGATTTTTAATTGTTAATTAATAATAGTGATTTAAAAATTTACACGGACTTCAAATATCCACCATAATTATATCTCAAAAACTACTAGACCGATTTTGATGAAAGTTAGAATTTTCCCAAGTTGCAGTATCGTCGATTTGTTCGAATCTTCGATGATCAGGCTATTTCTAATCAGCTTGACTCTTTGATGTTACGCAGAGATGTTTGTTGGTTCACTCTCCATCTTTTACCGCATTTATCATACGGAGTGTTCCGACGAGTTTTTCGGATTAATTCCTGCCGCTAAATTCCATCATCGGACAACGTGTCAAAATTTAAAGTTCCATCCTCAGTCCTCACCGCCTCGATGTCTGAAATCCACAACCGTGCGCTTTTGTCGGCTTTTTCTGCCTCGCAATAATCCTTTGTGGAATCAATTACCGACGGGGGTGTTTTCGAACGGATACGACTTGCGGACCTTCAAGAAAAGAGCTTACTCATTTTTAAAAAAACCGGCAACGCAAATGCTAGACCCCTGGTATTGCAGATGTTCATGGGCGGCGGTGATTACTTACAATTAGATGCACCCCACTGCTCATTTGCCCTTGATAAAATTTAGCATGGAAATAGTTGAACATTTAGGATCAAAAATAATTTTTTTTTCAAAATTCAACCCCTATCCGGCTGAAAAAGGGGTTGAATATTTGTATGAAAAACATGTCGATGTGCGACACATTAATCTACTCGCAGGCAAAGTTGCGCATGTAAGCTAGTAATAAGAATAATATCACTGACCCAGACAAAATTTTGCCTGGGTATCAAATAAAACTATGATTTGGTACTTTATTTCACTAATCCACTCGCACGCACTTGTTTTCTTTTTGTAACAGTTGTTATTTTGGATGGTTTTTGCTCGTCTAAGCTACTGATGTTTTGTTCACTTCTTGTTATGGACCTATATCGTGTGTAATAATCAAAGCAGGTATTAAATAATTGTTTTTTTTTTTCATAGATGGCAAACAAACAGATGATGTAAAGAGACAATCATCGAATATAAACACCAAAGATGTCAATGGTGCGTTGCTGTCCGTCTGGCGGGGTTGTAATGTTACTCGCAAAGTTTACCTGCTACCTTGCAAGCGAAATCGAAATATCACAGCGCACCAGCGCTATTACCTATTACTGGAATAGGCAAAGCGGTGGCACCAAACACGGTCGAGACGTTGCAGAACTCTACCTACTAGATCCTTTTTCATTCCTAAATAATTCCATTATTTTCAAGTCACATTTAGCTATTTTTTCTATATAATACAAGAAAGCAAACAAGCAGATGTCTCTTCTGATGGAAAGAAACAACCATCGCCTATAAACACCAAAGATGTTAATGATACGTTGCTATCCCTGTGCGATCTGTTAATGTCAATGCGTAAGTTTACCGGCTATTTTACCCTTTCGAACCGGAAGTCAAACACTGATGCTATTGCAGCAGGAATAGATGAGGCAGTGGTACCAGACCCTCTATCACCTAGTAGCCATGATGGTAGTTACTCGCATAGCCAATTACTTGTATTTTCGGACTGCCTAGCAGAACTGCAGATAGTCTTCAAACATGGGGGTAAACTCCACAAGGCCACATATTTTATAAATATTTTTGTTTTTATAGCACTCACCCCGTGCATGGATAACTTAAAAAATTTTAAAAACAACAAAGAAAAATGTTGACACGCGAGACTCGAACCCGCGACCATCTCCCTCAAGCCGGGATTTTTATGATGTAAATCGCACGGTTGGCGGTACGTTTAGCGCGCTAACATCTTCGGGACGATGCGCGCAGGTGCGGTCGAAGCATTAGCAAGACAGATCCACATCGCCGTAGCCGCCAATCAGCCACAGGTTGTCGTTAGATCTGATTAATTGGTAAGACGTAATAAGGAGCTTAGGTAAATTAAATCCTTAATTAAAAAATAATAATTTACTAAACATTAATATTTACATTTGGTCTTTTGTTACTTATTTTATTTTAAAATGAGTTCACAAGTTGGTTACAAATTTATTTGTCTTTTCACGATACGTTAAAGTAGTGTAGCTAATTATTTTATGGTGTAATATTTTAACAATATAATATAAATAATTAAACACATTTAAATACATAAACAGCCCGTCTTTTTATTGGGAACTAATTATTTGAGCTGTTATTTAAATATTCGAGATGTTATTATAATCAGTTCAAAAACATATTGAGCAATTATTTAATTTAATGGCGGTTGATTAATTATTGAGACAGTAAAACATGGACAGTAATAAAAAATCAATTAGTCGGTTATTTTATCATACAATGTCAATTCTAAAAATAATTGAGCAGTCTAATAATTGAATGAGCGGTAAAAATGATGGAATGAGCGGTTCGATACCCGAACTCAAATTCATTGAAACGAGAGGTAAATTGATGACAAATCCGAACCAGAGCACACCGAATTGCACGTGGTCTTGTTTGCCCTACCCCGAGAGTGTTTTTAGAAATCGCGAAGGCGCGGAGAGAGGCAGCCCCTGCCAACAACAAAGCGTAGGCACCTTGTGAAAGCGGCTGAAAAAGCCGAAGCTGCGAAGGCGATCATTGGTGCCTATGCTTTGTAACGCGAGGGCAGAGTTGCTGCACTTCCCGCAGCGCCGAAGCACACACAATCCGACTACAATCTATAGTAGACGTTTCATTATTTAAGTACTATAACTATTTAAGTACTGTTTTTTTTATTTTATTTTACCACCTCATTGTTTATAGAATCGCTTAGAATGAGATTTCTTACTGACAAATTCCGAGTTATTATTGCCCACACGCTACCGCTCGTTCAATATTTTTTACCGCCCATTTAATTATTTTCCTGCTCAATTATATAATCACTAATCCATTTCATTATTTTTTTATTACTCATTTTTGTTTAATTTTTTTTAAAGTTTAGTTTTAACTGCTGAACTAGTTATTAAACGTGGCATTTATAATTTTTAACCTGCCTCTTTAAATCAGTGCCCTTTTTATTCAAGTAAACATGATACGGGCGTATAATATATTGTGTTCTAAATTTCTGATAACGTAAAATAACGATCCATCAGACATGTAATAAACGTAAGAACTTTAGTAGCAAAAACATGCGTATTTTTATATATCTTCTATTATGTATTACGTAAACCAAATAAAATTTAAATTTCATATTATTAAATATGAAATTATGAAATTACATATTATTAAACATGCAATTTAAATTTTATTTGATTTAGGTAATACATAATAGAAGATAAATAAAAATACGAATGTTTTTGCTACTGAAGTTCTCACGTTTATTACATAACTGATGGATCGTTATTTTACGTTATCAGACATTTAGAACACAATAGATTATATGCTCGTATAATGTTTACTCGAATAAAAAGACGGGCTGTTAATGTATTTGAATGTGTAACCGAGTAAATGGAATGTAGACGAGTACTCTTCTGGAATGAATGTAAGGTCAATAAAGGCACGAAGAAGATGGAAGATAACACTACCCTTAATTTACTGCTTCATTGTTAACGCATTACTTTTTACACAGGTTTAGCTTGCATTTGAGCTCGTTGAATGAATAATTTCGTATCATTATGTATTGTATGTACTGCTTTATCTGTGTTATAAAGGAGATTGGTAAGATAGGCCTCAAGAGCTACAAGATTATAGCGTCAGCCGAAACTATCAATTTAATTTATTGTATAATAAGCCCATATCAGAATTCAACGGACACATTATAATCTATATAAATATTATAAATGCGAAAGTTTGGATGTTTGGATGGATATTTGGATGGAAGTTTAGATGGATGTTTGTTACTCAATCACGCAAAAACTACTGAACGGATTTGAATGAAATTTGGCACACAGGTAGATGATGACCTGGAATAGCATACACTCAACTTTTTATCCCGGAAAAATTATATGATCCCGCGGGATTCACCAAAAACTGTTATAGTGCAGCGGGCTGCACGCTGCAGCTAGTAGCAAATAAATTTAAAAAAAGAATGTGCTTGGAAGTCTAAAACGAATGAAAGTAATCAAACTTTATGCTTTTTCTTATTTCTAAATCTAGCAAAGATTTCTCCTTTCTGCCATAGACTTCATAACCAACCAGGCAAGTTAGAAAGATGTCGGATAGGTAAGATGCAAATATTAATAAATTATTTAAGTATTTATTACTATAGTCGAAACTTACAACACAGAAGGCTGTACAAAAATAATTCTCTTAATATCATCCTAATGAAACAAAAAAAGCAAGTGTCATCTTTTTAATCTGTGAGGGAGTGACTATAAATACTTATCTTTTTGTTATTGTAAACAAAAATTTTTCATTTTATAACATTTAAGTGGTTAAAATTAAACAATATTCATGATGAGAGTTACAAAAACTTATTATATATCTATGTAGATGACATACTGCGACGTGAATGTCTTAAATTAGTGTGTAATAATGTGTGAATTCAAGTAATATTAATCTTTAAAGATCTTGTAACGCAACTTTAACTATATACAGGAAATAAAAAAATTGTACCTCTTTTTCTTATAATTTCGCGCACAGTGGAGTATGAAATTTGGTACAGTTCATTAGAAATACATTAAATTAAAGAAATAACCATTACACACACTAAATTTTTGTGATATACATAATAGTATACACACATGTATACTATTTTATTTACGCCTAAAGTCTGTTGTCAAACTTAAAAAAAATTGTTTAGTCTATGGTCGAATTTCGATCAGTGGGCGATCGCTAGTTAATAGAATTCCGTTTTTCTTTATGTAATGCGACTATTTAAGTCCTAGAATCTTTTAAAATGGCATGAACGAGATTAATTAGAACTTTTTATCGCTATGTCACATTTAAAATAATAGATGAAATATAAATTAAAAATTAAAGTCGATTAAAAACATGGAGTTTTGTGACGAAGTTTAGCTATGAATATTTTCTTACGTAGAAAAACCTTAGTTAAGACCAAACTTTGGTTTTATCGAATCTACTTCAATCTTTTGATAGACAAAAGTTACAATGTGGCGAAAAAAAATCAGAAACACACAAAGTAACTGATTTATTCTGTAGAAATCAACGCAAAACTTTGATATAAAATATTTTTAATTTGACTATAAGACTTATAATATATATATATATATATATATATATATATATATATATATATATATATATATATATATATATATATATATATATATATATATAGTAATGCTAAACGTTGATACTTGGCTATCTTGCACTACAACGCTGCTGCCCTTGAATAGTTTTCATTGCATCCAAACTAAATGAACATATTCCCATTGGCCAATTGCCAGCTTAGGTATTGAGTATCATTACAAACAATGATACTTTGAATTTAATAAGCGTCTTAGAAAGCGACAAATCTATCCTATCTAGGAAGCAAAACTACATCAGGTAGCAGAAAATGCATTTAATTCGCGTAATTGTAAAGGGACGCGGCGCAACTGACGCTAGAATGTCCACACTCACCACCAGCGAAATCAATGTATCTGTGTCGATGCTCACCACTATTAAAAAGTTAGAAGTGTATAGAGTGCAATAAGCAGCACTTTATTCTTCTCAGTTATAATGCCGTAAATTACATCATATTTGTATATGGCACGAAATAGTTACAAGTTAGTCACTACCCGACTTGTTGCATAAATGTGAATTGATAAGTTGCCTTAGGTTCCACACCCAGAAAGGATCGAAAGACGACTAGGAGCTTACCTACAATTGTGAGTGACACTGCAATGACTCTACGGTGCTATAAACGGTCGTGCTATTTTGCCATACGCAATGTACGCTTTAGTGATAGAACTTTATCACTTGCCAAAAAATTATGGCATCATTTTCGTGCCTCCTGCGACTAACATCGATTAAAGAAACGTGTTGCGACCGACAGAAGTAAGTCTTTAAGAAAAGTACATTCTTTCGAACATGGGAGGAAGTATTTTTTTCGCAGAAAGATGAAATTTAAATGAATTTAATTTTTAAAATACGTAAAGGAAGAACATCCCTGATAGTTACTACAAGCACAAAATATTTGCGATAAAGGTGCCGACGTAGGCCACGGATGCAGGGTGTGTCGTCGATATACACGATTAACATGACTGTCACATTTATCAGGCGCAAAAGCAGCGGCCGCAACCCACAATCCTGCCTTGAAGATCACTTTAATCCAATTCTCTAACTCAGTTTAAGAATTGAGTAGGCTGTGTTACGAAAAACTTATCTATATTTTAAAAATAAGGTTTTTGGTTTTAAAGGGTCATTTGGTACGTGTCTACCAACCATTTATTCTCAAAGAAGCCTCTTAAAAAAATTAAGTAGAATTTATCGAAAACATAAGTCTTGAAAACGATTATTGTTAATCGGACAGTTTTTTTTAAAACATTCAGAAAAAATAACTTGATATCAAAACATAAAAGTTATCAACTAGACGTTCGATAGTATAATTGACTTTTAACATTTGAAAGCCACAATATTCTCATGTTAAGTTTTTAATATAAAATCTAAAAACTAAAACATTTATTCGCAATGTTTCGCAATTTGACTTTGCAGAATTTGGCAGAAACACGGCAGAATTTGAACCTGCGATTTTACATCGGGTCGACACACTCTATCCGACTGAGCCACTGGCTTTGAGCCACGTGTCGCTTAGTTCAACGTGATGAAATCCTTCTTTGTTTTTGCGATCGATTCCGTCGACTCTTTTCAAGTTTGGTTTCTTTAAGTTTTTAAAATTTTCCCTAGCACTGAATAAGTGCAAAAACATATAATATATAACAATCCTGATCGGAATAAATAAATTTACAAGGCCCCACATATTTTAATGAAAATTTAATCTCTATTTCATTTTTGAACTAAGGCTAGTACTTTTACCTTTTGGTTTTAAAAATTACAAATGGTGAGTTTAACAAAGTTATGTTAAGATACACAATTTTTTAACAAATTATAACATTTGATACCTATTACTTGACTAAACAGTGTTTTATCAATGTATTCTAAGAAAAATGGTATATATGCTGAATATGTATTATATTATGAATATCGTTCGAAAGATAAAAATCGATCATCGTGTTCAAAAGTTACAGCTTATTTAAAACAAAAATAATGAATAATAATTCTCCAATTATTCTTAAACGTACGTAATTCGTGTTCACTTTAATTTTTTTTGAACTTAGATATATTTTTGACTTAGGGATTTGTTTAACTTGAGGTTAAAATACCTTAACTTAGCAGGGAAGTTCAGGGACAACCTGCAGGGACAATCGGTTTACAGATATTTTTTTTTCTGAAAATATATGTCTGATTCCCTACTCTTTATTTTATTTTATTGACGATAGCTGTAGCCCACGACTTTATCCGCGCGGATTTTGTTTACTCTGCTCCTACTTATCGTAGAATGATGTTATATAGCCTATAACCTTCCTCCATGAACAGGCTATCCAACTCAAAAAGAATTATTCAAATCGGTTCAGCAGTTTTCGAGATTAGCGCGTACAACCGTTTGGTTGTACAAACAAACAAACAAACAAACTACAATTTAATAATATTTTTTATAGGTGATTATTATTTAAGGATTAAGGATTTACAAGTAAAAATCTGGAACGAATAATTGTTAGTTCTTTGAATATAGATGAATTAAACAGAGTCACTAAGTAGAAAATCTGCAAAGGGCAAAAACGTCCATACCACATATTTTTTTAAGATTTTTTCACTAAAAAGAAAAAGAAAACCTAATATATTAATTAATTTTAGTTATTTAATTACAATTTGTACATAATTTCGATAGACCGAAGTTTAACAAACAATTTAGCATTACAAAATTATTATTTTGTTTATTTTTGTCGGCACAGCGAATTTTTTAGTTTCGAGAATACTTGAACATATTTTTTTCAGAAATAATAAAAGACGTTTTATAAATTACTAAGTTGATAGGACGTATCTAACCATATACGTCTTTTCCAATGAAAAGACGCATCTGGTACTGCAATCAGTACCACGTATTTTTCAAAACTTTTTGTACTAAAAAGAAAAATAATACTTATTTTTTTAAACCATTTCAATTATTTAATTTTTAAGTTTCGATCGACCAAAGTTAAATACACACTTTTGCATTACATTATTATTTTATTTATCACACAGCGAATTTTTTAGTTGCACGACTACAAATTATTTTTTTCTCCGTGTCGAACTTTAGGTAGAAACGTCCTTTACCCTTATGACGGCAGTATATGTATATAGGTACGTAGGTATCTAATTTTACACATTTTATTAATAAATATTTGAGACATATAAGTTTGTGTCAACTTAACCTGAATTTTACCCCGTGTTTACCCGGGCCACCTTTGAAGAGTAGACCGTCTGCTATTCTTCCAGGCAATTCGTAAAACGGGAACTTTTGGCCAAACATCTCATTACCAAAACGATTTTAGGTGCTAAGTTCTGCAACGACTCGCGTTTTACGTGTCGCTGCCATTGTGACTACAAACAAGATGATAGAGTTCCGCAATGTCTTGGAACAACTGCCTTGCCTATTCCGGTTCGAAGGGTTAGGTAGCTGGTAGACTTACGCATGTGACATTGCTATCCCGGAACACGGATAGCAACCTACCATTAACATCTTTTGTGTTGTGTGTGTGTGTGTTTTCTCGTTCCATCAAGCCATCTGCTTGTTTGCTATCAAATGTTATAACAAAACGTCATCATTTATGACGTTAATAGGTAACAGCTACTAACTAGGTTTACGAGATTCTTTATATTGAAGAAGACAAGCAGATGGCAGAAGCGGACACCAAAGATGTAATTTTAACTTAGTTAGCATACTAGCTGTTGCCCACGACTTCGTCCACGCGGACTTCGTTTACTCCGCACAGCACCTCCCTCATAAGTGATAGCATGATAATATGTAGTCTATATGTTGACCCGACCTCTTAGTAATATCCATGCAAAATTTGAAGTAAATCCATACAGTACTTTTTGAGTTTACCCCGGACATACATACAGACAAATAGACAAAAATACTAAAAACTATATTTTTGGGGCTTCGATATCGATTGTAGATCACGCCCCAAGTGTTCTTTTTAAAAAATATTCAGTGTACTGTTTTGACTTTCCTACGATTTTATTATATGTATAGATTATGCATAAGCTTAATGACGCTATTGGAACAAGAGTAGGTAAGAGGATGGTACCAAATTCTTTTTTTATGTTATATAATAGCAAAGTAGCAGATGGTTACGCCAATGAAAAGAGAATCATCTTTTGTAGAAATTGCGAGACATTTTCAGATAGATTATGCATAAGCTTAATGACGCTATTGGAACAAGAGTAGGTAAGAGGATGGTACCAAATTCTTTTTTTATGTTATATAATAGCAAAGTAGCAGATGGTTACGCCAATGAAAAGAGAATCATCTTTTGTAGAAATTGCGAGACATTTTCAGAAATCTACGTTTGCGTTTTACGAGCCGCTTGGCAGGAACGTAGGTGATATATTCTTAAAAAATTGATAAAGTGCGTGTCGGGCCACGCGCAATGTAGGTTTCCAAAGATGCCCGTTACCATAGTGCGGACTAAAAACAGGGTTTTTACTGTTTCTCTATTATGAACATTTAACTTATTTAACGTCAATAATAGATATGTCCGCACTACTGGTTCACCGTCTATAAAAACTCTACAAAGTACCTCTTATAAGATACCGTACTACTTACTTAATACTACCGTAATTTTTTCCAACTCCCAAAAGGGTGGGGGAAAAAATTACCAACCGTTTAACTGACGGAGGGGAGGGAGACACTTGGCTCTAACAAAAATTAGCTCTTTTTAATTTAATATTTCACAAACAAGTCCCTTAAGCAAATAATTGTTTTCACAAACCTAAATTACGATAGTAGTTACAGATAATATTTTTTTAAATCCTATCCTACGATAGCCCACACAATGGGGTACACGAGAAAAAAAAAAACACTTTACATGTAGAGGAGCGACCCAAAAAAAACACTTTTCAAGATTTTATGTTACTACGTTGTTGCCGTGGATTATGTTTATTCAAGCCAAATTACAGATTTCTGTTACTAAACATCTCTTAGCAAACTGAGAAAGGACGGATGGACAAACGGACATAGCGAAAATATAAGGGTTCCAAGTTTTTTTCAGAATCCTAAAAAGGGTTTGAAATTAAAAGCTTATCCGTACGGAAGTTGCTTCTACAAGATTCAAAGTTCGAATTACTCCTGTGTTGATTTTTTAAAATGTAATTGGTTATCGGCTTCCTTACCCTCCAAACCACAGCATAAAATGGCAAGTACTATGAAGGTAGGAATCACCCTCCTGGTTAACAACTTGGTTTGTGCCTAAAAGAATTTTTTACAAATGTACCCAAAATCTTTCGTATATTATTATTTATCCCGTGATAAGCAAGCTCGAATGTTTAAAAATATTAAAGCCACGAAAACACACACGCAAAATAAACACTTTCTCTAGGTAGGTATGTATCTATAAGTACCTATTTTCTTGAAAAACGCAAATAATTAGTCACATAAAAATAATTAATATAGGAATTAATTATTTTTATATGACTAATTATTGATATTATTTTTTTTGTAAAAAGTATTACTTTTTTATAAAAAGAATGTTTCTGGATATCTTCACATAAGACCATTTAGGTTACAAAATTAATTAATTGATTTTCTTTCTTTGTGAGAGTGTTTCGAATTACTTATTACATATTTCTCTATCTCATATACACATGCTCTATCTCATATACACATGCCATATAATAACAAGTACAAATATCGGTTTAATGACGTTAGACACTAATATCGGACAACGCCCAATTTGATATCCATTACGCTTTCTTCAAACTGAGCTACAAATAACAAATGTGATACATTTGCCAATTCTGTTGTAAGCGTATGTATAACAATTTATACTATTTCGGGGGAACCTTAATACATGTTTTATCACAACTTTATAATTGACCTCACATATAAACCTTCGAGCGTCGAGATCTGTCTTGGAATATATGTATATTTATACTAATATTATAAAGAAGTAAAGTTTGTGAGTTTTCTTCCAGAAGTAGAATGCTGCATTATTTTTGAGTGACATAGGTTGACACTTTATTCCAAATTTCCAAGGAGATCGAAATATAGGATGTTCCAGACCACCCGTCCAGGCTGATTATTGGGAAGTTTAAAAAAATGAAAATAAAAAAAAACACGTGCTCAATATTTTGTGAAGCTCTATCCAACAATGCCTAAAACAACCCGTGACCCCAACCCCCTGTTAGGGGTAGGGGGTACAACTTTGAAAAATCAAATGACAAACATTTTGTCTAAATATTCTTTGTTGATTTTTAGTAGATAGAGAAATTTCCAACTCACAAATCGAAATCTGCAATGAAATATAGGGGTTTCAATTTGATTTTTTAAAGTTGCACCTCCTACCCCTAACAGATTAGGGGTGGGGGTTGTTTTTAGCATGGTTGGATGGAGTTTCAAAAAATATTGAACTCGTGTTTTTTTGTTTTCATTTTATTTTGAAACTCCAGAGTAATCAACCTGGACGGGTGGTCTCGAAAACCCGGTATACGCGCGTGCCGTGAAAATAGGCTATAATAGTCGGATTCACAAGTTTAAAAACGTTTTAAATTAAGATAACGCTCCTAAAAATATAAGCGATGGGTCATTTGATTCGGAATGTTAGGTAAAAAATGCATTGAAGGATTTTTAAAGTTCGCTATCATGTTAACACAATATTTTGTAAAATATTGTGTTAACATGATAGTTGTAAATAATTTTAAAAAACATTATACCGTAACCTTATTAAGTAAAAAGTCTTCTACTTAAAATGTTTTCTAACGCGACTAAATTATTTGAAATATTTAAAATATATATTTTCTTAATTTTTTAATTAATATTTAATACACCAAAAATACAATGGATAAAACTTCTGATATTTTTTGGACAAAAATTTGGACATTTTCACAAAATATTGGACATTTTCTTAAAGTACTTACTTTTCTTTTTCAAATTCCGTAAAATTATTAAAAATTCTTCTTTTCCTTTGTTAGTAACTTCGGAACTTTTAATTAATAGCTCCGAAGTTACTAACAAAATAACAGAATATTTTTTTAAATTAACTTAATTTGTTAATAACATTTGCGGTTTATTACGTACTGAAAAAACCTTCCAATACATTTTTGTAGTCACAACTCCGAAACAAATGCGCCATCGCTCGTATTTTTAGGAGGTATTATATACCAGTATATATTACCAGAATATAAATGAATTTACGCCCAGCCAAGCAGGGCGTGTGACAGCTAGTATGTTTATAAGGTTCTTAAAATTCCTTACAACTTCATGATTCGATGTAATCTGCATGCATAATCTAAATATATATATATATATATATATATATATATATATATATATATATATATATATATAAGGCAAAAGTGACTGACTGATGTATCAACGCACCCTTAGGGGTAAAAACTTGAAATTTCACATACGTATTTCTCTTATAATGTGGGCATCCACTTTCAAGTGGATTTTCCAAAATTTAACCCCGAAGAGGGTGAAATAAAAGTTTGTATGAAACTTTTTATTTCCTGGACATATTTGCATAAAATTTCGTATAAATTGAGTACAAAAAAATAATGAATTACGTGTTTCAGCGTTGTTCAAAATTCGATCCCTAAGGGGGTAAAAAAGGCATAAATATGCGCGAGCGAAGCCGCGGGTAATAGCTAGTTCTGCTATATGCTGACAGCAATATTATCTTGGTACAAAAGATCGTTGCGATCAAATAAGACTGGTCGTGAACCTCAAACTATTACGAGAAATATTTACCATTTCCATGGTTTAACAATGCTTCGTAGAAAAATTCAAATTCTAAGCTTTATTCAATCAATGAATCCTCTTTGCAAGCTAAAACTATTTTATGATCTTATATGTTTAAAATTTTCGTCAATTTCAGTGCCTGCATTAAGAAACAAGCCTCCGCAGGTGCTCATAATCCATATTTTTATTGTTGACTCGTAGAGTATTTAGATTAAAAGTTTAACCAGATAAATATGAAGGAGTCAATCCGCAAACATAGGAACAAATGTGGACATTTTTTTATATAATAAGATAGCAAATAAGCCGATAATTCTCCTGATGAGAAGAGTCAACCATCGCCTATAGACCGGCTACCTTACCTTCCAAACCGGAACACGACAGTGACAAGCACTGACGCTATTGAGGCAGGAATATGTAAGGTGATGGTACCAGACCCGGGCGAGACAATGGAGAACTTTACCACCTAGTAGCCACGATGGCAGTGACTCGCATAGCCCATCGGTCAACCATTAGTAATCGGTATTTTTAACCGGTTTCGCCCTGGATATAACCATCCCGCCACGCCGATAACGACGCACCATTAAGACTTAAAAAAGACTACGAATCCGTGGTGTGTTGCTTGATGAGTCGTTGAAACCTATATCAAAATTAATTTAAATCTATATGTGTTCCTTCATTTACCTCGTTAAACTTTAAGCCAAATAAATATGTAGTGATGTGAGTTTATTCCACTTAGGTATTACACCACTTTTCCATTTTTCTTTCAGTGGCATCGCAGGGGCATACGGGAAAATTCGCCGAAGTTTGCAAATTAAATTGTTTTTATCTTTGAGGTTTAGACTTCCACTAAGTAACGTCTAAATCTATGAATTATAAAAAAATCCTGAATAGATTTTTTGCTCAAAATCTAAAATTTTTCTTCGATTAAAATATCCATCAATAAAATAAAATCGCAAAACGCATTAAAAATACATGATTCCAAAAATTCACATTCGATAACACGCGGTGAATTATTAGTAGCATTTTTTCTTACATAAATATGCTGTTTTTTTTTTTTAAATTTTAGAAACAAAACTCACAAAAAATATAAAATACTTAATCCCAAAAATATCTTTACGAGTGTGGAATTGACATAGATTTCTCATTGTAGCTTTAGAACTGACTATCTGCTAACTACTCGATCATCGAGATTCTAATCAGAAAACCAACATAAATCTATTTGGCTTGTTTCAAATAAAAAATAAAATAAATGAGAATACCGAACACTATTACCTACTTATAGAGGAATGCATGTTTTTTTGGAAATGCATAAAGATAATTTGTCATGTTTTCACAGCCGCTGGCTTTAGTGATCTACCTAAGATAAACTGCAACTAAGTCTTCGTAAATTCTTCCCGAAGTACGGCATACACCAGCTTTGGTTTCTTCGCTATATGCTATTAACGGATGGATGCCAATCATTAGCGGGTTTGTCGTTCAGATTTGGAGTATCAAAATTGAATGGTGTAAAATTTGGTTCATGATTGTGGCCTCCTTTGATTCGTATAAAGCGACCAGTCAATGTTGTCTGCACTCTACACAGACATCCTCTCGTATCCTTGTCCCGGCATGCCCAATTCAACTTATCCCGGTATTGATTATTTACCCAAAATTTATTTGCTCTAAATATTAATACTGATTTTCCTGCTCTCGAAGGTAAGAAGAATGCCTCTGAAAAAAGTGTCATATTTCAATAAAACCGTCTAAAGTGTAATAGGCACTGAAGCAATTTTTAATAAAAATTGGCGGGCGTCAATCGCTACTCAGTACTCACCTGATGAGTAGGTGCGATCATTTCTTAGACTGAGCCAATCCATTACGATAGATACGGAATAAAGTTACTCGTATATAAAAAGTACCGGTTTAACGACGTTACAATAAAGAAATAGGCATTTATCGACTCGTTCTATGGACGTGCAAACCATAAAAACCGTACAAAAATATATCGCTCTTAACATATATATATTTTTAAAAATAATGTTTTATACTGATTTTTAGTAAAAAAAAAAACAATATAAAATTTTCTTCTCAGTATTTTTTAATGCCATATATTTGTTACTATTTTTAATATCACAGGATAGTGACTCGTGATGAAAACAGATAAGCACCGTTTGTGTCTTGTCTTATTAGCTTAATCTAGTATGTTAAAACTAAGTCAATTAATTTTCGTACTGAATATTTTGAAGTAGACACTTAAATAAAACCATTTTTAATTAAAAAACTCGTAAAAGCAAAACAATCCTAAACTCGAAACTCAATGAAAGGTACAACTATAATAATTCAATTTTATTACAAGGTCATCGACCGTTCGTCATCTGTCACATAGACTAATAAATAAAATGTTGTTTAAATGCTTCTTAACCAACTTGGATACATTGATTAAATTCTCTCAGGAGAGAATAAGCACATAATTTAGTCCGATATCTTAAAACCGATGTACCTTGGTAACAGTACCGTTAGTAGGGCATATTGAGAATTTCTCTTAAATATGTTGCAAGTTCTGAATTCAAAGAAACAGTAATGATTCGATTTTATTTTATTTTACTACCCCATAAACATGAGTTATTTAAAAAATAAACAAATACTTGAACCAGAAATATCCCATTGGGATCGTCGTTTTGTCATCGGTTAAAAGTTATGCAAAGATAATCTTAATTATAATATCAGCAGTCAGCAGTTTTATTTGTAATCAGATATTAGGCCATATGCGCTGAAATCATATTACGAACGACGTTACTTGAAAACTTGACTAACTATAAAATATTTATTGTTGTAATCTCGTCAATGCCTTCGAGCACCTTCGAGTCTGCGGTGCGTCATCCAAATACTTTCAAGTTATTGCTATCTTTCTACAGACGAAATGAAAAAAAATAGACGGGTTTTTGGAAATCCTGCCAAATTGGTGAACACATCGTAACTTGACGGGTTTCGTTGTGACATTCATACGTAGAAAATACAATGTCACTTTTCTATGGACATGTAACTTTTCATTTTCATTTCATAGGGGAGAAAAATAGCAATAATTCTTTCATTTATTACGTAAGATTTAGAGGAAAGGGTGGTGCATCATGTCTTATTTTTTCATACAAGGAGACTTGATAATTCTTTCGTAAGATCACGAAAAAAATGTACAAAGATAAAGTTACTTTGAAAAAAGCGCGGACAACCGCGCGTGTAGTGGTGGGCTGGGATGCGGTGAATGTTTAAATAAAAGATTATTACTACCAAAAAATAAAAATTAACTAATCCTTTTTTAAGTACATTTCTACAATTTTGGTGATTAGGTAATATAGTGATATTAATATTGAAAAATAATCAAGATAAACCAAACTTGTATTTTTTTTTCTTTTAGATTATTACGTAATAAATTAACAGGGCGGAGGGCGTCGGACCACAGAATACTTAGAGACTACCAGAAGTCAATGTTACATACAAGTGTTATTCGAGCATAGCACACATAGATACCTCTCATGGACGAGATATCTCCGACTGGTGCGGAACAAACTGTACCGAACCATTCCGAGATATCGCGTCCGTGAAAGTTGTCTATGTGTGCGTTGCTCGAATATCACATGTATGTAGATTGACTCCTGTTAGTCTCCAGTATACTGTGGTCGGACTGTTCTTATTTTTTCTATTATATGGAAGCGAGGACCTCAAAAAGTAGCAAAAATAGTCTTACGTAATAAATGAACGGCGCCTGACTACATGGTAACAAATTGTTTAAATAATATATTTCAATAGAAATGTGCTAACAAAATCACTGGGGATTCATTAACTCCGAATTTTTGTAATGTAGATTTCCAAACTATAACGGCAGAAGGGGAGCCCAGAAGGGGATTGTGGATGTACTCGAGCGCGTCAGATTAATATAGGAGGCATACCTCTGTTGAAACTCTCCACCAAATATAAGCCCTCTATAAAGAGCCAGGCATCTAAGCTTTAAAATCAAAATTCCGATAACTTTCACTTGTGGAAATGGTCAGATTATTTTTTTGTTTTCGTTATTCTCACTTAATTTTCTCTTAAATAAAAGAAAATTCAGACGCGCTTGAGAATGTTAAGACAACATTTACTTTGCAACTTGATAACCCCACCCCCTCTCTTACACTGCATTTAATCGTCATATTTTCTAAATTTTATTTTGCAATTATCTGACGAAATACCATAAACTGATGCGCTTCAGTGTTTCCATGTCACTTTTTTTACATTTTTTTTATCTGTAGATTTTTCCCCAACATTGAAATGAAAAACATTATATAACCTTTTATTTTTCTTATCAGTAAACGACGCTTGAGTGTATACTCATTTGATATCTTGGGCTCCCCTACTATTTTATTCAGGTGGAGGTTACTCTCAGCGTGGTTTTATTGATGTTAAAATTGTATCTTCTTCCCTGTTGACTTTTGAAGAAGTTTTGGTTTATCATGATTATGCACGTTATTGTAAGAAATAATATCGCCCCTTCTGTTACTTCGAGCGGTTGCTTTGCATTTAGTATTCTTTTTTCTGGAACATGACCAGTATGTCGGTGTCGATTCGTTGAAAGAATATCCATCTAAAATAAGATTTTTTTTACCCCTTCCGGTTGGGACATAAGCAGCAATCACATGTCCTAGAATAAAGTTCAAATAAAGTACCGTGTGAGTTATGTTATTTAAAAAACACATTTTAAGTTATTATTTTAATTTTAAATCTAGTTTAAGATTTTTTACCAATAAGTATTTAGTATTTACCCTATTTTAGTCTGGGCCCTTAACAACAATAAAAATCTCAGTTCTGTACTACTACCATGATGACTACTACGTTACGTAATATTTTGGTGGACCAAAATCTCTGTCCGTTCGTCAGAGGCAATTGGCGTTATATATGTGGCATTGTCTAATGGATATTAATAATTTTTTTTTTCTGGTCAAAATAATTAATCTTAATTAAAATTAAAAAAGTATATATAAAAATTATATATATATAATATATATATATATATATATATTATCTAAGACAAAACAAAACACTAGTAACCTACACGGTGCGTAACAAAAATCCTCTCAGATCCTCAGACATTATTTGATAGTTTAATACGATCATGAATGTGTCATTTTTTAAATTTTTTAAATAAATAAATTAATCTTTCACAATTAAAATAATTTTATGAATCGTAAATTATCTTTAAAAACTACCTAAGGCAACACAAAGTATGACACGTAGTCTTACTAAAAAGGGCGACACAAAAAGACGGCGCCGCTGCCGACGCGATGTGGTGAGTTCACTTTAAAATATTTGCTAAATTTAGGGAAATTGAAGGAAGAATACGAACATCATATTCATATATATATTTTTTTATAAATAAATTTTTTTTCGCTAACATCATCGACCAATCGCGTCAGCGACAACATTTTTGTTACTCAATATATAAATGTGATATTTCAAACAATTCATACATTGAAACTCATAAATTTAAGTTTAGATATGTAAGGTATTAACTGTGCCCGCGACTTTGTCCGCGTAGAAACATTTTTAAAATAAAATTACCGGGATAAAACCCCGGGAATTTTATTTTAGAGAAAGGCCTGAGAAAGGACATAGGATAAAAACTATCCTATATTCTTTCTCGTGTCTCAAGCTATCTTTATACCCATTTAAATCGGTCCCGTGGTTTGGCGTGAAGAAGAGACAGTACAGACAGACAGACAAAGTTATTTTCGCATTTGTAATACGAATTTATTTTTTTATATCATAAGACAGCAAACAAGCAGATGTGTCTCCTGATGGAAAGAATCAACCATCGCCTATAAACACCAAAGATGTTAATGGTGCGTTGCTATCTTGTAGCGGGGTCTAATGCCACATCCATAAGTTTACCGGCTACCTTACTCTCCAAACCGGAACACGACAGTAACAAGCACTGTCGCTATTGCGGCAGGAATAGGTAAGGCGGTGGTACCAAACCCGGGCGAGACAATACAAGTGTTGACTAGCTGACTCGTCCAGCTTCGCCCGTGAGAGCATATATGAAAATGTTTTATCATGTCATCCATATAGTTTTTCTTACAAACTTTGATCCCTCATTTCAGCCATTTACTGGTTGTTTTTGAAAAAAGTTAACCTTTGTTTGACTCCGGATCTTCAACTATTTTTATACCAAATTTCATTAAAATCGGTGAAAGCGTAACAGACCGACAGACGGACAGACAGACAGACGTTAGGATTTACAATTATATAGTAAATAGAATGGATAGTGTGGATTGATTATTCATTTTACAAAGACAGAAAAGCTATAAGCTCTGACACTGAATGGTTTAAGTGTAATAACATTTTGACGCAGTAAAACTGCAGCAACCGACTTTCCACTTCCTGTATCTCTGGAATCCTGCAAATCTTTACCAAATTAAAGGTTAAATAAGTTCTAAAGTAAATATGGGCGAGCGAAGCCGCGGGTAACAGCTAGCCATTTATGTATTAAAAACTTTTAAAAAGAATTATTAAGCCAACATACCAAATTTTAATCACGCTTAACTTATTATTAAAACTGAAAAAAAAAAACGAATTTGTGAAACGATACAAATAAAAAGGAAATTCATTAAAGTAGCGAAGATAAAAATCCAAACAAAACAAATTAATTTAAAATTGGATTTCATTTAATCCGTTGCCAGACTGAAACATAAGCAATAAATAAAGCAAACGACACCAAGATAATCACAAACCAAGGAAGTTTGACATGTTTCACTTGAAAAGTGACTGGATTGATATAAACTTTCGTAAATTATTATAAAATGAAATAGATTGTCCAAAATATGAAGTAAATTTTATTTCAGAGTACCAAAGATAACTCCTCGTAATACTTTTTAAAGTCTTTCTTTACTTTACACGTCATATAAGCACGAACTTAGTTCGACATAATTTCACTTGAAAAGAGACGTCACTGGCTTGACATAAAATTATTTGGTAAATTAATATAAAACGAATTCCAAAAATATTGAAAAAAATAAAAAATATTGTTTTAGAATACCAAGGGGAATTCCACGTAATTATGTCACTGTTTTAGCTCTTCCTTTACGAAGACTGTTTGGGGCAAATTCTCCTGTCCCCAAGTTAGTAAATTTCTTTGTGACTGCTTTGACATAGTTGCTGACTCGGATATTAAAATAAAAAAAAAAAAAACAATTTATATAATTATTGTTAACTTTAGTTTATTTTTCTCTCAATTTTTTCACATGATTTGCTTTCTATGTTTATACAAAGAGAAGATATACATTTAGTTCTAATTATTGTCTTTAGATTGTAATATTGTAACAACTGTTGGTGAACCAAAAAAAAAAATTTTGATATTAAGGACTTATTTAAATATGCCAGCCGACTTAGAAAATTGATTTATTTTGTATCCACGATAGAACAAATTGGATATAGTGGCAACTTGTGTTCACAATACATATGTTTTTTAACACTGACACGGTGCTAGCGAGATTTTTTAAACAAAAAAAAAATTGAGACCACTGAGAGTGAAAACATTATACACAAAATATAAAAATTCCTACTACAGAATTTTATTTTACATATTTGTCACTTTGGCAGGCAGCTAGTTGGAGGTGAGCGGAGATTGAGGGTTAAGCTACATCTGTCAGCACGGAATCCTATTTTTCCTTCGCCTTATCCTTTTCTATTGCTCAGAACGATAGCGTAAATACGATAGTACGTGGCGGAATCCTCGGGGCGATAGCACTCCCGCTACCTTTCTTGCTCTAGCAAATGGCAATGCAGTGTTGAGCAACAGAATAGGAAAGGGCGACAGAGAAAGGCGATTCCGTGTTGACAGGTGTAGTCTAAACCCTTAACATGTCACTATCATCGTTACTATTAGGTGGCAAAGTTCTGCACATCTTGCCCGAATAACACCTATGCCTCACCGGAATCGCATCATTGATTTTGTTTCTGTAGTGTTCCGTGTGGGTAAGGTATTCGATAAATGTGCACGTTCATCCCTGACCATCGCGTGATGTCATCATCCCCGCCAATCATCATAACGTCTTTGGACTCCATAGTTGTTAGTTCTTTCTTTTCTATCAGGAGAACAATCTGCTTGTTCGCTATGCTGTGCTATTAAAAAATAGTTGGCAAATGCAATTATACAAAGCCAATTGATGAAATTATGAAATTCTGGGTTATAAAAAAACTTTAAAATTTATCAACAATATACTTTATGTATACAAATTTACATATTTAATACGAATTTCAATATAAGGAAAAATATTATTATAAAAATACATTTCATACTAGTTTTAATAAAGTCAACATATAAAGCAGAACTTTTCAGCAAATGGAACACGTAATTACTAATGAGTTGTTTAAATTGTGGTCAACTATTCATAATAAACCTGTAGTGAGTTTTAGCACCATCTCTGCTTGTTTTGACTTAAAACAAAATGTTGAAGATAGAAAATAAATAAGTCAATCAGAAATTTAAGAAGAAAAAAATTAAAACAGCTTTCCCTGGACTTTCATGTATGAACACAGCAGTGCCAAAACAAGAAAACTTGCGGACAAAAAGGAACCAGTCTGCTTAAGGCTTGGAAGTTAATAAAGATCTAAGCGTTACATACACACAATACATAGTCTGGCCATAAATACTGTTACAATTCAAAATAAACAAAATATTACATTTGAATTTAGAATGTGTCATTTTTATATGATTGTACATTGTGTTTTCTCATTTTCGCGCCAATACATTGAAAACTATTATGTAATATTAAAACAACGACTTCTATAAGTATTAAAATGGAGTGGGGTGATGAAGAGAACCGAATCGCTGTGATTTCATACACAAAGTAGGTATGGAGCCAAATACAGATTTTGGTATTAATCAAATTTCTGTGTACAATCGATAGATACAATGAAACCTCCTCTATTTGTTACAAAAAAGAGCTGGCCGTACACGTAGTGTTCGTACGAAAAAGGCGTTCAATGCAGTAGAGGAATGAATTCGACGAAATCCTGTCCAAGAGCAAAAGATTTTATCTCGGGAGATGAAGATCGCACCTAGAACCATGTCGCGTATTTTAAAAGATGAGTTAGGACTTGCAGCCTATAAAAGATGCACTGCTCATTTCTCAACTGATAATTTAAAGAAGGATAGGATGGTAAAATCAACTACTTAAGCGGTACGTAAAGGGAGGTCACAGAAAAAAATTGTTTACGGATGAGATTTTTGTTTACATTTTTACAATCTATACTAATATTATAAAATTGTAGAGTTTGTTCGTTTGGTTGTACGCGGTAATCTCGAAAACTACTGAACCGATTTAAATAATTCTTTTTGAGTTGGATAGCCTGTTTATCGAGAAAGGTTATAGGCTATAAACATCATGCTACGACCAGGAGAAGCGGAGTAAACAAAGTCCGCGCGGACGAAGTCGCGGGCAACAGCTAGTTGAAATATTTAAACAAACAACATTTTTTTTATGGCCAACTCTTTAAGGAAGCTTTCCAATTATTTTATGTAAAGAAGTTAATTTTTATATAAATAAGTTATTTATGAATTTTGGTCCTATCTTGCTTTTTTTTAAAATTATTGACGAACTTAAAAACTTGCTAATAAAACGTTTTTTAACGTATAATTTTAGATATTCCACGTTTAAATTTACATAACAAGTAGTGCTTAATTGAAGATAATAAAGTTCAACAGATATGCAAAAAAAATATTTACGAATTTGTTATACTTTTTGTTTTAGAAAATTATATACCAACTAAAAACTTCCTAATAAAACTTTTTGCGTTTCATTATTGGTCAGCCTCATGGTCTAGGGGTTAGCCTATTCGGCTCAGATCATAAGGTCTCGGATTCAATTTGTCCGGATTCGGACCCGGTGGTTCGGAAAAATTGTTATTGAGGTTTTTTTCAAAATTCCAAAATGTCAGTAGCAATCCGAGTCTTGCGGGTGGTTTCTTACCACTCCCATGCCTCCTCGGATGAGCACATAAAGCTGTCGGTCCCGGTTATCTAGCTAAAAGATAAAATGCGGCTATGGGGATCACCACTCATTTCACCAGTCGAAAAAACCGGTGAACCGGAAAATTCATAGACATTCAGTTCATTCTGCCTATTCTGCAAGGGAACTGGCATAATAGTATGGCTAAATTAGTTTACAGAGTACAACGGGGGCATTATCTGACTTCAGTGATGGTTTGGTGGGTGTTAGCTATGAAAGAGTGATTGAGACATATTTTTGTGAAAAAGGTATCAAAACATCGGCACAAGTGTATCAAGACACTATTCTTAAAAAGGTAGTTAAGCCCCTTAAGTTGTTAACCATGTACAATAACCAATAATGATCCATTTAGCAAGACAGCGCCGGGTCATAAAGTCCGATCCACCCAATCTTGGTTGGAAACCAACGTTCCGGACTTCATCAGAGCTGAAGACTGGCCATCATCTAGTCCCGATCTTAATCCGCTGGATTATGATTTTATGGTGAGTTTTAGAAAGTATGGCTTACTCTAAATAATTGTTTTAAATTTTACACTTGTACTGTTTCACAATTCACTAATTATATATAATATATACTTTTTTATTTAAATAGTCAACCGGTTTCGCATTTTACTGCATCATCAGGACTAAAACTTAAATTGTCAACAAATACGTTGTGTTAGGAATTGTTAATAATGGTCGGTAGATGTGAAATATTGAGTTTGATAGAAAATATTAATGTTGCCAACCATTATTTCCAAATCAGCACAGTACGAAGATACAAAATGAGGCAAACTACCAAATAAAAATTATACAAAATTACAAATGAAATCCAAAACTAATAACGGATCTAAAGTAATAATAAAATCAAATGTCACTTAAATTACTAATTTATATATATATATATATATATATATATATATATATATATATATATATATATATATATATATATATATATATATATATATATATATATATATATATATATATTTAAAACAATAATTATGACGGAGTTTCACCAAGTGCCGACGATGGAAAGTATAAACTTACTCTAAATGCCATGATAATTTGGAGTCCCTAAAATTAGTTAGTAAGGTAATTTTCCCATGGAAAGAGTGCGTGCTTCTAATTTGATTGCAGCCAATGGAGACCATTTCGAATAAGGTTTATATATTTTTAATGGCTTTATATTAATGAATTAAATTAACACAGTGTAACATTAACAAATGTTACGTGCAATAGAAAAAATATTTTTTTCTTTGTAAGAACATTTAAGGCAAGACTAGGTATAGAATTGTAATGGGGTAATTAGTTTGTGTGAAATAAAATGTAGATGCGTGTATTTGAGACATCAACTAAGTAAGACTCAATGGTTTGAATTATCGGCGACTGCCCTTAGACCCGCGTTGGTAGAATCTTCATTAAAGCTCGTAACATCTACATAATAGTAATGCGTGAAGAAAAAAATTTTTTGCCGCTTATTACAACAAATACACGAACAGAGGGGTATGAAATTTGACACATTTAAATATTACATTGCGGAGGCTGCAGAATCTTAACATTTTTAAATATTATGCATTAGAAATACATTACATTCATGTGACATACTTGATAATATACACACCACATGTACAAGTACGTTTTTTTATTTTGGACTAAAATCTGTTGTTAAACTTGAAAGAGGGTTTATTGTTTAGTCTATGTTAAGGTTTCGGCCACGCGGCGATTGCTAGTAAAATAACATAATTACTTACTTATTACTTAATATAAACCATACCGATAATTTTGCAATTATACAAACAAAGAAATGAATTTTTTAAAAATGATTTTTTTTATCTAGTACTTTAGCGCGACAATTCTAAAACGTTATATACATAACTATTTATGATTATGTTTATCGTAAAAAAGTACGACATCCGAATCGATGGTATAAATATTCGCTTCACATTTCCCAGATTTGTGCGCGCACCGCCATTTCGTTTTGCCATTCGGGAACACTCTATCCTTCACATATGAGAAACCTCCGGAAAGTATCATTGGTGCTTGCTGTCGACCTTTACTGAACTTGAAGTCGTCACCCACATCGTTTGTACATGCTATAAGACAAAATTTCATGACAATATTGAAGTACTAGCAATTTATACTATAGCTGGATAGGCCAAAACAAGTAACTGCATAACCATCTTTTCAGACGACCAAACAATGCGTGCGATGTGCTAAGATAAAAAAATAGTACGTTTGTACAACGGCGCACCATACTGTTGCTGATGCACTCTTAGCAGTACTGCTTGTCAAGCCATGGTTATTCATACAATGTGCAAGTAAATTTGTCTTTTGCAATTCACGTTTCCACTTTCTTTTCTTGTCTTTCAAACCATATTATGAGAACAATCACGAAAAAATATGTTATTTATAATATTTCTGTAAATACGTAAATAAATAATAAGAAAGCATCATAAAGATACCATATATAGTATTGCTGTGCTTTATCCATATGTTATTTTACACGTAATATAACATATGGATAAAGCACAGCATAATGGATAAAATATCTTAATGGATGTTAGCGCTGATGAACGAGAATGAGTGAGATTGTTTCAGCGCCATTACTACACCACGTACACTCCGTTTTTAGACCTTACGTATTTTCTGAGTTTTGGTATCGTACACGAAAATGAATAGAACTGAATAGAACTGCTTCAGTGCGAGAAAATTGTAAAAAAGAGGGGGAAGAGAAAATTATATTTCCGCGAGATACACATATTATTTTAGTATTTGTGTCATACGTCCTCTTATCTATCGGCCAGTCTCATTTATGCTAGTAATATTATAAATGCGAAATAGCTCTGTCTGTTTGTCTCTTCTTCACGCCTAAACCACTGAACCGATTTGGCAGAAGTTTGGTACAAAGATAGTCTGAGACTCGAGATAGTTCGAGTATAGTTTTAGTGGTAGTAGTAGTAGTAGTGGTGGTAGTATCCCGGAAATCCCACGGGAACGATAACTATACGGGTAAAACCCCCATTTCATTTTAGAATATTTCCACGCGGTCGAAATCGCGAGCACAGCTAGTATCTAATAACGATTAAAAAAATGCTCACCCCTGAATTAGTAAATATATCAAAATTAAAAATAGCTGTCTTATAAAAAGAGATTAACTACTTTCACTTTAAGCATTTTAGGATAGAAAATTAAAAGAATGCAGCACTACGATTTAAAATCTAAGTAATAAAAAATACAGCAGGTACATAAGAAAGCACAATATTTTCTTTTTTGCAATAATTACAAAGTAGGTGTAACATATTACGATTTGTATCATCATGCCCGGTTCCCGTGCGGGGTAGCCAGAGTAAACCGAACGTCTACTGACTTTCCGGTCCATTATAATTCAGAGGTTTGTTGGTTGGCAAGATGTGTGGTATCCCATCGCCGAATTTTACCGACCGGATAACAATTACCGACCATGTATAAGGATAACCGGGATCACCATCTGCTCATCCGAGGCACGGGAATGTTAACAAACCACTCCCCAATCTTCGAACTATTATTGAAATTTTGGATTTTTGATAAAACTTTTGAAAAATTTCATTGACATTCTTGTCCGACCCAGGGATTGAACTCTGGACCTCATGACGTAAGCTGAATATGCCAACCCCTAGACCATGAGGTTTCTAACAAATCATGAATGTTATTTTCTCTATGCCACTGAACATATCTCAGTAGCCGTTCTAAAATACTGTAAATAAAATACATTATATTATGTAAAGTAAATTTTCCGATTATTGTTTGTATGTTGTTATCATTGATATAAGAGTTTTTTGTATCAATGGTTGTTATCATAAATGAAGTATGAGTGAGTGTGAGTATGTTAGTGTGTGAGTGTGCGCATGTATATTTATTTGTGTCAAAACAAATCAAACAAAATTTTAAGAAACATTACAGTCACTATTAAAAAGCTGATTCAAAATAGTATAAACAATATTTCGCTCTTTATTTACACCTAGGCAAATAATAGTTGCTCATTTTCACTTACTTTAGTACTGCTAGTTACCTCAGGTAAAGACAATATCATAGTTTAATATGTGCATAACTCGTGTAGACAAATACCGATTCGTCTATTTTTTTTTATTAATGACAAGAACCGGTTTCCATGAATTTTGAAATAATGTCTCTAAAATCTTTATTCTTTGCATCATTAGTAAACAACATTGACATAAAGGGACTGCGCCCAAAGATGGTAATAGTAGTTTGTGCACCAAGGCGAGAAATTGACCGAAACCTTACGAGAGTGTAGTTTGAGGCCCGAAGCGCAACTGAGGGCCTCAATACACTCAAGTTAGGTATCGCATTTTCTCCCGAGTGATACATACTGCTTTATACTACACCAATGAGGAAAATAAAAACATTTTATTTAAAATTTATATTAAAATTATTACAATTATTGAAACTCCATAAATTCTTCATATGTTTTGTTGTACTTATGCTTGGACTTTTCTGGCAAAAGGTTTAAAATTACTGTTTGAGCAGCTTCTTTTAATTCAGGCGGCGTAAATAAATCTTCATTCTCGCTACTAGACATAGACATCAGAACAGAATGTAAGAAGAAGATACAATAAAAAAGAAAATTGGCGCGTACAATCGTTTTTTTTTTAATATTGAGGAGGCAAATGAAATAAAGCACATACTGCCAAGTTTCCTTAGTAAATGCTAGTGGCCAGTAACATTTTGATGTGCTTCGAGATACAAACTTATGAATTCTAAAAAGTTAAAGGAGGGGAGAAAATTACTTTCTCCCCAAGGGGAGAAAGTAAATCCCATACATTTTTGCCGCCCGCATATTGGTTCGCTTGGAATTAGGTACTTTCTTCTCGTTTTTCAAGTAAGAACTAATGTGCTTTCCGAATAGGTGTAGTATAAAGGTTATTAGGAACTCCTTTTAAGAAAAAAAAGTCTATATGCCTTGGCCACTTTGAAATTTGGCCAGGTCATCATACAGACAACATTACACGAAAACTTTATAATTTTCTTTAGTATATATTAATAAATATTAATATAATTTTTTGTAAAACCTCAAAGTGACCAAAACGTGTCAGGTAACCTCAAAACTAAAATATATTAAAACAAATTTAAAAAAATGAAATGAAGAGTATTATAAACACAAAAAGTTTAAATAAACATATATTTAATTTCTCAACCCTAATGAGTAATACTCTTAATAAAATCAACGTACATGAAACCTATATTAAAATATCCATAATAAATGTAAATAGTAAAGCCAATATAAATTTATAAAAGGAATGTTTAGTACGATTGTTACCGCAATACGTTCAATATACCTAATATTAACATAAAAATTGGTCCAGTAGACAAGGCACTTTATTAAATTTCATATTGATAATTGACAACAATATAATATCATAAGTACATAATGTGAAGACTATTTAATTATTACTTAATAACAATCACTAATTTTATGAATACTATGTAACGGTTTTGTAAAATATATATGCTATTACAAATTGATTCCATAACAGTTGAGATTATTTTTTTAGGTTTTAAATGATAAAAAACAATTGCAGCGACACGTGGTCAGAATTGGCTACTAGAGCTTTTTTTAAGTCACATCTCACATAATTGAAAATTTTTTTGTACATTCGTGACATACAAAATGTCACATTATACCATCTAATTACAAAATAAGTTCTAACAGCCCGATAAATTGCTATATTTTTACTTCGCTACATAATTTACTTTTTTCCTTTTTTATGCAACGATTTGATCCACAGGTACATGACTAATAAGAAGTTTTTCAGACAATCGTGAACAATAAAAACTATTATTCGAAACTACTCAGGTAAATTTAAAATATTTGTTTTAATAATTATCACTGTGAATTATATTCACAAGCTCCATTAGATCGTGCATCAAATCATTAAAATAGTTCATAAGCACTTAAGATTATAATGGAAAATTTACATGGAATGATTTTTAATTTTTTATTTTTGCGAAGTCAAACTTCCTCCGCCCTAAAAACCTAGCTAGCTAAAGTTGTAATCCCACTAACGATATTGGGTGGATTTGGATAAAAATTGGTACACAGGTAGATTATGACCTGGAAAACATATGATATATTTTCCAGGAATCCTGGAATACATATTGTTCCCGTGGGATTCACCAAAAACTTTTACAATGCAGCAGGATAGGCTAGTAAATCAAAGCAAAATCACTTTACACTATTACACTAAACCTAACTAGCGTGGAAAGGACTACATATTGTTTCAATCTAGAGTCTTGTTTTCACCGAGTAACAAGGCACAAAATGTTGCTTAACGCATTGAGCGGCTGTTCATTCTAAGGAAATCGAAATGATGGTATTCAAAAATTTAGATTTGCAAATATTGAAACTTAATGTTTAAAGTAAGTCTTGAAAATGTGAAAATGAGCTTCAGCTTCTATAATTTATACTCGCTTCAAGATTTAAAATCTCTCATAAAATATTATTAGTTAATGTCCTGGCACTTTTACACTCATTAAACTACTATCTACTTAAATCGTTGAATGATTTCACAGGTAGACTCAACATTTAAGGATGATTTATAAGTCAAACAACGATTGAAATTTATGCCAGTTCCAAAGGACTTGGTTATACCAGCAATCACCATTGTTACCTTGTTGCTGGTATGACCAAAACCTTAGAACTGAAACAACGATAGGCCTCTTATACACGCGTATATTCATTAAGGCAAAGTGCACAAAGCCAAAAAAGGCAGGTTGAATTAACCTAATAATAATAATAATAATGCAATGAACTTGATAGATTTAGTTATACACAGTGAGTGGATGAATATTGACTTCATTTGAGTAATCAAATTAGAGAAGTCATGGTCAATAGGATAATGGATGGAGATTATTATTTTAATATATGTACTACAAAAAACAAGAGTTTATAGCTGAGGAGAATATTGAGAATTTTTATAAATACGGAAGTGAATAAAACAAGAAACATAAAAGCCTATCAACTCATTTCCATTACTTAACTAGAAATATTATTGTTTTGAATTCACATCTGTCTACACTACGCAGCAAATTAAAATAGTCGAAAATTTTAAAATAAAGAACCTGTAGTATGAAGGACTACGCGTGAAAAGATAGATTTATATTATATTTTGTATGATATGGATTTTAAGCCATACGAACGTAAAAGAAAGAACCCACAATGGTATTAAAAGCATACACATATATTCGGACTTTAAAGTTTTTTTCGTATTCGAATATAAGTGTAGCAGTTAGTACTAAGTCAACATTTATCTAATAGTATATTACGATACCTGCAACTCAAGTTGTTTATTTACACGGCGTGAAGTTAGCGCCCGAGTGAAGCGCGGGTGCTAAGTGCATCGAATCAACAATAGACAACTTTAATCACACGTATCGTATATTATTTTATAGCTCGTGTGACATAAATACGCAATTTAACCAGGCTTTTCGGTGTAACAGGACTATTTAGGTCAAAGAAAAGTGTATCCAAAGTACAAGTCACACATTGCTATAGAGGAAATTATATTGAAGCAATTTATGGGTTATTAAATTTGAAAAATAAGGGCGAAAAGAAAAGTTTTTATGCTTTTTTCTTTTCAACATTAATATATAAATTTGCAGAAACCAATTAACTGTCGCATTCCACAAAATTTTCTACCTATATACTAGTCAAACGAAACATACGAGAAATATACATATTTTAGATATGTCATTATTTGCTACCCTTGAATGAAGGCCATATACGATAGTATTTTTATTTATAACAATAAAATTATTCGTTAACTATAACCTGGTACTTACAAATAGTTATAATAATACGTCATTAAATAATAAATGCAATTGAATCATGTTCATGATTCATTAAGGAGTTAAACGTTTTTATGTCTCACTTAAATTCCGTTAATAATAGTCAAAAAATGGAATTAATGTACATTGAAATACATGGAATGATGGACAAGTTGAAAATACGCAATGTCATATAAAAGCAGAAAAATACAGACAAATGCAATACATCAGGAAGGCAAAGCACGTGGGGGATGATTGTGCATACCCTTAACTGCGACAACGTTCATTCCTTTCATATGAATACGCGCCTTGCAATTTGTCTTTTTAGAAGTGCACCTCCAGATCACTTTGTCTCTTAACTTAGACTCTTCGCAAAACGGAAAAGTGTTCACCATCATTATAACTTTACCACGTCGAGATTTCAAATACTGGATGCCTGTGACAAAAGTTAACGTTAGATATTAACACTAAGAACACATTTTTCGTGAATACCCACCACCATACCAAGCATTTAAAACTGCCATACTCACTTTCATAAACATAAAAAGTGAAATGAAACTAGCGGTTATTTATAAGTACAATGTAATATTCCACAAAACATTCCCCATACATGAACCCAAATCTTATTACATTAATGGTAAATACAAAATTACCCTAAATTTGAAGTTTACAGTAACAGCGACTGAGGTAGATAAGTGAAATTCGATAAATTAGATCGACCGGGTTCATCATGATGAAACCTTGGCGACAAATTGTTAACAACTTACACAAATACAATTAATTATGCGCTACCTACGAGATTCATAATATAACAATAACATTACAACACACAACGGACACGCATTCAGGATTAAGATAATAAAATTGATTTCCATGCGTAGATAATCAGGGCTACCTTAGCAATATTCCTCTAAATATAGGGTCACTGTCGCGTGAATTCTTATCAATGGTAAAGTACGTAATTGACACCTATTGTCATGTCGCTAAAGATATATTTTAAATACTATTTAATAAATATTCTATTATATATACCAGTACAAGTTCTAAAGAGTATACATGTTTTTGTAGTTTAGCTGATTTTCTAAAAATATAATGAAAACAATCAAAGCATGTTTCATTAAAATGTACTTAAAATAAAGCATTACGTTTTTGTACGACCACGACTCGGTTACTACCGCAGATTTCTGCAAAGAATTTTACATAAGGGTGTATGTGACCAGCGACCTCTAAAAAGCATTTGTGGCCGATACCATTGTCTGTGGTCGCACAAGAGCGAAATGTCCTCTTAAAAATAAATTAAAAGTATATAATTTATAAATTATGGAGGTGCTTAATATTAGTGTAATCACAATGAAAACATGTACACTCTTAATTATATCGCCATTTATATTGTATCAGCTCCAACATATGACGCATACTTCAGGTACAATAGAAAATGACATACGAGAGATGTAAGACAATTTTGACTGTAATGTGATAATATTTCTAATTTTCTAGGCTACTACACTTGTGCGATTTTAATTTAACAGATACCTGTATTCAATATAATAAAGTAAATTTAAGGGAGCGTACACAACTATACCGTGAAACGACAAAATATGGTGAAAATTGTGATCATTGGTTATAGTACATTTTTAAAGAAACTCTTTATATGATTGTGTGAGTTTTCTCTTTCCGACTTTACATCAACTTGCGTCAGTCATTAAATATAGTGTCTCCTAAACGATAGCTATTTTATATAATTTTAGAAATATTTGTTATTATTAAACTGTGACCATGAACCCAATAATTCTGAGTGAATCACGTATTCACTCACCCAGTCGTGTACCCATACATCACCCAGTTTATGATAAGCTCTACTAAAAATAATGGCCGCCTTGTATAGACATTTTATTTAATAATACATTAGTCCTGCGACCTACAATTACCAGAATTGTGTAGGCACACGGTATAGTTTAAATTTTATATAAAAACACCATAAAACTTTTGAAAGTGTATCGTGTGAACTAACTAATATAAATATAAGAAAAGATATGAACTTTAATTAAAATTCTATCGGTTTTAGAACAGGATTTTAAATGGATAACTCTGGACTTGCCTAAAGCTTTTTTACAGTGTACGAGTCAAATTTTTTTAACAGTTTTCATATAAAAATTCTCATTTTTTATTGCAAATACAATCAAAAACTTTATAAGCATGAATTAGCATAAGTACTTTATGGTACTAGAATAATATTAGAGTCTTCAAAAGTCGGAACATTCTAGACATTAATGTCTTAGACCAACAAGTTGTATACGAACATTATTTTGAATTGCATTTGGTTCCAAATAAGCTTTCAAAAAGATGAACAGTACTTTATATTAAAAAAGAGCTTAAAAGTATTGAACGACCATTATTTAATCGAGATGTGCGAACCATAACACTGGCGTACATAGCTCGATGTAAATGATTATGCTATACCTACGCTACTTTAATATACGAATAGAATGTAAGGGCGGCCCATTCGCAAAAGAGTGATTTAATGCGCACAAATATTTACCACGTTCTATTTGTATAATTATTATTTTCTTTTCCTATCACTTGTACTAGCACGTATTGTTTGAGTTGCAACCCGGCAAGACTTGATTTTAAAAAAACTTAAATTTTAACTTTACTACAAATTACTAAAAATCCCAGCGGAATTCGCTAATCTGCATGGATTATTAGCGGGAAATATCCAGACTATGGATATCTATATCGTTAATAAATACCTGGATCATGGAAAAGATAAACTATATCAAATGTTCATACCGAGACTTAAGCCTTAGCCTTGTTAGACTTGAGTCTCATGAAGTTTTACAATAACAATAGTCCTAGGAAATCGCATAAGTGTATATAAAGCGCAATCGTGTAAAATGTATATGTATAAAAAGTTACAATATTTAAACATTAATTAGACCATTGCGTGTTTTATTATAAGTTTGATTATTATATGCACACAGCAAAATCTGCAATTATATATATAATTATAAAATGTACACAATAACGTTGACACACACATTAAGATCTGTGCTAAGTCATCTACATAACAATAAGTCCGCTAAATTTGTACTTGGTTCAAAGTCTTAGAGTTAGTGAAACTATCATACTATTGAATTAATTTGTCGAGCAACAAATTATTAACACAATTAGAAAAACAATCAATAAAATATATTCAGACAACAGTCTCAAATTAGCGTATGTATATTAAAAGACTTCAACAGCTTGAATACAAGTTAAAACTATGTAGAGGTAGTTGAGTTACAATAATAAAGGTAATGATTGGACGCATCGGACCCTGGCGCAGGTCGAGCCTGCCCCGACGCGCCCATTTAGCCTAGACTAGCCTAACTTACAAACTATCACCTTACTCAAGTAAAGCTTTTGAGTATTCATTTATGTATATAATATTGTATAATTAAACTAATCTGTAAAACCCGTATAAAAATTGAAGAGGTAGATAATTATTGAGTTAAGTACTTAAATCAATATTAAAAAGCGAAACATCGTCCGCAGCGCGCACAGGCCGACGAATGCTACGCAAGTTTTAACACTCGAAGGTAGGTACTTATGATTGATTATCTATATAAATACTATGCTTTCTTAGAGATATAAGAGGCGGGCACCTATTTGTCTAAGTATTAAAACTGTTTGTAAAGATATAAATCTGAAAATAAATTAAGTATTTCTAAATGCAGTCTAGGGAACCTTTTATTGCTGAGTTCCGAACGGAGTTCGCGCATTCAGTCACTGACGCGTTGTCGGCGGCAAAATGCGCCGCCGGACCCATCCTACGCACCCGTTTCGATTGCAACATTCTCCAAGGTCCTTCCAGAATTAAGATGTAAACCTACCTCACATGCCGACCAACTTGCTTTGGTATTATTTGTCTACAAGCGCCTTCAGTCTCCTATGATTCTGCCCCAATGATTTCAGCTTGCGTTATAAAACAATCAAGATCAAAATGGGCTTACATTCGGATAGAAACCATCTAAATCTGAAAACTTATTTTACTTACACCCTAAGCGACCTTTAAACGATTCTCTTGAGCAGTTTTTATTGAATTAAAACAAATACCAAAAATTAACTAGCCTCTTGTCAATCATTGTTGTTCGATATTTAATTCCAACAATGACGAACAATCAGTATCATTATAATAGCTTGATTTTGTTGATTAAATAGCATTATAGTCTAACAAAATACAGTATATGAAATATAAACCAATTTCTGTTATTCAGTGACAAAAAAAATTATGTTATTACATTGACTAATCACCAACGGGTTGTCCAACTCAATCACGGCCTAATACTACAAATTAAAATTAATAATATTAATTTTCTCGGTTTATCATTGTTTGTAATGTTAAATATGAAATTTAATTTATTTTTTACAATTTCAACAATTTTTAAATATCCTCTTGACTAACGCACAATTTAGTTAATAACAAATCGAAAAAGAAAGTTAATAATTTATTTCTTATAAATTTAAGAACTTTGATGTATAAACTTATAATTTCATATAATAAATTAAATAATTATGCAAAGAATTTGAAAAATATACCTAATTTTAAATACGAATATTTTATAATGTTAAGAACTTCACACTAAAGGTAGAGAGTAGACAAACCAATATTTTCCGAATTTTTAAGACGTAGCGTCGTCTTACGTCGGAAACGGAATCGAAGTCGATTAAAATAAGTTTTGTATTAAATTTAATATGATTAATCAGTATTTGCTCGTGATTTAACTTTTCTATTGCGATTCATCAATGGACATATTATATAACATAATTTTTGTTTTTATCAAATAATATAAATAGCATATATTTCTAATACAATATCTCGTATCATAATTAATATAGCTTTGATGTTACTATTACTTAGCTATAAGACCAACAAAAGAAAGAATATATTGCCTAGTTGTCATTAATTACTATTCAAACGTATTTGTTAGACGAACTTTATCAATGTGTGTGTCTAAACTAGTTTAAAGGTCGCTTTATTAAAAACCATTTTAGTTATCCCATTCATATACATTCCACACATAGGTGTTTTTATTATAGACTTCGAATGACCGCTTAACCTACAGATTGACACAACATACAATCATTTGGATGTTGCACTAATTCCACTGTTGGTCAATATATTTATAACAGCACAACATCTAATCCGATTTAAATGAGGTTTTACATACAATCATCTAACCAACCTTACACATTCTAACAATTCCATCACTTTAAGTAAACGCCATCCATTCCCCGTGTAACTTATTTATAATAAAATATTAATAGGTATAATTTATACTAGATACAAAGTACGTGCTTCGTCCCATAAATCCAATAATCCTTTGAAAAATCTGTCGTTAGAATAATTCGATATATCCCGAAATTACGCATATTATTTTCCTTATACAGAAGGCCATAATATGACTGATTAATCCTCCTCGTTGCAAGCAGTATCCACCAGTAGAGGTTTAGAGGTAGGTGTATGAGATGCAGACGCTGGGAGCGCAGTCGGCGACGGCTGAGAACCTGTAGAAGTAACAGCCGCGGCTGCTGCAGATGCATTGGCTGCCGTATGAGCAGCGTACAACGCTAAAGCATGCTGTAGTTGTAACAGCTGATTGTGAGGATCAAACGGTGCCGGAGCTCGGTGACCACTTTGGTGAGGAGTGCGTACAACATAACGACCATCAGCAAATCGCCGAACATTAGGTGGTGCGTGGTTGTGCACATAGCGTGAGCGTACAATACGTTCGTATCCTTCTGGACCTTCGGTGTTCACATCTGCCAGGCATCGCGAAGTCAATCTAGAGGAGCAATACCATTGCTTCCGCCCATGTGCTAAGTTGTTCTTGAGGCGAAAGGTATATCCTTGATGAAGAAGCAAACGACCTTTACCCGCACGGATAAAACGAGCTGCCGACAAAAAAATACTGGTTAGTTCATATTCCGAGTTCTGTTTATCATAATTAAATAATTTAAATGTAACATAATTTACTAATTAGTGAGTCTAATTAGCAAATCATTTACAAAATATCTAACTTATAAAATATTAAGGCTTAATATTTAATATTTCACTATTCGCTGATATATTTAAAAAAACATTTTTATCCACAACAAATAATCAGGTTGTTTGTGAATAGAGAAACCATTAAACATATAATATAGAAATTGATAATTTTGAAGTCAATATTAAATAAAACACCCAAAAATGTTATATCGTATATTTGAGATTTCAAGGAAATGAAAAACTATAAATCTTAAAACTATCTTTAATATCACCTACAGCATACATTTCGCGATGTTAACATTCAAATATAAAATAATACATACATACAAACATTGTTCTCTACGAGACAAATCAATTCATGAGCAAGATTTTTGGCACGATACTATTACAATAATACTATAATAAAATTTACAGTAACAAATTTTTCATTTATATTGTTTAGAAGTTAAGGAATAAGGAGTTATATAAACAAATCATTAAAAAGGAAGCACTGATAGATCAGACCTTAAACTAATATATTAATGTTAATTCACATTACTGAGCATCGTTATATAAAACTAGTTTACAAATTAACAAGAAAACCTTAACCACACACACATACACACAACTCCTAAATTTGGTTTAACAACAATCGACTGAGATCATATTTCCTTCACCATATCGGATTCATTACTTTTGCTGATACAGTTGAAAATACCAAATTCAATGACTAGTCAAATTCTATGACTTAAACTAACATGAAAACTTGATTTTGGGAACATAACATTAGTAAAAATACATTGTACATTCAAATTTATGAATTTTAACCATAGTATAAGTTAAATTTAATTCCAAATTGAACTTTTTTTATGTACAAAATATACGATGTATAAATCATAGGTACTGGACAATATTCAAAGAATGTTATTATTATACATACATCTTTTTTGTATTTCTCTTAGATGATTATTTGTAAGAGTAACAATAAACTTAAACATTAATAAATCCGATGTTCCCGAGGGATTTTCAATGTAAATAATTACATCAGCTAGTGATATTATAAATTCAAATCACTGTATTGAAAAGAGACACTAATTTCAAAATTCATCCGTGAGGTTTAAATTAAATATTTACAATAAAATATTCCTAATTTTAGCAACACTATTTGACATTTTATGGGAAAATTAAATTAAATAATTTTCCGCTAATAAATGAATTAGGAAGTACACCCATTTCGTATGATTTTGGAAAATACACTGAATGAGGTAAATGACACTTTCAATTATTATTGATAATTTTTGAAATCAGTTGAAATTAAATGTGTGTGAATATACATGAAACCCTTAATTCCAATATTTATAAATAAATCAACATCTGCATATCTCTTGATATATGGTGGAATCATGAGAAACATTTTCGAACTATACGCTTGTGGCACGGACCAACATTTTTATTAACAAATTTGATAATAAATGCAAAGATTAAACTTATTGTAATTACAAGGACCGAGAAAATAATTATATTTTAGAAACATGGTTCACTGACAAATTAATAACAATCTTTGACCTTGGATCTAATCACCCCCGCATTAAAAATGTTAGCGTGACTAATGTGATAGTTGAGAGATATCATAAGTCGTAATTATGTTAGAATTAATGATACCCCGATTTGATCAACTGTATGAGCTCTGTGATTTCTAGAACAATTTAAAATATCAAATTAAAAACTTCCTGGCGTAGCGCGACCAGGCAGGGGGGCCTGCCTGGTCCTTCTACTTTATCGAATATATTTGATCACTACACTGGATATAAAAGCACTTAATTCTTGTAAATTATGTCTTATTGATCAATAGTATGTACGCAAAAAAAATTTGATATTAAATATATTTTTTTTAAATTTACCCGCTTTATAATTGCTTTAACCGCAACTAAGTATGTGTGAGTCTATTTTTTATCATGCCATCATATAAACTGCACGGCTTGCATATTTAAGAGATCCATACACAACATATTGAAGATTGGTCATCTAAAACTGTTCGATTTGCTCGTACCTTCTTTATACAACCAGTCAAACTCTGGAACAGCTTACCTCACACGGTTTTTAGAGTTCCGTACCCAAAGGGTAAAACGGGACCCGGGTCTATCTGTACCCCAGGCTATATCTCATGAATCGTGATAGTTATACAGTTGAAATTTTCAGAGATGATGTATTTCTGCTGCCGTTATAACAACAAATATGTACTAAAAAACAAAATAAAATAAATATTTGAGGGGGGATGGGGTCCCACACAACAAACGTGATTCATTGACGTTTTGTAGGGTTCAGAAGTAAACTAGGAACACTTATAGTTTCGTTATGACTAGCTCACAGATCCTTAGTACTAGAAGGCTGTATTTGGCATGGGTATCTCAATATATATAAATATCAATATATATATATATATATATATATATATATATATATATAAATTACGTGTCACGTTTATCCACGATAAACTCCGAAACTAATTAACCGATTTTAATGAGATTTTGTAGATTTCTACTGGTTGTTCCAACTTAAAAGATAGGATAGTTTTTTATCTCATTAACAAGTAATCAAGTTTCTCATCTATATATTCAATACAAATAATTTGTATGGCCCTTGTAGTCTAGTGATCCAGCGTTGGCGTTGACTACATGGGGTCCTGAGTTCGATTCCTGGGTCGGGCACTTAAAAAGTGTTTTTTCAGTTTTCTGATAAACACAAAGTTGCCCGGGATTGGAAAGTGCCCGGTTGGCGATAGGCTTGCCATCTATCACATTTGTGGGACCAAGTATCTTCGGCTAATCGTGGGTGCACTTTTTGTACCTCTGCCTACCCCTTCGGAGATAAGGGCGTGAAGATACTTTTTTAATTTGTATGGCAATTGTATGTATATAAAACAACGATTGCCGGGTCAGCTAGTGGAAACATAAAATCTTGAAAAATATTTTTAGGGTAGGTCTTCTACACGTAAAGTTGGGATGGTATCATTGGATAGGTTTTTAAACAATATTCTAGATTTGTGAAAACAATTTTACGATATATGGAGTCGATTGTGAAATAATAAGCTTTAAATTGCTAATTTTTGTTAGAATTAAGTGTTATCGTCGTAGTCGTCATCGCCCCCCTCTGTCAGCTAAACGGTTGCTGTTGGGGGTGGGAAAAAATTCACGGTAGAAGTAAATATAATAAAATTTAAAAGGAAACTATCACAGCTTAGAAGGCTTTACAAGTTTTTGAGTAATAGTCGACCAACTTATAAAATGTACTATGCAGGTTTTTCCCGAGTAGCTTTGACATTGGGATTAAATTTGCATTGACAACTGAAATTTTGTTTTGCAAATGTCTGTGTACAGTAGCGACTGCTTTCCATCGGGTGGCCCACCGCTCGTATGTCAGCTGATACCAACTACAAAAATACTCAAACAAAACAGAAATACCCAAAATTAGACCAGTATTTCCGAGATTAGCCCTACATCTAAATCTACGCATGTACAATTTTAAATCTTTTGTTATATCAATCAATATAGATACGGAAATAAACTTTAAAGACATTTTAAGTTCATGTTTATGGATAAGTTCTCTTTATGAAAATAATCTTTATAATCAATACGAAGCCAAACCTATTGCTCAACAGTATAAACGAATAATCGAAGTCCATAAATATCTACTTCTAAGAGTTTAGCACTGACGACGGTTTTCTATATACATTGTGATGTAAGGAAACGACGATTACGCCCCTGCGCGCATCTAATCAATATTCCATTAATTTCTAGTAAATTAAATCATGGTTTAAGATAATATTATTAATTTCCCTAGGCAATAAATTTATTTAAAAAGATTTTTTGATTTTTCTACTTAAATCGATTTACCTTATTACACAAAAGTTATGCAATTAGCCGAATACCAGATTATGGTTAGATACCTAGTCTACTAAATAATTGGGACACGAAGCTGAATTTTGGATAGTTGTTATCAAAAATGTTAGGGTGAGTTATTAGATGAACATTTCAACCGTACAACATTTATTTTTATAGCCTTTTGATAATAATGTTCTACTTTTTGTCAAATATTATATAAAAGTGTTAGTTTTATTCTTATTTATTCTACATTATAGTATGAGATGTCTCAAAAATAAGTTAATTATGCTAATATAATAGGTATACTTAGAACTAAGATTAAAAACTGCATGGGTCAAATTATTGGGCTCTAAAAAGAAAGAATCTAGAAGATAAGTTAGGAAAGCGTTTATAAACTTAATGAGCTGAATTTTACAGTTTTGTCATATCTGACTCAAAATAAATTAAATGAAATTACAATGGAGACGAAATATTATGCCGTTTTATGAAGCCGTCTCGTTACGGGTCAACAATTATTAATGTACATTTAAAAATGTTCGACCAGTGTTTTTGATTTGTATCTGAACGCATTTCCATAATTTATTTTTTGTCTAAACATTAAATTAATCGAGGCTTTGTGTGAAAGGTTCCTTTTGAAAGTTAACTAAGTTAACGATAAAAATTAATCGGTTTGTATCATCATTTGGATTGAGCCTATCGTTAAAAACTATTAAATGGCCGGTCTTATTTATTATGCAAACATTAAATACCCTTCTATTCAAACTTAATTATGCTCGCAAAAATGTATTATAATTAGTGAAAAAATGTATTAGCATTAGTCAAGAAAAAATGTATTGACTTTAGTCAAGAAAAAAATATTTAATAATTTTGGCACATTTAACCTCTGTCCATCAACATTGTATAACTTGTTACGTTAACAAGTTTTGGCACGTTATAGGAATTAATTGTCCTAAGTGTATAACCGCACTCAAATGCTAGATTGCAACTAGGATGTAATAGCATGAGATGTAAATAGTTTCGAATATTTTGGCACGTATGCCAACCTACAAAAATATTCAAAAACGCCTTGCGGTTGTCTAGGTTCTAGTTGAAGAGACTAGAACCATACCCTAACATAACATATTCTAGTACCTAGTGCGACCATACCCTTACATAATCTATTCTAGGCATTCGACTATAGAGAATAAAATAAAATTACATTAGATTTTTACAAATAAGGTACACAATAATTATTTTTCTTATAAACTATTTGAACCTGATTATTCTCTACTTAATATTTACAATTGAAAACTCCCTTGAGTAGTGATCACAAATTAATGTTGCGTTTACATTCAAACCCTTATGAACGTGTAAAATTTACGCCATACATAGTTCATTTTATACACGAAACTATAAGTCTGGGAGTTTATTCGATAATAAGTGATCATGGCGAATACACATCGCCAAGTCTTACTGGTGCAGCCCTTAATAAACACATCCCTTTGAAAATTCTATTGTCATATCGATTCAAAAGTATCCTTGCTGGAAACTATTTCCACGGAAATTAAAAAAACTGTTGCTTTGTAAATAATACACGTATCATTATTATCAGAAGAATAAAAACGCACATATTAGTAAAGCGTAACTGATTAAAAATCACTAATATCGTACAATCCACGCACTGGGATCAAAATTATCAAAATCCAGTTGAGGAATTCGAGGGATTAATGCAGGTGTTGGAGGTGAAGTTGGTTTCCTGTACCCACGTCTTCCACATCGGCCTGCATGGTTGTGTTCTCCTACCATCTTGTGAAGGACACCTTTCTGAGTGTAGGCCTTACATCCACAGCCTCCCATTGTACACCGCCAACGCACTATCCCCGAACGCATCGTGTGTGCGGCATAAAAACTTCTTCCCTTGACCCATAGACGAGGCCGTCCTCCTGGTCCCACACAAAGTCGAACGAATTTTTCTGCAAAATGTAAATAATTTAGTTAAGCCTGTAGTTAGTTTATTTACTTAGTACGGTTCAGCTAAGTTTTCCGCTATTTCCGAAGCCAAATATTCACGTCATTATCAGGTATGTTCCTCCAATATCGCCAATACAACGCGAATGCGCGCATTATTGTTATAACTTCTGATCGGCAAACCAGTCTGAACCGTACAGTATTTAACGTGAAAAACTAATTCAAATTTGCTTCGAAAAAGTTTATCTTGGTTTATTTTTCAAATTTAATTTTCCTTAATTTACATTATTTTTAATTATATAAAAATATCTTCGTTTTGGAAATCTTTCAAATCGTTAAGAATTGCTAAAACGAATGTTGGCTTGAGGTCGGGCATTTAGTTATTCTAACCAATTAATCATCTAACTATATTAATATTATAATTGCAAAACTTTGCATGTTTGGATGGATATTTGTTACTCAATCACGCAAAAACTACAAAACGGATTTGAATGAAATTTGGCACACAGGTAGTTGATGACCTAGAATAGCACATAGGCTACTTTTATCCCAGAGAAATAAGGTGATCCCGCGGGATTCACCAACATATATGCATTTTTTTTGCAGCTTTTATAATGCAGCGGGCTGCAACGCCGCAGCTAGTAAAATATAAAATTTAAAAGGGGAAAATATTGTTACGTACTTCAGGTTCGTAATCTTATCATTCACAAAGTTCATATCTTCACAAAGTCCATTATGGCATAGCTTCGGATAACGGTCAACTATAAGTTTGTCAATAGGAGTAGCTGTCTCTTTCTTTTGTTTCTAGATCTCTCCAGCGTTCCAACTCTTCACGTTTTTAGATTATTCGTAACAATATCATAAATTTAAAGAAATAATGCAATGTCTACAGTGGACAAAATATGTTTTTGAGTGCTAGAAGCGGGATTAAGAAACTCAATTTCAAGAAAGCTTGATATTTTAGAAAAATAATGTTTTTAAAACACGCTGCTACACAACTTTAGGAAAAACTATATTTTTGGCCGGACATTTAAAAAAATTGTGTTCATGTTGGCCGGACTATGCTTGATCACAATAATTATCTGAATTATTCAGTGCGTTTACACTTAACATTTTCGCAAGGGTTTTGCAGGTAACAGTAGGTTGAAGATTCAACTTCTGTGTAAAGTAGATAAAATGTATGTACCACAAAGATTATTTGTATGTCATTAAGCAAAATGGAGCCTTTTCTTCGTTACAGTTGTAAACAATAATCTTCATATTAGTAAAGCGATATGTACATAGAATAATGAAACACCGTAATGCATTAAAATTTTCATTCCAGATATCACTGTCTCATAGATAACATATAACATACATCAAAGAAATAATACAGACAACACCAGATATGTCTATTGTCTAACCCCTTTTGTTGTTGAAAACGGTTAGAAATCTCTAGTGCAGACTGTACATCTATTGCTGAATTATTTTTACGTAAGTGTTCCTAGCTTATATTACAATTATTCATGACATTAACAGATTTATTTTGAACAGACATTAAAATTATGTTTTTAGACTTAATATTATCTATTTTACGAAAGCATTGTTTTGTATAAATTAAAATAGCTCAGTAATGAGACCACAAACAAAATCATCAATCTTGCATTTATTATTGCTAAGTAGAAATACGCTTATCAATAATCATTTTATTTCTATTTTTTTAATAAATATTTACTAAAATTACACCTATGAGATCAACGATCATATTTTGACTCCTATTCGATGACTAGATTTCATGTGACTAGAGTTTATTTAATTTTGTAAAAATAATTAATCAATGCAATGGGTTCCCACGCTAATCTGACTACCCATTATATAATTTTTTTTGAATATCTACACTGTATAGATAGTTATTTTCTACCAAATACTGGCAGCGAGTTTTAAACATAGCAATTGTAACTTATTAGCATAGTGTATATCAGAATTTCGCCTAAATTAACTTTGAGTTATTGCTCTCTCTCTCTCTATCTCTCTTTTTTCTCTCATAAACATGCAACGAAATGAAAAATAATGCATGGTTCCTACTTAGTCCTGTCAAATTATCATAAACGTTACATATCACCAAAATACATTTAGCCTATTTGTCCATATATCAGAATTTAACAATTCAAAGAAAAAGCGTTTAAGATTTAGCTTTACAGATTTGCTAAATAACTTGGCAACATTAAGGTCCACTTGCACTAAACTATTCAAATATTTTTAAGTTTTACTACTAGGTGGTAGAGTTCTGCATGGTCTCGCACGGGCTGGTACTACCGCCTTACTTATTCCTGCCGCAATAACGTCAGTGCTTGTCACTGTCGTGCTCCAATTTGGAGGGTAAGGTAGCCAGTAAACTTATGCATGTGGCATTAGACCTCGCCACATGATCGTGAAGCACCATAACATCTTTGGTGCCTATAAGCGATGATTGACTCCATCAAGAGACCCATCCGTTTGTTATATCCATCTTATAAAAAATGACCTTTACTATGGTTAAATTCATTTAAAAAATATTTAAATAAAGTAAGCAGACCTATATATCCCCCGACTTTTTCTTTACAATTCTTTCGGAAAAAAATCTAAATTAATGAAAAATAATTTAGATAACGCTAAACAGTGTATGATTTGCCTAATTTGATAGATATGCTGGGATCATCATACATATAAGGCAAAATAAAATATTTACGCAGTACATACTGTTTTAAAAACAATATTCATATAAAACCGATTCTATGGGAGGTTTTGCAATAAGAATTTATTATTTGTTATTGAATTTGAGATATTTGATTACAGTTGATGCACCTACATGTAAATAAATAAATAATTAAAGTAAAAAAAACGTAATATAAAACAACCATTCTCAAAAATTCCTAGAAAATGAGCAGCTATACATTTCAAAGCATTAAAACGAAGAGTAAAAATATTACACTGTGTGCAGAAGTGGCTTATTTTGTGGGTATTTATGTGCGTAGGCGTAATACTGACGCGCCTAAAACTCTCCTAAGTGCTTCCGTTTCCATTTTGTTAATAGATCGCCCCGACATAAAATTGATGACATATTATTATATCTCTAAATTAAAAAAACAAAAACTCGCAATTCCCTCTCCGGAAGTCGGAGCATGTGCATGTATATGTATATTTTTGATGCCATGGATTAATTTTTGGTTAAAATCATGTTTTGTGTCTGCAGACAAGAATAAAAGCATCCAAAAAAAGCAATGCATCAGTGACATTACTACTGTTTACACATGCCTCCCTATACGATGATTATCTATTTACATAAAAAAAAGCTCTTTACATAACTGTCCCTTTTAACCAGGCAACTTACGAAAAAACATTGTTTTGGATAAATAATAATATAAACAACAAAGTACACTCATATATCTAACATTTGACAGTCTTTAGTCTTATTTTCATTAATGCCTCTGGGCGGTCGATTCCTATTTAATTCTTATTAAAATTTGTTAAAAAAGGGGTCACTTCATAATAATTAGAGAGTTGTCGTCGTTGTTGTTGGACATATTAATTAGCAAATAAGCTTTTTGTGAAATATATTTTAAAATAACTTTATTTTTAGTCATTATCGCCTTTGACTGGATTACTTCCAACATACATACATATCTTCACGCCAGATCCGTTACGGGGTAGGCAGAGAGAACCGAGTGCCATACATCACGATCCTTGCAGGCTTGTCTCGCTTTCTCCACATTCATCACACTCTTCACACACACATGCCGGTTGCGAAGACTCTTGACACCACCTTCGGACAGTACTCGATCAATCTAAGCATAGTATGTCAGTCTTGGTCTTCCCCGGTACTTACATCCTTCCACATTCGATCCCAATTCCAAGGGCTCTCGGCGCGTGTGGCGATACAAGTCAGCAGACTGGGACGAGATGCGTTCCTTCTTTGCGTCTTATCCCTGGCGGCCTGTCTGCTTTTCTTCTGAAGACTCCTCGGCCTGCGCGGATGCTGTGACAGATGTGCTGCAGCAAGGAATGGAGTATTTTATTCCTTTCTCCGACGTAGCCATGTCCAGTAAAGCTCATCCCTGGTTCAGAGCCAATTGTAGACGCGGTGAGGCGCTAAAGCAAGAGGCATATCTGGCTTGGGTAGATGTTTGACACCGCAAGGCCAAGGACGTGTCGAAGAAGAAGAAAGCCTTCAACCGGGCCGCCAAGTCCTGCAAAAAGGCTCTACTGAAAGCTCGATTTGACCACGTCAGCCGTATTGGGAACAAACTGGCTTCATACCCCTCAGGTAGTAAAGCCTTTTGGTCCCTGGCACAGTCGGTTGAATCGAATTTCTGCCGCCCGTCACTCCCTCCACTGCTGAAACCGGATGGGACGCTGGCTCACACCGCCGTAGAGAAAGCGAACCTGTTCGCTACTCTATTCGCGGAAAACTCACGTCTGGATCCCGCCAACGCGAAACCACCCAGTCTACCTGGATGCGAGGTGAACATGCCGGAAATTCGCATCCGTCACACTGAGGTTCTTAAAACGCTGCGGAATCTGGACGTGAACAAAGCTAGTGGCCCTGATGGGATTCCAGCCATAGTACTGAAAACCTGTGCGCCTGAACTCGCTCCTGTTTTGACACGCCTCTTTCGCCTTTCGATGGATACTGGAAAAGTGCATAAATCATGGAAGCTTGCCAACGTGCAGCCTGTGCCCAAAAAAGGCAGTCGTGCCGACCCCTCCAACTATAGGCCAATTTCAGTCACGTCTATACTCTGCAAGACTATGGAGCGTGTACTGAACAGCAGGCTAATGGCGCACCTAGAAGCGAACGAACTACTGAGTGACCGCCAATACGGGTTTCGCCGAAATCGGTCCACTGGGGATCTTCTAGCGTATGCCACTTACATTTTGAGCTCGGCCATCGAGAAGCATGGTGAGGCACTAGCTGTCTCCCTTGATATCTCGAAGGCCTTTGACTGGGTCTGGCATGATAGTCTTATTGGTAAGCTTCCATCGTATGGTCTGCCTACTGGTCTCTGCGCCTGGATCTCAGATTTTCTGAGTGGCCGGTCGATCAGAGTAGTCGTCGACGGCTGGTCATCCGACCAAATGGCTATAAATGCCGGAGTCCCTCAGGGATCAGTTTTCTCCGCAACTCTATTCCTGCTACACATTAACAATCTGCTGAAGCCCGGTATCTATGGGTACGCAGATGATAGCACTGTTGTGGAGAGTTACGTATCCAATGCGCGGGCCAGTACAGCACAGATCTGGTCCCTCAGAGAGGCAATGGTCGATCGTATGAACCTGTCCTTACAGGCAGTCTCCGATTGAGGCGATGCTAATCTGGTCAGGTTTAATGCAACTAAGACCCAGGCGTGTCTATTCTCCGCTAAACGGAGTCCGCTCCATCTATCTCCGTCATTCCAGGGTGTGGCCGTGCCGATAAATGACCACCTCGAGATCCTTGGTATCACGTTAACGCCTGCTCTCAACTTTGGTTCGTACATCGAATCTAAAGCCCAAGTTGCCTCAAAAAAGCTTGGTATTCTGGCGAAGGTGAGACAGTATTTCAGTCCGGGACAGTTGCTCAACCTTTATAAAGCACAAGTCCGTTCGTGCATGGAATACTGCTCTCACCTCTGGGATGGATCCGCTAAATACCAGCTGGAGACACCTGAGGCCATCGAGAGGCGTGCCAAGAGGCTCATAAACGACGATGATCTGGTAGGCAAAAAAACTCCAGAACCTCGCTCATCGCCGCAGAGTGGCTAGTTTATCGGTTTTTTATCGAATACACTTTGGAGAATGCGCTACGGAATTGCACGACTTAATTCCGCCATCTCCGTTTTTCTATCGATCGTCTAGGTGCACAGAATCTAGGCATCGTTATATGGTGGACGTTCCACGTACCCGGACAAAGCGGTTCGACTCAACATTCTTCATTCGAACCGCAAAGGACTGGAACATGCTTCCTGAGTCTGTGTTCCCGGACGAGTACAATCTGGAGATCTTCAAGAGAAGAGTGAACAGGTACCTTCTAGGGAAGCGCGTTCCATCTTAGGCCTCATCTTAGCTTACCATCAGGCGAGATCGAGGTCAAGCGCTTACCTATCGATAATAAAAAAATAAAAATAAAAATGTATATCTGTTTTGTTAACCTTTCATCTACCACTCTTTCTACATGTCCGAACCAACGGAGCACGCCCTTTCTCATCTTTATACCGACACTTTTCAAATCTATTCTCTCTCTCACTTCTACATTACGAACCCGGTCCGCGAGTGTTACACCACATATTTTTCTTAGCGATCTCATCTCGGCCGCGTTGATTTTACTTTCATACCCTTTCTGACATACCCAACTCTCACTTCTATAAAATAGCGTTGGGATAAGCACATAATTAAATATTTTACTTTCAAAATCTGCCATATAAAGTTTTAACAAAATCAGACAATTAATAAAAAAGTTGTTACATCATAGTATAGTTTGATTATAGATACCATGTTAGAACACAATTCAAATTTACTTAGTAGGGAAAACGCCTGCAACCATTGTACCTATTACTTACTAAAGGATTATCGCTTGAGTAAATTTAAAACAAAAAAAATGTTATTTAACGCTATTATATAAATAAATAATAATTATATCAGAATGGGACTCCATGTATTGTGTCCATGCATTAGAAAAATTCACCGAACTTATTACACACACATTCTACACACACAAATCTACATCGTAACACACTGGTAATGCTTCACAATAAATTAAATCTAATTAATATTAAACCGGTTTCGATTACATACGCATCACTAGGCAATTTGCCACTATCAACTTTATTACTATTAAGATTTATTTTTATTGTAAAACAGCAAAAATATGAATAGAAAAACATTGCATTGAAATGGAATTTCAAAGTGCTGACATGAAAAGTGTAGAAAATTACGTAGTTTTAATTTATTACAAAATGAATTATACAAGAATCGACCGTTGCAAGGCATACATCAGTTCAACTTTGAACTTCAATTGTTTTAAATATATCTAAAACTTGACCTAATCGTCGAGAACAGCTTTAGCTTGTGTAGCGATAGCGGCGTGTGAAAACCCCCGGTGTGGAACAACCGCAACCGCTGATGGCGGGAGGACGGGCGGGTCGTGGGAGTGTACGTTACTCAACGCGAAGATACGGTCGTGGAGAGTGTGGGCATATGCACGGCATGTACGTCGCGTACACCTCCACCGCACCTTGCTCTTCTCCGGAAAAACTTTCTCTGCGTAAAAAGAAAATCCACCGAGTCGCATATGCCGTCGACCGCGATTCGAAATCACGAATTCCACTGCAAAATACAAATACATTCATTATCCATATACATAACAATTTATTTTACAGCCATCTTTTATCCGATAGTAGAATCTAGACAAGAGATGCCACGAATAAGGTTACTATTCGGTATTCGGCCACTTTCTTTGGTATTCAGTATTCGACCGAATACTGGAAGGAAAAACCATTTGACCGAATACCTAATCGTGAGAAAATAACTCACATATTACTCCAAAAAAATATATTGTACCAGTAAACATAACAATTAATACTTAAAATTCATCAGTCAGAGGTAAGTTGTTATGAATGATAACATTATTTTCAGCATGTCTCGACGAGGAGTATAATTTGGACAAGCAGATAGACAATACTTCAGTAATAAATTACAACACTATTAGTTATTTTATTTGTAATAAACAAATAATACGTGTCGTGACACGGTCAACCCGCTAATGAAAGAAATATGCCGCCGAATATTCGGTATTCGGTCAAGGGCCTGGCCGGATATTTGGTATTCGGCAAAATCACTATTCACGGCATCTCTAATGAAGACATAAATTTGTCTGTATCAACATATAATGTGTTAGATCTAGATTTTAATACTTTTATATTAACCTTCCACTAGGTAGGTACAAAATGAAACCACTTAAATAACATTAAAATACGTGTATTTAAATTTTTATGGCTTATTAGGTTTCAGCCGGAATAACTTCTATCAGACTTTCAATTGGCGGTAATCCGGCTCCCGGTGGCAAAGGATGGTTGTGTTTTATAAAATTCATTACAAGTTTGCCATCATTCGTGAGGGCCCTAGCTCGACAATCATTCTGAATACGACTTCGGCAACTCCAATACACTCGAGACCCACGCCGTTTACGTACAACGTATCCGAAACCATCAATCATGAGACAAGGGGCGCCTCGCTTTGTTAAAGTATACTGCACTCTCTCTTCCGGCAAACTATCCGCTCCTGTTGTAATAAACGTTACAAAAATATGAAAGAGGTAGGTATATAATACCTGTATTATATTATTAAATTTTTACCAAGCGATCTCTAACACACATTCCTCGTAATATAACCCGACAAGAAGAGCACTGATCAAGCTCACGAAATTGAATAGGCGTAGGGTATTGCGTATAGGTAAATAACACAATAAATAATAATAGAACCTCACATTAGTATCTCTTTAGTGACGAAGACGATTAAGGAAGTAAAAGTTTTTAAAAGGTGCCTTTCGAAATTGTATGTAGTTCGAAACATTACATTTCAACACAAATGTTTAGGCCAATATAATAATAAATCTCACTGATACAAATGTTGTATCAGTGAGTTTTATTATTATATTCTCTAAATCATTTATCAATATATCCAATCAGATTCGCTAATTACAGAATTGACAGGAATTTCCCCCCGCATTGGTTCGGGCTCCTTTGATGAATAAGCCAACTGCCGTTCTGACAGGCAGATCGTAAAAAGCGACTATGCGAGTCACTACCATCATGGCTACTAGGTAGTAGACTTCTGCGTTATCTCGTCCGGGTCTGGTACCACCGCCGTAACTATTCCTGCCGCAATAGCGTCAGTGCTTGTCATTGTCGTGTTCCGGTTTGGAGGTCTAAGATAATCAGTGAACTTATGCATGTGGCGTTAGACCTCGCCACATGATAGGAACGTACTATTAACATCTTTGGTGTCTAAAGATGACAGTTAACTCTTTCCATCAGGAGACCCATCTGCTTGTTTGCTACCGTGTGATATAAAAAAATGTTAATAATTGATGGCTATCCATGTGTAACGACAACTGGTAGACGCTTGAAATATTCACAGAATATTTAGTTATACATTAACTTTAAGTATCTTCACGCCCATATCCCCGAAGGGGTAGGCAGAGGTACAACAAGTGCACCCACGATTAGCCGAAGATACTTGGTCCCACAAATGTGATAGGTGGCAAGCCTATCGCCAACCGGGCACTTTCCAATCCCGGGCAACTTTATGTTTCTCAGAAAACTGAAAAAACACTTTTTTTTTAATGTGCCCGACCCGGGAATCGAACCCGGGACCTCATGTGGTCAACGCCAACGCTGGACCACTAGACCACAGAGGCGATAAACATTAACTTTAAATATAAAAAAATAAATTAAAATATAATATTTTAATTTAATTTATTTACAACGAACGTGATTTTTGCCGTTTTATAGATGATGGGACGGAGCCCTTCGTGCTTGAGTCCGACTCGCACTTCACCGTTTTTTATTTGAGTAAAACACCGCTTATGAGTTATGAGTTTATTATAGAAAACCGTTGATGTAACTTGAGTGATATACCTAAAAGATATTTATTGGGACAATCTTAAGGTCGGTTTCCGCAACGAAAATTAATTTTAACACGCAATTAATGTATGTTTTAACGGATCATTTGTATGGAAAAATTATGTCAAACACAGATTAATTGCTTGTTAAAGTTCATTTGCGTTTGGGTTGCGGTAACTATGTAGTTTTATCTAGTTTTGCTGATGAAAAGTATGAAAAAATCAAATACTTTAATATACCTACGGCAAAATTGTTTCCCAATGCATTATTCGTAATTTACTCAAATTAATGTGCTTTAAATTTTAAAATACAATTGCCTCTATGTATGTACGTTATCTTCTTCGTCTTCTTTAGGGCTTGGCAAACAGTCGCTATTTGCAAAATTCTACCAATGTCATGTTTAATATTGCCATGTAACAAAAAACGCGAGAATAAAGGTATGTATGTAATCTCATCAACTTGTATGACCTTACATTGACCTTGACATTTCTTATGAATGTACTCAATAATTATAGTAGAAGATCCCATTATAAGACGACCTTCACTGAGCTGGTTAATGGATGAAAAATATTTTATATCCAATAAATATATTGCAAATGGGTTGACTAAAAAATTTCAGTCCATAATATGACTAACATTTTTTTTAAACATTTTACTGGTTTGGTTAATATACAAATTCCATACCAATCGAGAGTATGAAGCCGATTTACCTGTTTATACCTGCCTGCCCAAGAGTTGTGATGGGAAAAAAATATTCAACGTAACGTTTACATATTCTATAGGCTTCATACTTTCGGTTGGTATGTTATTTGTCCATTAACCAAACCAGTGAAATGTTTTAAAAAAATCTGAACAGATTTTTTTTAGTCAACCAAGTGGGTTGCAAATATATTTATTGGCATATTCAATTGGATACAAAATACTTTTCATTCATTAACCAGCTAGGTGAAGGTCGTTCTATAGTGGGATCTTAGAGTATTACTGAAATAACTAATAATTACAACTTTTGACTAAATTTTTAACTAAAAGCACCTTTTACGCATTTTTCGCACGCACGGTGGTTTAATAGAAAGTCACGGGGTTTTATGCCCGCATAGTTCCCATCCTCGTCGGATTTCCGGGATAAAAACTGTGCTATGTCCTTTCTTGGGTCTCAAAATAACTTTGGACCAAATTTCATCCAAATCGGTTCAGTGGTTTAATCGTGATGAAGAGACGGGCAGACATACAGAGTTATTTTCGCATTTATAATATTAGTAGAGAGAGGAGAGGAAGTAGGGATCAGGACGGAATGTACAGATACAATAAAAAACCAATATATACCTATCTTATTATTTTTTACACCTAGATGACATTTCATTTTATAAATAATTGTAAAAATCGTCAAACACTATTCACTGAATCGAAACCATGAAGCTGTATTATATCTGGAGGCAGCACTTCTAATACCTACTTGAAACACAATTTTAAATACTGCTGTCATCTTCTGAGGTATTTCTCTCTCTTTCTAACACAGCTGTGTAAAAAGAGATGGAGAGACCTCATAGACAGAGATATAACGTAAATATGTGTTTCATGTGATTAATACGAGTGCTAGCTCCACCTATACCTAACACTTCATGATCGAAACCATAAAACATGTATCTTTTCACTGTACGGTTTCAATTTGATGTACAATTTATTTAACCTAACTTTAATTTCTACTTTTCGAATGCTTTGCAATAAAATACTTTATCACGAATTGAACATCAAATTGGATCATCAAAAGAATTTTAAAGTGAATTTCGTACACACGAAGTCTCACTACGACTTTAAAATAAAATGCTTAGGCCTGGTAATTACAACACACAAAATAAAAGCTTACATAAAGTGAAAATCGCATTTCATACAGACGGACAGGTGACGACTTCACCTTTTTCATACTTCCTAGTAATTTTTTGCATATGATTTTCAGCATGATTGTGAACAGGATTAGTTATTCTTAATACATTGTGTTTAGAGGTAATCCTAGCGCGACAGCGTTTTCCGTACTCCATGCATCTCCAGAACGTTCTGCCGCTCCTCACACTATCCGTAACGAATATGTACTTTTCATGTATTAGCTGCAAATGGCCACTTTTCGTTTGAATGAAATGCAGGTCGTTTGACATATCGTGGTTTCCTAAAACTAAAAAGTGTTTAAGTCAGTAAAGTAACAAGGGCACCAATTACTTTAACAAATCAATTTAAATAAATGAAAGGAATGTGAAATAAGAGCTACAGTAAATATATATATTTCTTTATTTCCTTATTTTTATTACAATTTCATAATGTTTAATCTTACAATAGGATTATAATAGTTGCATAAATTACTAAATAAAAATAAATAATCAATTGATTTTATTGTTTATACGTTAATATTCGCTAGAATTTCTATGAATTATGTAAACAAAAAAATACTGAAAAAATATTGATCAAGTACCTAATAAGGAAAAATTAGAAATGACATGTTTATAAATACTTCTTTTTGTATTTTTTGAAAGCCATTGTGAGCCAAGAAATGTGATTGGAAAGAAATTAAATAGTGTAACAACTTAAACTTATGTTAGGTACATAAGTTTAAGTTGTTTTTGCAAATAAGTGAATTTCAAATTTCATATTTAAATGATACAAACATTATTTTCATTTCTGTTAAGATAACAGAAAGTTAATTTTCAAAGCAAAACTAAAAATATTTTAAGCAGACAATTATATTTTTCCATTATCATGATCACTTTGTTTATCTACTATAGGTTTTCCATATACTTGACACAAAATGCAATGCAATAGGCAAATCCAATATTTGGATTACAGGGCAGGGAATGGTATTCCATGTGATACCGGCTTCTCAAAGTCGTCGATCAGTCCCACTTACAGAAATACGACAAAAATTACTAGACGGTTCGTACTATAATTTTCATGAGAACCGATGTAATGCTTAAAATGGTCCAATCGCCTATTTACCTGTAAATTACCTTCATGCCATTTTTGCTTTGATCTGTGAGTTGTGTGTTGAAACTTCATCTCCGTACTAAGAAAACGCCATTGCTAGATTTATAATAAAAAATATCAAGCAAAAAAAATCAAAAATTTAAAAAAAAACATTTAAACTCGCTGCTTGTTATGAATTCTATCGAGCAGTACCCGAGCCTTCAGTCTAAAAAGCGACCAACATTTTTTTTATACCATAAGTTAGCAAACAACTGACGAAAAGCAAGCAAACGATGTAACATGAATAATGAATATACCGGTTACCTTACCCTCCAAACCTGAACACGACTATGACAAGCATTGACGCTATTGCGGCAGGAATAGGTAAGGCGGTGGTACCAAATACCCGGGCAAGACGTTGCGGAACTCTACTAGCTAGTAGTAACGATGGTAGTGACACGTACAATCAATCAGTTGCCTTTTACGACCTGCCTGGCAGAACGACAGTTAGTTTATTCTTCAAAGGAGCCCGGACCAACGGGGAAATGTGAGAAATAACGGTTATACATAAATTACTTATAAATTTCCAGATACTCGCTAGTAAGGTTAGAGGATATTTACGTGAAATTCGTTCTTCATTGTGACTAGGTACTAGGTGGTAGAGTTCCGCAGTCTCGCTCGAGTATTTAGTACCACCGCCTTACATATCCCTGCCGCAATAGCGTTAATGCTTGCCATCGCGCTACACGGATAGCAACGCAACATGAACATCATTAGTATCAACAGGCAATGCTGTCTCTTTGCATCAAGATCATCAAAACCAAGTATTTACTGAATTCTAAATAAAATATAATAACATTGAGAGTTGGTAAATCTTAGGTTTTACGCCAGTTCGGACTTTTACAGTAACACACACACACATATAAGAGAAAACATTTGTATTTTCGTAACAAATTAACTCAAAAATTACGAGAATGATTTTAAAAATTGTTTCACCATTAGAAAGCTACACTACAAGAATGACATAGGCTAATTTTTTACGCGACGAAACCAAAGAAAGAAATGATTTTGTATAGTGGTAACAGCTAGTATATCAATGAAGTCCTCCGTGCTGGTAGGGGCCACTAAAGAATAGGCCAAGATAGTGGTAAGAGTTGAACACAATCTGGATGTGTCATTACTCATTACCATCTGACCACTTACTGATTAAGTCCTGTAGCGGGTCGTCCCACTTTCTTAACTATTTGTGTCACCGGAACGGCAATGCTTGTAACTTAGATTAATTTTATGGAAAAAAATTCGAAGTTAATACATATAATATGCAAGGTGCTAAATGCTGCAATGTATTTACAGATGCAATTAACATAATGTTTTTATGTTTTAGTTTATATTGTAAATTTTTTTCCTCCTATTTTTACGGACGTATACGTACAATATTAATGATCTTGAGTGTGTTTTTACTGGGTTATAAGCAAAGACTTATATATATTACTAGCTGTTGCTCGCGACTTCGTTCGCGCGGTCTTCGTTTACTCCGCACAGCTCCTCCCCGTAGATGATAGCGTGATAATATGTAGCCTATATGTTGACCCGACCTGTTAGTAATATTCAGGCAAAATTTAAAGTAAATCCTTGCAGTACTTTTTGAGTTTACCCAGGACATACATACAGACAAACAGACAAAAATTCTAAGAACTATATTTTTGGTTTCGATACCGATTGTAGATCACGCCTCAAGTATTCTTTTAAAAAAATATTCAATGTACGGTTTTGACTTTTCTACGATTTTATTATATGTAATAGATTATGTACTAGCGTATATTAAAACTGGTGCTGGTGCTGGTTTTAAGAGTTTTTATATCATTAGATAGTAAACAAGCAGATAGCTTCCCTGATATAAAAAGAAACCATCGCTTACAGACACCAAAGATGTTAATCAACCATATACCCGGGCCAGACGTTGCAGAACTCCATCAGTGCCAATGCCAAATTTTATAAACTGTCTGACAAAATGATGGCAGAAGATCTATTCTTCAATAAGATCCTGGACAAACACGGGCAAAACACGGATTAATATTTAAAAATGCTCTTGTCTTTAATTAAGGCAGTTTTTTGTTAAAATATTAATCAGAATTGAATGTTCACAGTGTATGTTATGTCGGCAGTACTATTTATATTTAATAGTAAATAACCATTATCTCCTGAGAGTCCAAGCTCAATTAAAACTCATCTATGTAATCTAACGCATCAGCCAAACAACTTGTAAAATATGTGAACGCTCAGGTTTTACAAGCTGTCAATACGCTACCACCACGATTAGGTACCGTATGGTAGAATTGTGCCCCTTGTCCTTTTACGATACCACCTCTATCTATTCCTACCGCAATAACGTCAGTGCTTGTCAGTTGTTAACGTATTTTAATTTAGAGGAAAATTATTATCATTCCATTACGGAATGTAACGCACATTGCACAATAAAGCATGCGTTAGTGTCTATAGGATGTGGTTACTTCTTTATGTCGTATTTATTCCACTTGAGAGGATAGGTAAAAATCAAAAATATTGTATTTAAATTAACCTTTACAGTCACTTTTGACGGGTCGACAATTTTATAGCTACTACCGAAACGATAGCTACCAAACTAGCATGTTGGTAATAAATAAATAATAAATAGATATCGCTGGACAATGACACGAATTGATCTAACCCCAAAGTAAACAAATTATTTGCTTGTGATATATGGGTGTTAGTCAACGATACTAATACATAGAAATACATATATAAATACTAGAATACATTTAATAAACATCCAAACCCAGAAATACAAACACTTAGGTATGCTATCACACAAATGTTTGTCCCGGTCGGGAATCGAACCCGAGCTCCGTCGATTGCGTAGTCAGGGTCGCTAACCACTCGACCAACGGGGCGGTCAGAAATACAAACATCTATGTTCATCTCGCAAATGTTTGTCTCTATCGGGAATCGAACACGAGCTCCGTCGATTTGTAGTTAAGCTCGTTAACTACTCGGTTAACGCGGCGATCATATAATACAGTGTAATAGTATAATGATATAATAACGAAAATGTTAATAACTTAACGAAGCTTAGGTAATTGTAATACCAATCAAAGAAAACTAACCTAAATTTTTTACATATTTAATTGCATAGGAGATATTTCTCCTGATGGAAACAGACAATCATCGCCTATAGAGCCAATTGTATTAAGAGCGTGTGCCTATTGGTTTGGCGGGACTAGATAAGTTTATCGCTACCTTACCCCCAACCGGAATACGACAGCGATTAAGGATCGACACTAGTTCGGAAGGAATGGGTGAGGCGGTGGTACGTGGGGCGAGACGTTGCAAAACTCTACCACCCAATTAGTAGTCACGATGTTGGTGATACGTATTATCCTTCTGTCGCATTTTACGAGATGTCTAGCAGAAAGGCAGTTGATCTATTCTTTAATAGGTGGGCCGGAGCAATACGGGGAAAATAATTTATATAATATATTAATACAGCCCGATCCTTGTAAGTGGCTGAAAAAAAGTGTATAAAAAGTAACCGAAAAATAATACCAGCTGCAGCGGGCTGCGCGCTGCATTATAACAATTTTTGGCGAATCTCGCGAGATCACCTAATTTTTCCGGGATAAAAAGTAACCTATGTGCTGTTCCAGGTCATCATCTACCTGTGTATAAAATTTAGCATACTTAAAGTTTACATGGTGAAGAATAAAAAGAAAGCTAACATTTTTATACAATAATGCATTAGAAACATATTACTTAAATTGATTAAAATAAAAATTTGACACAGTACATTTTTATTTGACTATATACGCACATGTATGTAATATGCAATTATATACAATAGTATACATGTGTGTGTATTTATTAATCACTTGAAAGGACAAAATAGATCTTCCTTCTACTAATACAGAGAATGGACAATATATGTTAAAAGCATAAAATTCTCCTTTGAATGCAACATATGCATCCATAACTTCTTCATAAGTTTTGAACACATATTACATTCAAACTCCAGCCAAAGGACTACATTAATAGTGAACCGATGTCAAAGATAATCAGAGTAGCTAGTACTAAATTGCTTTGCAAATTGATACAAGATGTAAATGAGACCAGTCACAGAATCTTAATCACTCACAAGGACTTTTAAGTTGAAAATACAGAATAAACTACTGTATATGACAAATAACTAAGAAAGATAAAGTAATTTGAAACAATTACAGTTCAACAAAATAACAATAGTAGAAATCAAGAACCTCCCATTAACTACAATGGATAGATTTGTTGTAAAACAATAAAAAAAATGGAAGTCACATAAACATGTAAACATTATCAAATTCAACAGTTTCAACATGTAAACAGTTATCAAATTCAATGCTGCCATTGATTCACAGTATTTTAATATACATTAAACTTTACCTCAAAATTATGGAGGACAGGTTACACTTTTAACACATTGTGGTGTTTGTAGAAAGTTACAAGTATTTTTAGCACACAATTAAAAATTAGTTTACAACTTAACAACAAGGAGAAGATGATAAAAATGTAAATAAGCAAATAGGTTTAAATATGGAAAGCAAGAGAACATGAAAAAAATAGATAAGAAGAATAAGACAAATAGGTTTGAAAGAAAAGTGGAAAATAGACACATAGGCTATGCGGCTGAGTCATATAACAAACAAACAACAACTATTGGCTTAAAGTCATGTACAACACAATCATCATCATCATAACAAGGATAAAAACAACAGATTTCCTGATGGATGTCCCAGATATATATATATATATATATATATATATATATATATATATATATATATATATATATATACAGGGTATAACAAAAATAAGCACTAACTTTCAAGGGTATACGTGTACATGAACTAAACAAACACCTGGTAAAATATTATACCAAAAGGCACACATTTTTTGTTTCATATAAATTTAGTAAAATAAGAAATTAAAGTTTACTTTCACACCCCTACCTTGAAGATGGAAGTGATGTGACGTCAGCAACACGTTGAATGAATAGCGTGACGCACACATAGACATGAAGAATACCGCGTACTTGTACTTACACACATTTAATAAGCAATTTTTTACATATCACTTTCGTCACTGATTAATTATTATACATTAATCCAAATTCACTATTTACAGGCAATAATAAAACAACACTGTCTTCAAATTAATTTATAAGTAAGGTTCAAAATGACCACCACCCTTCTCAATGCAAAGAGCAGTTCTGCGTAACATTGATAACCTTACATTATGCAACATATGTGGGGTTATGGACCTAAATGCTGCATTAATTTTACCTTCCATCTCTTCACGTGTATGACATTCCACAGAGTAAACTTTATTTTTCACATAACCCCATAAAAAGTAGTCTAGGCACGTGAGATCTGGAGAACGAGGTGGCCAAGGCACCGGGCCACTTCGACCTATCCACTCTGCAAATCGATCGTTTAAATAATCACGCACAGGGCGTGCAAAGTGAGCGGGTGCTCCATCGTGCTGAAAAATTATATTACGGTATACATTCAGTGGAAGATTTTCCAGATGTTCTTCTAAATCCTCTCTCAGGTGTTGTAGGTACCTTTGAGCGTTAAGACCCTGAGGTAAAATAGTCGGCCCCAAAACATAGTCCCCAACGATGCCTGCCCAGACATTAATTCTCCACTGGTGCTGAAAGCTACTTTCACTCGAGGCATGCGGGTTATTATGTGCCCACACATGCTCGTTGTGCAAATTGAGCACACCATTTCTTGTGAAAGAAGCCTCATCTGTCCATAAAATATTAAAAGCAAATTCGGGATTTGCTTCAGCACGGTTCTGGTACCACCTACAAAAGTCCATTCTGGGCATATGGTCTGCAAGTCCTATCTCCTGAGTCCTTGAAAAATGGTAGGGATGTCGTCCATCATCCTGCAGAGTATGCCACACCACCATATGGTTTACATTTAACATAGCACTGCATCGGCGTGTGCTGGTCCGAGGATTCTCGTCAAAATGATTTAGAATTCGAGTCTCAATAGCAGTACCTACTCTTGAATTAGGACGTCCAACGTTTCGTTCGCGGTGGAAGGAACCAGTACGCTGAAGTCGTAAACACATGTTACGGAATACTGAGTACGGAGGTAAATGACGTTGTTCTGCTGGTGGCCTTCCATCAATAAACCGTTGTCGGTAAATCTCCCTCGCTTCATTAATGCTACCATTCCTAGCAGCACCAACACATAGCATCATTTCGTAAAATTCACTATTAGTGTAAAGGTGACGGTCATTATTATTTCTACGTGGCATTTTTAAAATCGCGATTTCCAATCAATGGGTATTAAGTAAGATTCATAAAAAATCGGCAATAATAGCAATAGTTACGCTCTCCAAAGACAAACGGCAACTGAATAAAAAAATAAAAATTCCTTTACAATTATCTAGGTACTTTTCCGAACTAATTAGGGTTCAGTGAAACAAATTTAAAAATAATCTTCTTCATCTTAGAGTTTATTCCGGTTATTCTCCACGCTTGCGCTAGGAACGAGTTTGAGTTTGCCGTAGCGACTGTCGTCTAACCTCCGAACCTCTCTGGAGGAAGCCGGTGCCAGGACCTCTTTCATTGTACAGCAGTCAGGTTGTCTTGGGTCCCGAAGGTGGTGGTGGGACCCCTTGCACCATAAATAAAAAAAAATCATTTCCCGTGTTAGTTTGAGTGCCTTAAGAAGAATTACCCTCCATTCTACCAGGCGAACTGAGAATCGAACCCAGTACCTTACGAAGAAACGCCTAAACCGGCATCACTCTTATCATAAAAGTGACAAAAATGTTGACTAAAACTATACGGAACTACATATTAGTATGATTTTACATAAAAACAAAATGGCAGAAAAAAGGGAGTGTCTTGTCTCTTTCCGAAAGTGGTCTTTTCGCCAATCAAAGCGTTTCGTTGCACTTTGTATAAGCCGCAAAACACGTGTAAGTTCTAAAGGCCTGTACAAACGACCGGCGGCGGCTTTAAAGTTAACTTAATACTTTTTCATTTCCAGTATGATAAACAATATTTTGATGAAAAAGATTAATTTTTCTGAATGAATGAACAGGTTGATATGTAATCCCGGCAATCGCTAAAATTAGCAATAGTTTTCGTTGGTTTCGCTTGCGTGGTTTATTTTTGACATTCACAAAAAACTCTAACCACGCGTGCGAAGCCGCGAGCAACGGCTAGTATTTTATAAAATCTTTGATCTAAAATGTAATCAAAAAAACGTAGTCAAAAATTATCTTTTTCCTGAAATAACTACTACTTAGAAAGGTCTTGCCAATTTCTCCCGTGAAACAGCTTTGCTGTGTTTCGGAGAGAAGGGCAAGACAGGCACTGTAATTACTGGCACCGAGACTTAACATCTTATGTCTCAGGATCTTAACATCTTATGTCTCTAACACATGAATGGAATACCTGGGCTAGTTCCAGCCCAGGTATCCCATTTTTGTTCATTAGCGACGTCGACCACTTACCATCAGGTGGCACGTCTGCTAGTTTGCCTATCTCAATAACATAAAAAAAGGTAAGAAGAGGCGCACCTAAAACAAACTTTAGGTAGGTACTAAGTTCCATCAGCCATGTAGTGATAGTGACAAACGAGCCTATCAACTCACCGGGAACATTCCGATTCTTGACATTTTTTTAGCAGTGCTAGCCATGTCAAATTTCATATGTAACGAAAATTAATTTGCGCAATTAAAATTCCCGCGGAAAATATTCAGTAGTGTGTGTGAGCAAGGCCTTAAGTCGGGCGCTTGGTCAACGCGGCCGTTGAGACGCCTAGCGCGATGTCGGTAATACTTCAAATCAAAGGACTTCTAGGCTAATCAATGCGTAGGTTTATTTGTCAAAAATGCTTATAAAAGGTTGTGTTGTGTCTTAATTCTTAATGATAATGCATATTTATTTTGCGAAGTGTCGTGTTATCAACGAGAAAGTTTTACTAAGTTTTTAGAATTGTGTGTAAAAAAAGTGATAATAGCTATGATTTACCTGCTCAAAAACTAATTACCTATTTAGACACCTTGTTATGTGAAGTTAGAAGCAAACAGGGTAGGTACTAGAGGTAAGTATTATGCCATTAAAACAGTTTGTAAGTTGAAACCATGCCAGATAATACATTGTAAAATGCCTATGAATCACGGAATAGATTTAGGTACCTACACTGAAAACACATGTGAATAGTTGACTTTGAAGGTGGATATTGTGTGATGAAGTAATTTATGTAATGTGTTTTCATAACAAAAAGATACCTTAATTAGTTATATTGGATTATTTGCCACGATTGTTTTAGAATGTATGTACCAAACTAATAGTTTCACTCAGAGTTAGAAATAATAATCCAGGTCACAATAAATTTTAGGTACACAGCTGATATAATTTTGTTGCCAGGCGGGAGATTTTCCTGCATGAAATGCCTAATAGCCGCAGGTTTGCCTTACGTAAACTAGGTATGAGACTACTAGGTAGGTATTTACGATTAATAAAATTTTATGAGATTTTTTTTATTGAATATGAGTATAGTAATTAATAATTATTTTAATATGATCGTAATATGCTATCGAGTGACACCAATAGTCGGACAGTGTTTTTTTTAACATAATGTAATAATTATGGCTATCAAAACCCAGTTAAGTTACTTATGAATCAAATTGTCCAGCCTGGTAATCAAACTAAGGACCCTCATGGGTTTATTCCAACATCAGTCCTGGTAGAAAAAAATATAAAAAAACTCTTTAAATAATATCTACATTATTTACTCTGTCAAGTAATTAGTACTTTGTTGTGCGTCTAGCAGTTCATTGACATCTATCATATGATTGTGACCTTTCATAGCTGCGTAAACCGTGCGCGTACGTTACTGCGTGCTATACTTCAGGGCTGCCACAGATCATTTTGAAAAAAAACTTTGACATTCATTTTCTCAGAAATTTCATAGTTTTTATTTATTAAAAATGTATAATTAAAGAGCTAACCACACATCCTGAACGCTCCTTCAGTATTAGTGCTTATTTTTGTTATACCCTGTATATATATATATATATATATATATATATATATATATATATATATATATATATATATATATTAGCCTCATATAGACTTTAAATATAAAATGCATTACATTATACACTTGGTCACAATTGTAGTTACCTTATTAGCAATTTGCTGCCATATACCTAATACAAGAAGTTATACACTTTTCATTTTAAAAAATAATTGGTTTCAGAAAAATTAAATTACTTACCTAGAACATTGAAATTATTTAATTAAAAACATTCAACTTTATATAATATTGTTAGATTGATTCTTTAAAACATGGAGACTAGTTCGTTTTTTCTACCCTGCTGTGAAGCGTATGGTAATAAATGTTTATTCAACACATTTTTTTAAATAAAAATTCAGATTAACTAATGAATTTTGTTGTGGCTAATCTACAATTTGACTAGACCATTAACTTTTCACCTATTTGTGGGCTAGAAAGTTTCACCTTTCACCAGTTGATAAAATTGTCAAATGTGGCAATGCATATAACTGCAAATTGTCACATTTGATAATATTAACAAGTATCTTCTTATTAGAAACGGCAAGGGCTAATAATTTTACATGCTCTATGAGACAGATGGTTATTGCTAAAATATTCTAACAAATTCCAGGCTGCTATTAATTTGACAGGAAAATAATAGCTTTGAATGCTTTTCGAGGAACTGAAGTTGTCTGTAAAACGAAGCAGAGTGGACTGACTACAAATGAATTTTTTACTTAAATAAGACCCAAGAATCTGGCAACATGACCAGCAGCCATAAACACATGGCAACATTGAGATGTGTGAATTTTCATAACTTATATAAGTGTATTAAATTACTCCTGTGTGTAGAAACTTCAACAATATTTAAAAACAGATTTTAGTCAGATAAAAATTCAAATGGAGCTAAACACCAGATACAAAAAAAATACAATCTCAGTTTAATAAACTTGCACTAGAGGAAATAAGACGCGACGAAATAAGACTCCAGACAACTAAACAAATGAAATCAAAAGAATGATGCTGAATTAGAAGACTAAAAGATCACAACAGATTGGAAAAAACTGAGAAAAAAGGCTGTATATGGCAAATTGGTTAAAAAATTATATTCCTTATTGATTCCTTTAATAGTGTAAAATAGCAACATAGATAGCTTCCCTGGCAAAAAGAGTAGATCCAAAGCCAAAAGACACCAAAAATTTTAATAGGTTTCAATGTTAATGGAGAGTCATTAAAATGAAAGAAATCATACTGCATTATCTAGCAACCTTAAAGATCACAACAGAGTGAAGGAAACTGGCTAGATTCATATATTGCAAATTGGTTCTAATAACTATCAAAATTTGTATTACTAATTGATACCTTTTAAAGCATTAAATAACAATGTAAAGAGCTTCCCTGACAAATAGAATATACCATAGCTAAGACACCAAGAACATTACTCTAACCAGAAGAAGACAGTGACAAGCACCTATGATCTTGTATAGGTAAGGCAGTAAAAACTCAGGTGAGATATTGCAAGGAGATAAACTTCTCCATCGCCTCATAGTCACGATAGCTGTAACACTTCCAGCCATGAAGAAGCTGCAAGATAAGGCTAGGTTAAAAAAATAAGGATCTCTTTTCATAATTAGTAGGAAACAAACTTCATGAATATACTGCGACTTGGTCAACAATATAGATCTAATTTTAAACAGTATAAAATTCAATGTTCCAAAACAATCCAGATGATAGCATCAGGGCTGATGCTTTAAATTTAAATGTTGTGGATTTGAACACACTACTTCCCTGCGAAATTAATCCCTACAATTTTTTTGTATATCATAAGATAGCAAACAAGCAGATGGGTCTCCTGATGTAAAGAGTCAACCATCGTCTATATACACCAAAGATGTTAATGGTGCGTTGCTATCTTGTGGCAAGGTATAATGCACCGACCACACAGCCCATAGACACCTAATAATAGGCGAATGACTTGTGTCAACACATCTGACTTATAGTTCCGATGTAAATGTCCACGCGCCAATGAGTAGTGATTGGGTAATCAGTGTCGATCAATCAGATGCTCTGTACATTACTATCTTTCACTGTGGCCTTGAGTTAGCCAATTACGGCGTTGCAACCCCACTTCGTCTTACCTCAGCTAGTTGCCAGAATGTATTCAATATGGAAAATCAAACATTAGCCGTCTGTAGGCTGTGTGGTCGGTGGTATAATGCCACATGCATAACTTTATTAGCTACGTTACCCTCCAAACCTGAACACGACAGCGACAAGCACTAATGCTATTGCGGCAGGAATAGGTACGGCGGTGGTACCAAACTCGAGCGAGATAATGCAGAACTCTAGCACCTGGTAGCCACGATGGTAGTAACTCGTACAGGCAATTGGTAGCTTTATACAACCTGCCTGGCAGAGCGGCAGTTGGTCTATTCTTCAAAGGAGCTCAGGACCAATTTATTTTTATCATAATATCTTGCAATGGGCATACGAGCCTTTCACAGATTTTATGTGAGATTTGTTTGTCACGTCAGGTCAGGTTCATTCATCCAGTGAAGAGTTTAACCTCTTATTGATTTATACAATATACTCAAGTGCTTGTTGTGTATTTAAATGATGAGAGAGAGTGATATCTCTTAATCAGAGCAGTGAGAGCTTGTGAAAGGCGGTTTGTGTGTTGTTGGATGCGGTTTTTATAACTGTTTAATCTTAGCCCTATTTCTTCCTTCACTTTTGTGATTTTAAGATGTTGATGCAGTTCAGATATTTTGATAAACCATAGAGTATTGTTTATGGTTTTCAGGGTCTTCTTTTGAAACCTTTGAAGATTTCGATATTTGAGTTCTTAGCAGTACCCCACAGCTCAATGCCGTAGGTCCAGACTGGTTTAAGTGTAGTCTTGTAAATGAGAAGTTTGTTTTCCAAAAAAACATGTGAGTTTCTTCCTAGGAGCCAACAGAAGTTTCTAAATCTGGTGTTTAATTCATTTCTTTTCATTTCGATGTGGGTTCTCCAGGTCTGCTTTCTGTCCAATTGCATTCCCAGGTAGTTACTTGACTTTTTATTTATGAGGTAATGTGTCCCCTCCAAGCTGAACCCTTGGACAGTTCTCTGTACGCAGTGTGAATGTTACATTGGCCGATTTAGATATGCTTAGCTTAATTTTCCATCTATTCATTCATTTGTCTATTTTGCTAAGTTGTTCCTGTAGGGGCCCTACAGATGCTTTTGTTGGGTCCTTATGGTTGCTAAGTATCGCTGTGTCATTAACAAAGGACGCCTTCTGTTTCTGGTAAGTCAGAAGTATGTATGAGGTACAATACTGATCCAAGCACTAAGCCCTGCAGAACACCTGCTTTTATGTCATGTAATTTAGAAAGGGAGTCTTTCACTTTCACATGAAAGATTCTACCCTGTAAATATGATTTGTAAAGCATATATAGATATTGTGTGGGAATCTGCTAATTTAGACAATAGGCCTTGATGCCAAACTTTATCAAAACCTTGCTGAACGTCTATAAAAGCCGCTGAGCAATATTTCTTGCTTTCTAGAGCACTTCTTATTTTGTGTACTACTTTGTACACCTGTTCAGTAGTTGAGTGCCCTTTTCGAAATCCAAACTGGTGTGGGGGTACAATTTCATTTTGTTGTAAGAAAATGTTCAGTAAGAGAACTTTTTCAAAAAGTTTTGACAATAGTGGTAGCAAGCTTATCACAAGGTTTCCCCGGCTTTGGAATCATAAGTATTTCAGATACCTTCTATATTGAGGGATAATGGAAAGTTCTTAAAACTCCATTAAAAAATTGCATTAGATATACAATAGCTTTTCTTGGCAGTTCTCTCAAAATTTCAGCTGTTATAAGGCAAAAGCCAAAAAAAAGTAACGGACTTCTTTTGGTGAACAATTCCTTATGGGAGGACTGATTTGCAGGTCAGTAAAAAGGTAGTCTTGAATCTCCTTTTCTGTGTTAGAATCGCCGGCTTGTGGCATGAACACCTTACTAAGGAACGAGCTGAAAGCATCAGCGCGATCCTGGTAACTGAGTGCCCAATTTTGGGTGTCAAGTTGTAATTGCTGTTTAGGTGTTCGTAGGGCAGCTTTGCTATTTTTAACAGCATTCCAGAGTGAGTATTCATTTTTAAAATGCACAGATAAGTTTTCTAATTTGTATGTCAGTGTTTAATTCTCAATAGTCCTAAGAAAGTCTCTTAGCTCCAAAGCAGCTTTATTGAATGCGCGTTTGTCTGCAGCCAATAGACTATTATGCCACACTCTTCTGAGTCGGCGTTTTTCTAACACCTCTTCTTTCACTTCTTTTGGTAAATTTTTATAACCTACTTTTTGTTTAAGGTGTTTTACAACCTTGGCACTTGGTGAAAGAAAAAATATTACTGTTGGGTCTACCAGTGGAGTGGTAGCCAATGTCTGCCATCTTGGTAGGCAGTTTGTAAGAGGTGACTGATTGGCCAAACATATCACTACCAATGTGTTTACTAGGCAGTAGAGTTCTACAACTTCAAGCCTGGTTTCGGTACCACCGCCTTACTTATTCTTAGTGTAAGAGTGATATTGATTTACATTATCATATTCGGGTTTAGAGAGTAAAGTAGCCAGTAAACTTATGCTTGTGACTTTACTATCCTGCACATGGATAGACTCACCACAAGTATAAGATTAACATCTCTATTGTCTATTGGCGATGATTGTCTCTTTCCATCACGAGAATCATCTGCTTCTTTGCTCTCCTTAGATATATATTGAAAAAGCGAAACCAGGGAATTCAACCCAAAATATCATAATATAATCTGAGCAGAAAATGCAACTCAATGAAAAAGCAAATTATACAACTACACATTAACAGAGAACTCCACCAATGCTTTTCGTAAGCAGGATTTCAACTGAGTCTCTACAAACTTAGAACTGAGTAATTAAAAACGGCCATAAATATTTAAAACTCATGTTACCTCAATTTTATAGACTACACAAAGACAATTGGCCACCCCATTAGTCAAATGATTAGTAACACTAAGACTACACCATTGATGGATCTCAGGTGTAATTTCTGACATGGATCAGTGATTGTCTTTTTATATTCTATATATCGTTCAATAGCAAATAATACGATGGCTCTTCTCATAAAAGAGACAAATCATCACGTATCGTCAAAGACATTAATGGTGCATTGCTATCTATATAGTGGGATGGCAATGTCACATGCATAAGTCTACTGGCTACTTAATCCTTTAAATCAAACAGGACAATGACATGTGTTAATGGTATTTTGGAAAGAACACGTAATGTGGTGGTATCATATATATACCTAGGCGAGATGTTGCAGAACTCTTCCAGCCAGTAGCCATGAGGGTAGTGACACATATAGACAACCAATCTCCTTTTATGAAAGTCTATTCTTCAAAGGTGCCTGAACCAAAACAGGATTTGGGTGTTTATTAAATAGATAATTTAGCCATAGATTAATTATAAAGGACCGCCCCGTTGGCCATGTGGTTAGCGAATTTAATTACGAATCGAGGGGGCTCAGATTCCATTCCTGCATAGACAAATATTTGTGTGATGAGCTTAGATGTTTGTATTTATGGGTTTGGATGTTTATTATGTACTTAACAGTATTTATATATTTATTGTATGTAACGTGTATTGCTATGTATTAGTATCATTGACTAACACCCATAATACAAGCAAATAATTTGCTAACATTGGGGTTATACTAGATCGATTTGTGTAGTTTGTCCAGCAATAATATTGTTTATTATTATTATTTATATAAAAATTACAGATTCCAAATATAACTAATTGATTGTTCATTGTGTTTTCTCATTTTTGCGCTAATACATTGTGAAATATTTTGTGATATAAAAATAGAGAGGGGTGACAAATAGAACCAAATGGCTGGGACTATTACACAAAGCTAAATACAATTTTTTAAACTACCCTTGGTATTTAGTCTAATTTTGTGTACCGGATTATAGATAAGTACAATAAACTCTCCTCTGTTTGTGACTGAAAGAGATCGGGCCATTCACATAGTGTCCGAAATAGGCAATCCAAGCTGTAAGGGAAAAAATTTAAAAAAGTCCTGTCTGAAAGCAAGATAAGCAGAGATAAACTCTGAAGATGAAGATAGCACCTAGAACCACATCACATATTTTAAAAGATGACATAGGACTAGCCTAGGAGATATGGACTGATCATTTTTGAAATGATAATTTAAAAAACAAATAAGAGATTTTTTACAATTCAGCACCATTTCAACAAACAAAATGACCATGTTTATGCTCAAAGCTGTAAGGAAGCTTCCAAATTATTTAACAGAGTAAGTACAATGTGGGCATTATCCAATTTCAGTGATGGTTTGGTGTAATGTTAGCTGTGAAGCCATGTTTTTGTAAAAAAGGTATCAACACATTGGCTTAATTGTATCAAGATACCATTCTTGAGAAGGTAGTTAAGTCCCTTAACAACACTATGTACAATAACCAAGAATGGTCCTTTCACCAAGACTTAGCGGCGGGTCATAATTATGACCCGCCGTAATGTATTAAACTAACATACAGTAATAAATATTATGTGCAATATATATATATATATATATATATATATATATATATATATATATATATATATATATATATATATATAAGCAAAATGTTTTTTCTTTGTAAAAATATTTAGGGGAAGACTACATATATGTCACATCACAAACAAATAATTTGCATACATTGAAATTAGATTTATGTATTTGGTTCAGCAACATTTATATTATACATTTGTTTATTTGATAGTTATTTGGCAATTTACCAAACTAAGAAGTTGACGTAATAAACTAAGTACATAAATTTATTCAAAAAATTAATTAACACCACTTTAATAAAATTAAAATCAGTAGGCATTGACACTCGTGGAAAAAGATGAACCCATATTTATCTCAGCAATGACATTGACTTTAGAGCAATTGCTTAAACATTAAGCTGGTTAGATTGAGTTTAAACTAATTAATAATGAGTCAAAGAACAAGTGATGCATGTACTAAATGCAACATGTTGGAAGATGGAGGAAGGATGTATTTAGGTTGAATAATCTCTATTCTAGTTGGACTATACAAATACTGACAGACACAGTCACACATGGACCCAAAGTCTAAGTTTTTTTTTTATATCTTAAGAAAGCTAACAAGCAGATTGGTCTCCTGATGGAACGAGTCCATCATCGCCTATAGACACTAAACATGTTAATGGTGCATTGCTATCTTGTGACGAGGTATAATGCCACAAGCATAAGTTTACTGGCTACCATACCCTCCAAAACGGAACACGACAGCGATAAGCACTGGCGCTTTTGCGGCAGGAATAGTTAAGGCGGTGGTACCGTGTTGGTTCTGGGCTCCTTTGAAGAAAAGACCAACTGTTGTTCTGCCAGGCAGGTCGTAAATAGGGACCAATTGGCTTTGCGATTCACTACCATCGTGGCTACTAGGTGATAGAGTTCTGCATTGTCTCGCCCGGGTCTGGTACTACCACCTTACCTATTCCTTCTGCAATAGCGTTGCTGCTTGTTCTTGTTCCTTGTTCCGGTTTGGAGAGTAAGGTAGCCGGTAAACTTATGTGGCATTAGATCTCTCCACAAGATAGCAAAGCACCATTAACACCTTTGGTGTCTATAGGCGATGGTTGACTCTTCCCATTAGGAGACCCATCTGCTTGTTTGCTATCTTATGATATAAAAATACCAGACCCGGGCGAGACAATGCAGAACTCTACCACCTAGTAAAAAATATGATGGAACTGGTCATATTCATCAATAAAGGTACCCTAGATAACTATAAGCTGCCAAGATTAGGAAACACTAAACTTCAGCTATTGACCTTAGTTAAATATCCACTTAGGAGTCATACTGGATTGTAAGTTAAAGTGGTCTAAACATACTAAACACAAGCTGAACAAAGCAAGCATCATCCTCTGGCAATGCTGTAGTTGATTGGTAAGAAATTAGGTCTTTCGCCTAAAAATTATGCTATGGCAATATACAGCAGTGATAAAACCACTGTGATGGTGATCTGGTTGCCATGCACCAAACTACAAATGGCAAGCAATAAACTACAAAGCTTCCAAAGATTAGCATGTGCAACTGTTACAGGTTGCATGAGGACTTCCTCAACGATAGCACTAGAGACGATGCTCTGCATACCATCTATTCACCTGTTCATACAAAATATGGTGGAAGCTTCAGCCGTCCATCTGCTGTAGCTTGGCGTCATGATGGGCTGGTACTCTTTCTAAACGAGCTTCTCGAATAGCTACTATTTGTTGCTTGTCGTTAAATTTGTCTTCGAAAAGAAATACAAATTGCAGCTTGCAGATGAAGATATGGATGGACTCAACACCAGAGACCTCAGAATCTTAACAAATGCCTCAAAAACAGGTTCATGCTCAGGCATGGGCATTTTCTCTGTGTACTTGAACATCAACATATTCTGGCCACTCGGCACACTTAACTAAATTTTCCAGGACGAAAGTGCTGGAATAATTTTAGCTACACAGGCGATTGCAGCTGAACAGGTAACTAATGAATCAATTAGGATCCTAACAAATAGCAAAGCGGTTCTACTGGCTCTTCAAAGGAACAAAATTACTTATAGCTTTATTGATGAATGCCATGCTTTGCTAATATAGGTAACGTATAACAATGTCATACTATAGTAGATCAAATGACATAGTGACTCTCGTGATAATGACACAGCCGATAAGTTAGCTCAGCAGGCTTCTGTCGTAACCAGACCCACTGCCCTTCTACCAGCAAGTCATCTCCACTGAGTCTACTTGACTCTGCACTGAAACATGCACAACAAATACTGGGCTGAGCGAATTAACTGCAGGCAAACAAAAAAGGTCATAGACGAGGTAGACCCGCAGTTATCACTTACTGCACAGGTTACTAAAACTAAACAAAAAACTGCTCCTGTAAAAATGGGCATTATTATAGGACACTAACATGGGTGACATATACTGTCCTCTGTGCAAAGACTGCATGCAGATTGTAGAAACAGCCACCCACATCATCTTGGAATGTGGTGATGTGGTGAACTACCAGGTCTAGTACCTTGAATCTCTGGGTTCACTCCCTGAGGTTTTCTCCTAGTCAAAGGCTTGCTGGACTTAATGGAGGTGTTGGGATGGCAAGAATAGGGCCTTCCCTAACCACACGCAAAAAAGAGCCAGCTGTTGAGTTGTGGAGACCCAACCATGGCAGAAGAAGACAGACACAGTCAGAGTACCAAATGACACAAATGTTCTTTGGAAGCCTAATAAGACCTTAAATGCAAATTCATAGATAGTTTCTTTCTTCCAATTGTAATTTTCAACTGCATAAATTTGCCAGGGAACAACAGAATACAGTATTTTAGGTATAAAGATAAGTGATGTAACAGGAAACAAAATTTTGCATCCAATTTTTTTTATATCATTAGATAGATAGTAAACAGATGGCTCTCCTGAGGGAAGGAGAAAATATCGCCTATAGACACCAAAGATGTTAATGGTGTGTTGCTATTGTTGTGGCAGGATGGTATGCAACATGCATACCTGCCTGCTGCCTGCTAACATATCCTTCAAACTGGAATATGACAATGACAAGCATTGACACTATTGCGACAGAAATAGGTAAGGTGGTGGTACCATATACCCAGGCAAGACGTTGCGAAACTCTATCACATAGTAATCACAGTGGTAGTGATGGATAGGGGCCTCCTTTTATGACCTGCGTAGCAGAACTAGTCTATTTGTCAAAGGAGTTCAAACCAACATGGAAAACAATATATTATGCACACAGCAACTAAGTTCAAATAGGATTGAGCCATCCTTCTTTATAAGATACTACAAAAATTAGAAGATTATTTGTACAGGCAACCAGTAAGGGTAGTTTTAAGAATGTGATAAATGAAGTAAGTAAAGTTAGTTGATTCACAATGTTTATTTAAATCATTAAGTTAAACGACTCATGCTCGCAGTGACTGTATCACCTCTGTTTAATGCCTTGTTGCCCCTTTTATGTAGCTTATGTACGTAACCATACACTATTTAATTTTTAATATTATCTGAATAAAGCATATTCATTAATAAATATTAGAAATAAAATTAAAGTTAGAAATTCTATTTCAAATTTTATTTCATTGAGTTTCAGACAATTTTACTAAGAAATAATAAAATGTTATACATACACTAAATTAAAAAGAAAATTAAGACATTCAAAGTCTAAGCGGTGCCTAATTCTAGTTCAGGCTAAACTTATTTGCTTACAAGTGCCAATAACAATACAATAACGAGTGATTTAAAATAAAATAGCTTTTAGCTCTAATGTGATGTTTTCATTAAAAATAACCATATAGTGGTAAAAACCAATTAAAAGACAATAATTTCGGATAAGCTAAGACAAAAGACTTTAAAATTAAGCCACTAAAAGAAGTCAAGAATGAGATGAAGAAAAAAAATCATGATTATTCACACAAACTTTATTTTGAGGTTATGTTTACAAACTACAAACTATCTTGGCTAACTTAACTAAAAATTTTCAGTAACTTGAACAGCATTGACGAAAGTTCGTTACTTTACTACATAAATTATCTGAAAACAATAATTTTACAACATTTTCAATGATAATAAACACTATACCTAGGATTGACGTCTTTAGTTAGTCAACAAGTTAAAGACTTTTTCCCTGCATAGAACTGTTATTCGAACCCAATAAATACAAAGTCTACATACCAAATAATCCTTTTTCAAATGTTAATAAATCCAAATACCACAAACACTGAAAGTTATTCCACTTTTCACAAAATAACACTGAACATTTGACGTAAACATGTTCAAAGATTAACACACGAGCACTATGAAATTTGCCTTTGATTAAAGCCACATATATTTTTAACACAATAAATATGGTAACGGATGAATAATAATGTATTATATTATAATATAATATTATTATGAACTCAAAATAGTAAACAATCACTGAATGACACAACTACAACCATAGATACCACGGCGTTTAGACGGCTACCACAAATAACGGAATTTTATTCCTTTACACGCATCGTAATGTTATTTTTAAGCAATTGTTAAAAAAACCTATATTATTTTACTAATAATTGTTAAAAATTAAATAATAAACGTGTATATATTTATTTTTAGGAATACAATAAAATAAATCGCATTTATTTGTATTATATTTGTTATATAAAATTGCAATGGTTTATTTAAAATATAAAAAACATTTTACCTAATAATAATTAGTAATTTAAACGACAATTTATTATGAAACTTTCATTAATTTGAGTATCATAAAAGTAGAGCTTCTAAAACAAACATTAAGTTAAGTTAATTTCTTTACTTAAATAAAAAAATCAAAATAAGCAAGAAAATATGAAAACCTCAATTTGTAATTATAATTAGCGACATCTAGTATGAAATATACTAGTACACAAGGTTGGATAAAGGCCGCGTTAAAATGCTCAGGAACTACTACTGCGGGAAGTATTCTGCGCTACAATAACTACATGGTTTTTGTATTTACATATTGTTAGTAAAATCAGTTTATTGCAAATTTTCTTTATAATATTATGTAACTTAGAATGAAAACGAATAATACTTACTGAAACACCCAGTGCGTTTTTTAAATTTATTTTGTATTAAAGGAAATCTGCTTTCAAATACTAGTAGCGCCATCTAGTAATAGATTATTTAAGCAGTCACGTTCATTGATAGGGAATAAAATAACTCCTTTTACTCGTCTAATCAACTCAAACAAAGCGATATCAATGAATAATGAGGAACGATTTCCTTAACAACTAAGAGTTCAAATTCCCAGGAGTCTAGATGTTAAATTATTTACTGTTTTAAGAATACGACGACGATAGCGCAATAACAATAAATTAAGAGTGAATACAGTCACGCAATCATACAAACCACGTTTTGTCACCATCGGGTTCAATTCATCATCACCAAAATTTATCCTTGAAATGCGACTTGTTTGACACTAACCTTATTTTCAATATTTTACTAAGTTTTACTTAGTTTAAACAAGCTGTAGATATGCAAATAGCATGCAAGTAACCGACAGATATTCTTCAGCTCCTTAGCCCTTTTGCTGCTAAAGATCTACGTCAAGGCACTATGAACAGGTAAACAATTAGCAAAAGACATTACCTTCAAAGACATTTTACTTTTTGTCAGCTTCTAAGGAAGTATTAAGATCCTTAATAACTTAATCAGCTCCAAGTCCTTGAAACACCTCTAAAACTCTTGTGCAAAATTGGAAGAAAACGGATCATCCTGCCTCACTCCACTATTGGAAAAGGTAGAGTAAACGTATCATCACGCCGCGGCCGCTTCCCTTGCTCGACGATGAGGCTTGAGACAGTGCGCCGAACGTCAATAGAAGTTCCGATTCACCGGTTAGTCGGTATTCAAGATGATATCCCCATCGCCGCATTTTACCATCCCGATAACGACTACCGCATGTTTATTTCGATAGCGTTATGTTTCTATGCGAGGCACGGGTTTAAGATAACACCATCATGTTCCGAGCTGTTGTCGAGATTTGAATCGTCGAAACCTAGACAAAATTTCAATATAATTTTAGCTCATCTCGGGGATCCAGGTCCGCCGCGTTGGCCCAGACTCCTTGGATGAATTGACCTACTGTCATTCTGCCAGGCAGGTCATAAAGAGCGACTGATTGGCTAAATGTGTCACTACCATCATGATTACTGGGTGGTAGAAGTTACCACCGGGTATTTGGTACCACCGCCTTACCTGTTCTTACCACAATAGCGTCAATGCTTGTCACTGTTATGTTCCGGTTTGAAGGGTAAGGTAGCCGGTAGACTTATGCGTTGCATTATGTGGCATTGCCATTACGCCACACGGAAAGCAACGCATCATTGATGCACCACATCTTTGGTGTCTATAGACGATGGTTTCTCTTTTCATCTGGAGACGACCTCTGACCATCTCCTTGATTGATATATTAAAATATAAAAAAAGGTGGATACTTCATGATCTAGGCCAAAAAGGCTAACCACTAGAACGCGAAGAAGTCGGCAAGGTTAGATATTAAATAAAGTGCGTGTCGGGACACGCGCACGGTGCAACATAGGGTTCCGAAGTTGCCCATCACGATAATGTGGACTAGGAACACAGCTTTTATTGTTTCGTACTACCAACATTTAACCTATTAAACCATTAATAAACAAATAACGTGAATGAGGGATATATGACGCACACTTTACCACCTATAAACATTTCTCCATAAAGATGGGCGATTGTGAATGACATTATTCGAATAATTCGATTATAGAAGTCATACAAATTATTCAAATTCATTCGAATTTCATTACCACTACATATATTCGAATATCCATAAGCTCATCTTAAAGTGATCTCTATGAAATGAAAAAAAATGACTAGTTTCGTGTGGCAAATTGAATCATCGAACTTAACGAAAATTACTAGTCTGTATTCAAATATTTTTAGCTTTTATGCGCCTATATAAAAACATTTTGATTGTAAAATCTGACTTAACTAGTTATTTATATCATCAACTAAAACTTAAAAGTATTTTTTAAATCACGAGAAAAACAAATTAGGTTCGCACTTCGCTAACTTCTCGACCAAAACGGGGCGAATGCGTCAAAGAAATGAGTAAATATACGGAACATCATCAAATGAAATAGCCGCTATTATACTAGCATGATCTAATTATGTGCAGCACCTATTAGAGCAGCATAGCGGATTATTCTGCACAATATTTAAAATTTTGTAACACCTTTTTTTAAGTTGGTCGACCGTGACAGTTTTCCTTTTAACTTCATTATGTTTACTACTACCATGATTTTTTCCCACCCCCGAAACCAACCGTTTAGCCTGCAGAGGGGGCGGGGGGGACACTTGACTCTATCAAATTTTATCAATTAGCATTCAAAAGCTTAATACTAGAAAGCAAAAAGAGTCTCATCGAAAACTTTGTTTTTACATACCCACAATATTTTTTAAAAACCTATCTAACGATACCCCAAACGATGAGTACATGAGAAAAAAATTAACATCCCCACTTTAGATGTAGGAGAGCTACCATGAAAAAAAATGTTTTTAAGATTTTATGTTACCACTTTGTTCACCTGCCTAAAATATTGTATATTCGTGCCAAATTACAGCTTTCTAGTAATAAGGATCTCTGAGCAATCGTGCGGAAGGCGAAACTGTAAGGGTTCCTAGTTTACTTCGGAACCCTAGAAAGGTGGACCAGACCGGGCTTACGAATATTAATTTAATTATATAATGAAAAGTGTATTTACTAAAAAGTTCAAAAGCACATTTATTTCAAAGACAAAAGCGCTTTTAAAATTTATTTATACTACGGCCTACAATAATTGAATTCGCTAAATTTGCAAGTTAGACTAAATAATTCCCCTCTGCTCTTTTCCCTGTTTATTAATACTTATACGTTATTACATCATTAATCGTTAATTACCTTTCTTCTTTTTATCATATGTACGCAGATGATATGCAAATTTACACCCAAGCTACACTTGATAGTGCAATTCGTATAACCAACAACGATCTTGCTAGAATCTGCGACGGGTCTAAGCGTTTTGGAATTAGTATTAATCCTGTGAAGTCACAGGCTATTATAATAGGTAGCCATAATTTTATGCGTGAACTGCATCTAACAACATTAACTCCTTTACAACTTCACGTAGCTGTTATAAAATATTGAAAAGAAGTTAAAAATTTGGGCATATACCTAGACAGTACTTTTTCATGGAATTCTTATATTAATAAAATTAGTCAAAAGGTATTTGCTGCAGGTAACTCCTTAAGACGTTTGCGTAATTTTCTCCCTTATTCAACCAAAGTGATGCTGGCTCAAAGTTTGCTACTTCCTATTCTTGATTATGCCGATGTCTGCTATCCTGATCTCAGCGAAACTCAGTTGAATACTTAAAGCTTGAACGCCTTCAAAATTTCTGCATTAGGTTTGTATTTGGCTTGCGCAAGTACGACCATGTTTCAGAATTCCGTAATAAACTTAAATTGCTATCTATTCGACATCGTTATGATAGTCACATATCCTTCATCTATTATACAAAATTTTATTCGATCCATGGTCCCCATCCTAGTAAAAAGGCAAATTTGAATTTTTGTCTGATAGAGCACAACGTTCAGACAAAAACCTTATTTTAAATTACCCTTCTCATTTATCCAAATTTTATAATTTTTTTTTACCATTCGAGCAATAAAAAATTGGAATTCTCTACTGTTGACCATCAGAGATCCTAATCTTTTCTCCTTTAAAAAGCTAGTCAGGGAATACTTTTCCACATTATAAACTTTGCACACAGACCTCATTACTTTCGTAAACTCAATAAAAAGTCAATTACATACCTTTGTGGTCTAGTGGTCCAGCGTTGGCGTTGACCACATAAGGTCCCGGGTTCGATTCCCGGGTCGGGCACATAAAAAAGTGTTTTTTTTCAGTTTTCTGATAAATACAAAGTTGCCCGGGATTGGAAAGTGCCCGGTTGGCTTGCCACCTATCACATTTGTGGGACTAAGTATCTTCGGATAATCGTGGGTGCACTTGTTGTACCTCTGCCTACCCCTTCGGGGATACGGGCGTGAAGATACTTAAATACCTATATATTATATGTTGTTTATGTATCTATGTATCTTTATATCTATGTCTATGTGTCTATGTTTAATTGTAATAGTTTTAATTTAAAATATCATAGTGTAGGTTGTGCACTAACCTGCATGTTTCAGCGTCTTTCGCAAGAAATCCTTAACCTGCTGGTCATCTGGAAGAGATCGCTTTAAGCGATAAGACTGCCAAATTGTATATCTTATATTATTATTTATTATGTATGTGTCCTTTTTGGTGTACAATAAAGAATTATTATTATGAATTATTTGGTGTCTATAGGCGATGATTTTTCTTTCCATCATAAGTACCATCTCGTTTAACTTATAAAACAAATACTATATAATATTTATTACTCTTTTATTAGGTATAGAGGCAAAGTTTGTTAGTTTGTATGAAGTAATCAATATCTGGCACTACTGAACCGATTTCTAATGTTCTTTCACAAATAAAAGCGAAACAACTTTTAACACACTTTCATCCACAGAGTCAGAGTAACATCAGCATACCCGATAGCCAGCAAACTGTAACGTAAGGGCCTTTATGAAAACAGAGGGAGAGCTGGACCATACCTGTCTTTCAAGCTTTATCGATCAACCTGGCGATACAAAAGGGGAAGCCTAATAAAATAATTAAACATCACAACGTATATTTAAAGTCTAAAATTACATCCCGCAGTCAGTATTTTGAGAAAAGCGCCTAGCACGCGCTGTTGTAGTCTCCCGGTGTCACGTCAATTAGCGCCCAGGGGCCCGATTCACGTAACTACATGTCAATCGAATATATTATGCCACGACATAGCACCGCGTGGCGACGTTCTATCTTGTTTACATGTGTAAGAGCCCTAAGCTGTTCGATACGATTAAGGATTTGTTACGCGAATAGGGAGTATGCACTCGCTGTTGCAAAGGGCACACGGCTTCGGACCTAGGAGGCGCACAGTGTTAGGCGTAGCTCAGTTTATCTCACCTCTCTCATATATCTCATGAATACTCAGCTATAACCTTAAAAACAACAAAGAAAAATATCGACACGCGGGATTTGAACCTGCGACCATTTCCCTAAAGCCGGGAAATGGTCGCAGGTTCAAATCCCGCGTGTCGATATTTTTCTTTGTTGTTTTTAAGGTTTTTCAGATTCCCAAGCACGGGGTGAGTGCTATAACAAAAAATAATACTCAGCTACATCTAAACACAGATGCTAGAGCACAAATATATCCTCTTGACATGTGTAGGCCTATATAGGATAAGCCAAGCTGCATGAGGATTTTGTCGATTGTTCCTCTACTTTGCACGATAGGTAGGTTGTAAAAAACATCCACCGTTAGAACGTTTCGTACTTTCTGGTACTCATCAGGTCAGCGAAGAAGCTGACTACGTTATGTATGTTTGGCGATAACCCCACAAGGGTAGATATAACCCACAGATTAGATACACGTACTACGTACAGATGCGACAGCTTGATAAAGTTGTACAACCGGCTACAGTAAAATTCCAAACTCAAGAGTAATGCTTAACTGCAAGTTGGAGATTAATGCTTCGCAGACATGCCAAGTGATCCATGTGGACGTCAATCCAATAAGCAATTAGGACAATGAAATATAGTGATCTTGTAACTATCCATATTAAGTACCCTCTCTCTATATACTAGCTGCAGCATGTAGCCCGTCGCATTAGAAAAGTTTTTGGTGAATCCCGCGGGATCACCTAATTTTTCCGGGATAAAAAATAGCCTATGTGCTATTCCAGATCATCATCTACCTGTGTGTCAAATTTCATTCAAATCCGTTCAGTAGTTTTTGCGTGATAGAGTAATAAACATCCATCCAAACATCCAAACTTTCGCATTTATAATGTAGATTAATAATAATTAATATTAATTAATTATTAAATATTTACTAATTAATATTATTTAATATTAAATTAATTGATATAGATTACAGCCCTTTTTAAATAGTTTAAGGCCGTAGTCGATACATCTTTTACGATTTTATTTCTCTGTTTAAAGTAATTAATTAGCATGGCAGTATTTTATTTTGTGCCATCCATTTGTTTTCTTTTGTTGTAACTATTGCCGTAATTACTTGGAGATAATTATATCTCGAATTAACTCTCTCGAAAAAATTAACTCAATGTGTGAGCGCGTTTCCGATCTAGTAGTACCTAAGTAGTTTTAAAAAAAATGTTGACGCGCGTCAAAATAACTTGTAAAAAGTTTTATTGAATAAAGTACTTCTGGTTTCTGAATTATATACATACATATTTATATAAGTGGTGTATAACAAACACAACGCGCCGCTACTCACTACACTCATATTATGAAGAAAAAACATTTTGTATTTTCGTATGGTAATTGTTACATACAAAAATATATACGAGTATAATTCTGACAAACCGCTAAATCGTGGTGAACTTTAAAGTCTATAGACGTTCGGTTTACTCTACCTACCCCGTAAGAGAACCAGGTGTGATGATACTTATTTTAGGTTACCTTTTTACCCGAGTTAGCAAAAGGGAGTAATGTGTTAGGGTCAAACGAATTTTGAAGATCAGTCCAGTAGTTTTTCAGTTTATTCATTACAAAGAAACAAAAACACAATTTTTTTTTATGATACTAGTATAGATTTATTAAAATATTAGTAATATTAGCGGATCCTTATTTTCTAACATTCAAAACGGTTTTTAAGAGTATGTTAACTTTTGAGTAAACCTTTTTAACATTGTTTTTTTAATGTATCAAATTCATTTTGTTTAGATTAGCCTAGTTCCCATATTTAAATATGTTAATATTTATATAGTATTTTTATATTTATAATAGCAAATATTCCTAGATAAACAGGACTCTGCTAAACTCCGGCAATTACACAAACATATATACATATATACACATATATATGTTATTTAAAACAAATGCTAAAGTCACTGGTGACTCATATTTTAGGAATAAAAAAAGTTATATGTGCCTAACCAAAAATTAAATATTTTTACAAAAAATGTGTATTGTATGTCTATTATATTCCCGATAGTCTTAAATTATTGCCTATAAATAAATTTCGCAAAAAGTTGTTTGATTTGCTGTTAGATAACACTTATTATGATATTAAAGAATTTTTAGCCGATAAAATTAAATGTTAATGGATGTTAAGAAATATGTTTGTGTAATTGTCCTTAAAAAAATTTGAATGTAGTAAAATTTTATTAATGGTGAACACTTTAGAAGCAGAAATACATTTTGTTTCTTCTTTCATAAGATAGCAAACAAGCAGATGGCTTCCCTCCCCTGATGTAAAGAGACTGCCATCACTTACAGACACCAAAAATGTTAATGGTGCGTTACTATCCTTGTGGCAAAGTTTTAATGCCACATGCATTCTGAACTGGAACATGAACACCTTCTGGACAGTAGTGACAAGCACCAGACCGGGGCGAGACAATTCTGAAGTCTACCCTCATGTAGCCACAGTGGTAGTGATTCGTATAGCCAATCGTTCCAATATTACGAACTGCCTGGCAGAAAGGCAAATTTTATATTCTTCAAAGAGAGCCCGGATAAACACGGTGGAAATGTCATTTAATGAAATTTCGCCATTTCGTTATTGCAGAACTCTACCACTTAATAATCGCTACGATAATACCGTAGCGATTATTAAGTGGTAGAGTTCTGCAATAACTCGCCCAGGTTTCGTTACCAGCGCTTTTCTTTTCTTAGCGCAACTGTGACAGTGCTAGGCACTGAATAGTAATCAGAGTCATGTTCCGATTGGTAGGGTAAGGTAGCTGGTAAACACATGCATATATGGCATTTCAATCCGTCAGACAGATGTAAACACAACAACATAGACATAAATTTATTTCCAAAACCATTACAATGGTTCCAAATCTTAGCGAGACGCAAAACACTAGTACCTAAATCATGTGGTTGTTTAAATTATTGATAATTTAATAAACCAAAGACAGAATCTTATGTGCAAAAGCGACTTTTCATTGATTTAAAAATTATATTTGTGTTATAATATTATTTTGTGCATAAAAATTAAATAAATGTGATTTTGTGCAAATTTTTGTGTACGTTACCACACTGTGACGACACAGTACACGGTACGTTTGCGTCATCAGAACAAGAAGAGCGCTCAAACGGGGAGGACGTGGGATGAAAGAGTTTACTGTGCTTCATTAGAAACATTATATTTATATTTTTTTCAAATGTTTCTAATATCGGAATCATAAAGTACAAAGTATTAGGATAGGTAAATAGGATTTTTCTCTTTTTTATTACCATTGCAGTTACATAAATGTGTAAATAAATGTGTGCTAATATATATTTATCTATTTCAGGTTTTTTTTTTCGGTCGCCGCCATCATGGCGTCGGACGAACAGTTTTCGCTATGCTGTAACAATTTCCATGCGAATATGTCAGCAGGCTTTCACGGCCTGCTGTCAAGAGGAGATTTAGTAGATGTAACGTTGGCTGCCGAAGGCAGATTATTACAAGCACACAAATTAGTTTTATCAGTATGTTCTCCCTATTTTCAAGAAATGTTCAAAATGAACCCCACTCAGCATCCCATAGGTGAGTGATTTCTACGGTTGTTAACGGTCGTTAAATGGATGTGTGACTATTGTTTCAGTGTTGCTAATATTATATTTTTTGTTTCAGTATTTTTAAAAGATGTTAGTCATTCAGCGCTAAGAGACTTATTACAGTTTATGTATCAAGGTGAAGTTAATGTTAAGCAAGAAGAATTAGCGTCGTTTATTAGTACCGCGGAACAACTTCAAGTTAAAGGTTTAACCGGTAATCAAAATGAAGAAAGTTCCACGCCATCCAAACCAAAGCCGACGTCGAGGCCAGGCCCGAGGTCGTCACAACAAAGGCAATCTGTTATGAAGTTAGAGACTGATTTAGATTCTAAGCCCTCCTCAACTCCAGTAGCAATTAAGAGACCAAATAGGCCGTCAATAGCTTCTAATAATTCATCGTCATCTCAAAGTGGACCTGCGAAACGGAAATGTGTCGATCCCTTAGAAGCCGGACCATCAGGGTCGGCTAAAGAGGAATTTGTAACGATACCAGACGAAGATGAAAATAACGCTGTGGCACCCAAAATGGAACCGGAATTTGTAAATGAAAGTATGTGGGATGAAGATGACGATGGCACTAATAACGATGAAACAAATTTCGGCGAAGATGACTCAAATATGGAAATGTCTGGTAAGGATTCCTTTTAGTCCTTTTTTCTTTGCGTATTAAATGTCGTGTGGTTTACTTATTTTTATATTCCTTACAGGTTTTGACGGATCTGCTACTGGTGACGGCAATTTAACAGGAGGTGGGGAAGGCGGCGCTGTAGGTGACGCACAAGGTAGGTTTGAATGTCGGTAAAAGGCTTGTTCTTATCAATTGAAAATGATAAGAGCTGCCTTGAATTCAGTCTACATACGCGATTGCTTTTTTATATATTTTTTAAAAGCCAGTAAATTACACTTGTAATCGCGTATGTTTTAGTTTTAAAATGAAATTTGTAAGTTTAGAGTAAGTAGATTAGATGCTATATTGTATTATTTGGTTTGTAATGTATTAATAAATGTTACAGGGTTTTCGAGGTAGGACGATGCTTCTTTGAGGCATCGTCTCGGTTTTATGAGGTATAAAAGGTGTAATATATGGTACAAAGGTAAAAGGTATAATGGTTTTGGTTTGGTAAAGGTAAAACAAAAGGTTGGTAGTTAGGTATTAAAAGACATGGTTTAAATACCAGTATATTACTACTGGAAGTATCGGTACGGTAACGGCTGTGTTAAAACAATGGATTTCGGTGAACCGGGTTCTTGGATTTGAAAAAATTGAGTTTGGAGACCTGAACCAAAATTTGTTTTGTTCAGATTCAGGGCTTCAAAATCATTACATGATAAACTGCAGCGTTTAGGTTATTGACTATATAGGTATAAAACTGGTAATATAGCCAATAACCGAAATAGTTTATTGACCATACTTATAAATATGGTCGATAAATATTAAATACAGTAGGTTTCTAGTCGAAACCTACTGTTGTAAAGCACGGTCCTGTTGGTTTGGCCGGTTTTTTTTTTGTTACAAACTACTATTTGGAGACCTGAACAAACCGAGTATGTACGCACGCGTTTCGTTCAGGGCTTCAAAAGTAATGCAAGGTAAACCGGTACAGGTTTTGATTTCATAATGTTTGGAGTTTCCAATTGAAGCCTAGATGGTTTAGAATGTTCTCGCAAGATAGAGGTAAGTTTCCGCTGCAATCATAGTATGCGATGTAGCGTGAACCGAAGGCAAGGTAGGTACGCAAAAGCTAAAACTCGGTCCTGGTAATTTACGTAAATTCAATTGCGTCAGGTAACTGGTTCTCTGGGCACACCGTAGCTTGGTAGTATTATTATGTGCTTTTAGAACGTAATAGGTATGGTATCCTCATGACGTCTGCTGTCTGGTTCCCAAGAGGCCTGTTCAGACTAGCGTTGCCGAAAAATCGATAATCTAAAAACGCAACACTATCGATTATGTGACGTATTGATGTCATGGCATCCAATACAGATGATAGATAGCCCGATAGTGTTGTGGACGTTAAAATTAAACTATCGATAGTATGAATCTTTGAAGATAAAGTATAGTTTTGCTCATTAATATTGCGTAAACTATCGATATGTTCAATACTTACGATAGTTTTCAGTACAATAGGTTAGCAGTATCAATCTTACTAAACTATCGATTTCTATATTCGTGATTCATGCAATATTGATTGGGTAGCAATACTATCAATAGTAGTCTTTTTTTTGATTCATGCAATATTGATTGGGTAGCGATACTATCAATTTCGTTTAAGTAGTTGTAGATATGGCAAAAACGTATGCCTTGTATATAAAACCTTTAGCATAACACTTTATAGTTGTTTTTACAAAGCAATATACAGAAATAAAATTGACAGTATTGCGACCGACGCGATCCCCTCGCAATTTGAAATTGTGCGCTCATTTTCGGAGGACGTTTTTGAGACACTGATTGTGTATCTTGCTTGGGGTTTTTTATATCAACGTTAACGACAGTATTGTATGTACCGAGATAGTGAAAGTATCGATAGTGGATTATCGATCGATCGACAACATATTTTAAGTAGTGACCGACCGAAAGTGGATTTTCATCTGAAACCGAATCGGTTTCGGCTTCCGGCTTCTGTTACAGTTTCGGCCGAAACCGAAACCGTAACTTTTTAAGGCCGCTATCTCACCGGGACGCCATGGTGACGTCTCCGGCCACGTATCCAAACAATTTGTACCTACTAAATTTTACGAACTGGCTACGTCGCCAAGTGAGTTAGAAGCCAAATATTTCAATATGAACTGTTTGGGTACGGTGGCCGGCGACGACGGACGTCGCCATGGCGTCCCAGTGAGTTAGCAGCCTTATGAAAATGTACACAATTCTCTGGAATCGGCTTTAAAGAAACTTGAGATAGATATTTTAGTGCTCTGGTAGTAAAGCGGCTGATAGAAAACGGCGTTCTATTCGAGGAACAGTCACGCAAATAGAAAATATGCCACTGCAAGCCATCCCTAAAACTTATCCCTAAATTGGGGTATTTTAAGCTTAAAGAAGTAAAACTAAAGTATATTTTTATGTTCAGAGTTCAAAGATCTTAAATTTGTATACATTTTAAAAAGCTGTATATTTTCGATCGATTCTGATCTTTCGAATAGCAATCAATGAACGCAAGTTTGAACGCTAAAATGATTTATTAGCTACAAAATCGATAGATTGGAAAATATCGACGTAATGTCAAAAGATTTTTCAAAAATGTTCGCCCAACATTTTTGAAAAATCTTTTGACATTACGTCGATATTTTCCAATCTATCGATTTTGTAGCTAATAAATCATTTTAGCGTTCAAACTTGCGTTCATTGATTGCTATTCGAAAGATCAGAATCGATCGAAAATATACAGCTTTTTAAAATGTATACAAATTTAAGATCTTTGAACTCTGAACATAAAAATATACTTTAGTTTTACTTCTTTAAGCTTAAAATACCCCAATTTAGGGATAAGTTTTAGGGATGGCTTGCAGTGGCATATTTTCTATTTGCGTGACTGTTCCTCGAATAGAACGCCGTTTTCTATCAGCCGCTTTACTACCAGAGCACTAAAATATCTATCTCAAGTTTCTTTAAAGCCGATTCCAGAGAATTGTGTACATTTTCATAAGGCTGCTAACTCACTGGGACGCCATGGCGACGTCCGTCGTCGCCGGCCACCGTACCCAAACAGTTCATATTGAAATATTTGGCTTCTAACTCACTTGGCGACGTAGCCAGTTCGTAAAATTTAGTAGGTACAAATTGTTTGGATACGTGGCCGGAGACGTCACCATGGCGTCCCGGTGAGATAGCGGCCTTAAAAAGTTACGGTTTCGGTTTCGGCCGAAACTGTAACAGAAGCCGGAAGCCGAAACCGATTCGGTTTCAGATGAAAATCCACTTTCGGTCGGTCACTACTTAAAATATGTTGTCGATCGATCGATAATCCACTATCGATACTTTCACTATCTCGGTACATACAATACTGTCGTTAACGTTGATATAAAAAACCCCAAGCAAGATACACAATCAGTGTCTCAAAAACGTCCTCCGAAAATGAGCGCACAATTTCAAATTGCGAGGGGATCGCGTCGGTCGCAATACTGTCAATTTTATTTCTGTATATTGCTTTGTAAAAACAACTATAAAGTGTTATGCTAAAGGTTTTATATACAAGGCATACGTTTTTGCCATATCTACAACTACTTAAACGAAATTGATAGTATCGCTACCCAATCAATATTGCATGAATCAAAAAAAAGACTACTATTGATAGTATTGCTACCCAATCAATATTGCATGAATCACGAATATAGAAATCGATAGTTTAGTAAGATTGATACTGCTAACCTATTGTACTGAAAACTATCGTAAGTATTGAACATATCGATAGTTTACGCAATATTAATGAGCAAAACTATACTTTATCTTCAAAGATTCATACTATCGATAGTTTAATTTTAACGTCCACAACACTATCGGGCTATCTATCATCTGTATTGGATGCCATGACATCAATACGTCACATAATCGATAGTGTTGCGTTTTTAGATTATCGATTTTTCGGCAACGCTAGTCTGAACAGGCCTCTTGGGAACCAGACAGCAGACGTCATGAGGATACCATACCTATTACGTTCTAAAAGCACATAATAATACTACCAAGCTACGGTGTGCCCAGAGAACCAGTTACCTGACGCAATTGAATTTACGTAAATTACCAGGACCGAGTTTTAGCTTTTGCGTACCTACCTTGCCTTCGGTTCACGCTACATCGCATACTATGATTGCAGCGGAAACTTACCTCTATCTTGCGAGAACATTCTAAACCATCTAGGCTTCAATTGGAAACTCCAAACATTATGAAATCAAAACCTGTACCGGTTTACCTTGCATTACTTTTGAAGCCCTGAACGAAACGCGTGCGTACATACTCGGTTTGTTCAGGTCTCCAAATAGTAGTTTGTAACAAAAAAAAAACCGGCCAAACCAACAGGACCGTGCTTTACAACAGTAGGTTTCGACTAGAAACCTACTGTATTTAATATTTATCGACCATATTTATAAGTATGGTCAATAAACTATTTCGGTTATTGGCTATATTACCAGTTTTATACCTATATAGTCAATAACCTAAACGCTGCAGTTTATCATGTAATGATTTTGAAGCCCTGAATCTGAACAAAACAAATTTTGGTTCAGGTCTCCAAACTCAATTTTTTCAAATCCAAGAACCCGGTTCACCGAAATCCATTGTTTTAACACAGCCGTTACCGTACCGATACTTCCAGTAGTAATATACTGGTATTTAAACCATGTCTTTTAATACCTAACTACCAACCTTTTGTTTTACCTTTACCAAACCAAAACCATTATACCTTTTACCTTTGTACCATATATTACACCTTTTATACCTCATAAAACCGAGACGATGCCTCAAAGAAGCATCGTCCTACCTCGAAAACCCTGTAACATTTATTAATACATTACAAACCAAATAATACAATATAGCATCTAATCTACTTACTCTAAACTTACAAATTTCATTTTAAAACTAAAACATACGCGATTACAAGTGTAATTTACTGGCTTTTAAAAAATATATAAAAAAGCAATCGCGTATGTAGACTGAATTCAAGGCAGCTCTTATCATTTTCAATTGATAAGAACAAGCCTTTTACCGACATTCAAACCTACCTTGTGCGTCACCTACAGCGCCGCCTTCCCCACCTCCTGTTAAATTGCCGTCACCAGTAGCAGATCCGTCAAAACCTGTAAGGAATATAAAAATAAGTAAACCACACGACATTTAATACGCAAAGAAAAAAGGACTAAAAGGAATCCTTACCAGACATTTCCATATTTGAGTCATCTTCGCCGAAATTTGTTTCATCGTTATTAGTGCCATCGTCATCTTCATCCCACATACTTTCATTTACAAATTCCGGTTCCATTTTGGGTGCCACAGCGTTATTTTCATCTTCGTCTGGTATCGTTACAAATTCCTCTTTAGCCGACCCTGATGGTCCGGCTTCTAAGGGATCGACACATTTCCGTTTCGCAGGTCCACTTTGAGATGACGATGAATTATTAGAAGCTATTGACGGCCTATTTGGTCTCTTAATTGCTACTGGAGTTGAGGAGGGCTTAGAATCTAAATCAGTCTCTAACTTCATAACAGATTGCCTTTGTTGTGACGACCTCGGGCCTGGCCTCGACGTCGGCTTTGGTTTGGATGGCGTGGAACTTTCTTCATTTTGATTACCGGTTAAACCTTTAACTTGAAGTTGTTCCGCGGTACTAATAAACGACGCTAATTCTTCTTGCTTAACATTAACTTCACCTTGATACATAAACTGTAATAAGTCTCTTAGCGCTGAATGACTAACATCTTTTAAAAATACTGAAACAAAAAATATAATATTAGCAACACTGAAACAATAGTCACACATCCATTTAACGACCGTTAACAACCGTAGAAATCACTCACCTATGGGATGCTGAGTGGGGTTCATTTTGAACATTTCTTGAAAATAGGGAGAACATACTGATAAAACTAATTTGTGTGCTTGTAATAATCTGCCTTCGGCAGCCAACGTTACATCTACTAAATCTCCTCTTGACAGCAGGCCGTGAAAGCCTGCTGACATATTCGCATGGAAATTGTTCCAGCATAGCGAAAACTGTTCGTCCGACGCCATGATGGCGGCGACCGAAAAAAAAACCTGAAATAGATAAATATATATTAGCACACATTTATTTACACATTTATGTAACTGCAATGGTAATAAAAAAGAGAAAAATCCTATTTACCTATCCTAATACTTTGTACTTTATGATTCCGATATTAGAAACATTTGAAAAAAATATAAATATAATGTTTCTAATGAAGCACAGTAAACTCTTTCATCCCACGTCCTCCCCGTTTGAGCGCTCTTCTTGTTCTGATGACGCAAACGTACCGTGTACTGTGTCGTCACAGTGTGGTAACGTACACAAAAATTTGCACAAAATCACATTTATTTTATTTTTATACACAAAATAATATTATAACACAAATATAATTTTTAAATCAATGAAAAGTCGCTTTTGCACATAAGATTCTGTCTTTGGTTTATTAAATTATCAATAATTTGAGACAACTAAACTATTGATCCAAACGTCAAGAGTTTTGCGACGTAGTCTACGCCGCACTATTTCGATTAACAATTATATATTTTTTCGTTAATAATATTGAAGGGTTGATACAATTATCATCATCAGGTATATTATTCTCATAGATAAATAATTGGTCTAATCTAAAAACAACTAAAAACAATAAATCTAAAAACAACAACTCCGTAAATGCAGCAACTCAATATTGTAATGTGTGTGACATGACAATGTGCAAATGGATAACAGTGAGTAGTGTGCTCTTAGAGCTTGCATTGTGATTGGTCTGACTGAATCGGGTACGCCAGTTTCGGCGTAGTATTGTTGCCACATTTGACAAGTACGTCGGCGGTATCTAGTCAAGCACAGCGAGACCAATTATTCTATACAACATAAAAAACAAATTTATTTAAAATTAGGTATAACATTTTAAAAAAATTAAGTAATTTTAAATCTAATCCAGACTTAATCCAAACCTAAATTGTTATTACCAAAATCTATGCATGTCTAAAAACACAAATTTTACATCTTTAATACATTTTATACCATTTTTTTACATTTACTGATATAGTGACAACTGAAATACATCAACTGTGAAAATTTCAACTATCACGGTTCACGATATACAGCGTGGCGATAGATGTCTCGACAGACAGGCAGAAGGACGGGTGGGACAGGAAGTCTTATAAATAGAATAATAAGATCCCGTTTTACCCTTTGGGTACGGAACCCTAATTAGCAAGAAAAAAAGAAAATTTCGCTTTTTTATATCATAAGATAGCAAACAAGCAAATGGGTCTCCTGATGGAAAGAGAAAACCATCGCCTATAGACAACAAAGATGTTTATGGTGCTTTGCTATCTTGTGGCGAGGTCTAATGCCACATGCATAAGTTTACTGGCTACCTTACCCTCCAAAACGAAACACGACAGCCACATGCACTGACGCTATTGCAACAGGAATAAGTAAGGCGGTGTCACCATAACCGAGCGAGACAATGGAGAACTCTACCAGTAAGTAGCTACGATGTTAGTGACTCGCATAGTCGTTATAGTTCGTCGTCGTAGTTATATCGGTCACCTTTTACGACCTGCCTAGCAGAACGGCAGTAGGGATCTTATTTATCTTCATTTTCACTGTATGTTTCTGATCTTCTTTTGAAGCTATAACCATATGCTATTATGATGTACAGTTCATTAAAGACAACCAAAAGCCAACCCTGCCTCGTAATTGTGCAACTATGGAGTTGTGTTCTGCAACTACGCCAGATGCTAAACTATATTACTTTGGTTTAGAGGAAATAGCTGTTATACCACATAAATAACTTGGCATTAAGTCCCTAGTAACGGATGTTACGTCTTCGGTATTTACAGAAATTCCACATATCGATTTTTTAATATACGATAGATAATGTACATAACTTATTGTTTTCAAAATCATAAGCACCATCATTCCCAATTGACAACTTGAAAAGACTACCAAACTTTAATTACCATGCTGTAAACTAGTTTAGCTTTTTCTGGAGTGGACCTAGTTTTGGACTTATGGCAACTAAATCATCAAAAGTTTTAGATTTTTTAGCCTTTCACTGGATAGTTGCAGTAGGTTGTATTTTGATATATCAATTTCGATAGTGAATAAAAATTGTACAATGTATCATCGTACAAATATTATCTGCTAGTGCTACATCAGTATTCAAACGTGATTGTGGTTATTTTATATTATTCTTCTCATTTGCATTTTTTTACGGCTTCCATAATTTCGTAGTATTGCATCACATTTACATTATTCCTCCAATCTGGTTTGCAAGTAGCTAGTCAATAGACATATAACACTTACCCTGTTAGTTTAGTAGCTACACGGCAATTAAATAAAAGGACAACTATATTACGCGTGCTATTTTAGTGGAAATCATTTATATATCTGTCATATATAATAATATTAGTTTATTTATTAATAAAATAAGGATACTATCAAAATCGTAATCAGACAAACATTCCCAGGAAATCAATTAGTATTCAATAAAACATGTGTTAAAATGTTAGGTGTCACAGAGTGTTGAGAAATAGTAAAGTAGATGAGTTGATGTTATCCTCCAAAAATTATAAAACGTGAGAGGTTAGTTAACTTTCAACTCAAGTCATATATACACCCATATCTTCCCAGGTTGTTTGTTTCCATATTGTTAAGTGTTACTAATATGCATGTACTTATTTTGAAGGACATTAATTTATTACATTTTACACATAGAGTCAATTTCTTATATTAACATTCACTTTGCCGTAAGAAAATCTATATCTATATTAATATTATAAATGCGAAAGTTTGGATGTTTGGATGGACGTTTGTTACTCAATCACGCAAAAACTACTGAACGGATTTGAATGAAATTTGGCTTACAGATAAATGATTACCTGGAATAGTACATAGGCTACTTTTTATTCCGAAAAAATTTGTTGATCCCGCGGGATTCACCAAAAACTTTTATAATGCAGCGGGCTGCACGCTGCAGCTGGTAGAACAAATAAGCTTATCAAAAAATTTAATAAAAGTTATTTTAAATTTGTTAAAGTATATCCGAAGATGTAAATTTTATATATAAAATCTACAATTAAAGTAAAACCATACAGCTAGCAACATATGGAGTCAAACATAGCACACGGTTTTTTTTCGGCATGGATCAGGTTGTTACTTATCCTCTTAATTGACGCCATAATACAGTAAGTATTACATTAATGTGGCAAAGACAATTACGGTCGTTTAGTCTATATAGCACACTTTCATCAAGTGTACGAAACGCAGTTTGTAAATAAATATTTTTCACAACATTACGCTTTGTTACATTACTTCATGAGCTGTGAAGGCAGAAAACAATTCAGAGTAATAATTGATATCTTACAGAAATATTATTTTCAATTTAATTTTCTATATGAACTTGAGTATTATAATGTTTCTAAAATTTTCCTCCGTTTTAGAAAAAGAAATAGCTCATTTTTCTTAATTTGTTTTAGGTTTTAAGTTTTTGTTTAAATTTTTTATATACTTTTTTTGTGGAACCTTCAACTCAACCTTGAAATATTTATATGTATTTGGATTACTTTCTTTTATACATCATGCAAATAATACTGACTCAAATAATTATATAAGGCTCTCTAATTTTAACCTTTACTCTTTCGTAAGTTACCATTGTAACAGTAATATTTGCGTTAGTAAGATAAGAATTTAAAAAAATAATATAGGCAAATTAACAAAAATACATAAAATGTAAGTATTTTAAATTCTTACTTTTTACTATTTATGTTGAAAAGTTGTAAAAATACTGATAAAAAAAATACAATGTACTTGTAACAAACGCAGAAAAACAAACCCAAACGCTCGCAAGTTAATGTTTAACTATAAGAGTAAAACATATCACAATAGAGGAGTGAAACAAAAAATGATAATTCCCTTTTTTTACTTAAAAAGCTACCTATTTTTGTCATTAAAAAAACTGTATAAAAAAAACATGTAGGTATTATATTTTAACCTTATTTATTTAATAGCACTATTATTTTTTTAATTGTATGTATAAAGGACAAGAAAACCTAGATGTTGGGGCTTTTGTGAAAGGTTAGACATTATGAAATTATTATGTTTTGTTCCGTCACTCCTCTAATGTGGTATTGTTGAAACATATCTAGTATTAAAAGTAGATATCTACTGATTTACGTCAATATTCATGACAAAAACTCCTTTTTTAGATAATTTATTGAGTTATTAACATGAATAGTTAAATCAAACTTACTGTGATTAAAATAAATTGCATTGTACAAAATAAGCCAGGAGATTAACTAGTTTGAAAAATTAAATAAATAATATTTTTAATATAGACTGTTTTCGATCCTCCACTTTTAGAAAGAGACGATGATATATCGTTGTATACTTACTTTACCCTTTTAAATACTTTTTCAAATTTAGACTTTAACACAACACTGTAAAGTATAAAATGAGTTTAGCATATTATTACTTGTGTTACCAGAATAATATTGTTGCACACTATTTGTGCAAAGATTTTCCCAAAATGAATAATATAAATTGATTAATAAATTTATCCAGGCCTCCAAAAGTCCAAAATGTTATCTTTAACTTATTCGCATTCTCTCCTCATTTCTTTTTGTTAATTTTAAATATTGTTACATTACAATACAGCTTTGTTTTTTAATTTTTTTACACTAAAAATAGGTACCTACCTACCTACCTTTAAATTTTTAATCCCATAATAGTACCAAATGACATTTTACTTTTTACATATCGACACCTGCAGTGAAAAACATTGTCACTAATTTTTTGCAATTTTACAAGAGAATGCATCAAAGATTGGGGTATATCCTCAATCCTCGAAGCGCAACCATTTTCAAGCGCTTTTAGTTGCGCTAACAAATTAAAAATAGGTACTGATTATAATTTTAAAAACAGCAAAGAAAAACATCGACACGCAGGATTTGAACCTGCGACTGTCTCTCTAAAGCCGGGATATGGTGATATTGTACACGTCACTGTTAGGTACGCTTAGGAAATATTAGGTACTTAGGGGGGGTCCACAAATTACGTGAGATGTTTAAGGGGAGAGGGGGTCGAGTCAAATCGTCGAAAATTTAAAATAAACACCTCACGTAATTTATGGATGCCCCCTTACTGCGTTCATTCGTAATAAATAATAATTCCTGGGAATAATTGGACAGTTTACTAGGTTGTTCACAGTATTACCACAGTGGTATTACTACGTTAAATATGATTACGCTGTTACAAATATGGTTGTAATAAAAATATAAAACTTGTTTGAAGTATAGAAAATTTATCTAAAAGGATACAAAATTAAGAATAATTCTTATAACATTAGTTTTACAACTGAATAAAAAAATATTTTTATTAAACAACATGAAAGAGTAATTTGTCCGAGTAGGTAATTTGTTTGAAAATCAACACTAAAAACACCCAAAAAGGAGTAGGTAGTACTAAAGCACACATTAAACAGCATTTTTTTATGATAATGAGATCATTTCAGTAACGTTTTACTACCTCATAACATTTTATTTCCTGGTCTTCTTATTCGTTTTGAGGAGCAGTTAGTAGAATCTGCTGCATTTTCCAGAAACAACCTGCTAGACCCTAAATTTGGGATTAGATTCTGCTAAACTCTCAGAATTCTGCTAAATCTCGTCGTACCGGTCATCAAGAACAGTCACCTTGCCAATCGCCCCTATACCCTCAACTTAGACGTTGACCACCGCGCCGCGTCGCCCCCTTGCTTTTCTCTCGCCTCCTTCTCTCGTTGCTATGCAGTATGCACAAATTGGCTGTCGTAAGCTAATGTAATAAATATTACAATACACTTTGGTCTCTTTAACAAAAAGTATGTTGTGTTAAAGTCTAAATTTGAAAAAGTATTTAAAAGGGTAAAGTAAGTATACAACGATATATCATCGTCTCTTTCTAAAAGTGGAGGATCGAAAACAGTCTATATTAAAAATATTATTTATTTAATTTTTCAAACTAGTTAATCTCCTGGCTTATTTTGTACAATGCAATTTATTTTAATCACAGTAAGTTTGATTTAACTATTCATGTTAATAACTCAATAAATTATCTAAAAAAGGAGTTTTTGTCATGAATATTGACGTAAATCAGTAGATATCTACTTTTAATACTAGATATGTTTCAACAATACCACATTAGAGGAGTGACGGAACAAAACATAATAATTTCATAATGTCTAACCTTTCACAAAAGCCCCAACATCTAGGTTTTCTTGTCCTTTATACATACAATTAAAAAAATAATAGTGCTATTAAATAAATAAGGTTAAAATATAATACCTACATGTTTTTTTTATACAGTTTTTTTAATGACAAAAATAGGTAGCTTTTTAAGTAAAAAAAGGGAATTATCATTTTTTGTTTCACTCCTCTATTGTGATATGTTTTACTCTTATAGTTAAACATTAACTTGCGAGCGTTTGGGTTTGTTTTTCTGCGTTTGTTACAAGTACATTGTATTTTTTTTATCAGTATTTTTACAACTTTTCAACATAAATAGTAAAAAGTAAGAATTTAAAATACTTACATTTTATGTATTTTTGTTAATTTGCCTATATTATTTTTTTAAATTCTTATCTTACTAACGCAAATATTACTGTTACAATGGTAACTTACGAAAGAGTAAAGGTTAAAATTAGAGAGCCTTATATAATTATTTGAGTCAGTATTATTTGCATGATGTATAAAAGAAAGTAATCCAAATACATATAAATATTTCAAGGTTGAGTTGAAGGTTCCACAAAAAAAGTATATAAAAAATTTAAACAAAAACTTAAAACCTAAAACAAATTAAGAAAAATGAGCTATTTCTTTTTCTAAAACGGAGGAAAATTTTAGAAACATTATAATACTCAAGTTCATATAGAAAATTAAATTGAAAATAATATTTCTGTAAGATATCAATTATTACTCTGAATTGTTTTCTGCCTTCACAGCTCATGAAGTAATGTAACAAAGCGTAATGTTGTGAAAAATATTTATTTACAAACTGCGTTTCGTACACTTGATGAAAGTGTGCTATATAGACTAAACGACCGTAATTGTCTTTGCCACATTAATGTAATACTTACTGTATTATGGCGTCAATTAAGAGGATAAGTAACAACCTGATCCATGCCGAAAAAAAACCGTGTGCTATGTTTGACTCCATATGTTGCTAGCTGTATGGTTTTACTTTAATTGTAGATTTTATATATAAAATTTACATCTTCGGATATACTTTAACAAATTTAAAATAACTTTTATTAAATTTTTTGATAAGCTTATTTGTTCTACCAGCTGCAGCGTGCAGCCCGCTGCATTATAAAAGTTTTTGGTGAATCCCGCGGGATCAACAAATTTTTTCGGAATAAAAAGTAGCCTATGTACTATTCCAGGTAATCATTTATCTGTAAGCCAAATTTCATTCAAATCCGTTCAGTAGTTTTTGCGTGATTGAGTAACAAACGTCCATCCAAACATCCAAACTTTCGCATTTATAATATTAATATAGATATAGATTTTCTTACGGCAAAGTGAATGTTAATATAAGAAATTGACTCTATGTGTAAAATGTAATAAATTAATGTCCTTCAAAATAAGTACATGCATATTAGTAACACTTAACAATATGGAAACAAACAACCTGGGAAGATATGGGTGTATATATGACTTGAGTTGAAAGTTAACTAACCTCTCACGTTTTATAATTTTTGGAGGATAACATCAACTCATCTACTTTACTATTTCTCAACACTCTGTGACACCTAACATTTTAACACATGTTTTATTGAATACTAATTGATTTCCTGGGAATGTTTGTCTGATTACGATTTTGATAGTATCCTTATTTTATTAATAAATAAACTAATATTATTATATATGACAGATATATAAATGATTTCCACTAAAATAGCACGCGTAATATAGTTGTCCTTTTATTTAATTGCCGTGTAGCTACTAAACTAACAGGGTAAGTGTTATATGTCTATTATTAATATTTAAGAAATTTCATATAAGATTCGGAAAGAGGAGGAAAATTTCAAGAAAAAACTCTTAGATCCCGAAACTCTATCTCCATTATTTATAATTTAATTTTAACGCTGAAAATGGGTCTCCGCACGACATTTTTAAGTTGCGGGCATGGCCTCAAAAGCGAGTACGACACAAAAATTAATTTATTTAAGGTATTGAATATTCTTTTTTAAATTTGAAAAAAATATGATGTATTTTCTATAAATAATTATAAATAATTGATTTCAGTGGGCAATTTTACTTAAAAATTTCAAACTTTAATTTACTTAAAGAATCTTGATTTTTTTTATATGAAATTTCATAAATATTAATAGTTTATGAAATATTGGCAAAAAACGAAATGCCATTTTTTTAATCTTTAATTGCTTATAACTTTTGCAATTTTTTATGTGCTAATATACGCTTTTAGTACATTTTTCTAGGCGTCATTCCGGATCCAATTTTGCAAGAAATTTTGCAAAACCCAAAATACAAACTTAACGAACGAAGTAAAAAAAGGATAAAATTAAGGAAAAAATATAACTTTTTTAGTTTTAGATTTGAGATCAATATTGAATAGTGAATAAAAGTAATTTAAAAAATTAAACCGACTTCAAATATCTGTCAACTATAGATTCTCCATATCTCAAAAACTACTAAGCCGATTTTGATAAAACTTGGACAGTTCCCTAAGTTGGAATATTGATTGAACTCGATTTAAATCAAAAAGAATTATCCCGATATGACTTTTAGTTCCCGACAAGTTTGTGGACAAACATATAAACATACAGACATGTATGTATATACATTAACGAATTTAATACATATTATGCTTGGACACTTAAACAGCACTCAAAAACATACTCAAATATTATCCAATCTCAAATATTACATATAGGCATTGTTGTAATTATAAAATGCGTATCAATTTAATATATTTGTTTAAATTCGCGTCGTTTACTATTAAGCTACTTGAATGAATATAAATGTTCACTACACACCTACATTCGCGACACCGTCGCCGCCGGCGGCGACGAGGACCCCTGTTTCGCCCTTCGGCGAACCGAGCCCAAGGGCAAGGTTCGGCGGACGGACAAAACAATGCCACTAGCCCTCTCATCGCAAATCACGACCCCACCCTAAGCCGAGGTTCGGTCTCACAGGAGACACCCTTAGGGCGGAGGGCGTACAGCCCTACACCTTAAAATTCTGGCTGAGCACTCTGCTCGCCCACGCGACCGGTGAAGCTGTAACAGCCCTTAAGGCTAACAGCAATTGTGACATTCCGAAAAAAAAAAAAAAATGTATTATGTTAAAATCACTCAGTTCGCAATAAAACATCCTACCAGACAGTCTTTCTATTTTTCAACCGAGATAGTGCAATCTAATATAAACCTTAAATGCAAACGTATTTGGTCGAAATCGAGCCGGATCAGATTTAACTTTATGTGATAAGACCCAAGCGATCGCAGTGAAACGAATACAAAAGACTGCATTCCGATCCTATTGTATTATATTCTATTGAAATATTATCAAGCATTTACTTTGGTACATTAACACGGATCATCGCAGGAACTGTGTATAATAATTAATTATGAGTTCTACTGATCAATTACTCAATTTGTTAAAAGAATATGCTAACTTATTACGGAAAACGCAAGTTAATTTAAAAAAATGCCCAAAACAAAGATTAACAAAGGGTTACATTGAAGGACGATTAAAATGTATTGAAGAATATTGGCAAACCTTTAAAGAAAATCATCAGAAATTAATCACTATCACGCCCAAGGAGAAGCGCATGGAATTGCAATATTTTCTCAACGAAGATTTTTATATGGTGGAAGAATTATACATTTGTTTACAAGGGGATTTGAAGGACATGCTATCTGCGCCTAACCAACTGCAGCCTGTTGAATGCATATTATGTCAAACTGATAACTTCCGTTTTTCGTTGGTTGAAAATAATTGTGTTTTATCGTGTTTTAAAGCCGAAAACCAAACTACCTATTCTTGCCGTAATAGCGTCAATGCTTTTCATTGTCATGTTCCGGTTTGGAAAAAAGTTAGTCGGTAAACTTATGCATGTGGTAGGTATAGCCATTCCGCCACACAGATAGCAACGCACCATTAACACCTTAGGCACCCTTAGGTGTCTATAGGTGATGGTTTCCCTTTTACATCAAGAGAGACATCTGTTTGTTTGCTATCTTATGATATATAAAAAACTGACCAAGTGCGAGCCGGACTCACGCACGAAGGGTTCCGTACCATCGTAGCAAAAAAACATGAAAAAAACACGTTTATTGTATTGGGACCCTCCGTAATATTCTCATTTTTTTATTTTTTAGTATTAGACACCTAAGATGTATATAGACGATGGTTTCCCTTTTACATCAAGAGAGATATCTGTTTCTTTGCTATCTTATGATTTAAAAAAACCGGCTAAGTGCGAGCCGGACTCGCGCACAAAGGGTTTCGTACCACCATAGCATATAAAATACGAAAAAACTACGTTTATTGCAGGGGGGACCCTCCTTAATATTCTCATGTTTTTATTATCGATAGGTAAGCGCTTGACCTCGATCTCGCCTGATGGTGTGCTAAGATGAGGCCTAAGATGGAACGCGCTTCCCTAAAAGATACCTGTTCACTCTTCTCTTGATGGTCCCCAGATTGTACTCGTCGGGGAACATAAACTCATGAAGCAGTCCTTTGCGGTTCGAATGAAGAATGTTGAGTCGAATCGCTTTGTCCGGGTACGTGGAACGTCCACCATATGGCGATGCCTAGAATCTGTGCAACGACGATCGATAGAAAAACGGGGATGGCGGAATTAAGTCGTGGAATTCTTCAGCGCACTCTCCAAAGTGCGCCGATAAGCGAGGCTCTGGACTTTTTTGCCTACCAGATCATCGTCGTTTATTAGCCTCTTCGCACGCCTCTCTATCGCCTCAAGTGTCTCCAAGCAGGTCCATTCCATTCGATGCACGAACGGACTTGTGCTTTATAAAGGTTGAGCAACTGTCCCGGGCTGAAATACTCTTACACTTTCGCCTGAATACCAATCTTTTTTGAGGCAACTTGGCCTTTTTTTACAACCAAAGTTGAGAGTAGGCGTTAAGGTGATACCAAGGAGCTCGAAGTGGTCAGTTGTCGGCACGGACATACCCTGGGAAGACGGAGATAGATGGAACGGACTCCGTTTAGCGGAGAATAGACACGCCTGGGTTTTAGTTGCATTAAACTTGACCAGATTAGCATTGCTCCAATCGGAGACTGCCTGTAAGGACAGGATCATACGAACGATCATTGCCTCTCTGAGAGACCGGATCTGTGCCGTACTGGCCCGCGCACTGGATACGTAACTCTCACAACTGTGCTATCATCTGCGTGCCCATAGATAACGGCTTCAGCAGATTGTTAATGTGTAGTAGGAATAGAGTTGCGGAGAGAACTGATCCCTGAGGGACTCCGGAATTTATATTATATTTATACTTATATAGGTCGGACGAGCAGCCGGTCGGTCGATTAGAGTAGTCGACGACAACTCTAACCACGACCACTCAGAAAATCTGAGATCCAGGCGCAGAGACCAGTAGGCAGACCATACGATGGCAGCTTGCCAATAAGACCAGGCCAGACCCTGTCAAAGGCTTTCGAGATACTACTAGAGAGATACAGTTTACTCGTAATTTTTATAAGTAGGTTTTAAGTACTTATTATAAGTAGGTAAGATTTATTTATTTACGTAATTTTTATAAGTAGGTAAGAATTCCGTAGATTTATCCCCATGCCCCAGTATTGCAACTTGAAATGCGCCACAAAATTATAAACAAAGTTAATTTTCCCCGTGATGATTAGAGTTTCTTTGAAGAATAGAGCAACTGCGGCTTTGTCAGGCAAGTTGTAAAAAGCGACCGACTGGTTATACTTGTCACTACCACCGTGGCTACTAGATGGTAGAGTTCCGCATCGTCTCACCTAGGTATATGGTACCACTGCTTTACCTATTCGTGCCGCAATAGCGTCAATGCTTGTCATTATCGTGTTCCATTTTGGGGGTTGAAGTTGGGCGGTAGACTTATGTATATTGCAATACCGCTGCACAGATAGCAACGCATCATTAACATCTTTGGTGTTTATAGGCAATAGAGTATCTTTGAGACAACCCTGATTTCAACTACAACAGTACAATATAGAAATAGATGCAACTTCTAGGTAAATATCACCGTGGGTAATCAAGCGCTGCGTGATCTAAACTCAACTTGGTTATATCGTGGCAAGAGTCTCTATTTCTTTAAACGACTTTCCGGAGTGTCTCTTCTGTACTTGTATTATTATATATTCTGTCATGGCGGCTCCACAGTAGTGCCGCACACACATAAGTCCCGAACCCCGAAGTGAAACCCGCCGCGAAATGGACGTAGAAGCTGCTGCCGCAATAACCACGTTTGCTGTGACAACGTATCACTGTTTACACGTACAAAACAAGAGAGTTATTAGAAAGCGTTGAAAAAAAACATGGTGTTTTTTTATATCATAAGATAGCAAACAAGCAGATGGGGCTCCTGATGGAAAGAATCAACCATCGCCTATAGACACCAAAGATGTTAATGGTGCGTTGCTATCTTGTGGCGAGGTCTAATGCCACATGTATGAGTTTACCGGCTATCTTACCCTCCAAACCGGAACACGACAGTGACTAGAACTGACGCTATTGCGGCAGGATTAGGTAAAGCGGTGGTCGAGAATAAAATACATCGTAACCGATCAAGGTATGTTTGCTATTGCAGTGAATTTTTGAATTGACTTAGTATGATTTGAACTGCCATTATTAAGTACATACATACATATCTTCACGCCAGAAGCCTACGCCTTACGGGGTAGGCAGAGAGAGTGCCATAGATCACGATCATTGCAGGCTTGTCTCGCTTCCTCCTAATCACTCTCTTCATACACACACGCCAGTTGCGAAGACTCTTAACACCACCTTCGGACAATACTCGATCAATCTGATCGTGATATGTCAGTCTTGGTCTTCCCCAGTACCTACGCTGTACCATTATTAAGTATGTATATAAAATGAATTTGCAGACTTTCTATGGAGAATCAGTTATCAGCAGCGAAATCGAGGTATTCTATGTCGATGGTTATTAGAATTACATTCTGAACCCAGTGGCGAATTTAAGAAATTTACTCGTATGTCAACAGTGGACTTTGAGTATTTGCTTTAGAAAGTTTTTCTAATTATTTCCAAAACAGATACCCAATTTAGACCTGGAATACCAGCAAGAATTCATTTCAGCAAGCACACGCACAGTGACATCCGTACTCCTTTATAGTTCGGACGAAAGTGGCAGGGGGTCGTGAATGTGGAGGTGTACATGTAAACGCCGCGCGAAGGGGGTGTGAATCCTTTCTCGCGGGACAAAATACCGACTTTGGTCGGGGAACAGGCGCGAAAGCGCGGGAACAACGCGAAAACCGTCCACATTCACGTTCACGCCTGTTCACGGAGCTTCACGGCACTAATATCGAGCCGCCATAACACGACGACGCCCAATGGCCGATACGAGCGGATGCAAGCGAATAAACCTGTACAGTACCCGGCGATAAATATTGCACATCGAACTTTGGAAAGAGACAGTCGGATAATTTCGGCTGCGTAGAGCGTTATCTCAGTCCCACACTACCTATGTGACGTTTAGTCAGTCGTTGTTCAAGTACGATAGAGTGCGGTCGCGTCCCGATCAAAAATATATATTTAGAGTTGATAACACCCACAAATTTAAATAATTTAAAGTTGTAATATGGCATGAAATTATCTACAATGTTTATAAATACTTTGTAAGCGAAGCTGATAGATTTAAAAAAAAAGTAGATGAAAATGTAAGTTGTTATTTTAAGAAGATTCAAGAGCGAGTTGCAAATGCCACTGGAATTTCAAGAAGAACTTTGAACAATATATTAAACGAAGTCAGTACTGAAACACATTCGACTGGAATTAAGTTCAGCACTCCAAAAAAAGGGAGACCAAAAAAGCAATTTCGTTTGGATATGGACGATTTTGATTACGATGTTGTTCGAAGAATGATGTATGATTTTCACTTACGATTTAATGAACTGCCAACAATAAAATCATTAAAAGCTAAATTATCTGAAGCTATTAATTACAATGGGTCTGAAAAAACGTTGAGAAAAATACTTCATGACATGGGATTTCAGTTCACTAAAATGGAAGATAATCGAAAAATTCTAATGGAAAAGCACGACGTTAGTCTCAAACGAATGGAATACCTTGATAAAATACGCAAATTTCGTGAAACAGGAAAAAATATCGTCTACATGGATGAGTCATATATACATGCATCCCACACTAAAGGGAAATCTTGGAGTGACGATAAGAAAAAAGGAGTAAAAAAGCCAATTTCAAAAGGTCAACGTTTGATAATAGTTCATGCGGGAAATGAAAAAGGCTTTGTACCCGGTGCTTTTTTAACGTATAAATCCACGGACACTACAGGTGACTATCACAATGAAATGAATAACGATAACTATGAGAAATGGCTGGTTAACCAATTAATCCCAAATATACCCAGTGATTCTGTTCTAGTTATCGACAACGCACCCTATCACAACAAATATATTGAGAGACCCCCCAACTCAAACACCATTAAACGGGAAATGATCAACTGGTTAAACAGACACGAAATTCCAGTTGATCCAAAATTAACAAAAACCCAGATTTACGCTATTATATGTCAGCACAAGGAGAGGTATACAGAGTTTTCTGTGGACAAAGTACTTGCCGAACATGGGCACACTGTGTTGCGATTGCCACCATATCATCCGGATTTTAATCCAAATGAAAATATATGGTCTCAACTGAAAGGCTATGTAGCCTCTAGAAATGTGGGTATGAACTTAACTACAGTAAAAACATTATTGACTGAAAAAGTAAACATGATCGGCGCTGAAGAGTGGAAAAAGGTTTGCGATCATGCAATCAAATGTGAGAATGAATATAGAAGCATTCAACACAGTTTAGACAATTACACTGATAGATTAGTGATAAATACGGCTGATAGTGGCAGTGATATTGACCTCTTTGAGAGCACAGATAGTGAAATGGAAGTAATTGAGAATTAGAATTATTATTATTTTTATTGCAATGTCTCATTTTAGCAATAGGTATAATGGTGTTTATTATGTACACTAAAGCTGTAATGTTCCAAAATAATTAAATACGTAAATATAATGTGAACATGTTTTTTTAATTTATTTTACCCCAACCTAAAGCCATCACTTATAGAAAAATTAGTGTATTTTATACAAAGAATAAAAATATTAAAGAAGCAAATCATACTTGTTTTAACAGCTCCTAATAGGTACCGGACTGTTTGTATTTTGTGCGACAGAGATAACGCTCTACGAAGCTGAAATTAGCCGATTGTCTCTTTCCAAAGGTCGATGTGCAATATTTATCGCCGGGTACTGTATTAACAATGACTGTAAATAAACAGCGGATGCGCGCAATGATACAAATTACAAGCACATTACAAGTGCCAACTAAATTGCGGGCTTGAATAGACAATCTTTTTAAATGTGAATGTAAATTTTTATTAATATAAGATCATGCGTCAGAGCCAAGTTCAATATAAGAGCATGCGTCTTTATCGACTTCGCAGAAAAAATAATTGAGATCTATTTGGGTGCCAAGTTTCGTAAATAATCTCCTAACATTTTAATTATAAGAACAAGCAACATTCTCAAATAAATTCATATAACAATTTATTATTTCTTGGTACTGCCACAAATATTTGCCACTTAAAAGTAATATGAGTTATTAAAGAACACGGGCAAGACTTCATACATCGGTTTTTTTTATTTAATACCTTAAAGTTTGATATATTTCTTAAGATTCTATATCAACTCCATAACTTATCCGCATTTAATAATTTTTTTTTAACTTGGGGAATAGTAGTTAAATAAAGTTGTAATTTAGATAAGGTTAATGTAAACAATCAGTTCTCTCTTTAGTAGTCTGCGGTTAGGCATTTATCTTGTCATTGGGTGTCTTCAATACAACTGCTAATCTTAGAAATCTAAGTTAGATTGAGAGACTTCTGAGCTGAGATTTTGCAAAAACACTTTATAGGTACTTAAAAGAACAAAAAATAAATTAGCATTAACTATTCTTTAACACAAAAACAGGGAGAATGTTTATTTGATACTTATAATGATAATTATGATATACAAACTTATTACTGTTTTAATGAAAATGTAATTAAAGTTTTATAAAATGGTAACACTTAAATATGATGATAGAATTCAATCAAATTATAGTCTCAATTATTTTTAAATGATTGTTCCTAGCGATATATTTTATTTAATTGATTTAAAAATCGTAGAATCGGAGTATAAATTCATTCGTTCTTCCTCATCGCTATCGGGCTCTAAAATTTTCCTTTTCATAGCCTTTGCAGACTTTTTTCTACGGCGCTTGTTTTTTTTCTGTCATCCTTTGTTCAGTCTCGTCCTTATTGGGCGTGTCAGTAACTATCATAGTCTTACCCTTTCTTGTTTGTGTTCTACGGCACTTTCTAGGTCCAGCTTTTGGTAAACCACGGAAACCAAATGGGCTCATAATTTGTTTCGTCGGTTCTCTGGAAGTAGAAGGAGTGTTATCTGTAGGCTGAAGAGGCCGTTCGTCGTTGTATGTTGGTGCAATTTCAGTAGACCTTGGAGCTAGTAGCTCAAACGCACAAAAAGCGAGCTCTGAAAGTCAGGATACTTCTACCAAAGGTTGAGATCCTTTGGCCCCTGTATTTTCAGAGGTAGATGGCAGCAGTTCTCCTTGATCATCTTCTACAATTGACGCCACTTAATCTTCATGAGACAGAATTGATGGTGATGGAGTTCTCGTTCTATCTCTGTCTTCGTCATCTTTATTGGACTCCTCAATTATGTTTTCCGGAAGCTTATTTTGTTTTTCTCGTCGTCGTCACTACACTGGGAGCAAAGTTCGTAAAGATATCTCGGTTATACGGAAAAATACCCGTCGCCTTGAAGGCGTTCCATATATTATTTGGTGTCATAGCTTTCATACGAGCTTCTGACCCACACGCGGCCACATCGTAGATGGAAAATGTTTTTCCCGGGTTCCTTATCATCTAGCTATCTATTGCTCTGTTATAAGCTGCTTTAAATGGGCCGAAAATGCCAACATCTAAGGGCTGCAAATTTGTAGGCGAATGCGGTGGAATCGTGAGAATGGTGACACCATTTTGTTTGGCTAAATTTATTGCCTCGATACATATGTGAGACTCATGATTATCTAAAATCAAGAGACCTGGGTTGTCCTTGCTGTTTTTAGGATGAGTTATAAAATGTTACATGGTGTGAACAAATAATACTCCATTCATCTACCCGCTTTGCGTAGCTAGACCCAAAGTTCCCGTTGGAGCTCCTCTTACCATATGGTTTTTAAAGTGGACTCTAGAAAATATCATGACAAGAGGTAATGTATTTCCCGTAGCGTTTACAATATAGCATGTAGTCACGAGAGTACCCTTTTCCGCAGTGGTAACCTTAGAGACTTGCTTCTGCACTTTGACTGCCAATACTTTGGCTGGATTTTGGACGTTCGTGGTATTTGTCTCATCTAGATTGTACACCCTAGTGCCATTGCCGAACGATTCATTACTCGACATAACATCCTTTAAATTGTCAAAGAACATCTTTACGTTATGGCGATTGAATAATGTTGCCCGACTAAACTACATGACTCAGGTGTTCTCAGGCTAAGTATAGGATGTTTCTTTCTGAAACCGTACACCAACTCAATTTTTGGGGCACAATAACGTTGTTCATAATTGCCATTTCATAAGCCAATGGGCGAGTATCCTTTAAGGTAAGCCCATAAAACATACTGCTCCATTTCCTTAAATAATCTGCCAAACATTGTTCTTGGGCACTTGTAAATATCTTCCGCACTGAATAATTTGGAGTAAGTCTTTCTGTATCAATAGGATCACTAGACGTCGATTTTTCAATTTTTTTCTGGTATCTGTATAGAGTTGTGTACGGTATGTTCATTAACTTGGCAACGGTTTTTATTCTTTGTCCTTCAGATAGTCTGGTCAACGCTATTCGCATTTTTTCTTGAGTGTGTAGTCCAATATTTGTCTTTCTTTTGGTGTTTCGCAGCATTTTCCCTAAAAAAAATGAAAATTTAAGTGGTTATAATAAATCTAAACTCATGGGAAACAGTGAATAGTGCAACATATCATCATTCCACTCTACCCCAAAAAAATCTATCCACTGATACCAACAGACATTTTTTTATAAAAAAAATCCTACACAATTTTTTATAGGTAAATTACTTAAACTAGAATGAAAAAATACTTTTACATTTACTACAGATCACAACTAATTACCAAAACTTGCAAAAATTTAGCTCAGAGAGACACAATACAAATCAAAAAAATACGTAATAAAATACTTTATGCTATATTGACAGCTGTGCTACGACGCGACCTCTCGCTTCCAAGTGAAGTTGACAACTAGTTCAGCTTCGGGAGCGAGAGGGGTGTAAGAACGGCAACGTCGCGAACGCGCGCGCGCTTTTGACTATTACTTTAAAAGTTTTCACGATACATCCACTGTGACCCCGTATCCACTGTTACCCACTCTCCCCTACCTATATTTTATATCTCCACAGACAATGTTCGATTTTGTAAGTATTGTTTACAGCAAGATAGTGGGGGCCCACGAATTCCACAATCGTCGAGTTTATCAACCAGTTGAGTATGCATCAAGGTCACAATAGAATAATCATAGATAAACTACACGTCCAGATTGATAATTGGGCGATAAAAAGTGTCCCCAGTAAAAGTCTATAAAATTTGGTAGACTTGGGTGAGACGTCAATCAAATAGTATTATTTTAACAATCATAGGAGAACGAGCTGAAGGAAATTATAAAATATGCCGGTTTGTAATGACAATATCGCAACGATCTAAAAAATCTTATAATAATAGCAAGAACAAGATTTATAAGCATTTTTTGTTCTACAATTACAATTATATACGACAAAATTGATTTTTAGTCCAACAATTTTCCAAAAAAATGGGAAACTATGTGATGATATGAAATATGAAATACTATGTAGAATAATGAAAATACTATGTAATGATATTACATAGTATAAAACAAAGTCGCTTTCTCTGTCTGTCCCTATGTCCCTATGTATGCTTAAATCTTTAAAACTACGCAACGGATTTTGATGCGGTTTTTTTTAATAGATAGACTAATTCTTGAGCAAGGTTTTAGTATATAAACCTTTCCGATATTCCCACGGGAACAAACGCTACGCGGGTGAAACCGCGGGCAGGTCGCTAGTTTTATATAAGTACATCTTGGTAATTCATAATAAAATGGTGCAACAACGTGTAGATAGATAAAGGTATATGTATATTCTATCTAAATACCTAAAATAAAATAAAATCTATGAAAGTCTAAATTACTGATAAATAAACAAGCAGATAGCACTCCTAAAGGAAAGAAACAACCATCGTCTATAGACATAAAATATGTTTCTAGTGCGACGTGTTCCATGTGGTGGGGGTAGGATGGTATTGCCGGATACCTTACCCTCAAAACTGTAATACGAAAGTAAAAAGCATTGACGCTTTTGCGGCATGAATCAGTAGACAGCTCTTTAGATTGTGGCAGCTCGGGCGAGACGTTGTAGAACTCTACCAATTAGGCCGCCCCGTTGGTCAAGTGGTTAGCGACCCTGACTACGCAATCGACGGGCTCGGGTTTGATCCCCGACCGGGATAAGCATTTATGTGATGAACATAAATATTTGTATTTCCGGGATTGGGTGTTTATTAAATCTATTTCAGTATTTATATAAGTATTTATATGTATTAGTGTCGTTGACTAACACACCCATAACACAAGCAAAATAATGTTACGTACTCGGGTTCGTAATTGTAAGAAAACACCACTTATATTAAATCCGTGTATTTAGTATACAAATACATAAGACAACACAATGTAATACTAAAATACACTTTACACACTAGTCACTCACTATACTATAACTGAACTACACAATAAAACACTTATCGCTTCGTACTGTTCACTTTAAGTATCGCTCTCGAAAGCTTGATAAAAACTGCCTTGTATTTGTCAACATATCTCTATTTATAGCCAGGGTAAAGTTCTACCTAGATCCAGTAAAATCTAAATATATAGGGAAACAATGAATCACTTCTTATCGTAAACATGTTATGGGTCATAAATCCTAGTACACGCTACTTTCAACCTTATGCCATATCCCACAAAGTCATTATGGCATAGCCCATGCCAACTATTTGTTTGTCAATAGGAGTAGCTATCTCTTTCTTTTATTTCTAGATCTCTCCAGCGCTCCAACTCTAGACGTTTCTAGATTATTCGTAACAATAATTAGCTTACTTTGGGGTTAGATTTATCCTGTGAATATTTATTTATTTATTAAACTAGTAATCTCGATGTTAGCGATATATGTTGAGCCCATCGTTCGCCTTTTAAGAACTGCCTGGCAGAATAGTAGATGGTATATTCTTCAAAGGCGGAGGGAGAAGGGACGGTTTAACACACTCGTGTCTCGAAGTACCGAAGTAATATATTTGCGGATGTCACTTCAATTTTGTTCAAAGTGAAAACAATAGGCGGTAAGTATGACGAAGTGAATAATGCGATTTCAAAAATAGTGCACTTGTTCGGCATGACAACCAAATCAAGAGTGTTAAATCCTCCTCATGTAAGACAGGAAAATAGCAATGTAAAACTGAATAAAAATAATCTGAGTCTACTACGTACCACATTTACTAGGTGGTAGAGTTCTGCATTGTCTCGCCTGGGTCTGGAACCACCGCTGTACCTCTTCCTGCCGCAATAGCGTCAGTGCTCGTCCCTGTCATGTTCCGGTTTGCAGGGTAAGGTAGCCGGTAAACTTATGCATGTGGTATTTAAGACCTCGTCACAAGATAACAACGCAGCATTGGTGCCAACCACCTTTGGTGTCTATAGGCGATGGGTGACTCTTTCCATCAGGAGATTCATCTGCTTGTTTGCTATCTTATGATATAAAAAAGTCAGGTGGACTCAACCGTGTTTTAAGGTATACCTCTAGATAAAATACTATTAATAATAAAATTATTAGTTCGACAGGTTTTGCAGTTAAAATGGGACAGTTAATTGATGTCAATACTGTAAGAATTATATACTTTACTTAATTCCACCGCACTATTTCATATATGGGATTTTTCGGTGGGGAAATTCTGCTGAAATAAAAGCTATATTTGTTTTGCAGAAAAAGCTATATGGCGAACCAATAATATTGTTACGAATAATCTAGAAGCGTGTAGAGTTGGAGCGCGCGCGCGCTAACTATCCAGAAATAAAAGAAAGAGATAGCTACTCCTATTGACAAACAAATAGTTGACCTGGGCTATGCTATAATGGACTTTGTGGGTTATGGCATAAGGTTGAAAATAGCATGTACTAGGATTTATGACTTATAACATGTTTACGATAAGAAGTGATTCATTGTTTCCCGATACATTTAGATTTTTCTGGATCCAGCTAGGACTTTCCCCTGCCTATAAATACAGAGATGTTGACAAACACAGGGCAGTTTTTATCAAGCGATCGAGAGCGATACATCAAGTGACTAGTGCGAAGCGAGAAGTGTTTTATTGTGTAGTGTTCTAAGTTCAGTGATAGTACAGCAAGTGACTATTGTGTAAAGTGTATTTTAGTATTACGTTGTGTTGTGTTGTGTAAATACACGGATTTAATATAAGTGGTGTTTTCCTACAATCACGAACCCGAGTACGTAACAATATTTACCCGAGGGTTTCCCTGAGAGAAAAATTCAAAGAAATTAATATTGTAACTTGTATTTGAAAACTTAAAATAAATATGTCTACAGTAAAAACATTTCTTAGTTTAAAAAAGTGGCAATGTACACTCACTAACCACAAGGAACGAAAACAATTTTGTGGAGCATGCATCTCGTCTACATAGAATAAGTTACTACAGTTAAACTACCGGATGGTATTAAGAGATATATTATTGAACCAGTAAACGAATTAAAAAATGTGTTAAAAAACTTTGTAAGAAAGGGTATTGTAAAATCTAAAATTATTAAGAAGACCAGAATGTCTGAAATTACCTAGTTATTATTGCTTCACAAACCAAATTCTATACTTTGAACGAGTAATTCATATATTTAATTGTTTCTCCAAAACAGCTCTGTCGATTTTGATGAAATATAACTAGATAGACTTTTACTATTGTAATTGGTCGTGCTATGAAAAATTATATAGTACAATATAATAATAATAATAAAAGACAAGACAATCTCGCTCGCAGTTTCTTCCGCCGGATCAACTCAGTGTAGGGCCCACAAAGTCCATTATGGCATAGCCCAGGTGAACTATTTGTTTGTCAATAGGAGTAGCTATCTCTTTCCTTTATTTCTAGAAAGTTAGCGCGCGCGCTCCAATTCTACACGCTTCTAGATTATTCGTAACACTACCCCCCTCTTAGTTATGTTCGTCCCGAACATCATTACTTCCATTATAGATAGCTAATCGATCAACATGAACAATCTTCATGGTCCCTCTTGGTTGCTTCTGCACTCGGTAGGTTACGTCATTGATCCGTGTGATTACTTTGTATGGCCCATCCCAACGTCGCTGTAACTTAGGCGATTTTCCTTTTCGTCGAACGGAATTATGTAGCCAAACAAGGGATCCTTCCTGAAAACCTCGATTATTGGCGTTTCGGTCGTATCTGGTCTTCATCCGCTGACTTGATTCCAATGCGTTTTCACTTATTAACGAGTGTATATCGCGTAACCTCTCACGAATGTCTACAACATGTTCCGGTATACTTAATTGGGTCTCTGCATTCGGTGGCGGGCCTCCAGTCATTAAGTCTGCTGGTATACGTAACTGTCTGCCGAAGTTGGCATAGGCTGGCGTCACTTTTATGCTTTCGTGTTCCGCTGTTCGGTAAGCCAGTAAGAACAGAGGTATGTATTTATCCCAGTCCTTTTGGTGATCTTCTACCAGCTTGGCTAAGTGTCTTTCCAAAGTTTGGTTAAATCGTTCGACCATTCCATCAGATTGCGGGTGATAAGGTGTAGTTCTTGTTTTGTACACTCCTAATAATTTACACATTTCCTGGAATACATTAGATTCAAAGTTTCTGCCTTGGTCTGAATGAATCTCCAGCGGAACGCCAAATCTGCATATCACCTCATTGACTAATTTCTCAGCAACCGTCGTGGCTTCCTGATTAGGGATTGCGAACACCTCCGGCCATTTCGTGAAGTAATCCATCACGACCATAAAATACTTGTTTCCGTTATCTGTCTTAGGAAATGGCCCAGCCACGTCAATCGCTATCCTTTCCCAGGGGGCTCCCACGTTGTATAGTCTAAGGTTGCCTCGGCTTCTAACCTGCGGACCTTTCACTGCTGAGCATGACGTACATTTTCGGCACCAATTCTCGACATCTTCTCGGCAATTCAACCAGTAAAAACGCTCTCGTACCTTTACCAATGTTCGTCGTACTCCAAGATGTCCCCCAGAAACCCCATCATGCAACTCACGTAGTACGTCCTTGATAAGTTTTCTTGGCACGACCAACTGTAGATGATGTTCTCTTCCTGAAGGCTTTTCCCATTTGCGGTACAGTAAGCCGTTTTGCAACACAAGGCTTTCCCACTGCGCCCAATAACTTTTCGTAATGGCGCTGAAGGGAGCGAGCTCCTGCCATTCGGGCTTTCCCGTGTCTTGCTTCTTCCAATCTATTAGAGGCCGCAAATCTCTATCTTCGTACTGGGCCTCACGTATCTCATCAGTTTCCCACCTGTCATCCGTAGGCTTAGCTCGCAGTACTTGAACCCTTTCCTTCATCTCCATCCTTACACAATGTTTACAATCTTCCGCACAAGGTCGTCGTGATAACGCATCTGCATTCGAGTGAGACCTTCCACTGCGGTGTTCTATGTTAAAGTCAAACTCTTGCAATTGCTCAATCCAGCGAGCCACTTGGCCTTCCGGGTCCTTGAATTGTAACAACCACTTCAAAGCAGCATGGTCGGTACGCAGCTTGAAGGGTCGCCCAATCAGATACTTCTTGAAGTGTCGAAGAGTCTTCACTACTGCCAATAGTTCTCTTCTTGTAACACAATAGTTTCGTTCCGGCCGCGACAATGATTTGCTGAAGTAGGCTATCACAACTTCTTGATCACCTTGCTTCTGTGATAAGATACCACCAATGGCCGTGTTACTTGCATCCGTGTCTACGATGAACTGCCCTTTCCGATCAGGATAGCCCAAAATTGGTGACTCACACAACCGCTTCTTAAGTTCATCGAAAGCTTGTTGACACATGTCATTCCAATCGAAACTCTTCTTTTCTTCAGTGAGTCTATGCAGCGGTTTTGCTATTTCAGCAAATCCCTTCACAAAACGTCTGTAGTAAGAGCATAGTCCTAAAAATGCACGAACTTCGGTCTTGTCTCTGGGTGTTGGCCACTTCTGTACTGCACTAACCTTTTCAGGATCTGTCTGTACGCCGTTTTGTGATATCACGTGACCCAGATAGTTGACTTCCTTTTGAAATAAGTGACACTTCTTTGGGTTCAACTTTAGCCCTGCAGCTTGTATTTTATTAAAAATCTTTTCCAGTTGGTACATATGATGTTGAAAATCTTTTCCTATGACTATTACGTCATCTAAATACACTAAGCAGGCATCGCCTACAAGTCCTGCTAGAACACATTCCATTAATCTTTCAAAAGTCGCCGGCGCATTGCATAATCCAAACGGCATCACTTTAAATTGCCATAATCCTTGTCCTGTGGAGAATGCTGTCTTCTCTTTATCATTAGGGCTAAGTTCAACCTGCCAGTACCCAGATTTTAAATCTAAAGTTGAGAACCAAGACATGTCTGCCAGAGTGTTCAAAGTGTCATCTATTCGTGGCAATGGGTAGCTGTCTTTTTTGGTGACTTCATTGAGCCGACGATAGTCGATGCAGAAACGTGTAGACCCATCTTTCTTCTTAACCAACACTACAGGAGAGCACCATGGACTAGAAGATTGCTCTATAACTCCGTTCCTTTTCATTTCATCTATCATCTCCTGTACCTCCTTTTCTTTGGCTATTGGGACAAGTCTAGCTTTCTGCTTTATAGGCTGCGCGTTTCCAGTGTCAATCTTATGTTTAACTATAGATGTTCTGCCTATATCTCTATCAGTCTTAGAGAAAATGTTGGCATAACGCGAAAGTAGATCCTTAGCCTGCTGTCGTTGTGACGCGGTAAGGTAGCTGCACTTGTTCACCAAATCCTTAAGTTCCTATGGTACGTCTCTTGATGCTGTACTTCCTGTCGATGTCAGTTTTCTTAACGTCATAACTTCATCACTTTGTCCTACAACATCACCTGCTTTAAGCACCACATCACTGTCACTCAAGTTGACTACCTGCACCGCTGCCAAGCCCTTGTCACAAACCAAACTCCGGCCTGTAATACAGTGTGGAATTGCTCCATTGTCTTCAATTAACACACTCCTATTACCCAGGCCCTTGTAACTGGTTGGTAACTTCACGCGTACCAATGTCTTCGATCTTGAAGGTAAGATGGTTCTTCTAGCCACTGTTACCTTTCCTTTTGATCCCCCATCCATGAAAATTTCTACTAGCCCACATACGAAAACTCCTGTTTTGCAATCAATCTTGCAGGCATTCTTCTTCATGAAGTCTAAACCAAGTACACAGTCATCCATAATATCGGCCACTACGACGTCGAGAGTGTAATACTCGTCGCCTATTTGCATCACTACAGAGGCTTCACCGAAGACGGGTATTGGCTGACCTGTGACAGACAGAAGCTTGCTTTGCCCAAAATTCCTCAATCTCAGGTTGCCATTGTCAGCTACTTCTGGTCGCACCACAGTTCGTGTAGCTCCAGTGTCCAACGTTAAGCTGCAGTTCTTGCCATTAATCACTCCCTTAATGGATAAACTATTGCCGTCGCACACCTGGGATATGACAACTTTTGGGGCTGTTTCTCGTCCAGCCAGCACCTGCCGTTTGCTCCTAGCTGTTATTCGTTTCTCTGCTGGTTCAACAGGCTGTTTGACGTGCCTGCTCTCTTCAGCTGCTGAGTTTCCTCCCGATTGCTGTCGCCAATTCATGGAACCTGTAGCCATAGGTTTGGCTGGGCAGCTAACTCTAATGTGCCCACGTCCACCGCAGGCGTAGCACATGGGGCCCAGTCTCCTAGGTTCCACTTCCTTTGTTTGAGCCACAACTTCTGTAACCTCGCGTACTTTATGTGCTCGAGGTTCGTGGCGAACAGCTTCTACCTCCAGCGCATGAGCCAAAGCCTCCTTCATCGTCACATGATGCTGAAGGCGAACAGCAGCACGCACTTCCAGGTCTCGAATTCCATCAATAAACGCCTGGACGATGGTGTTATTAACTGTGTTAGCGTCGGCTGAAGGATACGCCTTCCTTACAAGCTTCTCAATTTCCACGGCCCATTGTTGAAGTCCCTCGCCGCTCCTCTGTACACGGTCCTTTAATTGGGCTCGGAACACATGCTCCAAGTGACGCTTACCGTAGCGAGCTTCCAATGCCTCCATCAAATCAGCGAACTGATACTCTTTAGGCATTGCATCCAACACAGAGAGCGCCTGTCCCCGTAACGCCGTGCTCAGGGCTGTAAGGCAATGTTCGTCCGTCCAACCACTGGCCTTCGCCGCTATTTCAAATTGAGTCCGGTACGCACTCCATGACGTAAGACCGTCATAAGTGGGTACCTTTACCCGAGGACCCACCTGGTGAGAGCAGCTTGTAATGGCAGCACCCGACTTAACTCCCGTGATCTTCATTTTCATGACCTCTCTTTCCAGTTGGTCCACGTTTTCACTTAGTTTGTCGCAGCTGGCCTCTAAGTAATCAACCCTCTTCTCAACACCCTTCATGTCACGCTTGACGAGGCCCACATCGCTTTTAAGCTGGTCTTGCTGTGCCAAGTCAATTTATCATCAAAACCAGTTAAATGTTCCTTGATCTGTTCCCGTAGCTTTTCTTGTTGTTGTTCTTGTAGCTTTAGTTGTCGCTCTTCCTGTAGCTGTTGATGTTGCTGAAGTTGTTCCCGTAGCTTTTCTTGTTGTTGTTCCTGTAGCTTTAGTTGTTGTTGTTCCTGAAGGTGGTGATGCTGCTGCAGTTGTTGAATAGCTGCCAGGATGACAGAAAGATCAGTAGGGGCTGCGCTCGACGATAATGACGTGCTGGCAACACTTGCGGGTTCCTCGGCTGCACGCATCTCAGTGTCCTCTGACACCCTCTGTGTCTCGGCTTGAGGCCTGGTGGTAACACCTTCCTTCGGAATAAGTGGCATTTTACAATTTCACTTCCGACACCAGTTGTTACGTACTCGGGTTCGCAATTGTAGGAAAACACCACTTATATTAAATCGACAGTCTGTTTGTCTGTATGTATGTCCGGGATAAACTCAAAAAGTATTGTATGGATTTACTTCAAATTTTGCATGAATATTACTAACAGGTCGGGTCAACATATAGGGTACAATTTATCACGCTAACCCCTACGGGGGAGGAGCAGTGCGGAGTAAACGAAGTCCGCGCGGACGAAGTCGCTGGCAACAACTAGTTTACAATAAAATGCATGTACTTTCTGACACACATATTTTTCCACCGTCTTATCAATCGACGAAAGAAGGTTAATGGGTCGATAGTTAGAAAATTCATTTCGTTCACCTTTTCTATGAATAGGCTTTATACAGTCAACTTTTAAGTTATTCGGATTTTGATACTGCAGTTTCTGCAATGGCGTCAGGAATAAATGAAGCGGTAGTAGGTACCTACAAAACTTGATCGGGTCGTTGTGGAGCGTTGCTATACAGTAATTACGAAATTAGTGACACGTATAGTCGATCATTTGCTTTCTACGAACTGCCTAATAGAATTGCAGATGCTTCGTTCTTCAAAAAAGACTAGGAGAAACACAAGTTATATACGACCATACATCATCTATACAAATAAATAAAATTGGAGTGTCTGTGATATTAAAATAACCGCTTTTTACTAAATGCATATGGATGTATACGCGATACATATACCAAAATGACATTTTTTACAATTTTTGTCTGTCTGTCCGTCTGTCTGTTTGTTCCGACTAATCTCTGAAACGACTGGACCGATTTTGACGGGACTTTCACTGGCAGATAGTTGATGTGACAGGGAGTAACTTAGGGTATTTTTTTTTTCTAAATTTTTCCACGCGGACTAAGTCGCGGGTGCAGCTAGTTAAAAACACGTAGACTTCCTGTTGAAATTCTTTAACCAACTTTATTTAATTCATATTATGTCATGCACACCTACTAATATTACAAATGCGAGAGTATGTCTGTATTACTTTCACAGCTAAACCGCTGAACCGATTTTGATGACATTTGGTACGAAAGTAGTTGAAGATATGGGGTCAGTCATGGACAAACCTTTTTTTCTAAATCGACTACTAGGGGCCTGAAATAGGGATTGAAAACTACATCTATAACATGTTTATGCATGGGTATTTCATAAATTATAAATAACTTGGTACGTCCACTAAATTTTTTAAGTTTATTTTATAAATTTTTGTATTTGTTTTATCATTTTAGTAACAGTAAACTGGGTGTCCACTTTGCCCTTGTTTTCTCGATAAGTATTTCACTTATCTCCTGTCCTCTCGTCAATTCATTCATCTCATCTAAAGAGAGTAGGTACGTTAGTACGCAGAGGTCGTTGATCTTATCACACAGAACTTGATGACTAATGTTTTTTTCTCTTTTCAACGATAAATGTTACGTATTTGTATCTCTTTCCTCACAAATTGTCGGTGTAAAAATAAATACATGTTATATGTAGCTGTAGTGATTCACGCTGTTTTAAATCGCAGTAATGTTGGCGTATGAGTATAACCTGTCTATTAGTAAAATGTCATTGAAATGCCATTACATAAGATAAAAATTTCAAGTAAATGACGATTGTCACAACTCTTTATCAGTCAGCAGTGTGACCAGATTCAGTATTTTAATACTTTTTCGGTATATTTTATCGATTTTTTGAACGTCAGTATATTTGTAAGTATATTGCTGGAAGTCAGTATATTTGAGTATTTTGGATAAGAAGTTGTGGTAGCACCATCAAAAAGTTATGATAACACCATAAGTATCGTTCTCGCAAACGCCTTGAACTTTGCTGTTCAGTGAATTTTCCAGATTTAGTCTAAATCTTGTGACTGGCGGCCGCCGTTGTAGTGCATATTATTAAATTATACAATAAATAAATAATTTATTTTTTTCATAACAAGGTTAGGATTTTAAGTCATCACATCTGGATATTAAGTCATAATCACAACTGGAGTTGTTGAATAATCGTTTCAAGTATTTAAAATACTTTTATATAATTCGGAAATTTTCCCAAATTAGTAGTAATTTTTGTGGTTATTGTAATTGACCCACATCTGGACACCTTTAGTTTTCCGTAATATTATTTAGTACATACTTTAGTATGTATATATTACTGAATTTTAATTGTAACTTTTACGTTATAAAGATAGAGACGTCACCTCTCGTAAAGAATGCATTGCAAATCTACAAAGTATATAAGCAGCAAGCAGCATATAAAACAACGGAAAAGCATAAATCGAAAAATACAATATTCAAACTATAATTATTATGTCAACTATATGCTATTGAATTTGAAAGACATGCACTTTGGTATCCAAGTGAGCCAAGAATTTATCAAATGCAGATAAAACTTAAACATAAAATAAGTTTTTTAGAAGGTTTCAATCATTTTTATTTGAGTTGAGTCCGTAATAGAAATCACGTTTGCATTTGAAAATCAAAATTTCTGGGAACTTAAATTACTTAACCCAATCAGTGCCATGCATTCAGAATTTCATAGATAAAAAATGTAATAGATACTTTTATATATATATGTATATATATATATATATATATATATATATATATATATATATATATATATATATGTATGTATATAGGCCTAAAAATGTAGTGAACTGATGTAGAATATACTTTAAACCCAAAAACTTGATTGTGAGTTAAATGCTTAAAAATATTTATATACTGGCCCACTCCTTTCTTGAGAACCTTTTTATCTAGCATTAGGAAAGTTTGCTGGCAGTGACAGCTTGTTAAAATACAGAAATATAATCAATAGGCTTTATTAAATAGCTGTTATGTAGGTACCGTTATTTTAGTGTACCGTTATTCATCATAAATTTAATAGAAACAGAATAATGAAACCAATCTGAAAAAAATGTGAGAACAATTTTAAAAATAAAGCAAAATGTTAAGTAAATATAGAAGAAGTTGTGTTAATTTTATTTTACGAAAAAATTTTTTTTCTATGTATAAGCATATAAAGATAGCAAATAAGCAGATGGGTCTTCTGATGGAAAGAGTCAACCGTCACTTATAAATAAAAAATTCACGGGACAAATTACATTTACTGATCTAACCCGAAAGTATGCAAATTATTTGCTTGTGTTATGGGTGTAAGTCAACGATACTAATACATAGAAATATATACACACACACACATATATATATATATATATATATATATATATATATATATATATATATATATATATATATATATATATATATGACGGCGTCCGGACCAGCACACTATTGTAACATTTCGCTAAAAGATTACGCTAATTATAAAGTTGTAAAAAAAATAAGATTATGTTTAGTTTTCTAAAAGATATGTCAGGATGAACGAGGCGTTCCTTGTCCTCAGACGTATAAAGATGCGCACACGAGGACGTGTGCATGTCAGTATGGTCGTGACGGCGTCCGCGTCCTCAACAAACAACAAATGCACGGCCTGAGCCGGCAAGCGCATCGTTCGATATCCCTACTACTCAACTTGTTTTGCTACCTGTATAAAAGGCTCTGAGCGCCCGCCGATAAGGCAGGCTAGGCTCTGGCGTGGCTCGGTACACTTGTTGTTCTCGCTAGTAGCTTATCCTTGACTCTCGGATAATTAATTTGTGCAAACAAGTTAATTATTATTGTCAACTATAAATTAGTCGCAGTACAATTTATAATTGACTATCTATTGCTTAAATTATGACTTATTTGTAATAAGGAATAATTAAGTTACTTGGAATTGTTAAACGAGAACTAGTCATTAGTGATGGAAAGCTTTAATAGTGATTTTATGTTATTTTTTGATACAAGTTAAACAAAATATAAAGAGTTGTTATATTACCAAATCCGCATTTTATTTATCATATCTGACCCACTTCCTACATCAGAAGTGGGATCGGATTCACTCCCACTTCAGCATCAAACTATTTCGGTTAATTATGTAGAGCAGTAAATGTCTCTTTTCACTTGTGGTATGGAAACTATTCTTTGAAAAATAGCAGAAAATATTAATTCACGTTCTGTAAATGCATCTACTCCCCTTAAGTTGATATACTTTGATTCTGATGAAGCAGACGATATGACTAACTGGTGTCCTCCTCCTAGCTTCGTATTCTTCATTACTGGGGGTCGTAACCTCCTCATTAGATTGTTCTTGATAGCACAATATTATGCCATTGGACTCTATTTTCAGCGGCGTGCAGAGCGTCATAAAACATTTTAGACATAAGATTGGTGCAAACCTGGTCTGACCATCGCATAGGAGTACGACCACGTGGTCTTTTGTCTTCTACTTTTCCGGTCACTATTAGCTTTTCGAGATTGTCTCCTTGCTTTCTAGAGATGTGGCCGAAGTATTATAGAATTCTTTGAAGGCACGTAGCAGACAGTCTGGTCTTTACTCCAAGTTGTTTTAGTATGAAGGCGTTGGTCCTGTGTGCTGTCCAAGGGATACGTAACATTTTCCTCCAGCACCACATTTCAAACGCATCAATGCGACGTCTGTCTGCAGCTCTTAGTGTCTATGACTCTGCGCCGTACGTAAATATGGAGAACACCAGCGTACAAACCAGCCTCTGCTTTGTTTTTAATGAGATGCTTCTGTCGTTCCAAAGACCCTTCATCTGACTCGTAGGATTTTTGTCGTGTAACTTACTAGCTGGTGTACCTCAATTAAAATAAATATAGAAAAGAAAAAATTAGATGGGGTTGATCTGATTATTGTAGCTACCCACTCACTTAAGAGTCATGCCGTCACCTATTTCACAAGCTGCTGTCTTGGCAAGCTATATTATGACTTGAAGATCTCTTCCTTTTAGACTTAGATATGAACCGATTTAAGAGCACCACTGTATTTTGAGGAAGTTACAATTTTTGTGATAGAATCGAACATCGTAACAACTATTGCCGTGATAAACAGAAACTTATCTCAAATAATTTTTGCTTGCAGCGAAAGCAGGTCATCTACCACTATCTCTGGTGGCGTGTCCAGTGGCCGACCACCAGTAGTCTGCTATGTATGCTGTGACCCCGGCCCAGCCACATAGCTTCCATTTGTCCGAAGCGCTACAAGAAGAAGAAGAAGAAGTTGCCACATCAAGTTCCGAAAACAGAAAACCAGTCAACATCTGTTCCAGAGCGTCACATGGTGTATTACACTAAGTGAAAATTAATTATTTTTTATATTTGACTCTGGTTCAGAAGGCCATATCTAACAAATATCTTGTGATTCCTTTGTAAGAGAACGGTTTTATGAACAAGAATCCAAGTAGTCGCTTGTCCTAATGTAATTTCCACTCAACAGATCAAATGTTTAACCACAGGGCAAAATTTAAATTTGGAGGTCATATTTCACGTTTGACCTAATGAGTCTTAATAAAAAATTTTTCGTTAGGTCGCAAAATTTTGGAGCAAGATAAAATAGGAACTAAGCAACAACAGGTTAATGCTTAGCAATACTTAAACACTTAATCGTGCTCAATTTCAAAATCTGCTAGCGAGAGTATGGTAAACACTGACCTTGTAGATAAAGATAGAGAGGGCTTGGTGGATATTTTTAAAAAACAATTGACAACCAATTGAATTAAAACCGTCGGGCTTAAATTCGTCGAGCTGAAATCCGTCGAGCTGAAATCGAATTAGTTGACCCTTTGAAGATCATTAATAAGCAATCTTAAAGTTTATTACCAACTAAAACTCAAACTAATATTAAAAAAAAAGAAAACAATACAGATTTACATCTTCTTGCGACAGGCACATATAGAGCTAACAGTCGGTCCGAATATGTGATGCGAATCTTGTAGGGTTTAATAATGATAGCGCAGTATAATTCTCTGACAAATCATGGCAAGAGCGGTTAGGTAATATTTAACACGTGCTCAGCAGCATTAGGTTTGACATTCGGCAACTAACAAAAACTCGCAAAAGTATCTACAAGCTTTGAAGATCCAGTGTATCCAATAGAATCAAAAAATCAGCCCAATCGGACATTTTACGGTTGAATAGAGGTAATGAAAGGTTAAACCTTTTAGTGTAGGTGACATTGTCTTTGTTAGGAATGAAGAACGACACTAAACGAAACTTGATTCAAAATATAAGGGCTCCTTAAAAGTTACCGCAATTTTAGAAAACAAGTGCGCTCATGATAGCTTTTGCGAAGTTCCCCATATTCCTATAGGGTTTCTTAAGGTATATGAAAATTATAACAAGGATGACGTGACGGCGTATACTCATGATAATGATCTTGTTCATGAAACTGGTCCATACAATATTATTAGAACTGCAGTGTATATTGTAGATAGTTATAACAGTCAGAGTTTTCAATATCTTCGAACTACCTGCGAAGGAAATTAATTCTCTAATCTTGCAATAACTAATGCCACTGTTCATGAGGCTGCATCATCAGCAAAAAAATACGATATAAAGTAAACGAAAAAATGTAGTAAAATGATGATTAAAAAAATATCACTAAAAATGTAAGTAAACAAAAAAGGCAAAAAAATAATAATTAAAGGAAATGGGAGTCTTATAAAACTATGAAAAGAAATCAATGTAAAATAAAAAAATTAAAAAAAAAAGTAAAAGTAATGTAACAAAACATGTAGGATTGACAAAAGATGTAGGATTGACAAAAAATGTAGAAAGATTAGAGTCATTGAAGAAAGTATGACTCAGCTAAAGTGGTTCATTCCGGTCTAGCCTTTTGGCTACAGGGATTGCAACCCGGTCTAGCATTAGCTACAGGGATTTCCGGTCTAGCACTGTAGCTAAAGAGATTTCCGGTCTAGCACTGTAGCTAAAGGGATTTCCGGACTAGCACACTCCAGTCTCCGGTTTTAAACTGATGAGAGGGAGCTTAGTACACTCCAGTCTCCGGTTTTAACTGATGAGAGGGAGGTTATTGCACTCCAATCTCCGGTTTTTAACTGATGAGAGGGAGCTTAATACACTCCAGTCTCCGGTTTTTAACTGATGAGAGGGAGCTTAGTACAATCCAGTCTCCGGTTTTTTTAATTGATGAGGGATTCCTAGCTTAGTAGGATCCAGTCTCCGGTTTCAAAACTGACGAGAAAGGTTTAATAGTTGTAGTAGCTGAAGGGGTTACCGGACCAGCACACTATTGTAACATTTCGCTAAAAGATTACGCTAATTATAAAGTTGTAAAAAAAAATAAGATTATGTTTAGTTTTCTAAAAGATATGTCAGGATGAACGAGGCGTTCCTTGTCCTCAGACGTATAAAGATGCGCACACGAGGACGTGTGCATGTCAGTATGGTCGTGACGGCGTCCGCGTCCTCAACAAACAACAAATGCACGGCCTGGGCCGGCAAGCGCATCGTTCGATATCCCTACTACTCAACTTGTTTTGCTACCTGTATAAAAGTTAATTATTATTGTCAAACACTGTCAAACATTGTCAAACAAGTTAATTATTATTGTCAACTATAAATTAGTCGCAGTACAATTTATAATTGACTATCTATTGCTTAAATTATGACTTATTTGTAATAAGGAATAATTAAGTTACTTGGAATTGTTAAACGAGAACTAGTCATTAGTGATGGAAAGCTTTAATAGTGATTTTATGTTATTTTTTGATACAAGTTGAACAAAATATGAAGAGTTGTTATATTACCACATCCGCATTTTATTTATCATATCTGACCCACTTTCTACATATATATATATATGTGTGTGTGTGTATGTGTTACGTAGATAAGAAAACACGCAATCTAAGTTTGAAGTAAAGAAAAGGGGTTCAAATTCACTGTGTGGGAATTTAAGACAGCCGTACGACGTTTTTTTAGAAGAATGGAACCCTATTTCTCTTGCAAAATGATAAAAATTAAATTAAATAATAGAATCTAGTGTAAATGTCATACATAATATTCGTTTGAATTTAATAAATCGTTCTTAATTATTTGTCCAGGTTCAGTTCACTATTTGAATTTGTTACTTTGGTAAAATAAATTAAATTTTTAGAAAAAATAATTTACCATTTTATTCTTTATTCCTAAGCCACGTTGCTCTATTAATGTGGTTATTTTATAACATGACTAGTTGTTTTTCGCCGTGTTGGTCCCGGCCTCCTTTGAAGAATAGGCCAACTGCCGTTCTACCAGGCAGGTCGTAAAAGGCGACCGATTGGCTATCGAGTCACTAACATCGTGGCTACTAGGTGGTAGAGTTCTGCATTGTCTCGCCCGGGTCTGGTACCACCGCCTTACCTATTCCTGCCGCAATAACGTCAATGCTTGTCGCTGTCGTGTTCCGGTTTGGAGGGTAAGGTAGCCGGTAAACTTATGCATGTGGCATTAGACCTCGCCACAAGATAGCAACGCACCATTAACATCTTTGGTGTCTATAGGCGATGGTTGACTCTTTCCATCAGGAGACCCATCTGCTTGTTTGCTATCTTATGATATAAAAAAAAAAGTTGCTACTCAGAAGGTACACATCCCTGTGTATTACATGTGTACACATTGAATTTCCACAAAATGTTTCCACAAGATTTGATTCAACATTTTGTGGAAATTCAATGCTACGTAAACTTCAATGACTCATATCTCAGAAAATATCGATCTTAGTGATTTGGTGCTAAGGACCTTTTTTATAGAAAATTGAATTTCCTACAAAATTATCATTTACATTTTTTTGTATGTCTTGTTGTTTATGAGATAATGAGTGATATATATATATATATATCACTCATTATCTATCATGTAATTATTATTTTTACAGTTATATATATATATATATATATATATATATATATATATATATATATATATATATATATATATATATATATATATATATATATATATATATATAACTCTAAAAATAATAATTACATTTATAATGCAATCTAGGAGATTTCAGTAGATTTTAGCAGTGTCTTCGGTAGATTCTTTCTTTAAAAAGTGGTCACGTTGTTTCACTGTTGCCAGTCGCCACACCCACTCTGCAGTAATTCCGTTCGTCATTCGAGGCGGTGTGATACGTTTGTTTTGTTGTTACATTTGTGTTTTGTTTGAAAATCAGATAGAGTAAATAAAGGTTCGTATCTTAAATTCATATGTATATACCGGAGTGAAAATTTCGCTTGCGTTTTGACAAAACACAGTTGGAAGTTGCAGTTTTTTGTCAAAACAGGTCCTTATTATTTTTTACATACAGTGTAAGTATAGGTATTTGTACTCAAACCTATGGAACTATATTTGCGGAATTCATTAATCAATATTACCACAAAACAATATTGAAGAATAAGTGACCCGGCAAACGTTGTTCTGCCTTTATAACAACTCTTATTTTTTTTTTCTATATTTTCTCACCTTTTCAGCTTTCCCTAATCCCTAGACTTCAACAATTAATTCAACAATTAATTCAACACCAAAATTAGCCAAATCGGTTCAGCCGTTCTCGAGTTTTAGCGAGACTAACGAACAGCAATTGATTTTTATATATATAGATACAATGTATTGTCCTAGCAGGGCAGTGCGAATATATTCGTCATTGACGTTAAATATGAAACAATAAAAGCCATCTTCTTAGTCTGTATTAGCCACTTAGAAAACCTATATAACACTTTAACACTTTACCAATCTATACTAATATTATAAAGAGGAAAGATTTATATGTAAGTATGTTTTTAACGATGTGACTCAAAAAGTAGTGGACCGATTTTAAAAATTATTTCATCATTTGAATGCTACATTATCACTGATTAATATAGGCTATTTTATATGTAGGTATGAACTGCATTACTGTACGTTTATCACAGAATGTTTCAAAAATAAATGTCCCGAGCGAAGCCGGGACGGGCCGCTAGTTTATAATAAAAGGGTTCGCTCGGGGCGTAGGGTGTTTGCCTGTTCGCGTTAATCGCCCAGAGTGCTAAGTGTGAGTTTTTCTTTTCGCATTCGATCGTGAGCGCGTTTCGAGTTTACTAGGAATTTGTATGTGATTTGTACAGCGCCACCTAGTGGTAAACTGGTTTCTCACGTTTACCACTAGGTGGCGCTGTACAAATCACATACAAACTAGTAAACTCCAAACGCGTTCACGATCGAATGCGAAAAGAAAAACTCACACTTAGCACTCAGTTCGCGTCCATTGAAGGATCGATCGATCGAGGAAGGAGGATTTATAATACTTAAAAATAAGTATACTAACACACTAATTATATCAAAAGTAATTTCTGCCAATGCCTGAATGTATAAGAGGCACATACAGATAGAAAAAAGTTCCTTACGAGCAGTCTTTCCGGTTTAAAAATATAGTTAATCTCAGCTGTACAACAAAATAGTGTGGACGTGCGAAAGTTTGTAAAAAAAGTGAGCAGCAATGCTTTTGACGGTAAATTTGTTAATGTTTTATGAATAATTTAGGTTATATAGTGGTTACTAGATAATAATAATAAAAAAAATTACAAATATAAAAAAACAATTTTTGTTTTAATTCTTTTGATTGTTTTTGTTTGTTAACATTTAAAATTAAGTGGACGCGAATTACTACACCAAATTTGTAAATCTTCCACTTTGCGAAATGTCGATAGTAGAAATCAATTTGTTAAAATGCAGCTAAGTTGATCACCACTCGTCCCGCCAAATGACAAACCGTTGAATCGCATTGAACAAAAAGTCTATAGACCTTCACCTTGCCACACAAGGGGACCGGGCATGATGAGACTTAAATGTATAGTACACTGATTAAGACGATCTTCACGCCTGTATCCCCGAAGAGGTAGGCAGAGGTACAACCAGTACACCCACGATTAGCCGAAGATAGTTAAACCGTCCCGTCATTCGAGTGGTTACCGAACCTATCTACGAATCGATGGGGTTTGAGTTCGATTCCCGACAGGAACAAACATTTGTGTGATTAGCATAGATGTTCGTATTTCTGGGTTTGGGTATTTATTATGTATGTTACTGTATTTATATTAGTATCGTTGACTAACACCCATAACATATGCGAATAATTTGCTTACTTTGGGAGATCAATTCGTGTAATTTATGTGCGATATTTAATCATTATTTATTTTACTTAGTTCCACAAAAAAGTGATAGATTACAAGCCTATCGCCAACCGGGCATTCATCCACCCGAACAACGTTATTTTTATCAGAAAACTGAAAACAAACGTTTTCAAAATGCCCGACCGAGGAATCGAACCTAGTACCTCATGTGGTCAACACCGACACTTAACTACTAGACCACATAGGTGGTTTTTATAGTCTTAATCAATCTCATTAGAATTCAATTTTATTCAAATTTAAACAAATAAGATCAATAATAATTTAACAGGTCAGACAATGTGTAATTTTTTAAAATGTTTTTTGTGTTTTGGATGAGTTTTTCAGAGATTGCAAAGAAAAATAAAACAAACACAGGAGAAAATTAAAAAAAAAAACATTATGATATTATTATTTAGAATGTTTATTTTTAAGTCCCATGAATATTGCAGAGAAAAGTATTTTTTTTGGTGTTTTATCAATTAAAATAATGTTGATTATTAAATATCTATATTTTTAAATAAACAAATAGTTAAAATTTGTTTTTTCTTCACAAATATATAAATATATAAATCTTCCCTATATTCCTTTTCTAAGTTGGAGGACGTAAAATGGTCCATAGGTGGATGCAATTCATGGACGCGAACTGGCTAAATGACCTAATTCTGATATCCCTCAATATTACAAAAAAAACTACAGTTAAATGTTTCAACTTAAACATCTTTAACTTAAAAAGACTATGTAATTAATTTTCAATAAAACATTTTTTTTATTGAAAATTAATGCTTAAATATTTTTATTTTCTCCTTCAAAGTTGCCAACTCCACTAAGTGGACGCAAACAGGCGAATTCACCCTATTTGAGATGAGAACGCTTCCTAACTATATATATATATATATATATATATATATATATATATATATATATATATATATATATATATATATATATATATATATATATATATATATATACCCTATCTCACTACATACCTACTATAAAGCAATATCGTCCCCGGCCTCTGACTGTTTCTGAAGCAACACACATAGCTTTGCACAAACATTTGAACACGTCATGTTTGATTGTTATGTGTGGCACGGGACTTTGAAAATGTGTTCAAAGGTTGAACAAACATTTGCCATTTGCCACGCGTTTTCGGTTTTTAGCGCATATCAAAGCGTTCAAAGTTGGAATGTGTTCAAATGTTTGCGTAGCCAGCCACTCTTGTGCAAGTGTGGCTGGTTACGCAGTTTCCGCAATTTTACTAATAATACTCGTATGGAATTGCAGAAAGGTTGTAAATTGCAAGTAACTTACATTATGTGGCGCACGTGTCGTTTCGGTAAATGTATTGGGTTAGAGCATTCTAAGTAAAAACGTGTCGGAATTTTTAAAATTCATTAATACAATAATTGGCATACTTAGATAAAAGAAATAAAGATATAGTATTTATAATGATAAATTAATTGATTATCTGTGTTGTTATCTCATGTCACGCTGAATATTCTGTTATAATGTTGTGCAATATTGTGAAACGTTGTGTAACGATATGAGGTAATGTTGTGCTATGCTGTGCAACCTGTTTGCTGTGCATTATTGTGCATGTGCAATGTCGTACAATGTTGTGCATAAGCTTGTGTGCTGTGTTTATGAACACGTCTATAATTGACATTAAACTCACTCTATAGTATAATTACTATTGTAACGCCTTAAGGATTTCTTAACGCCTTAAGGCTTTAAGGGTCTACGTTTTATATTTAGCAAGTGGATTAGAACAAATCTACAAACCAATTGCCCCTGCAGGCTATTCCAGCCAGGTATATAATATAAGTTCTATTTAGAGCAGTCAAAACTCAAAAGGTTCCTGAAAACAACGTAATTTTAATTTTAAAAAAGTTGTAACTTGTGAGAACGTTAATGAACATTGAAACGGCACGACTTTCAAACAACACGAAGAAAATTTTCAATTTTCTTAACGGAAAGTTAAAAAAGAAGAATGACCGTCTAATTAGTCAATGCTTACGTAACGAGTATGTTAATAGTATATTGCAATTTTAATTTTGTAGTGATCTAGCGGTACCGACCAGTTTAAGCGCACGAGGCTCTGAATACAGATGCCGGATTGGGTAATTCATTCTATCTTATAGAAGTCTCGTGATTTGGCGATACCGTCACCTTTCACGTCATATGACTTAACACTGTTAGTTATTATGGGTGCACAGTGCACACTGTGCACCCATAATAAACAACAGTTATGTGGGCGCTGCTTTACCATTGGTAAAGCGGCGTCCACATAAACGCACTAGTTGCATTTCAACTTATCACTTCAGCGATTTACATGAAAAGTAATTGTATGTATTTATTCAATGTCAATTAATTTGTTTTTATAGACATGACCTTGAAATTGTACGCGTTATCTGATGGGCCACCATCGCTATCAGTACGACAAACATTGGCGGAACTACAAGTGCCTTTCGAGCTCATCAATGTTAACTTATACAAAGGAGAACACACAACTCCAGAGTTCGCTAAGGTAGATAGTTAAGTTCTAGATATTTTAAGAAATATACTGTTTTACTACTTATTTATTCATCATCTCAACATAATTGTTTAATCTTATCATTTCATGTTCGTTTGTCTATATGTCGCAGGCAAATTCTATAATTCGTTCGTATGAAGAAGAAAGCTTATCCATTTTAAAAGACCGGCAACGCAACTGCAAGATCCCTGGTATTCCAGATGTTCATGGGCGGCAGTGATCACTAACCATCAGGTTACCACCACCTGCTCGTTTGCCACCTCTACTAACTAACTACTACCACAGAATATATAATAGTACAAGTATAGAAGAGACACTTCGGAAAGTCGTTTAAAGCAATAGGGACTCTTGCTACGATACAACTAAGTTGAATTCAGGTCGCACGGCGCTTGATTACCTACGTTTATATTTACCTTGAAGTTGCATCTCTTTCTAACGCGTAACTCTTCTCCTTTCTAATGAAATCAGGGTTGTCTCAAAGATTCTCCGTGTTGGTTTCGGGCTCCTTTGAAGAATAGACCATCTGCCGTTATGCCAGGCAGGGCGTAAAAGGCGACCGATTAACTATATGAGTCACTACCATCGTGGCTACTAGGTGGTAGAGTAATGCATTGTTGTATGTTATACGATAACGGTTTAAGGCTAGTAAGGTCCGAAAGTTGCTTTTTCGTTAGGGGGCCGACATTTGTCTACTTCACCCTATAACAGTCATAAAAAAGGACATTGCAACTTTTACAACCAAGTTCTCAAATGCTAGGTTCTCAATTAAGATGTTTTTTCCCGTGTTAGTCCCGGGCTCCTTTGTAGAATAGACCAACTGCCGATCTGGCAGGCAGGTGGTAAAAGGCAACCGATTGGCTATGCGAGTCACTAACATCGTATGTACTAGGTAGGTAGGTAGAGTTCTGCATTGTCTCGGCCGGGCCTGGTACCACCACCTTATCTATTTCTGCTGCAATAGCTTCAGTGCTTGTCACTGTCGTGTTCCGGTTTACAGGGTAAGGTAGCCGGTAAACTTATGCATGTGGCATTAGACCTCGCCAGAAGATAGCACCATTAACACCTTTGGTGTCTATAGGCGATGTTTGACCTCTTTCTGACTGTTGACTTCTTTCAATCAAGAGACCCATCCGTTTGTTTGCTATCTTATAATATATAAAAAAGATACTTTATCGCCTAAAGACACCAAAGATGTAAATAATGCGTTGCTATCTGTGCAGCAGGATGGCAATGCTATACACATACGTCTACCGCCCAACTTTAACCCTCAAAGCGGAACAAGATAATAACAAGCATTGACGCTATTGCGGCAGGGATAGGTAAGCAGTGGTTATGGGTATATCCAGATTCTGAGCCAGTGGAGGGGCAACCGTAGCATTTTAAGACTATATTTTTATCTTATTATATTTTTAACATAAATATTTATTACATTTCAGAATGTTTTGGTAAAGTAAAAAACTTTGCATCCTTCTGTTTATTGCGACAACCATCCATACATTTATTATTTTATATTACGAATCCACAATTTTATAAGAGTACCTACAGTAATAAACCTTACGTTGCGACGCGTTTACTCATAAGCACGGGGCGGTCCCGACTGATTTGCAAAGTCGAGTTGTCGCGCTCTGTAGGTGCTTATCGCGGTAGGTATAGATGAGTGTCATAGGCCTGTTACTACTAAGAAAACTATACAAATGGCATAGTCATTTTATAAAAGTAAACTTTCAATACACATTGTTGATCATATAAATGGCGTCCATGTCAACTGTAAACTCCAATGTTGCCGACGGTCGGCGGAGCCCCGATGGGCTGGTCTCCTTTTTTTAGGTGTGCAAACTAAAGGCAACCTAAAAAACCTATTTTTATGTAAAAAGCCAGATAGTGTTCTAGTGTTCTCAGTACCAGCTCCTTCATCTGTAAAAAAAATAAGTTTGCCCCCTCTTCAATAAAAAAAAAATATGCCGCGGCAATTTGTTAACGGTAACGGTACATGTCATGCATGTTATAAACTTAGCTGCGGCGTGCAGCCCGCTGCATTATAAATTAATTCCGCAGGATTACTTAATTTTTCCAGGATAAAAAATAGCTTTCGTCCCATTGATATAAAAGAGAAAGATACGTTACCTTCTTATATCGCATTCACTAAACTAGGCTCGGCAGAATACATATACACCGACACTACACACATCTTTTATCACAATCATATATAATACATGGAAATAAAGACAGAGATAGGGCGGATACACTCGTACGAGCAAAATTTCACTAGCCAATAGCCACCGACCACCTCATTGCCATGGTTACCGATAAACAAAGAAAATCTTATTTTTAAACAAATTTAATGTTTTAGCTGTATTTACGAATGGAAAGTAATCCCATGTGTCTTATTTTTTTCCCTTGAGTGATTATAACACTGGTTAAATACACAAGAAAGCATTTTGAAGCGTGTTTAATGGTAAAAACAATCGGAAAGTAGAAGCGTTTGATGTTGCGATATCCCGCGTGTGACTGAGTGGCATACTACAAGCACTATATACACGGACCTAGTTTTGTAGGAACAGGCGCTGTGACTAGGTAACATATCTTCCACTTTTTATATCAATGTTTCGTCCAGTAGTTTTTGCGTGGTTGAGTAAAAAGCATCCATCCATCCAAACATTAAACTTTCGCATTTATAATATTATAATATAGAAATATAATAGATTGACGACATTTTATATTCGGCGTAAGGCATTTTGTAAAACGAAGTTATCTTTGCAATCTGACGTCGCCATTTGTATACGGACGAATCATAGAATTTGCCTGCGACATATGCAGCGTGTAGGGACGATTTACTGAAAGTCGAAAGCGATTCTGAGATGAACCCCGTTGGAAATTGTGGGATATTTCTTATCCTTTTGACGATTTTTTACTTTAACTTTGTACCTATACTTAATTTGATTTATTTTAATAATCTACAATGTTTTTTTTAAGTATTACACTGCAAGGAAATACACAAAATAAGCAATGTATTGTCACATAATACCTTACGACGTTATAGAGTTCCACGGCTGTGACGAGCCGAAGCAATGTAAACATTGCGTGGCGTGAAAATAAGAAAAACTTATAAAATGCAAAAAAGATTCATTGTTGAAATAGATTTAGATTTTACAATGGTGCTAGAGTCGCAGTTATATCCATAAATTCCATGAGTCTAATAAAATATTTCAAATAATTTAAATGCTATTGTAATTTCCAGATGAATCCTCAAAAAGAAATACCCGTGCTGGATGACAATGGGTTTTACCTAAGTGAGAGTAATGCGATGATTCAGTACATTTGTGACAAGTACAGACCAGACTCCAAATTATATCCACGTGATCCTCAAGCTAGGTAAGTAGGTAGCAATGGGTCTGACAAACGATTTTTACTTTACATATAAAATTAATCTACAAAAAATTACGAAAAAAACTGTGTTTTTACTTTTTTTGTATCTTAAAAAATGGCTGATATATTTACGATCAAAGCGTATTTTCGGTGGAAGATTTTTAACAACGCGGGCGGGCGCTTGCCGCTCATATGCGTTCCAACTTGTCGTGTATAGTTCGCGATTGAATCCTTCAAATGAACTACTTCAGTTTCAAGAAAGAAAGAAAGAAAGAAAATATTTATTTGCAAGAATATGGGTGTTACAAGTTGTTAAAAATAAATTAAGTTACCAACATATTCTACAATTATATGGTGTGCAAATATTTATCTATATCTCTAGTTCGCGTTCGCGTTCGCGTTCTTCAATTTATCTATATCTCTAGTTCGCGTAGTTCACCGCGAACGAAACGATTACGAGAGTCGAAGATTGCCGATCACGCGCCGATGGGAGTGACATAGCAGACCCAAGCTCGGCCCGGCTGAACTTGATACCGGTTAACTATCTCACTCGCACTTTCTTGTACAATGTACATACATACTTGCGAAGAGCGATAAAATGAATTCTTTAATTATAAGCGTTCATTGCTTACGCCTTATTACGCTTATAAAGTAGCAGCCCTGCTACTGCGTTTCTTTCGGTTTGTGAGAGTCCCGGAGGCCAACCCCCCCCTCCCCTTATGCACACTATGAATGCACAATTAAAACAGAATCTATCCCAGGGGGGTACCACTTGCACCTGCAGTGGAGAATCAGCAGCAAAATTGACCTCATAAACAATCCTGTCTGGGGCAGACAAAGCAAGAAAGCCATGGCACCCCCTACCACGCTTACTGTGGATTTCTGCAATATTAGGGGGCTTCATTCCAACTTGAACGCCGTCTACTACCATCTCGAGACGGCGAAGCCAGCTTTGCTTTTCTTGACCGAGACACAGATATCTTCTCCGGCTGATACTTCCTACCTCTCCTACCCGGGGTACAAACTGGAACATTCCTTTGTACCGCAGGCTGGTATGTGCGCATATGTCAGAGAAGATGCCGGTATCTTGATCGGAAGACTTGAAGGTCAGGACCTATCCATCCTCTGGTTACGCGTAGCTTGCGACGACCATTCACGCAGCTACGCGTGCCTATACAGGTTCCATAGCGGGAATACTGAAGTGAACCGGCTCGTTGAGCATTTACAAACGGCTGTAGATTCCGTGTTAGAGCAGACCCCCTCCGCAAAGATCGTGATCTTGGGCGATTTTAATGCCCACCACGCCGAATGGCTTTGTTCGCGCACCACCGATCATGCGGGGAGGTCTGTTCACGATTTTGCCTTGGCGTATGGTCTTACACAACTGGTAACTTCGCCCACGCGAGTTCCCGATGTGGATGACCATACGCCTTCACTGTTGGACCTTCTGCTGATCTCTCATCCGGACCATTATCAGGTATCTGTGGACGTCCCATTTGGTTCGTCAGATCACTGCCTGATCCGGAGTAAAGTGCCGGTTTCGCACCTATCACGGCCTCCTTTAGCAGGCTGTCGTCGCGTTTGGCACTATAGGTCAGCAGATTCGGACGGGATGCGGTCTTTTTTTGCATCCTACCCATGGGGTGGTTGTGCTTCCCGCTGGATGATCCGAGTGTAGTCGCTGACTCTATTGCCGATGTGGTGCTGCAGTGCATGGAACTTTTCATTCCATTTTCTGCGGTAATAATTGGTGGTAAGTCTCAGTCTTGGTTTGGTCGCTCCTATAAAACGGCTTCACGCCGAAAGCAGGAGTGCTACCGGGCTTGAGCTGCAGCGTCCGCATCTTGTGATGAAAAAACCAGCGCATTACGTAAGGAGTACAATTCCGCCTCGAGGTACTTCAAAAGAGCTATCGCCAAGGCAAAATCTGAACACATAGGCAGAATTGGTTTCTCGCCAAGGCTGTCTTGTGGAAATTCTCACAGCCCTCGCTTCCATCTTTGCACGGAGACGATGATTCTTTGACCCATACCGCAAAGGAGAAGGCCGATCTCCTGGGCTCCTTTGCGGCCAACTCGACTCTGGATCACCAAGGGAACGCACCGCCTACCATCCCACAGTGTGATAGTTCCATGCCAGAACTACAATTTCGGCAGTCATCTGTGCGTAAAGCACTATTTTCCTTAGACATCCACAAGTCGACTGGGCTGGATAGCATCTCTTCGATTGTGCTAAAAGTGTGTGCTCCAGAGTTGGCGCCAGTATTAACACGCATATTCCGGTTCTCCAACTCACTCGGCGTGGTACCGAATTCATGGAAGACAGCTTTGGTGCATCCCATCCCTAAAAAAGGAGATCGCTCTAATCCGTCTAACTATCGGCCCAAAGCCATAACCTCCTTGTTCTCAAAATTATGGAGACAATCATCAACTCGCAGCCCTCCAAGTATTAAGAAGAGCACCAGCTGATTAGCGACCGTCAGTACGGTTTCCGTCGCGGCCGTTCAGCTGGTGACCTTCTAGTATACCTAACTCATCGGTAGGCGGAAGCAGTTGAGCCCAAGGGGGAGGCGTTTGCAGTTAGTTTGGACATAGCGAAGACCTTTGATCGGGTATGGCACAAAGCGCTTCTCGCGAAGCTGCCTTCTTATGGGTTTCCCGAGAAATTATGCAAGTGGATCAGCAGTATTTTGGCTGACCGGAGCATCAAGGTCGTTGTCGATGGTGCGTGCTCCGACCTTAAATCTGTCAATGCTGTTGTTCCCCAAGACTGCGTGCTATCACCAACACTGTTTCTTCTGCATATCCATGACATGATGCGAATTCGCAACATACATTGCTATGCGGATGACAGTACTGGTAATGCTACATACTCCGGGCGAAGCGGTATTCCTCGGGAACACGTCGAAGAGTGCCGAAATAAGCTAGTGTCTGAAGTCGAGAATCGACTTACCGATGTCTCTGAATGGGGTCTCAAAACCTGTTCACTTTTAACCCCAAGAAGACACAACTTTGCGTGTTTACCGTAAAAAAGACACCCTTTGTCGTATCACCTCGATTTGGGGATACTCTTCTGACAGCCTCAGCTAGTGTCGGAATCCTGGGAGTCAACATATCGAATTACGTTCATTTTCACAGTCATTTGGAAAGCAAGGTTAAATTAACCTCTAAAAAGCTCGGTGTGCTCAGTAGAGCGAGACAGTACTTTTTGCCGGCCCATCGCCTTCAACTTTATAAGACACAGATTCGCATTCTACGCTGAAAAGCGGTTCGAATCGTTGACGACCAGGCTATTTCGAAACAGCTTGACTCTTTGGCATTACGCAGAGATGTAGGTTCACTCTGCGTCTTTTATCGTATTTATCATGGGAGTGTTCCGACGAGTTGTTTGGATTAATTCCTGCCGCCGAATTCCACCATCGGACATCGCGTCAAAATTTGAAGTTCCATCCTCATCATCTCGATGCCTGGAAATCCACAACTGTGCGTTTCTCCCGACAATTTTTGCCTCGCACTACTCTGTTGTGGAATCAATTACCGGCAGGGGTATTTCCGAACGGATACCACATAGGGACCTTTAAGAAAAGAGCTTACTTTTTCTTAAAAGGCCGGCAACGCAACTGCAAGACATCTAGTATTGCAGATGTCCACGGGTGGCGGTGATCACTTACCATCAGGTGCACCTCTTGCTCGTTTGCCCCCTATTCTATAAAAAAAACTCAGTGGGCCATTTAAACATGTTACACCGCGGGCTACTTGCTTTTGTTGGCCGTAGTTTTAACTGGATTTAACTGACTTGCTGTTATGTCTACGATACCAAAACACTATTACATAATCTTAATCTGTGTCGAATGACGATTATTGTTCGCCGTAGCCCGATATATGTAGCCACGTTATAACCACGGTATACTGGAGTTTATAAATAAATGATATTAGCTCACTGTCTGTTTAAACTGTCTATTCTCGTCTGACGTCATTATTATTTTTGTGTTAAACGCCGGCCACACTGTTTGACGGCCCAAACAAGTTTCCAAGTTTCCCAAGCACAGGGTGAGTGCTTGGGAAACTTGGAAAACTTGTTTTTAATAGACATGGGCGTTTTTGTATTTATTTGCAAACGGATATTTAATCGATATTTAATTTTCATATCGATATCGAAAATCGTTTTCAGATATCGATATGTCTAGACAAGTGGCATAAACGCCCATGCCAAAAAAAAAAGTGGCATAAACGCTAGGAGAATAAATTACACGAATTGATCTACCCCAAAGTAAGCAAATTATTTGCTTGGTTGTTAGTCAATGATACTAATACATATAATTACGTATATAAATACAGTTACATTCATAATAAACACCCAAACCCAGAAATACAAACATCTATGCTCATCACACAAATGTTTGTCCCTGTCGGGAATCGAACCCGAACCCCATCGATTCTTAGTTAGGTTCGCTTACCACTCGAACGGCGGGGCGATTAACCTATCTTCGGCTAGTCGTGGGTGCACTGATTGTACCTCTGCCTACCGCTTCGTGCATACGGGTGTAAAGATAGCCTTAATCAACTACACATTTGAATCTCATCATGCCCGGTTCCGTTGCATGGCAGGCAAAGTAAAATGAAGGTCTATAGGCTTTCCAGTTCACTGCGATTCACTGGTTTGTCGCTTGGCGGGACGAGTGGTGATCAACTTCAACGCATTTTACTGACTTGATTTCGACTATCGATTATTTCTAGCAATAAAAGGACCAAAGGCTTTATGTGTTTCAAAGCACGGGAGGAGTAAGTAACACACCACCCGCCAGACTCCGTGTTGCTACTGAGATTTTGGATTTTCAAGAAAAACCTTGAAAAAACCTCAATTATAATTTTGAGCGACCTGAAGATAAAATCCGGGCCCTCGTGATCTTAGCCGAAGGCTATCTACTAGACCACGAGGCGGACTTGAATATAATATATAATATTTACGCTATTATTTGTATTTAGTTAACAGACGGACGCAATCTGATATATAATATGCACTATAGGCATAGTTTGCGTCCTAGTGTGATTAGTGATCATCGACATCTGTACAACTCTACAATCATAATAATGTTGACGCAAATTAGTAATTATAATATGCATACTAATAATTAACAGAACAGGCGAACTTACCCTATCTGATATCTTTTATTTATTTACACTAACACAAATGCAATCAGTCTATAGACTGATATTAATTTAAAAGTTTTATACACACTCTAAAAGTTAATGTAATACTCACTAAAAGTTTTATATTTATTTATTTATTTACAATAAGTACCTAATAAAAACTTTAGAACTAAAAAAAAGCAAAGAATTATTGTTAATTGTAGGGCACGTGTCACCAAGGTCAAGTGCAACTCAGAACAAAACTGTCTAAAAATATAAATCAAAATTCATTCAATACAATTTTTATACCTACAACATAAATTCAACCTTAAATCTATTCAACGTAAGTCCAGTTTAAAGAATGAATTTCTCCCTGATATCGAGTAGCTGGCGGAAAGCTGCTAACTTATGGACTCTTTGTTGTAACGAAATAAATAGAAACTAGACCTTATTGTTAGCGCGTTAAGATATAGATATTACGCACGCACTATAATTATTAACCAAAGGACTAATCACAAGCTGAAGTCACGTAATATTCGCTTCATCACTTTTACACCAGTAAAAAATTAAATGGTAAGATAGAGACAAACGAATAAAAGCTATCGATATGTCATATCCACGAAATAAAGAAAACAAGGGGAAGTGAAGAGTGGGCGTGCCGCGTGCGTCACTATTATGCGCTTTTACTCTAAATTGCCTTAGTGATACTTACCATATCATTTGGAGATAGTCGTCGTGCGAAAATCTATTATACACTGAAATATATATATGAAATATAGGAGATATTTCATATCATTCGAAAGTACAATTTTCATTTTATTTTAATTAAATTCCTGATTTAATATAATCTCTAATGATATAATAGAAAGCCAAGCTAAAATCAGCCGTACACCTTACATATTAAGTTCATTTTAGGTTGACCTAATTTTTCTAGAAAGATATACGTAATGACAGTCATTACGTATATCGTTCTAGAAAGTTCTCTACTCAAATATGATCAACTGAAAACTACGGAAACATCAATGCTGCCATCTATTGTAAAATAGCGAAACTATTACGACCTTAAGTTTCACTATTGTACAAATAGATGAGTCTATTTTGAACAGACTACAAAAGGACGTAAATACTCTTTTTTTTGTAGCAAAATAAAATTTATTGTAACGCAGTTTGGTATATTTTTAAATGTTCTGTTTGTGTGTTTCGGATTATTGTTGTTTAAAATGAAAACGACCAATGAAACAATGTTTGCATTAGTAGTTTATATGCAATAATGCTTATTTTATGTGTGAGTGTGGCGATCGCGGTCCTGATACAAATGTTTGTACTTGCCAATTCCGTTGTTTTCTTTATTTCGTGGTCATATCGCTCGTGATGTGAAGTTTGCGTTTTATTCGTTATTCAATATTCGTATATCGATCTCGTGTTGTGTTGTTGCATTGCGCTTTGGATAAACCATAACTATTAACTTGATGAAGTTTTTGTGAAATCGGTTATGTATATTTATATATCGATATGGTATGATAATAAACACGTATCCGATATAAGTTACGTTTTGATATATCGAAACCATGCTTAGTTTTTAAAGTTTCCCAATTCAGAACAGAACAAATAATTCAGAACATCATTGTAATGGCGACTGCGCCCATTAACAATTTGCTTGAATTTTATTATTCTATACTATACCTACAAAATTTACATTTAAGTATATAGTGTGCCTTCGAAGAAGTGGTAGTTCCAATAGTGAAGGCACGAATCACTGCATTTAAAATGACAAATCTGTTAAACTATATTAACTGTTGAAAGTTAAAAAACATTGCAGTTTGCAAAGTATTTAAATAATTTATTAATATGTTTCAGGGCAATTGTTAATCATCGGTTGTGCTTCAACTTATCATCCTACTACGCAAACGTATTATCTTACGCGGTAAATATAACTATTGTGTTTATTAATATCGTAATTTTCTTATTAACAATTAATATAGATTCTGATATTCTAATACAAACTAGGATCAACGAGAAATCACTCTAAAAGAAGAAAGCAAAGTACTTAATCTAATTTACAACTTTCTATGTTGATTCTATGTTGGTAGAAAAAAAAAAGCAACAAATGAAACCACAGAAAACATAATATATTCCGTGAATGAAACGGATAGGCCGATTCATTTGTTGCTTTTATTTGGTCTAAAAATTACGGATAACTATTGGAAAAAAATTGTTTTCTCTATTGTCTACCACATTTTTAAACAACGTAATATTTTTTAACGTAATAAAACTGCAAAAATCGACTTTCATTTCGTATATATCGGGAACCCTGCATCAGATCTTCACCAAATTAAAATGAAACCACACGGAAGTGTACCCTCTTAAAAAAAGATAACCAAAATCGGTTTGTATGAGTTCCGAGTTAATAAACGTAAAAAAATATGCAGCCGAATTGAGAACCTCCACTTTTGGGAAGTCCGTTGAAAGCTAAACTCAACTGCGTTTCTGAGACTGGTAATAGGCGAAAGATAGACTATACGTATATCTACATACTTCTTTTTCTTCCTTAACGTCTCATCCGTCCGGGTTTAGTATCACTACTTTACGTAATAATGCCGCAATGCTTGTAACTGTCGCTTTCCGGTCTGGAGGGTAAAGTAGCCGGTAAACTTATATCCTTTTATAATCTACCGCATGCATCATGTGGTATTACCACCCTGTCACATGTGTAGCAACGCACCATCAACATTTTGAGTATGTAAAGGCGATAGGTGGGTAGATTATAAAAGGAAATAGAGATGCAGCACTGCCATATGTGCCAGCTTCGCGATTTCGACCCCGCCTTAAGTAAAATCTATGAGTGACAAAAGGGATTCTTTTTTGTCATTTACTAAATAAATAAATAATTATATTATGAAATGGAAATCGAGATTAAAAATGTAAACCTACACATACATCAAAAATGTAATGTTGGCGACAAATGGAGATGACATTGGCATTCGGCAGCCAATGTCACTCACTTCCATTTCTCGCCAAATCGACCATACACGTATACTCAACATTTTTCGGGTTGTTGTAAACTCGCCACAACAGTAAATTTGCCACACAAAAATGAAATAAAAAATATGTGTAAATTTGCCACAATCCTAATTTTGTATTGTAAATTCGCCACACTGATTTTTTCAGTACAGATCGCAGCAAAATCAAATAACAAATAGAATATATTTATTTATTATTGTAATAATAATAGCAAGTACTTATTCAAAATTTGAATTTATTTTCGTTTTTTTTAAGTTGTTATTAGTTATATAAGTGTGTTCTAGTTTAGTTATTAATGATTTCTTTTTTTAATCATAGTAGTTTTGTAGTAGTTATTAATAATTGTATAGTAAATTAGCCAGTCAATTTTGTAATTAAAACTGTGTTTCAAATGTAGATGAAAATTCAAATTTCGAGTACTTGCTGTGATTATTACAATAATAAAAATTGTGCAGAACTCTACCAACTACTACTTAGTAGTTACGATGGTAGTGATTTTTCGTAAAAGGCGAGACTTCGTCTTTAACTACTTTTTATAACTTTAATAAATTATTATTTATTTTGAATCCAATCATAAAGAATATTCTCAAAAACGATGAACATATGTAGTGTGATTTTGAATTTATTCATTAAAACTATATTAATAGATACAGATATAGATTCAGGGTTCCAGGGCTATATTGCATTTAATGGCATTAAAATAATGTATTTGATTGTTAACAAAATAGTACAAACTTTATATTAATTTATTTATTTGCATTTTCAGATAGAGCCTATATTTTTTGACTATGAACGAACTGACCGCGGCCTTAAGAAAGTGCACATTTCTTTAGACGTATTTGACACTTATCTCGAGAGACTGGGAACCAAATATGCCGCTGCAGATCATTTGACCATCGCTGACTTTCCTCTGATCAACACTACCATGAGTCTCGAAGCTATTGATTTCGATTTTAGCAAATATAAAAGGGTAAGTGATTTTTTAAATATTTTAAATGAGACTTGTGTCATATATATATATATATGAATTGAATAATTGTGTAGAGTGGAATAGGAAAGCCCGGTGGTACTTTCTGAAGGCTTCAGCGCGGTTAGACTTACATGTTGAGGTCTCGGGTACGCTTATCGTATCGAGCTAAAATGTTATAAATCTCTGTAAAACTTTTTCCTTGATTCGATTTTTATTCGCGCGAAAATTTTCCAACTTTTCGCTCGAATGAAAATCCTTCTTGTGGTGTTGAGTGTTGACAACCCTATACCTTGGATGAGGTGTAGTGTTAGTTTCCTTTCATTGCAAGGAAAAAGGTGTATTTAGTGGTCAAGTTTGGCAACATTTAACAATGTATATCACTACTTATTTCATCAGTAAACGAACTGATGAATCATGGCGAACATGATAATCTAGATACACACTACTACACTAGGAGGTACACTCAGTCTGAGACGCAAGGGGGATATGGGATATAAAAAATACCAAACAAGTTCATAATTTTCCTGACGGAAAGAGAATAGTTAATTTTATCCTTAACTCATAATCGTCTTTTTCCGCTTTTGAAAATTATATTATCTATACCTACATATAATTAAAGAGTAGAAAAATAATTTCTGTACCTACATAAAAGTTTTTTGAAAAATGTATACTATACTTTCCATCGCCGGCACTTTGTGAAATTCCAGTACTGTAAGACACAATTAACAATGCATTTGTACTTTAATTTCATTTCACAACATATATATTTTTAGTATATTACTCGACCGGTTTCACTTTTACACAAGCAAGCATCTTCAGGATGTATCTTCAGGACGTATCCTTAAGATGCTTAAAAAATGAAACCGGTCGAGTGTGAATTGGGTAACTTGTCAGGAGAGATATAAAACCGAATTATATCTAATTTACAGTTAGATTATTGTTAAATAATATTAATATTGTCATATTCTGTTGCTTATGTAACGTTAAATAACGTTGGTTTATATTTACTTACTTACTCCGCTGGCTCAGTGACCCGAAGTGGATCTTGGCCTCCGAAACAAGAGTCTTCCATATTTCTCTGTCCTGCGCTACTTCTTGCCAATTGAAGACTTGAAGTATACGCAGGTCAGCGTCTACCCGATCTTTCCAGCGATATCTGGGTCGTTCAACCGGTCTTTGACCACTTGGTCGACCCAAATATGCTCGCTTCACACTCCGATTCCCGCCCATTCGTTCAAGGTTACCGAGCCAACGAAGTCGATGCGCTTTTATTTCGCCCATAATGTTTGGTCAGTCCACTAGGTCTTCTATTTCGGAGTTATCTCGAATTCTCCATGATCCAACTTCTCTTTTTTTCCGCCCAAGATTTTACGGAAAATCTTTCGCTCGGCCACTAACAACTTATTTTCCTCCTTAAGCGTGAGTATCCATGCTTCGGCTCCATACATTAAAATGGGACGTATCACCGTGCTATATATTTGCAGCTTGGTATTTCTGCTGAGGAATTTTGATGTAAAAACTTTATGCAAGGCCGCGCTGCATTTAAGAGTGTTCTGGAACCGGATGTCGATCTCATCCTCCCTAGTGTTAGTATCGGTACTTTGGTTTATACATGTTATATTAATGCAATCATTAGATCCAATTCTGTTTTATATCACTCCTGAAAAGTTACCCAATTTCACATTCGCGGCAATGAATGCCGAATTACGATATATTATGCTGTGAAATGAAATTAAAGTACAAGTGCATGTTAATTGTGTCCAGCAGTTTTTGAAAAATAATACTTGAGTCGGTTTATATATCGATAACCGAAGCAAAAATGCTAATTATTAGTATTTTTGTCTTTTTTTTTTATATCATAAGATAGCAAACAAGCAGATGGGTCTCCCGATGGAAAGAGTCAACCATCGCCTATAGACACCAAAGATGTTAATGGTGCGTTGCTATCTTGTGGCGAGGTCTAATGCCACATGCATAAGTTTACCGGCTAACTTACCCTCCAAACCAGAACACGACAGTGACAAGCACTGACGCTATTGCGGCAGGAATAGGTAAGGCGGTGGTACCAGACCCAGGCGAGACAATGCAGAACTCTACCACTTAGTAGCCACGATGGCAGTGACACGATAGCCATTCGGTCGCCTTTTACGACCTGCCTGGCAGAACGGCAGTTGGCCTATTCTACAAAGGAGGCCGGGACACACTGTCGGTCTGTTAATTTGTGCGTCAATTACGCAAAAACTACTAAACAGAAAATAATGAAATTTCTCATGGTGATAGCTGAGAGCTTGGAGCAACATATAGGATACTTTTTATCCCAAAATTTATACCGTTCCCGTGGGATAGGAGATGAAAGTCAAAACACGTACATATTTAGCTTTAATTTATTAACCTGTAGTCCGAAACCCTTTATTTTTTCGAAAGGAGATACTAGAAAGATTGTTCCTTAAAAATTTCAAGTTTTCAAAGGTCAGTTTTGTAATTCAGAAGTTACAGACATCACAAATTTTAAAGGTTTCCGCTGACAAATCCAGTTATTAAACGTGACACTGGGAATGTATAGATACCTTTGAACGTACGGCTTATTATAAGTTAGCGTGTGCATTTCTTGGTGAATATAACCCGGGTTTTTAGTAAATCTTATAACTGTAATTTAACTATTTTAAAAATTAGCCTAAAATCTTGACCTTTTAGAAGGCTGAGAACATTTTATTTATAAGAATATAAAACAGATCGTTTTTCAGATTTTTGCCAATATCTAATAAGTATTCTAATAGAATTTGTTCTTAATAAAAATTCACGTAAGAATAGCCTATTGCAAAATTTTCAAAATTAGATAAATCAACCAGTTTCTTTGAAAATGAATGAAACTTCTGTAAAGTCTAGATGTTGGAGTGCCTACTTAGTATACTAAAGTTAAAATCCAAAAAACAATATGTGACCTTTTGAAAAATTGTTAAGTAGAAAATACGAACGTGTATAACTTAATTTCAAAAAGAAATAAATATCTTTCAGAAAAAAATTTGACAAAAAGTGATCAAAATATACTTAACTTTCCTTTATTTGTGAGAATAACATTTTTAAATTAATACATTGCTTTGTAGTTTGATATTAATAAAAAATCAAAAAAAGCCCTTGACTGCTTATCTTGCTTATTGAAAATAATACCGAATTACATCAATAACATCTTTTAGAGATTTTAGAAAAGTGCAACAGGATGTCTTCTTATAGCAAATTTTGTTTTTTACAAAGCCATATGTCTTTTTTTTACTAAATAAAGGTGGTATTATTAACTTTTGATTACTTTTTATCAAATATCGATACTTATTAAAAATTAGATAATTTGAAGATTTATATCATTTTAACATTGAAGGCTAATTTTGCGACATAAAAACAAAATTGTGAATTTCCACAATAGCCTGCCTTCAAGTGAAATTTTATAGGGAACATTTATTAATATGAAATGTCCATAACACACACACACATTGTCTGAATTATTGGCAAAAATTGCAAAAAGACGTTTTTTTAGTTATAAATAAAATGTTCTTGACAAGTCAAGATTTAGGCTTAACTAGCCGGAAAACGTTGTTTTGCTAAATATATTTATTACAGTATTTCTCTACTATATAATGGATGTGTTTACATATATAAACCTTTCTCTTGAATCACTCTATTAAAAAAACCGCATCAAAATTCGTTGCGTAGTTTTAAAGATCTAAGCATACATAAGGACCTAGAGACAGCGGAAAGCGACTTTGTTTAATAATATGTAGTAATAATATAGTTATAACGTTTACAGAAAGCAAAATATACTATTTCACCCTGACCTAATAGGCCTGTTGTTTAATTTAGAACACTAAAGAAAAGTCAAATATTATTAAATGATAAAAAATACACCATGGATTTTAAAAATTAATTCAATTGCCCATTAAGAACTCCAGGTACAAGCCAATACTTTCAACTTCAATTTTTTTCCCTCAAAAAAAAAACTGTAAGTTGTTATAATAATAATATCTAAGGTTATTGAAACCAAAAATATCTTTTTTATTTTTTAAGGCTGTAACTTTTGAACGCAATTTTATCTATTTTTGTTGTTAAAACAGCATTAACGGCAGCTTCAGCAAGCTCTTAAAATATTGTCCTGGGGGAAAATTAACTGGTTAAAAATCTCAAAGTTATGTTGAAAAACAAAATTGTTCGCACACGGTAACTCCTGATTGAATGGTGACCGGATCAACTGCTCTGAAACTGGCTATAAAGTGACAGACAAATATATAATATTACAAATATAAACAAACTCGTGCAGCCGTTAAATAGCGATAATAGTGAAAACAACTCGAAATGCAAATATTTTTCTTGAACAGATTTCGAGGTACGCGAAAACATTTTTTTTTACAAATAAGAATCAAGTTCGCAGCACCTTGGCTGATTGTGATTGCCCTGGCAGTAGCGTCGTTTAGTTGCGCCATTTTTATTCGGTAGAAGGATAGCCCCAGTCATGTTTAAGATGACAATACAGTTAGAGACATTTGAATCATCGGTATGTGACCTTTCTCCTAATAAAAAGTAGGTTTTGCTAAAATGTTCTTTAGTAAAATATGTGGTTTAGTCAAATATGCACTTTAGTCAAATAAGGGATATGTCAGACAAAGAAAACTGTAAGCTTGACTGTAGAAAATATAAAGCGTTACGACAGGCCTATGTTAGGCGATCCAATGTTGTTTTGTGGTGAGTTTAGTTAAACACTGTCTGAAGCCCTAGATGGCACAAGGGTAGATGCCAAAGTCAACGCGTTATCAAATCCACACCAAAAAGTTTGTTGATGAGCGTGCTTCATTGTTCAAAATATTGCTGAATACGAGAAATGATGTGGTCAAATACGAATAATTATCCTGCTGGGATGGCAATCGCGAACGAAGTCGCGGGTACAGCTACTTTTCAATAAATTTATTTAGAAAATGATTAATGTCTAAAAAACACATTGTCTTTTATTATATATTTATATCGGTATGGTAAAAAGTTTCACGACGTGACGACGAGATACCTATACAAAAGAATTCAACAAATCAATTCTTCAAAAGGATATCTTTATAAAGGGAAACTTCTTTAAAACCGTCGTAAAATAGTTGATCAATCTCTCTCTCTCTCTCTCGTTGTTCACCACTTCCATAATGTATCCATCTCATTTACTTATAAATTAACTACAATAGGTACAAAGTTTCACTTTTACCGTGTATGAGTTCGCTTACGCTAGAAAACGGTAACCAAGTAAATATTAAGTACATTTACGGATTTTTCAGGTATCTAAATGGTACAACGACTTTAAGAAAAATCACCCTGCTTTATGGAAAATATCTGAAGATGCAATGATGGAACTGAAGCAATCTGTCACCAATCCTCCGGATCTTTCGGACATGGAGCACCCAATACATCCGACCCGAAAGTCGACGAAGAAATGAATTATTATGGGATAACATAATGTATATTTTGATATTATAAAATTTTCAAAAAAGAAAAATATGTTTTTTGTTTTGTATCATAAAATAGCAAACAAGCAGATGGGTCTCCTGATGGAAAGAGTCAACCATCGCCTATAGACACCAAATCTGTTAATGGTTTGGTGTCTATCGTCTGTATATATCTATATAAAGCGTATGCATAAATTTATCGGCTACCTTACCCTCCAAACCGGAACACGACGCTATTGCGGTAGGAATAGGTAAGGCGGAGCTACCAGACCCGGGCGAGAGCGAGACAATGCAGAACTCTACCACCTAGTAAATATATTTTGACAATAAACCACCAAAGGACCACAAAAATTAAATAATATGTTGAGTATATCTGAATAACGCAATTTATTATACAAATCTGTCTTTCTTTTTGACTTTCTTTTTTGTATGTTTTTTATGTCATAAGATAGCAAACAAGCAGATAGGTATCCTAATGTAAAGTCACCCATGTCACCCATCGCCTATAGATACCAAAGATGTTAATGGTGCGTTGCTATCTTGGGGATAGGGAATGTCTAATGCCACATGCATAAGTTTACCGGCTACCTTATCTTTGAATCCGGAACACGTCTGTGACAAGCATTGACGCTTTTGCGGCAGGAATACGAATAGGTATACCAGACCTGGGCGAACCAATGCAGAACTCTTCCACCTAGTAGCCACGATGACAGTGACTCACATAGTCAATCGGTTGCCTTTTACGACCCGCCTGGCAGAGCGGCAGTTGGTCTATTCTACAAAGGAGCCCGAGACCAACACAGGGAAAAACATCCTAATTGAGAAGCGAGTATTTTTGAGAAGTCGCACAGTGTATCGCGTGGAACATGCTAGGTGGACAATATTATTTTATGTTATATAACGATGCTCTTACTTATTTCAAATATGGGTAGTCATGTTTTTGTAATAAAAAACGAAAAAAATTATGATAGCAAAAAAATATTTTCAAAAATAATATATGAGCAACAATTAACTTAGCGAGTACTATGAATGCTGTAAATTGCATGCAGTTCAGATCGAATAAGTATCAAGAGGTATGTACAATATAAATCTAAATACATAAAATTACAAATAGTAACAAAACAATCATAGGTTTATTTACAATAAAAGAAAATATATGCATGAAAACTAAAACTAAGCAGCAAAGATAATATTTCATAACGTAACCTAATAATCATCATCAGAGTCTTCTGATGAATCGTTTACTGTGTAATCGTCATCATTTTGTGGAACTGTGCGATAATATGATGACGTTTCCAGTCTTGATTCTACTATACTAGGGCTTAAAATTAACTTTAAAACCTCTGAACATATTTTTTCCGGCTTTTTTTGGGGAATCTCTCGAAGGCTATTGATCAAGGGATCAGATGTTATAACCAACATTGACAGCAAGTCTCTGTTCGTGGCAACACGTGAGCACTTGCGGGTGTTGTACTCCCTAAATCTGCGGCAATCTTTATTACGTGCTTCCTGAGCCTCTTCGGAAAGCTGCCCAATTGGAAGCAATGCAGCTTTGATGACCTCTGTACTATGAATTAATATTTTATGTACAGTAGCAGGCATACAGTACCACGAATAGAGACTTAGATAATGTCTTCTGGTTTCAAGACAAAATTTATTAAATTCAACTAAGTTTATCTCGAATCCAGAAGACAAAGTCCTCAATATTACATCGAACTGTTTGATGATTTCAACATCCAATCCCGTGATCTGAGCACTCATCTCAGCATTCTTAAAAAACCGACGAGCCGTGTTTCCATCGTTTGAAGAACCAAATCCTGGCTTTGGTTTATCTACAATAAGTCCCATCTCGTTCTTAAATTTTAACTTAATTTCGTCGGAACGAACCTTGATATCTGCTTTGTCTTCGTTGCTTCTAGCCTGCCATTTCTTAATATTCAACTTGTAGCTAATATGTAAAAGGCATTCGAAGCAACGAATCCAAGCATGAAGTGTAGATAAACCAAAGCCAAAATGATCTTGGTTGCTGTTGAAGTTCGCGGGTTCATCATTCATCGTCTTGGGGGTGGCGCCACAGATGAAACACTTTTGAGTTGAACGAGTTTCCGTTAAAGCGTTGCATACCTTTCCGTCTGTCATTGTTAGCAAAAGTTCGTGTTTCACAGAGATTTGAGAATCACCAAAGTCGATACGTGTTGGAAGAAGAGCGTTAACTTCTTCCAACAATCTATTTGTCTCCGTTAACGTGAAGTCATTCGTTTCTTTAGCAAATATTAATTTGATTGGGCGACAATACAATGTTGATGAAGACCGAGGATTTTGCCAAACAATTTTGGCCCCATCATATAATCTAAGGGGAACTAAAGAAAATACGAAAAGAAATTCGTCCGTATCTTCAGTGTTCTCAAATCTCTGTTTGTATGTGCTGTGCCCAGAACTTCCATCACATCCCCATTTACTTACAAGTGTAAAAGACGAACTTGTTGCGAGGACACTGCTGATAACTTCATGCTGTGCTAATACTAAACGTTCCACTGTTTTGTTTAATAATGCTTGCAAATTTATTTCAGCACGTGTTTCTGTTACAGCAATGTGCTCCTGTGCAGGATAACAGGCCTGTTTAGATTTTGTCAAACTATAATATGATGGAAACACATTATGTCCTGCCTTCATAGACCACTTTCTTGTTTGTTTGTACGCATGTGTTGTTGACTTAGAATCTATATAGTAAGCTAACGCTTCGTCACTACTTAACTGCCTAGGATTAACATTACTGGTATCCTTAGACTTAACATTAATAACTGAGCTTTCACTAATGTCTCTAATTACGCTGGCAATTTTCCGTTGTCCTGCTGAACGCGCAGCAATTTCGGCAGCTGTCACCAATTCACTGACACTTCGCGATTCTACGAGATCCACGACTCGACGTTTTTTGGTTTTAAACGACGATTCTTCGAATTCTTTGCGAGGCCTTCCTGCTGAAATCACAGCCTCACTCGAAGTTGATGGTTGTGGCTCAAAAGAACTCACAGTAAACTGTATATCTTCTTCATCCAGCCAGGTCTTATTTTTAATTAAAAAACGCTCCTTCGATTTTCCTGAAGCCAACCATTTGACACCAATTTTATTGGAAAAGTTGGATATCTTCAACTTTATTTCTTTTTGGCTACATTCAGTAATGTTACCAAAGTGAAATTTTGAAGAAAGGTACTCATATATACCCGAGTTCTTTTCATTTTTTTGTGGGTTTCAACCACTCTTCAAAAAATTCTACCCTAGAAATAGAGTATAAGCGTTCTGAAAAAAAAAAGAAAAGAATATGTTGTACTGAAGTGTGCTAAACAATTTGTGTATTTTTATGAAGAATAAAGTATTTCCTATGATATATCAAAGAACTAGCCCGGATAAAGGTGAATGTCTGCAATATTAACTCTTTAAAACTATTCTTTCATAAAAAAAATACGTTAAAATATATAAGCTATGTTAAAATTATACCTAAAATTCATTTGAACAGATTCAGATTTTAAAGAAGGTTTTTTAAATAATAGGACTTACCCTCCGTGTTGATATCCATCACAAACACTCAAAATATTAACTATAAGCCACTATGGATGTGTACGAAAGTGTCACTAAACTGCAACTGATTGACTGTAACGATTTCATTAAACTCAATACCTGACTTCTAACCACTATTCCTTATCAGTTAAGCATTTGACAAACAACCGATTCTTGGAATCTGGAGATTAGGGGTGTTGTTTACGTTTTGCAATTAAGATTTCCTGGAAATGATAACATGAATTTTGTCCACCTAGCATGTTCTAGGCGAAATACTGTGAGTCGGTTGTAAATAACAATTTATCAGCTTTTTAATCTAGCATTAATTTAAAACTTAAGGTCTTGAAACCAGTTTAAAAATACTGGTTATCTAATACAGATTTTTTGCGGTTTTTATATAAGGTTTCGCTTCGAGCGTATCTAAAATCTGAGCCCTTTATAATCTCAAAGAAATCACGAAAAGTACTTTACACACAGTGTGACGGTGGCACGGACATAAAAAAATGCTCTCTAAACCAGTTAATTGATTCTAATACCTCATAATTTTGCTCCACAACGAAACCGGTATTTTTGGGGTTAAGGTAGAGCCAAATTGCGCTGATTAAGGTTTAAATATTTCCCAGTAAACAATACAGGTGGGCAAAAAGTCGTGGATCAAACGAAACAGGTTGGGATTATTATAGGCAAGTTTGTAATTTACTTTTTGATAGTACATTTTTTTACAGTAAGGTTCTAAAGTTACAAATAATTTTTAATTAGACTTAAAAGTAATTGAAAAAGGTTTGAAATATTACTGTTAAGAAAGAGCGGCGTCCCCTAACACAAGTGCTCGTGTACTTAAAAGGAGACTCCATTTATCACTAAAATTTTTGTAAAAATATGGTACTGAATAAATAATTTTCAATTTTTTTTAAAAAGGTGCCAATACTCATAAATCATGGTACTCACTATCATAAAAGCACTTTGGTAGTGTACATTCCCTAGAAGCAATTAAATACCATATTACAAAGTTCTAGTATTTTTGTCAAAAACACTAAAATAGTCGTAACTTCTACGAAGATCAAGATTGAGCTCTGCCGTAGAGATATTTTTATTGCAAATAATCGCAACTATCACCCTGTTTCGTTTGATCCACGATTTTTTGCCCAACCTGTATATCTTATATGTATTTCATTTACACAATAATTAAAAACAGCGAGACCTATTCCTATAGCATAGACATTTTTATCATAAGATAGCAAATAAGCAGATGGCTCTCCTGATGAAAAGAGGAACCATCGGCTATAGACACCAAAGATTTTTATGGTGCGTTGCTATCTTGTGGCGAGGTCTAATGCCACATGCATAAGTTTACCGGCTACCTTACCCTCCAAACCGGAACACGAGGATATACAACACTTGGAAAGACGTTGCGGAACTCTACCACCTGGTAATCTCGATGGTAGCGACCCGTATCGTTCGCCTTTTTCGAACTGTCTGGCAGAATTGCAGGTGATCTACGTCTGTTTTACTAATGTAAGTTCGCCAGAGACGCCAGAGACAGAAAGAGAAAGACCGTATTGAATTTAATTATTACCGAGGGCGTAGTTAACTATATTATAGACATTTACACAGAATGCGTTTTTTAAGGATGGTAATATTTGATAGAAATTGTCTCAGTTTATCACAAACTCTGTTTACATGATGACTTGGTCTATAAATAAACCAAGATAGGTATGTCTGTTAACAATATCTATGGGCGGAGAGCTGCATAACACCAGCAGAGTGGAGGCAGTTTAGAATATGAGCAACAAGGTTTTGTATAAGGAAACTCTTTATATTTATTATTTACTAGCTGAGGCCGCGACTTCGTCCGCGTGCTAAAATTTCGAAAAAAAGTAGCCTAAGCTGCTCCCTATCACATCAGCTATCTGCCGGTGAAAGTCCCGTCAAAATCGGTCCAGCCGTTCCAGAGATTAGCCGGAACAAACTGACAGACAGACAAAAATTGTAACAAATGTTATTTTGATATATGTATCGTGTATACATCCATTTGCATTGAGTAAAAAGCGGTTATTTTTATATTACAAACAGACACTCCAATTTTACTTATTTGTGTAGATGAGCAATAAGGTTTTGAATATAAGGAAACTTTTTATATTTATTAATTTATTTTATTTATTTGATGGTCTTAAGAGATTTACAGAGAAAAAAACTTGAGAGGTGTCAACTGTCAAGGGACACACGGTTGGAACGAAGTTCCACCCGGTTGTCCTCACTCCTCGTTTGATTTTCACGAGAGAGAGAAAGACAGAGAAACACGCGCACGCCACACGGCTTACATCTATAACAAAAAGTGTCGTTACAACTTTTAGTCTAAATTTTTTCCGTCTAGCCCCCTTTCGCAACTAGCGTTAAGGAACTTCGTTTCAAAAAAACAATTATAAAACGTACAAAAGGTAGTCTTGTCTATAAGGTAAAAAAGATTTCTTCCAGCCCACCCATGATATATGATTTCTGTGCAGCACAGACATGTTTTATTGTAAATATTAATGTAAATAGAAAGTAAGGCAGGATAGAATTGTATGTTTCGTTTAGTTCGTTTAGTTCGTAAGTTTTTTGTAATAAATAATGTTCGTTTTCGCCTTTTATTCGCCCTAAGACCTACATACAGCTTTGTTGTATAAAAATAATAAAGCTTTATGTAGCTATGATCTTTGCCTATTAGGCATATTACGAATAAAGCGAGTTCCACGCAGTCGACGACATTACGAGTCGACTCTTGCGAGATAGTATTTATATGCGGGAACTCGCAATTACGAAAATCCGAAAAGTGCAAAATTCTTTGTTAAAACAAATGTTTTGCGATTGTAAATAGTATGTATAATGTAAGTATAAGCCTTAGGCATATGTTTAAACACTTTTCGGTACCATAAATATAGTTAACAGGATAGTACGACCTGAAAAGGCGTACAACTCTGTAATTGTAAGTTTCCGAGGTCCTGTAAGAACGTACAATGTATATAACACTCTTGTTTGTTATTATATAAGCTTATTTGTGTTAGATTCTTGTATATAAATAAGAAATAACACATTGTAATTCGTTTTCGGTAGGTCTTAGGGCATTACGTACTTTGTTTTGCATATATTTGTAAAAAGGTAGTACCGTTGCACTCGATAGAGGGCCACACTAGTTAATTAGAGGTAGGAGAAACTACCTAAGATAAAATTATAAAGATTAGATTACGAAAAGTAGGATTTTAACAAATCCAGACATTGTGGCGCCACACCCGGCGCCGTTTGTCTTTGTAGATTTCCGCCGACCGTCTGGCCGCGCGCTATAAATATCGAAGAGCGCGGCCATACAATCAGTTCCGTTCCAGTTCCGATAAAGTTACAATTTCGTTACGACTCAATAAGTTTCCCAGACAAGTTCCTGGGCTTTAGTATATATCCATAGGGTACCGGCTTTAGAGTAGGGCAGTGTTAGGGCAAGTAGTGGCTCTCCATAAAATAGGTTAAATATTTGCAACGGTGCTAGCTTTATTGCTATTTCGTTACAATAAAGCACCTTTGCAACGAAAAGTTGTGGTCTCTATTTATTTCCCCCGGCAGATTCGGCTCGACCAAAGCACTACGGCTGGTGGGGCATCGAAGAAAGAAGAACCAGATCTACAGTCCGCTGGCTCCCCCGGCTGTAGTGCACATTTTCTGGTCCTTCGAGCCGGATCACTGAGCCATGCCAATCGAGACGAGGAGTACGTCGAGTCGCCGAGAAGAAGAGGCCGCTAGTCGCGAGGAGGAAACGAGCGGTACCACCACGTCCGCTACGGAGACTAGCGTTACAACAGAGAACACCGAGGCGACCGAGACCACAACCAGCAACGTTGCAAATAGCGAAAAGCCGGTACCATCCGCAGTCGAGTCGCCGCGTATAGTTTACTTACGCGCCAAATTAGAGGAAGCGCGCTTACGGGCAGAAGAGGCGCGCTTACGGACGGAACTCGCGCGCGCTGTTTACGAAGAAGGGCAAGCAACTGCCATTACGAGAGTCGAAGATTGGATGGATTCCGCTCGGCCAACCCATACGGATCGCCAGCCGGCACCAGAGCCGCTGGCAATCACCAGTTCGGTGGCACTTATGCCACACCCCATACGAGAGGCGGCACCTAGGCCGCAATACGAAGAGGCGGCGCACGCGCCGCACCAAGAAGATTCGGCGGGCCACGAGTCGCCCGCACCACGAGAGGTGGCCCAGGCGCCACAAGCTACGTCGCCCGCGCAGTCGGCGGGCATTCCAGCGCGCGCTGTACGTCCGGCGGAAGATGATGTGTCCGTCGTAGAGAAGGCAAAGATTTCGACGCCTATTGAAAATACGGCACCAAAACAAGAGTCTGGTGCATTGAAGGCCGCAGATATCACCGCGCTCGCGTCCGCCCTGGCAGAAGCATCACGAGGGGCGCCGCGCTACAGTATGGAGTTACCAAGTTTCGATGGCGCTGGTGAAGAATGGTTGCAGTTTAAAGCGGCATATCGAGATACGGAGAAATATTTTAGCAAGGCGGAAAATCGGGCAAGAATTCGAAGATGTTTACGTGGAAACGCCAAAGAAGCCGTCGCCTGCATGTTTTACGGGGAAACCGACCCAAGTGAGATCGTCGACCATTTGGAAATACAGTTTGGTCAGCCCGACGCACTAGTGAACGCCGAATTAGAAAAAATCAAGTCATTGCCACGAGTGAAAGAAAGTGCGCGGGAAACGTGTGTGTTCGCCAGTAAAGTGAATAATATCGTCGCTACGATTCGAGCTCTCAACAGAGAGAGCTATCTACACGATACGGTGGCAGTGAATAGTTTATTAGCGAAGTTTAATTATACATTGCAGCACAGTTGGTTCCAGTACGCAAGACGGGAAGATAGAAAACCCGATCTACAAATGATTAGTGAATTTTTAATGAAAGAAGCCGAGATGTGTGCTGCGTTGGTGCCACATGAACCTACGAAAGAAAATCAACAAGTTTTTAAGAAAACACAGCGAACACACACACAGAAATATGAACCGCAAGTGAAGAGAGATAAATGTGCGATATGTCAAGATGCACATACTAGCTCTATATGTGAACAGTTTACGAAAGCTAGTGTTGACGATAGGTGGGCTATGGCAAAACGTAACAATTTATGTTTCAGGTGTCTGCAAAAAAGAAAGCCAAAACACGAGTGCAAGTTTCGGCAGTGCGGCATCGACGGGTGCAAGAGCTCGCATCATCGGCGGCTACACAATAGCCGCAACAATTATACGAAGAGGACACCTGAAGATCAAGTAGAAGACGGCGACGCCTTGGTGGCGTCAACGCAGTCAAGCGCGCCACGCGCCTACCTTAAAGTTGTACCGATTGTCCTGACAGGTTCCAGGGGCAGCGTGAACACATACGCATTATTGGATGAAGGTTCTACAGTCACGTTGGTGGAAGAGAAGGTGGCTGCACGGATAGGAGCTCGCGGACCGGTGGAGCCGTTCCATATAGAAACAGTTGGCGGCACGCGACTCAACGCAGAGAGGTCGCGCCGCATCGCAGTCACCATCAAGCGTCATCACCATCAGCGACATCGGATAATAGGAAGAACTATAGGTAACCTTAACCTATCGCCACAGTCTGTTAATAGATCCATCGTCAATAACTGCAGACATCTAGAAGATATAGAAGAAGATGTCATCATGGAGCGCGCCGTGCCAACCGTGCTCATCGGCCAGGACAACTGGCACCTGATCGTGACGAGGGCTGTGAAGAGCGGAAGACGTGGACAACCAGTAGCATCGCTCACGCACCTTGGCTGGGTGCTACATGGTGTGGACTACCGCCACAAGCAGCGAGTCCACCTAGTGCAGAGAGCTGCCTATGCCGAACAGGATGAAGATATAGAGAAGGTAATAAGAAATTATTTCGATTTGGACAGTGTCGGCATCACTCCGCGCCAGCCCATCAACCAGAACGAGCAGCGAGCCCTGCAGATTTTAGAAAGTACGTGTAAGCGCTTACCTGACGGGCGCTACGAGGCAGGTCTATTATGGAAAGAAGATAGCCGAGAGTTTCCTGATAGCCGCGGCCTGGCTATTAAAAGATTGTATAATACAGAGAGACGTCTGGACAAGGACCCCGCGCTAAAGGAGGCATATGAAAAACAGGTACAACATTTATTTGATAGTGGTTACGCCGAACCTGCCAACGAGTCACCTAGCCAATCCAGCTGGTACCTGCCTCACTTTGCAGTAGTGAATCCTGCAAAACCTAAGCCGCGCATAGTGTACGACGCAGCTGCGCGGGTCAATGGAGTAAGTCTCAACGACATGTTATTAGCTGGTCCAGACCTTCTGCAGAACCTACCCGGAGTGCTAATGAGATTTCGACAGCTGCCTATCGCCGTGACAGCAGACATAAAAGAAATGTTTCTGCAAATACGTGTACGACAACAAGACCGGGATGCATTACGTTTCCTATGGCGAGGAAGCGACAGAAAAGGTTCGCCACGTGAGTATAGGATGACCAGCGTCGTATTTGGAGCTGCGTCATCACCAAGCACCGGTATTTTCGTAAAAAATAAGAACGCAAAAGAGTACGCCCACCTCTATCCCGACGCCGCTACAGCCGTGGTAAGAAACCATTACATGGACGATTACCTGCAGAGCTTCGATAGTGAGGAAGATGCCATCAGAATAGCCTCGCAGGTTAGCTTTATTCATCAACAGGCGCATCTCCAGCTGCGCGGATGGAAAACGAACAACTCGGCCGTAGCTAAAACGCTACTAGTAGCGCCATCTCTGGGCGGCGATTGGGAACTAAGCACAGAAAGCGAGAAGGTTTTGGGATTAAAATGGAAACCTCATAACGATAAGCTGGGTTTCAATGTTAAAGCGGTGTACGATGAAGATAAAACACCTACGAAGAGACACGCGTTACGGGTAGCTATGTCTATTTTCGATCCTTTAGGTTTAATTACACCTGTAACTATTCACGCGAAACATTTACTTCAAGAAACGTGGCGAATCGGACTACCATGGGACGAGCCTTTACCTGCGGACTTAGAGAAGACATGGAGAAGCTGGCTTCAAGATGTGAGAAGAATGGAACATCTGGAAATACCTCGCGCACATTCTAACCTGGCGCGAGCGCGAGATCGGCAGCTGCACATCTTTACGGATGCCAGTGAGTCTGCCTATGCAGCGGCGGTCTACTGGCGCATAGTCAACGAGGACGGCGAAGTCAGCGTCAGCCTAGCAGCAGCCAAAGGAAGAGTCAGCCCGCTCAAGTTTACCTCCATACCAAGGTTAGAAATTCAAGCAGCTTTACTAGGTGCCCGCCTAGCTCAGCACGTCATGGAGGAGTACGAGTATCAGCCAAGCCGCAGGGTGTACTGGACAGACAGCCGCACAGTTCTATCGTGGCTACGCACAGGCTCGCGAGCATTCAAACCGTTTGTTGCCCATCGAGTAGCAGAGATTGAAGATATTACGAAGGTCGCAGAGTGGCGATGGGTGCCGTCTCGCGACAATGTAGCTGATGATGCTACTCGCCATATCCTGGAAGAATTTGGAGACCGACATAGATGGTTCGTTGGTCCGGCCTTCCTATACTTAGAAGAGGA